>JBBMOL010000040.1:1394498-2091747 GCA_037954665.1 Laguncularia racemosa
AACACTAAACTAATGGAGTAGAACCTACTTCAACTATCATAGAATACCAATTAGGGTAATTCACAACTTGAGGCTCCAATAGATCCTGCACAAATGATCTAAACTATATAGGGAAACACAAAGGCTTTAAATCAACTCATGACCATGCTTGCTTTGCTTGTGATAAAGTTAGCTACCATTACTACTACATAACAAGGTATGGCTTTGCCAAACACCAACATTGCTGCAGAGTAAGGCATCATCCATGCAACACTCCATCACATGTAGTTCCTCCAACTAATCCTCCCATTGATGAGGAGAACATTCCTTAGGAGAAAACCCCTCCACCAAACATTGTAGCTAAATAACTCCTAATGTATGAAGGAGGGAATATGAGAGTCCCGCCTAGGAGACCTTCATCCTCATGCATTCCCTTTCCCAATGCTCTTAATAGATCTAGCAGTCAACCTACCCCTACACTCTCTTCTATATTATCTACTCTAAAGACTTCCTTTGTAACAAAAGAATACTTGGACATATACTTAAAAGAAATACAAACAAAGTTGACCATGAGAGTACCAAAGTTAAGATTCCCTTATCATCAACACATCATTGGAAAACCCTACCCTAAGGACTATGTTAGTCCTAAGTTCATCTTACTCAATGGCAAGAAAGGGAGTGCTAAAGAATATTTACTCAAATTTATTAAGACTTTTAAAGCATACAGAGATGATGACATAAGTTTAAAGAATTCTTCAAGTCACTAACCAAAAAGGAATATACCCGGTATGTCAATCTCCCTATAGGGTCAGTTAATTCATGGGGGTCTATGTATAAGCTATTTCGAGAGAAATTCTTCTCCTCCCAATAAGGGGTTATGATAATAGATATGGGAAGAACAAAATAGAACTCAAAGGAAGACTTAATGGATTATATAGAGCACTTTAAAGAGCACACATTAGACATCCAAGATATATGTGATGAGAGAGAGTTAGTGAAGATTTATATCCAAGGGGTGTTCACCGAGTATGCGATCCACTTGGAAAATCTCAACTTAAGTTCCTTCTCTACATTTATTGAGACCGCAAAAAGAACTAACAACTCTGTTGCAAGGCAACAAGAAGAAAATAGAAGATTTAGGAAACAAGCAACATTTGCTAGCTCGACCCAAGTTGAGACTTCTAGAGACAACAAGAAAGCTAAGAATGATTGAGCGAAGAGCTCCATAAGGGCATACCCATTCATATGCCCAATGAGCAAGGTACATGTTATACTTGACTATTGGCTATAAGACAAGAACATCAACTTATTGAGAATTGAACACTAACCTATGGCAAAGGAAAGAAGAGATCTAAAGTATTGTTGATTTTACAAAATAGTAGATCACCCTATTAAGGATTGTCGAGGCTTAAGAAGGATATTCCATGAGAGACTTCAAAATGGGGAGCTTGTCATTAAAGATAGCAATGTCTAGAGCAAACTACTCCCATCCCACAATACCAACATGTTAGAGCACAATTCATCTTATAGTGATTAGTGATTTATTAAACATTAAAGTCAATGTCAAAACTTAACATTACTTTTGTAAATAAAGAGCAAATTTTGCCACAAATAATAAAAGTTTCATTTTTTTTTAAATTTTTGCAATATAGTCTTATATACTTGCGCTTTAAGTCTACATAATGCCTTAGCATCTTAGCTTCCATGCCTTAAGCCCAAACAAAGCTCTAGTGACTTGGCTCCTATGCCTTTAACCAAGGCAACGCCCAGGCATCATAGCTTCCATGTGCTTGGCAATTTGACTTCCATGCCCTAAGCCCAAGCAACACCTTGGCATCACAGCTCCCATGCCATGAGCCCAGGTAATACCCTAGCCTCACGACTCTCACACCCTAAGCTCAAGTGATGCCTTAGCATTCAACTCTCACGCTAATGCTTCCAATTATGAGTGAAGCTTTCTCATTCTCTTAAAACTAGTCATGAAGCTACTCCTCGGCTTGAGCAACACTTAGCCAGTTTACATCTATACCCTAATGAATCATCATGCTCATTCTAGAATTTGCATAAGATTCATGATTCACTAAAACAAAGTATATAAGGGGTAATGTAAATGTCAATGTTGACTAGTAAGAGCTTTGACTCCTAAGTGCACAATGGAAAGTCAGGCATGTACAGTGTAAACTGGTAAGAGTGTTATCTATTAAGCGTATCATAAGCCACTGCAACTAAGTAAGAAAAGCAATCTACTTATACTCAATCATAAAATTTCTTCTATAGCTCCTATCATGGAGTATTTTTAACCTCCTAGTATCTCATACTAAAGAGTCAAGTAGTGGGAAATACCCCCTTGACTAGTAAAAGAGAATTCATGACTTCAAGCAATGAATGTCATTATTGTTGCTTAAGTGCAATTGAATATTTTCTCAAAATAGATCTCTTGTACATCATTGCTGGCAAGAGGGAACTTTGCTCTTATGTGCGAGATGACTCTACAAGTTTCTTACATCTTAAGAGTCTAAACAGTCTCATATTCATGACACCCCTCCAAGTGAGTCTTAAGATCACAAGAGTCTAAATAGCCTTATAATGTTGTAAGCTTAATGACCCATAGGCCATAAGTGCCCATGCCAACTTCAATTATAGTTTCTTTACATCATTATTGCTAAGTAAAGGCATTGCGCATGATAACTTACACATATCTAAATAACTTAAGCTACCAAAAGGGCCTCTGGTGGTGCTATTAAATGAGATGGCACAACAAAATCATGAGAGGAAAAGTTTTACCCAATGCAATAATAGCTTCTAGATTTGCTACCCCATCTCGTTAAGACATGTTAACAACTAGGGGAGGAGAGATATTCCAAGTGCGGCATAGAAAGAAGTAGTGCATCAACATGAGCATCAATCTCACTCCTTGACTTATACCTCGATATCAAAGAAGCTTCATTGGATCATTCAAATCTTCAGTGCTATCATCATCATTAACATAAAAAGTTGTAAGGATGTTTAACCAATATAACAAGTAGACAAGGGATGCAATCCCCAATCGACATATAGAAGTAAAGAATAACTATCCCAACCTTCTTTAAAAGAGCCATGTACTCTAACTTCAAGCTAACATGCTCTACCTAAGACTTTCACCCTGATGGTGGCTACATAGGAATGCAGTATAGGTAACAAATAAAGGTAGCTCTTTTCTTTCATTTCTAAAGCGCAACACCAAATCACCTTTGATGGTGACCCTCTCGTCTACTTAAGGCTCGCTATGCTCAAGCCTTGATCCACTTAAGGCTGGCTGGGCTTGAGATCTACTAAAGCCTATTGGATACCAAGTCTACTACGCTCAAGTCCTTCTACGCACAACGCATGCCATGATCGAGGCTCGCTACGCTCAAGACCTACTAAGGTTTGCTATGTGTAAAGCTCACTCTGCTAGAGGCCTACAATGCTCAACCTTGTGACATTCTTGCTCCAATAAGATTAAGAAACCAACTTCTATCACCTACAATGATAGAAAGAAATATACGAGCTGTCAATATAAGATTTATTCATATAAATATGTGAGTACACAAAATAGAATACTTACTCATGTCTATGGCTTGGACCTAGAACTTAGGGATATCTCCCCTTAGATTCAAAGAAATATAAGAACCACACTTCTATTGTACTCGCATGTAAGGTTGTTAAATCACAATTTTACGTAGAATCACCAAGGAGTTCGTAGAATTGGAATGTAGAAACATAAGTTTTTACAACCTTTATAAAATAACTTCCAAATATTGTAAATTTACTTACAATAGTCATTAAAAAATATAATGAATAATAGAAATAAGGAAATCTTGCATACATTTTGGTCATAAATCACAATAAAATTCATAATATAGATAATCAAGTTGTATAATATAGATAATCAACCATAGAGATTATCAACCATAAGTCCTAATAAAAGTTATGAATTCATAAATATGTAATACAAAAAAACAACTAAAATAAATCATCACAATTTCCACCATCTCTCCCATCCATATCACCATCATCATCTACATCTTCATCATCATCATCTTCATCATGTCAATATTATCATGGGGTGTACTATAATCAATTATTTTCATATCTTCTAATTCCAAATATTTTGAATTTCCCATTTGTATTTCAGCTTTAACATCAACAATATCATAAATCTCTAAATTATCTAAGATTGGGGACTTACTTCCAGGACTCTCCAAATTCACATAGGTATTAATTTTCTCCTCCGCATCATCATCTTTTTCTTCACCACTTACACTTAGAAGGATATGCAACACACCCTCAAGAGTAAACATATTTTCTTCCTCGACTATCCATTCATCATCAAATGAGAGATCTTCAACAATGAAAGTAAAAGTGTTAGCAATGCATCTTACTTTCCTATTTCTTAGTTTCAAGTTATACATTAAAAAGACTAAATCATTCATCCTTTGTTGATGCTGTCTATTCCTCTTTTTGGTATGGGCTTGAAAATGAAAAAGGTTATATATAATTTTATAAGATTGATAATATTAATAATATATAAAATCAAATAAAAGAGCTATTTGTACTATACCATTTCAAATGCACTCTAATTATGCTCACAACCTGAAGAACTACAAGTTAAACTTAAAACACGAATAGCAAACTTTTGTAGTTTTGGGCATTCATCTCTTTATGAATCCCACCATTTAACTAGAGCTTTTTTGTCTCTTGCCAACTTTGCAACTTCAATTCCAAATAGTCCATTAGCATCCTTAAATCTTTCAAGTTGTATATCAATCTTACACCTTTTAGTTGGATTAGAAACCATAGGCTCTATGCAACCATATAATCCAATTTTAACATCAGCATCAACTTTAAAATTAGGACTATAATAGTAATGGGGATTTAAATAATAAGTTACAGCATGCAATGGTCTATGAAGTTCAAGCTCCCATCTCTATTAATAATCTTGAATATAGGTCCATAAATACATTAAATAAATATGATTTCAATTTACAAATGAAACTTCAAAATGAACACTAAAGCAAAATATATATATAGCTAATAAGTCGAGATATTACCTTTTCTTTACATTGTTGAAATTTGCTTTAATTTTCTCTTTAGCATGACCCATTTTCAAATAAATGAAACCCATAGTTGATTGTTCATCAAAATCCACAAATCTAAGCACTTTAATAAGGGGAAATAAAGCTTTAAGGCAAATAATAACATTCTTCCAAAACCACTTATTGAAATCTCTTTCCATCAGTTGTGCTCGAATACTTACATGATTTCCAATGACTCGAAGTGAACATCGTCATCAGTGCACCCTTCAACTCACTAAGATAACCTAATGTTAAATAAGAAGTGGCGAAACAAATTGCACTAAGTCTAATCAAGTCTCTCCCTTTAGTGTATCTCCTTAAGATTGAGATAAGTAAGTTCTTGAATAAATATATGTAGTAATTCACCTCCCTTTTGCAATTTTCCATGATGAATCTTCAAATTCTTCTCAAAGTCCTCTAAGATCAAATCAATGCAATGTGCTACACAAGATGTCCAATATAAGGATCTTTTTTTCTCCATCAATTTTTTCCCTGCTACTTTATAATTTGCAGCATTATCTATAATTACTTGTACAGCATGCTCCTCACCAACCTTCTCCACAATATCATCTAACATTGCAAAAACTTTGTTAATGGTCATGGATATATTAAAAGTATCTATAGATGATAAGAAAATTGTTTCTTTCAAGCTATTTACTGAGAAATTGCATATGGAATGCCTCTTTCTATCAATCCATGCATCTGACATAATTAAGCAACCTGTTTTTCTCCATTCGACTTTTTAGTCTTTAAGTAATTCCATTGTTCGAGCAATTTCTTTCTTCAAACAAGTCACCCCTAGCTTATGATAGGAAAGAGGTTTAAGCCCACAACCATATTGACCAACTAGATCAAGCATCTTGGCAAACTCTGGATTTTTTACATAGTTAAATGGAATTGCACTAGTGTAGAAAAAATGAACAACTTGTTGGATGCATTCTTCTCTTAGCTCTTTCTTCATGAATTGGTTAATTGTACCTTGTTTCGCTTGTGTTTCACTTCCACCAATTTTTTTTTCTTTTTAAGAAAGAAATCCATGCAACCTTTCTATTTTTTTCTTTACGGATATCTGCTCTACCTCATCATCATCGTCATCATCATCATAAAAATCTTCAATGCCATGAATTTTCTTCCTTTTCGTTTTGATATTTTTTCAGCTTTCAACAACATTGTTAACATTTTGGATTTTACTTCATCCGAGATACTAACACATGGCTTTACATCTTTACGTGTACAACGCGAGTGATTTTTGAATATGTAAATGCTTCCACTAACAACTTTGTAACAATACTTGCATTTTATCTTTTTCCCATTATTAACTATATCAATTCCATGCTCCCAACCAATATCGAATCTACTTCTAGGTGCATTTTTCCTTTTAGAGCTCTCTTTAGATGATTTGAAAGATGACATTTCAACTTAGCCACTACTTAAAATCTTGTAAGAAAATAAAATAAAGAGTAAATTCAAGCATTTCAACATTATGCTTCCTCCCTAAAGAAAAGAAAAAAGAAAGAAAGAAGCCAATGCATAAGGCTCTATTTCTTTCATGAGATCTCTATGTTTTCATGGTAATCCAAGAAAAGCTACTTAACAAGCAAACATTTTTTATGTCGCAATAAAAGATAATTTATGGAGAGTAAAGGATTAGGACAGCAAATTTACATAAAATGGCATAATTGGTTCTTCTCAAATTTACATAAAACTTAGTACTAAATTTGCTACTCTAAGCCTCCACTTAGTGGATAAAATTTAATACTAAATGGCAAAAAAGTGACATATTTTAAGCTTATCTCTTTTTCTTTAATATCGATAAATTTTAGTTATAGAGTTATGATTAGAAAAAAAAAAAGATGAAATCTTTGATTTTCAATTTAATCATTATGGAAATAACACTTGTGCGTGTTGTATAGGAGCCCAATTCATGATGATGGAAACTACTGTAGGAGCCATCCATGTTTAGCTATCTACAAAGAATATAAATGAATTGCTTCTCTAGAAGCGAGGCAAATGCAAAGATTCATGGCATAGCTATGGGACATATCTAAGTTGCAATTTTTCAAAGAAGAAGAGATGGGAGTTGTACAAGAAGGGATCAGTTGCCATCTATCTTCCATTAAAAGCAATATTTTTTTCGCTAATAAAGCCTAAGATTAAGAAAATATCTTCTTTTATATCTCCATCTCTAATCTTAGCATCAATAATGTTGGAGAAAAAAAAAAAGAAAGGCTAATGAAAAATGAAGAGCATGAGACCCATGAGAAGAGGAGAATTTTAAGCAAATAGAGGGTGGGGATAAAGAAAGAAGAGTATTCATTATTAACAATCGGTCAATTTTTGAAAATTGTGTAAATCAATCTTAACTAAAACCAATTACTTCTCCTTCTTCTTAGGTGATGATGATAACCACATTCTCATGGAAAACAAAAAACATTTTTAGTTTCCCAATTTTAAAATAACTTAAAATCATATGACTTTAATGTACGATTTTATGCACTACATTTTTGGGATTTCTTTTGCTTTAATCGTATCTTTAGTTGTATAGAAACACAACTAAATTGGATGTACAAACAGAAATAATCCGAGGATGTACACAATAGACACATACAGAAAAGGATCTAGGATGTTCATAGTAGAGACTTCATGGCGTTTACACAATAGGGAACACAGTATACACACACAAACACAAGTAAATGGGATGTACAAACACAAATAAATCAGTAATATGTACTATAATGAAAAAAAAAATACAAAGCAAGCATGTGAGAAGATTACCTTAAGCAAGATCATGAAAAGTAATGAAAAAACAAAAAACAAAAACCCTAAGCAAGTAACTAAACTGAGAAGATGTAGTAATATATTCAAGAAAGAATTACCTATATGTGATGGAATCAAAGTAGATTAGAGTGTGTGAGCTACGACTACTTGTGGGAAATGTCCAGCACACAAGATCGAGACTCAAGATTGAAAAAAAAAAAAGAACGTGTGAACAGAAGAAAAGGAATAACAAAGAAGAACAGAACACATGAGAGTCAAGACAAACACTGCAGAACATATTCATAAAGCTATAGTCATAGAGCTACTCGCAGTTTGGGCTAGGCTAGGCTTGTCTAGGCTGGGTGTCACAATCTAGGTTGGGTTGCTCCTTACTGAGTGCTTAGGCTAACGAAAAAAATACCTACTAACAGAATTGATAGAAACGCATATGGAATCGCGATTTTACCAATTTCACCATGTGGAATCATAATTCCAATGCAATTTTACCTTAAAACATTTTTATATGTAAGTTGATTAGCAATGTACTCACTAACTTGTAAAATCGTAGAGACGTATGAGTTAACTCACAATTGTGACAACTATGCTCACATGTAGGAACCACAGTTGAGCAAATGTAGTGGTGGCATGAAAGATCCTAAGCCATAACTATACTTTCATCTCACTCTTGTGCAGGAACCGCTATCAAGTGAAAGTGATAATGGCACGAAGGATCCTAACCTTCTTTAAGAGAGGAATGTGTTCTGAGCTTATAGTGGTGTGCTCTACCCAAGAACTCCATCATAATGGTGGTCACTTCTTGAGAAGAAGCAAACCTGCTCTAGTTCAATTGTGATACGAGTGCTCTCGTTAAGAACTAGTTATCAAGAAAAGGAATGAAGTTCCTACCACATCCATGATAAAAAGGAATAAGAGAGATAAAGTCCCTATCACCTATCAAACTTGGTAAAATTGCTTATTACAATTAGAGAAAACTTGTGATAAAAAAGGAGAAACAAGTCATGTTACTTATGTTGGTTTTAAGGAAAAGAAATCAAAGTCTAGTCATGAGCAAGATACGCAACATTATCAAAGAAGCCACCATTATTTTCGTTTCAATTTTTTGGCTGATCACACTCCTATCAACTGTCAAGAAATTAAAGGACATAAGATTGAAGCACTAATATATATATAAAGATAGAATAAAGAAAAAAGAAAAGAAAGGCAAAGTGAGGCATGTTTGCAAAGAAGACACAAGCCATTGTCAAAGAACCTGTTGTTATGCCTATTCCAATTTACCATTGGGTCACACTTTTATCACTTGTCAAGAAATAGAAGCAAGGAGAACCCATGGAAGTGTGACTTTTGCTCATGTTAAAAATAAAAAATAAATAAATAAAAGAAGAAGAAAGGTTGTTGAATTTACTATAGTGATTACTTGTTGAGGACTTGGAGAAGTCACAATCATTGATGTTTGAAATTCAATCACAGGATGTTCACATTCCAATGATTAAGAATATAAACCTCCTACAACCTGTCAAAGGACCAACATGGAAAATATAAGACAAAACCAGATAGGAAAGAGAGAGAGGGAGGGGGAAAATCATATATGGACAATAAGCAATGGAGAAGAAGGATAATGACTCTTATGAGAAGAGACTATAGCCGCGCTTGATAGAATTGAAGAAAGAAAATTGAAGGTTGCTATAGTCGTTAGCTCAAATGTTTATCTCGACTAGAGCATAGCGTTCTAAACTTCTTGACCTACTTGATAAGATGAAGTCATTTCCCATGTTCTTCAATTATATGGCTTACCACTGGCAACAAAGAATGGATTAGATGAATAGAGACTCAATGCCTTTCTCCATACATGTAAAGTATAGAGATTCAAGCTATTAATTCACTCATGTTCATTAGTTGATCATAGTCTGAGCAACTTAAACTTGGAATGGGAAGAAAAAGTTACTAACATGAGATTAGGATAGTTAACATTGATTCAATGGTGGAATTATTTAATTCAAGAAGATTTGAAAGATGGAAGAAAAAGATTTGACAATCTTCTGTTACTGATATGCTTAAGTGTAGGGGGAAACATAGCTAGATCTCATGATGCACTTGTTAGTGAATGAGTAAATAGCATAATTTAAATTACCTTTTCTATTAAAAAATTAATAATAATAAAATGCGAGGAATTCATTGTTATCACTTGGCTAATGAGGATCTCATTATATGATTGTGTCAATTAATATATTAAGTCTGCATTAGTGAAATTCGTTAAAGGGAAGTGTAACCAAATCCATTTTGGGAATTTTTCTCACACAAAGAGTACTTGAAGCTTCCATCATAGATTATATAGGGCTAATTTGACATGGTATATGATTGAAGAAAAAAAAAATCGAAGATTTGTTTGTGATTTGTTAGCCTTTGTTTCATTATTGGTGTTCTTATATACTAGAAGAAAAAAAATTTATCATTACATATGTAATTTACATATATAGCTTCTACTAAAATGATGCTATAGTTGGATCACATTATCCTATTGAATGCCCCAAATTTTCATCAATAGTGTGGAATGTGTCTTCACATGAAGCATACAAAGAAGTAAATTTCATCAAGAAGACAATGAAGGCAATTCAATTTACTTCGATTCATTGATGAGAAGAAGCATTGATTCCACTGATACAATGATAAATTCAACGCTGCTCACAAGAAATGCCTAACCCCTTTAACTCCGTCTAAAGAGCTTTAGTTAAGGGGCAAAATGTAGAGGGTTGAAATTATTATATAAATGTATTTTGTCAAGCCCATTAATTATTTAGCTTTACTCATTGGACTAGGTTACAATGCCTAGTGAGACCAATCTAATTATTGGGATGACTAAGGGAGAATTGGCTTAGTGGGCTCAGAATAGGGATCATTAGATCGATCGTCCACATCCAACCTTTCTCAAGTAGGCTCATGTACTTATAAGGAAGGCTATTATCCTTGAGCCTATAACAAGCTCACTAGAATGAACCTAAACTGAGCAGACTCCGTCTCGTCCACTAATCACTATTAACCTATTACCCCCACACTATTGCTTATATGACCACTGTCAATGTTGCTACTACCTAGACTACCTCTATATTATGACCACTATCATATTGCCACTATACTACCAAAGTTGTCACACCACTACCATCACCAGTACACCTCTAACATCACTACCATTGCCATCACACCTTCTCCACAAGCAACATCTACATGCCATCAGCATTATTACAATTAAACCCATTATGTCACCACTTCTACCACTTCTATCTATTATACTACCCTACCCTTTTATAGCAATACAACACCACCGCATGATCATCACTACCATCGTAGTGTTAACAATAGTAGTAATTCAAAGCAAATGTAACAATGGTAGTAGTTGGAAAGGTTGTGGTGGTAGTGGTGCGACACTAGTGGTGGTATGGTGATGACAATCATGGTGATGGTGTAACAAGAGAGGTAACAATGATGGTATGGGATTGTAATGTTAGGGTGGTGGTGGTTATGGTAAGATGATGATGGTGATGTTGGTATAGGATAGTCGTAGTAATGGTGATGGTAATGGTGATATTTTTCACTATATAGGGGTATGTTGATACTTTTATTTATATTCCTAATTCAATTTTGTAGTATAATAACATGAAGTAAACAATAAAGTAGTTATTCCCTATGATAGAGCTAGATGAAAACTAAACAAACTTATATTATTAATGTCGCGACGTGTTTTTAATCATTTTTCTTAGTTTTAATCTATACTAAATCCTACCCATTTGATATAGATTGCTCGACTAAATTAAGAAAAATTGATTTTTTTTTAAAAGGAGTCACCACCAACCTATGTTGGAAAATAAAGTTAAAGTTAATTGGGTAGATTAACCTTAACTTACTACTAATATGTGAATTTTCCTAAAAAATATTTTTAGAAAAATATAAACCAAAGGTACTGGATTGAAGGACTAACCTATTAAAATCTAAACGATTACCACATGGAATTTTCAAGAATATTTACTAAAAGGCCTTTATATTTTCTTCTTCTTATTATTATTTTTTATTTTATTTGCCTACTACCATATGCTTTTTATTATTATTTTTATGTTTTCATATTTTTATAAGATTTAGAATTTAATGTTAAAAGAAAACCTAAAGTCTAGGGTTTATTGTACTAATTTTTTTAAGTCTTTTATTGCTAATAACCTAAAGTTTTTATTTCTATTTTTTCTAGAGTTTTTGTTTTATTTTTTTTTTAGTTTTTATTGTTATTATTTTATTTAATTTTTCTAAACCTAAAGTTTTTAGTTTATTATGATTATTTTTCCTAACCTAAAGTTTTTATGTTATTATGGTTACCTCGAATGTGCCTACGTACCTGTTAGCCAAGATCAAACCGTCCGTAATTCGCTTTTTCATTTATGAAAATTTTAGTTTGTTAGTTCATTTTATTTAATAAAAAGCATCAGCTTTACGTTATTTAATCATATTAATTTTTATTAAGAAAATACCAAAATGACCTAGATTATTAGATGATTTTTTTTTTGGAAAATCTAAAATAACCTAAGTTTAGGAAAAACTTTATATCAAAAAAATTATTTATTAAAAAAAGCTCTAAGTGACAAAACCCTAAAATGCTAGATTTAAATAAAAAAATTAATTCATTTTTATACTTTATTCTTTATTCTTATTTTATTCAATAAACTAAAAACCTTAAACTAAAAAAAAACTTTATTTTTATATATTTTTATCATTTTCACTTGTTCCTAAGATTTTTATTTATATTAAGATTGTTACCTATTTAATTTTATTTTTTATATTTTTATTTCTATTTTTATATTTTTATTTCTAAAATCCTAACTTATACTAAAGATCTTTATTTTTATATCTTTTTATATTTTTATTTAATATGCTACAGATTTTTATTTTATTTTATTTTATTATTTCTTTTTTGTTCACCATGGGGCGATGGTATACACCACAACAACCCAATGGGTACTTTATTGTTTTTATTTTTATTTTTAAAACTATAAACAAGTGTAAAATAAATCTAATATTAAATAAAATAAACATATAAGAATAAATAAAAGAAAATAAAATAAAAAACCAACTGGGCTGTTAGATAACATGCGAATCAGGTTGCAAGTTCGGATCGAGTCGTAGGTCTAATCTCGGGTTGTGGTGGCGGAGTTCCTTGTCGCCGGCAATCCGGCAATCTTTAGGGGTAATTGATGGGTGTTTTCCTAGGTTTTTAAGGGTAAGGAATTGATTGGTGGTGTTATTTTTGCCTAAAAGCTAGTTTAAGTGGTGGTTTAGGAGGTGGCCGAGAGTGGTGGTTTTGGTTGTTTTCCGATCTTGTCAATCCAAGCAAAATTGGATCAAAAGATAGGGTTTTTTCTCTTCTACGTGACCTAAGGAGTCTTGTAACGCCTAAATGGTGGGTTAAGGTTATGTGTAAGTGGAGTTATCCTAGAGAGAAGGTGGCGACCAGCGTCCTAAAGAGAGAAAGCTCTCGGTCGAAGTATATGAGTGTATTTTTTGTGATTTTTCTAACCTTTTTAATGTTGTAGCACCATGGTCTATTTATAAGAGTCCATGTATGAGCTTAGGGGACCTTGGATTGTGCCGAATCGAAGTGGGGATATACTCCATTTTCGGTTTGATTTTGATTTGATTTTTTAATTAAAGATTGATGTTAATCTTTGTTTTTAATGATATTTATCAATCTATTAGTTGAATAACGGTGGATTTAAGCTAAAATCGAGCTTGGAATAGCTAGATTCGTCATTATCTTCTTCCTGTAGTTGCCGGCCAGAGGTTGAAGACAATCACATGCCAAGCACGTAATCGAGTTTGGCCAATCAAAGGTCGACCTACGGCAATTCAAGGAAAAAAAATGAAAACGGCATAAAGTGCCTTGGACAGGATTCAAACATGTAACTTAACCCTCCCCCGTATGCACCAAGCAACCACTTAAACCAACTGAGCCAACCCAATTCTCAGTTTATTATTACACATAAATTATATATAAGCTAACGGTCTTGGTTATTTTTTATTGATTTTAAGATTCCTAAACTTAATTTAGAGTCTCATGTTTCCTTATTTTTATTAAAAATGTGCACAATTTTTATTAATTTATTTATTTATTATTTTTTCATCATTTTTATTTTTTTTTTCAGTTTTTCTTTATTTTTTGCTTTTTTTTTCTTCTTTTTTTATCTTCTTTATTATATATTTTTTAAATTATTTTTTATTATGTGTTATTTATTTTTATTATTGTAAATCAGGCTTTTTATTACTATTATTATTTTCTGTTATTTTATTGTTTATTTATTCATATATATATATATATATATATATATATATATATATATATATTTTAAATCTAAATAGAGGCAAAAATAGGGTATCTACAACTGCCCCTCTTTGTAATGAAGTTCAAACAGAGCTTTGCTACAAAGACTAAAAAGACACCATTTTTGCCATTATTCTAGAATGACATGCCTACTATTGATGAGATAAGACTTCAATATTTGCCTTCTATTGATGAGGATGGTCTTAAGTGTGAGGCCATTTACTAACGAGAATAGAATTGAATGTATTGCTAGCTACTAACAAGACTAGACTTAAAGTTTTGCCATCTACTAACGAGAATGGACTTAAGTGTGAGGGTGTCAACTATTGACAAGCTTGGACCTAAAGGTGCTTGCTAGCTGCTAACGAGACAAAACTTATTAGGTTCGCCATCTACTGACGAGAATGGACTTACAAGTTTTGCCCCTTACTAACAAGGATGGACTTAAATATTTGCCACCTATTGATGAGGATGGACTTAGATATGATGCCATCTACTAACAAGAATTGACTTAAATATTTGCCACTTACTGACGAGAATGGACATAAATGTGGTACCATCTACTAACGAGAATGGACTCCAAG
Source organism: Laguncularia racemosa (assembly GCA_037954665.1). NCBI lineage: Eukaryota > Viridiplantae > Streptophyta > Magnoliopsida > Myrtales > Combretaceae > Laguncularia > Laguncularia racemosa. Next base: position 1,409,288 of record JBBMOL010000040.1, read on the forward strand.
GTTTACTAGCTACTAATAAGACTAGACTTATTAGGTTGCCACCTACTGATGAGGATGGATTTAAAAAAAGATGCCAGGTACTGACGAGCCTAGACTTAATGCCACCTACTAACGAGGATGGACTTGAATGTGTTGCTAGCTACTAATGAGACTAGACTTAAAGGTTTAACATCTACTGATGAGAATGGACTCAAAAAGATGCCAGCTCCTAATGAGCTTGGACTTTAATATATTGCCATTTACTAATGACAACGGACTTAAATTTACTAAGGCTTTATTGTTTTGAAAAACTTTAAATTTAAAAAGATTTGATTGTTTTGAAAAACATTTTGTTCAAGGATTTCCTTCTTTTGAAACATTTTCAAAACTTTGCTAACAAGGAAGGGAATCTTCATTGGCTCTAAATAAGTGGCAAATATGCCCCAACAATCACCCATGGTTTCCAAACTTAGGTCATGTCTCTTAGAATCAAATAACTACATAATGACCTACATGATGATCTCTCAAGTATTTAAGTCTTCTTATTACACTAAGAGGCATTCAATGATTCCAAATATTCTTGCTTAGGGAATAAGTACCCCACCATTTGAATTGTTTAATCAAGAGGACTTGTTCCCACTCTCTTTTAGGTGTATTCTCACACTTAACTTCTATTCCAAAAATTATGGTCCAACTTATAGGTGATACATTTTGATCAATCCACTAGGTCTTTCTAGGGATTATGGCATAGACTTTTAGTTAATGGCTTAACAAAGGGGATATGATGCATAAGCCAATTTCAAAAAAGTGATATTTATTTCATCCCAAGTTTACAAGTCAAGAACTTTAAGGATAAACCTCAAATGGGCTTGCCCTGATTTCATTAGCAATTATTGCTTAAGATAAAATATTTCCTTTAATTAGGAGGGTCTCCTAATTGATAGCATAGGCTCTATTTCGCAAACTGTTTAGCTCACATTTTTTTCTTTTTTCTTTTTCTTCTTTTAACTTTTGTACCCCCTAAAATTGAGTGTAATATATGCATAGAAATGCACATGACTTCTGAATGGAGACTCTTTTCACCTTATGGAAATAAAATATCCATAACAATGATTACTCTTGAATCGATGCTACTAAGGCAAGCATAGATTATTTTCATCCTTTTTCTCTTGATTAATGCCCCTATCCCCTTGATTGCCCCAATGTAGGGTGGTTCTTGATAGGGCTAATCTTAAAAACTTCTCTCCAAAATGGCTCCATAGGGTTAGCAATGGATAATAGTGTTTAGGGCAAAAAAAAAAGAATGCCTAACATCGCCTTAACCTATGTACAAAATTCAAGACAGACCTCCTTCAAGGAATGAATCCAAATTCTTACTATGATGTCACTCGACTCTCAAATGTGTTTAAGGTTAGTGTTTAGGACATGGTTTGCCTCTTCTCATTCTAAACTTTCAAACAATATGATACCTTTTCCTTATATATATATATAAAAAAAATCATCATCTTGACTTTCACTTGGTTTGCCCCAAACTAGATTGATGGGGTTAAATAAGGTCCCATTGCTACTTTAAAAATGCTCCAAATTAATTGCCTCAAACTCAATTAGACGAGCTAGTCCTTTAGGTGCCCGAACATAATATGGTTGGGCTTTTTTAAGTAGAAGACTAAACAAATTTTGTGTTTAGGAGAATTTATGTTTAAGTTTAGGGTCTTATGTTTAGGACTTCCTTAGTGTGTTAGTAGATGAACAAATTACATCTCCACTAGTTTTTGAGAACCAAGTATCTCATTATGTGTTTTCTTGGTTACCTCTTGGGGTTAGGTTTCAATGGTCTCCTAGAGTGATCAATTTCATGCATCAAGGATTTGGTTATTGATATGTGGCTCATTGCAAGCTATTAGGGTTCAAAGTGATTAATTCCAAGCTTTGGGTTAGGCAAATCTACTTCAAAGTAATTTTCTAAAGCTTTATGAAAATCTCCTCTTGTTAGCAATGTTTTCCTTTTTATTATCTTTTTTTTTCTTCTTTTTTTAAATTTAATAAATTGTCCCTGTTTCAAGGACATTTTTATTGTTACTTAATATGATTAAAGTTCTAGATGACTAAAGCTCTTGAGTTTTCAAATGACAACTACAACTCTTACTTGAATAAGGAATAGCCAAAGCTTCTTAACCTAAGAATGATTAAGGTTTTTATTTTACAATAAGGGATAACCAAAGTTCCTAAATTTGAAGATAACCCTGTTTTCTTCTCAAGGAATAACTGAGGCTCCTAGACTTAAAGGTGGCTAAGGTTTTTATTCTACTGAGGGACAATCGAAGTTCCCAAACTTTAGGATGACTAGGATTCTTAAACCTTCCAATTAGAGGATCACCTAATTTCCTAAGCTTTCCAAAGGATGACTAAGGTTACTGTTTCACCAAAGAAGGGTTGAAGTTCCCAAACTTTAGGGTCAATAGGGCTCTTAAGCGACATAAACTACAATGGGCACTTATGCTTTATACAAAATGATTTACATACATGTCTAGAGAATTGCAATATTAACACACGGTGAAGTCATAAGTAATAGAAATAATGGACTATGACAATCCATGAAAAGAGAATAATTATTTACATAGATAACATTATAGAAAGGCAGTGAATTATTAAAAGATGGCAACTTAGAAAGAGATTATATAGGAGTAGTTACTATTTACAACCTAAAAGTACTAAGCATTTGCTATATTTCTATATATAAACTATTTTCTCTCTTTTTTTTCTTTGTAAGGAAAACCTATATAATGCATAAATAATGTTACAAATAGCAACTGAATAATAATGTGGCATTTACAGAAAAACAAACAAAACAAAACATAAAATAAAAATAGACAAAGAAATAACTAAAATGCGCACACATTGGGATAAAGGTAAGTTCTAAAGGTCCTCCGGCTCTGTAACCGGTGGTTATATCAAAGCCTAGAATAGAATTGCCTAATTGCTGTCAAGTGGTGGTATACACCACTACAACCTAACAAGTACACAATGGTGTTCCATCTCAATTTTCTAAATGGCCTAGGTCCAGCCATATCTAGACATGCATATAAAAAAAAGAACTTTTATAGCGGCCCATTAAGCTCCCCCTTTCCCTTTTTTTTTTCTTTCTACACTACTCAAAACCCGGTTAGTACTACTATTTACAAAGATACTTGACAAATAAAATAAGGATATATACAAGAAATTGAGAGCCTTTTAGACATATTAGAGAAAATTTTTACGTGGCTAGCCCACTTTTGAAAAGGCATCCCCAGTGAAGTCGCCATCTTGTTGAGACGTGTTTTTGATCATTTTTCTTAGTTTTAATCTATACTAAATCCTACCCATTTGATATAGATTACTCAACTAAATTAAGGAAAATTGATTTTTTTTAAAAAGGAGCCTCCACCAACCTAGGTTGGAAAATAAAGTTAAAGCTAATTAGGTAAATTAACCTTAACTTGCTACTAATGTGCCAATTTTTCTAAAAAATATTTTTAGAAAAATATAAACCAAATGTACTGAATTCGAGGGCTAACCCATTAAAACCTAAATAGTTACCACGTGGAATTTTCAAGAATATTTACTAAAAGGCCTATATATTTTCTTCTTATTATTATTATTTTTTATTTTATTTACCTACTACCATATGCTATTTATTATTATTATTTTTATGTTTTCGTATTAAAAGAAAACCTTTTAAGGCATTTATTGCTAATAACCTAAAGTTTTTATTCATCTAATTTTTTTTAAGTTTTTGTTTTATTTATTTTTTTTTTAGTTTTTATTGTTATTATTTTATTTATTTTTTCTAAACCTAAAATTTTTAGCTTATTATGATTATTTTTCTAAACCTAAAGTTTTTATTTTATTATGGTTACCCCAAATGTGCCTACGTACCTGCTAATCAGAATCAAACCATCCGTGGTTCACTTTTTCATTTATGAAAAAATTAGTTTGTTGGTTTATTTTATTTAATAAAAAGCATCGAGTTTATGTTATTTAATCATATTAATTTTTATTAAGAAAATACCTAAATAACCTAGATTATTAGTTTTTTTTTTTTGGAAAATCTAAAATAACCTAAGTTTGGAAAAAACCTCATATAAAATTTTTTTTATTTATTAAAAAAAATCTAAGTGACAAAACCTTAAAATGCTAGGTTTTAATAAAAAAAAGCTTTTTTATTCATTTTTATACTTTATTCTTTATCATTATTTTATTCATTTAACTAAAAACCTTAAACTAAAAAAAAAAACTTTACTTTTATATATTTTTATTGTTTTTACTTGTTCCTAAGATTTTTAATTATACTAAGATTTTTACCTATTTAAGTTTTTTTTTATTTTTTATTTTTCTATTTTTATTTCTAAAATCCTAACTTGTATTAAAGATCTTTATTTTCATATCTTTTTAGAATTTTATTTAATTTGCTAAAGAGTTTTTTAATTTTATTTTACTATTTCTTTTTTGTTCACCATCGGGCGATGGTATACACCATGACAACCCAATGGGTACTTTATTATTTTTATTTTTAAAACTATAGAAAAGTTTAAAATAAATCTAATAATAAATAAAATAAACATATAAGAATAAATAAAATTAAATTAAATTAATAAATAAATAACCAATTGAGTTACTAGATAACACACGGGTTGAGTCGTGGGTCCGGATCAGGTCCCGGGTTGGATCTCGAGTCACTGTTCGAGGTGGCGAAGCTTCTCATCGGTAGCAATCCAACAGTCGTTATGGGTGATTGATGGGTGCTTTCTTAGGTTTTGGGGGGGAAGGAATTGATTGGTGGTGTTATTTTTGCCTAAAAGCTAGTCTAAGTGATGGTTTGGGAGGTGGCCGAAAGTAGTGGTTTTGGTTGTTTTCCAATCACTTCGATCTAAGCAAAATTGGATCAAAAGATAGGGTTTTTTCTCTTCTACGTGACCTAAGGAGTCTTCTAACGCCTAAATGGTGGTTTAAGGTTGTATGTAAGTGGAGCCATCTTAGAGAGAAGGTGTAAAGTGCCAAAATTTTCAAAAAATTATATAAACAATTACAAAAAATAAATAGAATAATAAATATTATTTTATTCTAAATCCCTGATAATAATAGGTTTTAAAAATTTAAACAATTAAAAAGAACGACTTTTGCAAGGAAAATAAGATAACGAACGTAATAAATTGAATTTTATGAAATATATTACCGAATCAATTTAGGAAGCAAAGTACTTGAAAAATATCCGAATATAGATATATAAACAGATAAATGAAAATAATTATAAATTTTAACCTTAGTTCGGGTAAATTAAATTAAAAGAATAAGTTTTCTGAAATATAATTTTTAAACAATATTAGGTTAAATAATGAAATTAATTTAAATTATAAATCTAGGAATTTTAAATGGAAACTTAGAGTAAAAATTGATGTTCGGAATAATCAAATTAACATAGACGTAGAATTTCGTAGTAAATTTCCAAAAATATAAAATTTAAAGGTATTCTCGTACGCGTATGAAATATAAAAATAGAGACATTTATAATATAAAATATAATATAATATAATATAAATATATATACATAATTGTTAAAAAAAAAAAGTCGGTAGCTACTGTAGGAATGTAATCGACCGTTATGTCGCCGTCACATCACGTCCCATCTAGCCCCCCTGCTCCTTCCCTCCTCTTTCTTCTTCTTCTTCTTTCTTTTCCTTCTTTTCTCTTCTTCCCAACTACTTTTCCTTTTCTTCTTCTTCCCATTTCTTTTTCTTTTCTCTCTTTCTTCTCATCTATGTTGTCTGCATCTTCCTTCCCTCTTCCTTTTTCTTTTCCCTTTCTTCCTCTTCTGGCTGCATCCTTCTCCTTCACCTCTGAGCTACGTCTTCTTCAGCAGCTTCCGGCGACAATGACAGCGACGCAACAATAGAGAACAACGATGACGAGGAGGACAACGGTAGAAGCAACAGCAACAACAACGGCAGTCACAACCCACAGCAGCACCAAACAACAACAGCCACCGTGACGACCTCGACCTCAGCAGTAATGACGGCCCTCAACAACAACAGCGGTGACAGATGTTGTTTGTGTGTGCATGAAGAAGTGTGTAGGTGTGCGAGGAACCACGACCGACAGCCACTCAACAACGACAGCAGCCACGACCCTCAGCAATGACGGCCTTCAACAACAATAGCAATGGCGGTAGATGGTTGAGTGTGTGGTGTGTGCGAGAGGGGAGGATCGCGGTGACAGTGACAGTAGTGGCAACTCTGGCAGCAGCGGTGGTCGTAACATCTGACAATAACTCCAGCGGCAACAGCAACGGTGACGGCAACGGAACAGCAACGACAACCTGAACAGCAACAGCGACAACTGCCACAACAGTAGCAACAACAGCCGCCACTCCTACAGCCACGACGACCACCACGGCAGCAGCAGCACAACGGCGACAACGACGATGGTGACAGTAGTTTCCAAGTCGAGTCCGTCTCGTCTCCTTCCTTGATGACGGAGGCAATAGCGGCAACGGCGGGTAGAGGAGGAAAAGTAAAATGAGGAAAGGAGAGAAGGAGCAAAGTGTGTAGTGTGAGTAGGTGAAGCAAGTGGGTGTACATGGATGGAGGCCGTGAGTGTGTGTACGTATGTGTAGGAAAGGGAGAGGCGAGTGTGTAGTGTGTATATGTACGTATGTGTATTGAACGAGTGCGCGGTAAAGGATGATGAGTGTACAGTGAAGGATGTTGTGATGTGCATGAAGATGTGTGTGTGCATGTGAAGGAAGCGGGTGCGTGTGAGTGTGTGCGGCTATGTGCATGAATGAGGAAGTGTATAGGTGTGTGCGGAATGTAGAAGGATGCGTATAGTGTGTGTGTAGGAATGTGTGTGTATGCGTGTGTGTAAATGAGGAGGAAAGGAAAATAGCCACAGTGACCTGTAGCTGCATGTGCGTGTATGCGTGCAAGGAAGGAAGTGTATGTGAGTGTGTGTATGTGAACAAAGGTGTATATGAGTGTGTGTGTGGAGGAGGATGTGTATATGTGTGTGCGTGAATGGGAATGTGTATGTGAAAGGGAGAAGGAGGAGCCGAGAGTGTATGTGTGGATGATGGTGTGGATGTGCGAGAGTGTATGTATGTATGTGTAGGATGATATAGGGTGTGTGCGAAAGGGGTGTATGCATATGGACAATGTGTGGTGTGTGCGAATACATGTGTACGTGTATGGGAAGTATGATGCATGGGGTATGTACATATGTGTGTGTAAGTATGGAAATTGAGGATGATGTATGGGGAATATGTATGTATGAGTATGAGATTATGTGTGGAGTGTGAATATGTATGTATGGGGATGGAAGGCAAATGTGGTGTGTGCAAAGTATGTGGGCATGTGTATTGATGGTGTAAAGTATATATGGAATATATGAGTAAGCGTATGAGATGATGTATGGTGTGGGTATGTGAGTATGGATATGGGAAGTGTGTAATGTGTGTAGAGTATATAGGCAAGTATGAGATGGTGTAAAGTGTACGTAGGGTACGTGTGTATGTGCATGTAATTAAGAGTGTGGCATGGTTGTGTGTATGTATATGTAGGCACATGTGTAGTGTGTGAAGTTGTATGTATAAGTATATGGATAAGAATATGTTGGTGCGCATGTGATGTGTGGAAAAGGTTGGTGTATGTATGATGGAAGCATGAGTGAGGATAAAAACTAGTAGAAAGCATAAGGAACCCATAGACGAAAATATCAACAAAAAAGAGATGAAAGAACATGATATAAAACCTTTAAGGACAACTAAATCCTGCGGGTTATCCTACGAGTAGTTCATTGGAAGATATTAGAGACAATTGGATAAATAAAAGGTTCAAAGATGCTTCATGGACAAGAGAAATGTCTATGATGGTGTAAATGGTGAAGGGAATGATTCAAGCAACATCCAAGATGATAGCTTGGGAGATCTTTGGAATGAAATGGATTTCATAATGGAGTATTCAAAGGATGTCAAGGAAGATCATTCCCTCTGGAACCTTGTATCAGAATCATGTTGAAGAAGTGTTCAACGTTCGAATCTTGTTTGCCCGAAGTTCCTTAAGGAGGAAACTTCACACCTTACCATCAAACACAAAATGAGTAGAGTACACATATCGAGTGCTAGAAGGCTAACAAGTCAAGCGGAGACGTGACTTTCTATTCTTGGGTTAAGGAAGCATCGCAGAAGGATACTGACTTCAAGAGGAACGTAAAAGAGTTACCCGCTGAAATCGCTCGACTCCGGCTAGGATTACGACAACCTTAAACAAATGAGTAGGAAACTTAATGATATGCTACTATGTTATTTTGTATGTTAAATGTTATGCATGTAAATTTGCTGTTTATTGTGTTGCTATTTGATATGATTGTGTTGAGTAGAGTTATGTAGTAGGGAATAATGAGTTAGGTAAGAAGTCATGAAGAAAATAGAGGAATGAATGGTCCGAGGGTTTAGGTATCATTACCTTAATGATAGCTTAATGATAGCACCTAGCGCCATATCGCTAGTGCTATAACTAAAAGCTTAACCCATGTTTTAAAAATTGTTTTCTTCTAACTCAAACTAAAACATAAAAACCTAGCTTTTCCTTCTGAAGCTACCAAGTAAGTGTGCTTAGTTGGAATAGGATCTATAGATGTCATTATGTATACATGTCAGAGTTGGTTCCTGAATGTGTATACTTATACTTAAACAAATTTATTTTCATATTATATTTAGGAAATACACTCATGAACATAACCATACCAAATCAAGAGTGCAACCTTAGTTTTTACAACTTAATGATCCCGTTTTCTTACCCTCTTAAGTTCGTAAGGGAAAGTGTCTAAAAAAGTTTCCTTAAGTAAAGATATGTCACAAATATGTACATATATATTCATATATATATATATATCATATGCAAATGTCTTGAGGACATCGAAAGAGAAAACGATATGACCTTATTGGCTCTCGGAAGTGAAAATGATAAAGCACTCGAGAAGTGCGATGACACAAAGGTGTCAAAGATGATGAATGTAAATTAACCCCGAGTAGTTGGTTTGACATGTAAGATAAATGACACAGAGGTATCAGATATGATATTTATAAGTCAACCCGAGCGGTTTGACATTTAAAAGGAAATGGCACAAATAGGTGCCAACATAATTTAACTATATATAAGACTAGATAAGTCTATGTCCACGGGGTCTAAGTTCAGTGTCTATCTTGAGTGATAAGAAAGACATGATCTGTGCTTGTTGTGATGAGTGTGAAATGGAACGTTTGATATTTACTTCTATGGTATGATTGATTGTGATTGTAAATATTGTTTGATCACCCAAAATCAATTAATTAAGGAAGAGGACCTGATTTAAAACTCGACATGCATTTCCACGAGACAATGCATAAGATTAAAGGCCATCACTACTACAGGGATCGCCAGGATAATCAAGAGGATTACTGTTTCGCCAAGTGCGAACTAAGTGACTAGGGGATTGTCGCACCTTGGCGGTTTCGAAGCGGTCCACCCTTGAGGGTTTGCTTCGTCTAATGCAAAGAGGCACGGGAGCATTCACTATTGAGTTAAGAAAATATTATAATTAACAAAGTGATAAGATAAATAAACTGGGTAATGACCTGGGCACTGATGGTGGCTTCGGAATCCCTAACCCAAGGTTAAAGGGGGCGTAAATCCTAGACTTCACGTTAGTTACCGGAAGACCACGTGAAATGCTGCATTCATATTATTGTTCATACATAGCATATGTTTAATATCTTGTGTGAATTTGCTTGTGTGTGTATATGGCATATGTTTAATATTTTGATTTGAATTCGCTTACGTACGTACATAGTATAGGTTTATTAACTTGATGTGAATTTACTTGTGTGTGTACGTAACATTGAAAGTATTACCATCTCATTCACTGAGCCATAGTGTGCTCACCCCCTCACAGACTCTTTTGCAAGTAACAATAGCGAAAGCGCGGGATGGGATAAGATGTGAAGTGTTGAGAGTTTTGGAAGACCAAAACAATAAAGTAAGATTTGTGAATGATAGATTTAATTAGATGAAATGTTAGGACCCCCATGTGAATAGAATTTGAAATTTAGAAACCTAGGGTTCATTCTATTTTACTGATTAGTAGGGGATACTGATTCTCTGCAATCATGGTTGACCGTGGGGTACGGGATCTATAGTTGTATTTTATTATCCAATTATATGTACTATGATTAGTTGTAAATGCAATTATTTATTTAAAGTCTTACGGTCTCTGACACGTAAGACGATCATAATGTAACGAGTGCACACGTGCCATGATGGTTTTTAGTGGAGACTTCTAGGCCCCCTTTCGAGGCGTGACAGAAGGTGGCGGCCAGCGTCCTAGAGAGAGAAAGCTCTCGGCCAAAGTATATGAGTGTATTTTTTGTGATTTTTCCAGCCTTTTTAATGTTGTGGCACCTTTATCTATTTATAGGAGTCCATGGATGAGCTTAGGGGACCTTGGATTGCATTAAATCAAAGTAGGGATATACTTCGTTTTTGGTTTGATTTTGATTTGATTTTTTCAATTAAAGATTGATGTTAATCTTTGTTTTTAATGATATTTATCAATCTATTAGTTGAATAACGGTAGATTTAGGCTAAAATTGAGCTTGGAATAGCTGGATTCGACATTATCTTCTTCCCGTAGTCGTCGGTCGAAGGTTAAATACTATCACGTGCTAAGCACGTGATCGAATCTAGCCAATCAAAGGCCAACACGTAGCAATCTAAGGCAAAAAAAAAATAAAAACGGCACAAAGTGCTTTGGACAAGATTCAAACATGCGACCTAACTCTCCCCCGCATGCACCAAGCAACCACTCGAACCAACTAAGCCAACCCCATTCTTGATTTATTATTACACATAAATTATATATGAGTTAACGGTCTTGATTATTTTTTATTTATTTTAAGGTTCTCAAACTTAATTTAGAGTCTCATGTTTCCTTATTTTTATTGAAAATGTTCACAATTTTTATTAATTTTGTTATTTATTATTTTTTCATCATTTTTATTTTTTTTTTCATTTTTCTTTATTTTTTTCTTTTTTTCTTCTTTTTTATTCATCTTTATTATATATTTTTAATTTTTTTATTATGTGTTATTTATTTTTATTATTGTAAACCAAGTTTTTTTATTATTTTCTATTATTTTATTATTTATTTATTCATATATATATATATATTTTTAAATCCAGACGTGGCAAAAATAGAATATCTACAATTGGCTTATTTCTTGTATTGATAATTCATATGGATAGTTTTTACATTACCAATGTTTCCACTCCTAAATGTGTGAACCCTTGATCTATAGTACATAGTTCTAGTTTAAGTGTTACATTTTTCTCAACAAATATTAAGAAAGTTGTTAAGTATAATAAATGGATAAGGATGGTCACTTACTTTTAGATAAAATATTCAAAATTAATACATCAAGAGTAATTCGAGTGATAACCATATATTACATTAGAGTATGAATGTTATTTTTAAATAACACAATTGTTATACCATAACCATAATAATTAGGCAACACTTGTCAATCAAAATCTTTAAGAATGATACCATAGCTACATTCACATATTCATACCTAAATTGACACTTTTATGATTTGTTCACAAAACTTCTAATGGTCATCACCTCTCTGTTTATAAACAAAAATCAACAATCTTGATGTTCAAATGACCATTATAGATTTGTTACCTAAATATCCTATCACATTACTAAAGTTACAAATATGCCCCTAGACCATTATATAGTTTGGTATCTAAATACCAACATTACAAAAATGCCCCAAAGCATATCCTTATTGGCTATATTTTTAAAATTGCTACATTAAAGCCATTTTCAATATCTACTCCAATTTATTTGAAACTAAATCTTGAGTCTAAAACAACATGACTTACATAGCCAAACAATAAGAACAACAAAAAGGTCCCTAAGAAAATTGAAAATAGGCACATACAATTTCACTTAGTTGCTTGATTTTCAATAATTATCACATAAACACAATTAAAACTTAGATTAGGTAACTAAATAACATTTATGCATGCATATACAATTCATCTACAAGGTTTAGAATCTCTATAAAATTACTAATCCCCCTTCCTCCCCTCCCCAATTGTGCCCTCAAACCCCCCCACACCCTACGCCCAGTCACAAGTCACATCAAAGTAGCATGCATGCACAATTTATTATGTTCCATATGAAGCTAAAATGCATCAATTCACCCTAGGGAAAATTGCAAGTGAATGATCAATGTTTAGATCAAATTCAAATGAATAATCAAACTTTTAAGTAGTTAAAATAAATAATTAAGTTTTCAAATAATTAAAATAGAGGATCAAAGTTACACTAAGTGATTTAAATAAAAGATCTTATTACTATCTTGTAAATGTGCTACATGAACTTAATTTAACGATGCTGCAACAATGCCATGACGGGATCCTCTATTCAAGCCGGTTAATATAAATATTGATCATTTATTTTAATCACTTTAAAGTTTGATTCTCTATTTGAACTTGACCTTAAACAATAATCCCCTTGCTTGTAATTTCCTCATTCGCCATGTTCAACCCTTAGACTAATCTATGAAGCTCTAAGCTATTCAAAGGATGAATAAGACTCCCTTATGATAGTTTTCTTTTTCACATTTTCATCAAGATATAGTATTGGTGGTCAGTTGTGGAGCTCTACTTTAGCATTCAAGACAAGTTTCTTACTAATGTAGATGGTTAACTATAGTTGTTTTCCATCATAGAGAGACTAGGGAAACTAGCTAAAGAGTGGTAGCTATTATGGATCATTACCTAAATTAAGAGAAGAGAAAGAGTGGTGGTGATTGCACTTGATTAAGTAACTTAAGCATGCAATGGGGCACCTAAGGAGCTATTCAAGGTTAGTACTAGGGTGCCTAGGGTGCAAAAGGAAGTAGCTCTTTCATTCTCTTTGCTAGCCCTTTGTGCAAGAAAAGGGAATTCAGAGTGAATGAGTGAGTTGAGAATTGGCTTAGGGATTGAGAGAGAGAGAGAGAGCGAACCCATTTGTAATCCTTAACACCAACTACTTTTATGATTAATTTCATTTATTGAAACATTTTCAATGATGCAATTATTTAGCTCATATCTTGTAAAAATTATTTCTATTCATGTATTTCATCTATGTTACGAAGGGAACATTGTACAAACTATTATTGGTATAACCTTAAGTTGTCTGTGTTCTAAGTCCTCGAAATTTATTGGCCATTGAGTCTCTTTAGATTGTATGCACCATACCCCACTTCTTCAACAACCCTAACTAGGTCATCCCATCCCTAGATCTAGTGGCCTCAAACTTCTTCAAGACTAAATCTCCTAGCTGGAAGACTTTGTGCTTCACCTTTTTTTCATAGTATCAAGCTACCTTTTGCTAATAAGCAACTACTCATAGGCTAGCTCAATCTCAGCATTCTTTAAGTAGATCAAGATTGGCATGGAGATTGATCTCATTTACTTAGAGGTCAGGGTCTTAAGTCCGGATATTAGGGAGTTGCAGCTCTATAGATAGAACTGCTTCTGTTCCAAAGGCCATACTGAATGGACTTTCATCAATGGCCATCCTTAGATTTGTGCAAATCCCCTATGGTAAATTATTATGTAACTTAAATCTAGATCATACCAATTTAGGGAATTATTGTATGAATAAGTTTCTTTTTCATTTGTATATTGTAATAAGTTTATCATTATTGTTATTTTTAACTCATTCTTAAATTAATTTTGGTGTCTAGACATTCATTTTACTTCCATAGACATTTATTATAAATGGAAAAACAAATTCTTATCCATTTGTTTGCTATTAATTTATTATAAATCATTTGCTATCAATTTGAAAATTATGATTGCTTCTACAAAGATAAATTAATAAAAGAGAAGAGACATTTTTAGTCTTAATGTTTGATCATTTTTCTATTTGAATTTTAATATTTTTTATTTAAGTCTTCAATATTTACAAATTAGAACTTTAATCAATATTATTAACTTTTCCATCCATAAATGGCTCCTGATTGTGTCTGATTTGTCAAAATAAATAAATTAAATAAATAATATAATCAAATGAATATAAATTAAATAAAATAACAAAAAATAAGGGGAAAAGAAAAAATAGGCTTTACAATCGCCTCATTCACCCTTCTTATCTTTCCATTCACTTTCGATGAAAGGTCTCTCTCTCCTCTCTCTCAAATCTGCGTCAACCTGCAGCCGATCGGGACAACAACGATCGTATTCCACGCCTCTAAAGAGTTGTGTCCTACAAGAACATATATTGGTAACCCAAGCCTCACAACGTCAAACTCGCCCTTTCCGGCGAAGAATCTCCTTGGCTACAACCTTTCCAAGCTCAAAACATGAATGTATCTATGGTGACTCGATCATATAATAATAACCTTTATGCCTCGTTTCCGGAACAGTTGTTCATTGCGTTGTCGCTTCATAGTTTGTTCTTGTACAGTAACATTCTCTTCGGTCCGCTTCCTCCATCGATCTGTAATCCTCCCCAACTTTAGAACCTCAATTTCTCCTAGGTTGTTACTTACTATCTCTTATTGATTTCGCTCCGTTACCGTGTTCCATGAATTACAATAGCGGAAGCCAAACTCAACTCCAATTTTGTTATTTCTCTAAAGTTGAACTAAAATATAGTCAATTGACTCCATTCGGTGAGGTTGAGAGGCTTAAATGTAAAATTTAAGACTTAAGCTTATCTGGGTAAACTGTTTCTTCCATTTATACTGGAGAAAATTGCATAATATGAGCCAACAAGAAAAATAATTATATCTCTTGATAACGTGGCTTCAGAATCTGTTCTTGTTTGGTTATTTAGAAGCTGCATGTCATAAAGTCCGGACCTTTCATGGTAAAACTTCAGTTATTGATGCTGTTACGAGAATGAAACTAGTTTGATTCCATGCTCTGTTCTTCACACAAAGTGACTAAATTGAGGATATGGAGTAATAACGGCATGAAGAAGCTCAAACTTCTTATGCGTGTGGGTTTGCACTTGCGGATTGTCGGCAGAAAATTCTATGCAAGAATCAAGGGACGCCCTTCTTTTATAATTTTCCATTTTTTAAATTATTTTTTGTTTAATTGTATCATTTTAATTATTTATTTCAACAAATCAAATGTTACCACATTAACTTCGAATGAAAAGTCAACAGCATTAACAAAAAAATAATAATTTCTTCACGTCAAAAAGTGTAAAAGGGTAAGATAGAAAAAATAAAAGATTAAAGATTCAAATGAATGAATGACCAAACATTAAAAACTAAAAATAAACCTTTTACTTAATTAAAATACATATAATTATAACTCAAATTGTCATTCACATATTCCAGTGGGCTTTAAAGGCTATATTAAAGAAATCCAATTATTAAGGGCCAAACTTATGATGGCCAAATTTCCAAGGGCCTTTTTGTGCAACTAGCCATTACATTATATAAATCATCAGCGGCAGCTCCAAGATCGATACACAAGAAAACAGAAAATATATATATATATATCTACATACACTCACTCAAAAGAATAACTAAATCCCAATTACAAGATTCTTTTATAATTAAAAAATAAAATAAAAACTATAAATAACTTTCAAAAAGTTATCAATAGCCTTCATAAACCCTTTTTATCCTTAAATAATCACGAATTATAGTAAAGAAGCCCATCAATAGTTAAACAATCACTTTTCAATCACTGCACGCACTGCAGATTTGCTCTAAAAAATAATTAATAATTATTTTAATTGTAATTTTGATATTTTCATTCATTGAATACTATAATATTTTTAAAAGACACCAAAACAATCCTACATCGTTGAATATTACAAGTAATCGCAACCTACCACCCCAAAAAACAGGATCAGAGTGCAATTACCATAAAGGGAGAATATTCCAAAGTTATCTTTCTATAAATTATTTTTATGATTAAAAAAGAAAGAGTAAACACAAAGTATTTATTGTAATTTTGAAAAGCAAGAAAATCCTACAAACATCTGAAATACCAAAATCAACCGCAGCCACTTTAACAATATAGATGAGAAAAATACTTAGAAACTATCAAAGAGAAACAGAGCAAAAACCGGAGGAACGATGGCAAGATGCCAACCAAGGAGACCATTTCTAACATCAAAGATGGAACATTTATTTACAGTAGATTTCTAAATTAATGAAACTTTTATTTACATTAGATTTTGCAAAAGAAGGGCTTAATAATTAATTACACATGCAATATATATACATATATCCCAACAGTAAACTAGCTGCTGAAGATGAACCCCTGTTTTACACTGCCAGGTGCTGCGAAGTGCGACCATGATATGCTAACTGGCCAAACACACAATTCTAATCTGCACGCTCCCATAGTAAACTCATCTGTGCAAGAAAGAGATAATCCACCAGCCTGGTCAGTGCCGCAAATCATGCCCGCCTGATAAAATCAAGCAATAAATATACATTAAGAGATTCTTGCAGCTATGCTACTATATATATCATAAGAAATTTCTAAAGCTTAATTGGTTGACAAACATAAACTGGATCTGAAACCATCCGATGTTAACAGATTTTCTAAGGACTTGGCAGCACTTTGAGAGCAATTCTTCTGAAGAAGAAGACCCACTATTTGCTATGCTTTTAAGCATTGCAAGATGCATTATACTAAATTACTTCAAAATATTATAGCTCTCTCTTGAATTTCATCTGCATTATACTCTGTTTTGCTGGATTTTTCAAGCTACATACTACATGCAAGCTAATCAAAGTACAAAAACTATCTCTGCTAATGAAAATCATATTCAGAATGTCACTCAATTCCGCAAACCAACCACAATTTGCATACTTTCCATAAACAAAAATCTCATCTCCTCATATCTGATCAAAGATAGTGGGCTAACATATAATCGAATCAAAATAAACTATGTAATGATCAAAATTTAAAAGTCTGAATTGATATATTTTAGTACCACATATTGTAATTAGAATCAATAAATAAGATCATTGAATTACCAGTCAAGAGGTGGATTTTACAGTATCATTGCCAATGCTTCGATAAAATTTGGTGAAACGATGCCGATTCGGAGGTTTAGGAACAACTTTCTTCTTTTTCAAGCCGAAGATCTCTTGTACTAGAGGGACATGAACCAGAACTAGCTTCCAAGCCAAAAACCAGCCTA
The DNA here is from genome assembly GCA_037954665.1 of Laguncularia racemosa. Lineage (NCBI taxonomy): Eukaryota > Viridiplantae > Streptophyta > Magnoliopsida > Myrtales > Combretaceae > Laguncularia > Laguncularia racemosa. The sequence goes on from JBBMOL010000040.1 coordinate 1,426,517, forward strand.
AAAATCATATTTAAAAAAGGATCAAAATTGATCAATTAATTAAGCAATTATTGATATTAAAAATTAGAGAAAAAAAGAGAAGTGCAGGAGAGAAAAGTACCAACGAGAATGAAGGAGAGAACAAAGGATACAGCGAAGAAAGGTCGAACGAGAAAAAGATTAAGATAATCGAGAAAGGATAAGGAATCCATAGATGACTCCGTAGCTGCTTGTTCAACTTCTAACTTAAAGATTAAGGGAACAAGGCAAAGAACTTTGCTATAGAAACCCTACAACAACATTGGTTCACCTCAACCGGGTAGAAAAAAGGGGAAGATAGAAGCTACGACTGGAGAGAGATTCTAACTGAGCATCTCAGTTTTATGTTTAAAGAGATAATTCAAGCTTTAGACACCTATGACTAGAGAGAAGATCTTGAATTTCTATTTCTAAGAGCGGAAGCAAAAGTGAAGAGGGAAAAGTTGGCTACTCTATCTATAAAGAAGAACTAAAGGCCAAATTACAGGCTCACTCTCGCTTTTAATTTTATCTCAGGATATTTCATACTCTTCCCTCCCTTGAAACTTTTTTTTGGATAATTCCTCCCTTGAAACTTTTACGTACTCGAAAAACTTCTTGGACCAATCTGCCAATTTTCTGTGGGGGGAAAGGAAAAAAAAAATCAATTTTAGTAAGGTAAAAACTTTAGAAAAGAGAAGATACAATAAGAGAAACATCATCAATCCATTCAGCAACCATCTCATAAGCAGAATGTCCCATCTGTATGTTACTAACACGGAAACTATTTTATGCCAGACAAAAGAATTATAAATAAATAAATAAATAAAAACTGGCATTTGTCAAGAAGCATAAAACATATAACCAAAGACCAAGAACTTAAACTTTTTTCAGGCAAGTTACTGCAACTTCACATCTAAACTACATGCAATTCGAAAAGGGGATAACTCAGCAACGTGAAGGTTTTAGCATTTGCAAAAAATTAAGTAACAGATGCACCCCATGAAGAGAACAAGAAAAGGCATCAGCAATAAGACAATAGCACTCTATAAACCAACTCTAACAATACCACAACTTATTACTCGAGAAAGAACTACAGAAAATTGATCAGATGACCACCACTCTCCAGGACTCAATCTCCCCCATTTCGGGATAAAAAAAGGACTAGCCTTGTGGTGGCCACCCAATATAATTTAATAAATTTATCAGCTTCATAAAAATTCGGAAGAGGAGAAATATTTAAAACCCATCAGACAACAAAATCAAACACAAAACAATTGTGAAAGACGCAGCAGCAAACCTTTTCATCATCAATTTCATCAGTAATTCATCAAGTAATAAAAGACGAAAAGAATTAAATCTTGCAACAACTCAACAAAGGACTTATCATCAACAAGAAAAAAACATATGTTTATGTTCACGGTCCAAATCAATAAATGCCAAATTGGAAAAAAAATAATTGAATTGAATTAAATTAAAATCAACAATCGGAAACCATAAATGCTACTACGATGGAGAATAACCACCACACCAAAAACAAAAATATTCGAGCTTTACTGCAACCTCGGAGACCATCATCGGTCGACGAAACAAGCATCGATTATAAGGAAAATCGAATTCACATCAGCTATACCCGATTCCAGCATAAAATAAATCAAAATCGAGCTCCGATTAGCAAAACCAACATCGATAAAAATAAACCACCATATAACAAAAGATCGACTTAGCCAAGAAACCCTAGAATGTGAATTTCAGGTCAATGACAATCGAATCATCAATATAACCAACAAACAGATAACGGAAAGAAGATAATAAAATAGATCGGTATGAAACCCTAGATAGAAAGAGGGAAAGAGAAGGAGAAACGGTACCTAATCGCCGAGAGACAGCGGCGCAGATCCGTTCGTGACCCGTTGAAATTGATGTACGGATCCAATGGGACATACAGACCCCGTTTGGTGTGATGACTCACTTGAGCTGGTTTGCTACTTTAACGGTAAATTACAAATATATCCCTATCTTTATTTTATATACGGTTAACTTTTATTTTTGAAAATATATATTTAATTCTCCAAATCTTAAAAGAAGAGTATTTAAAACCTATTTTACTATTAAAGAATATTATTAAAAAATAAATTAGAATAAAATACGTAAAATAAAGGATAAATTGGTTACATAGATTCTGGATGCATTTTTTTTTTTAAGATTTAAGAATATACATATATACAATTTCAAAGATAAAGGATTATAATTTATCCTAATTATTATTTATAATGCAAAATACTTTTTTTCACTCTTTACCTATATCTTACTTGCTACCTTATCTATATATTGATCTGTTTAAAATTAAATATTTAGAAAACTATCTAATCTTATTTTTATATTTTTCTAACTGGGTGGATTGCCTTCTTTTATTTATTTATATTATAATTATATTGAAAATGATGATTATAACAAGGGTTGAAAATTCATGTACTATAATTTTGTAAAAAGCTATGTAATATCTATATTTGCATTTATACGGTATGTTATTTTAGTAAATAAAGATTTAAAATTTTAGTATAAATAAGTAATCCCATTTTACAAGGTATCAACATGTACTCTATTAAATCAGGTAGGTTCTATATAGGTATTAAACCACATAAGGTAGGTTACTTCCACAAGATAGGGTATAGGTATGAAATTTTCTTACTCTATACCTACCATGTAACATGTACTCTAAGGTATACAAGCTACAAGTTCCAAAGAATCCTATATCAATCTTATAAAAAATTATTAAATAATATAAATAATAATATTATATTTTTTAGCCAATAAATGTTTTACTAAAAAGAAAAATATAAAATCTTAGGCTCGTAAGTTAATAATCTAAACTAATAAACTAATGTTGCCTCTCTCACTTTATGTTTTTCATTTTTTTTTTCATTCTTTCTCCTTATTGTTTCTTATTTGCTATGAGAGATGAAAAATTACTATTTAAATTTTATAGATTTTGTTACAAGTTTCATGGGATTTGCATATGGATAACTTGTAATTACAAATATAAATTACTTTTTTAATTCACATAAACTTGAAATTTATAGAAAAAAATTATAAATTTTATAGGATACCCTATTCTGTATTCTATAGGTTTTATAGGATATAGTGTATGAGGTGGTTTCAATATATTACAAGATAGATTTTGGTTCTAAAATGCTTATATTCATAAATCAATTGGATCTTCTTCTATAAGTCAATTGTCACTTGTGTACCCCAGCGTGTTCCCATTGAAGGTCAAATCGACCTAGCTGTTAGCATTTATATTTATACATTTAGCGAGAGCTCTTTGTATTATCAAAATTAAAGCATATTAATTTATAAATTTGCTTGAATATGCAAGTTTTAAGCTTGAACCAACAAGCAATAGTACTTAGCAAATAAATAAAATAAGTTAAGGTGAGAAATTTTGAGTCTAAATGTATAGAATGTCTAGGTCTAGTTGATAGTGTTAACACAAATGATCAATATATAAAGTAGAAACTCTATACTTCTAAGCTTAAATTTTCTCACCTTATCTCTTTTTATTTATCCATTACTTATTACTACTTGTTTGGTTGGAGCTTAAATTTTGCATATTTAAACAAATACATAGTCTGAAGTGCTTTAATTTTAACAATTTAATAGAAGGGGGTAATTTCTAAGTCTTGGATTTAATCTATTACAATCAACCCTTATCCACTTTAAAAAGACTGGGATTAGGAGAATGTCAAAACGTGATGTTCTCACTGCAGCTATCTAGCTGGAGTCTTAAAAACCTAAAGATAATAGTAGAAAATATTCTGGTTAAAGTAATGCATATGAAAGTCATCTACAGTCAGCGGTTCGACCATGTGATGATGGTGACAACTAGAGCCAGAAGAAAGTATGGCTAGGGTTTGGATTATGAAATGGATGAAGGAATTGAGAAGAGCAAGAAGTTTAGATTGAAGAATGCATAGGGGGTAATGATGATATCCATGGACGACTTACAAATAGCTAAGCTTTTATTTGTGTTGAAAAGAATTCAAATTTCATGTTATCATCATATTTATTGCCTTGTAGAATACGTATTATGTTGCGATCGTCAATCTTTAATGCTAGTTTCTTTATAGTCCATTAAATGCACATCTCAGTTCCAAATATAATTTAATAAAAGGAGGTGCGAAAAGGATATAAAAAGATACAATCAATATATATTTGATTAGAATATTGGAATGAATAGATATGCTAACAAATCAAATTGATTACTTATAATTAGGGGTAACTTATCCTTATTCTACTTCATCAAGTTATCTCGCTGGATTAAGTAGGCTTCAAACGGATGCTAAATGTCATAAAGTAGGTTCTAAATATAAATTTTTTAAAATTTATTATCACATAATAAAATATAGATGTAAAATCTTCCCATCTTATACTCATCTTGAAACATATACTTTAATTTATATAGTATATAAGCTTTATTATATACTTACCTTATAAAAAATTATTAAATAATATTGATAAATAAATAATAAATCATAATATTATATATATATATAATACCAATAAATTTTTTAACAAAAAGTAAAAAAAAAAGGCTTAAATACAAAAGTTAATAACCATAAATGTCTAGACTTAATATGCCTTTTTCGCTTTATGTCTTCTATTTTTTTCTCTTATCCTTTTTCATTTGTTAAATCATAAATTACAAAACTTAAAATAATGAAAGTAGAAAAAATTCTATATATTTTTTTAATTATATAAATTATGATAAAAATTTTATAGATTTTACATATTAAGAATTTATAAGTTTTACGGGTATAGATTTCAACGTAATTTCATACATAATGTCTTTCAATTCAAAAATTTAAGAACATGTATTTTTAAGAATAAAGTATGAATAAGATCTCATACTTACTCAGTATCAATTCATCCCTACTTATATATATATATATATATAAAGTTACCGAATTTGCCGCCTATTTCAATATGTTCATATAGACGAATGTGTGCACAACATTTGAGCATGCTCGATGAAACCTAGAATGTCTTTCAAGCACGACAATGTATACTTTTCAAAGATGAAATTCAAGATGTTGATTGTTGACAGCCCCTCTGGTCAATTCATTTTCACTAATTTCTCCGAAACTATTGGATAATCAATAGGAAAGCCGCCTTGCATGGTAGCAACTAGCAACTAACATTGAACGTTTCCAAGAAAGTTTCGACACACATGAACACTGCGCTTTCGAAGAAATGACAACTGAAGTGACAACTCCCGAGACAGCGATTGGGAAACAAGCTTTCAAAGACAATTTTATTGTTTGGTTTACAGGAAAGATCGGAGCAAAAAACTATGGTTTTTATTTTATAGATGAGCAGCCCCTTGACATCGTCGACTCAGAAGATATACGTCTAGAGAGACTGAAGAAGAAGAAAAGGAATCGGTAAAGCGGCATTTGCATATTAAACGTAAAGCATTACCATCATGATAAGTTTACATGTGAAATTTTGGACCTCGTAAAAACAAGCTTGAAGTTGCTACTGTTCAGTATTTTCTTTAGGTGGTTAGTAAAAATATGATCCATTGATTGGCTTTTTATAAATAAATTACCCATATTTTGTTATTATTAGTTGATATTATTTAAGAATATGTGTCAACTTTTAATTGATTTGTAATCATTTAATTATACTAATAAATATTCTTAAATGAATTTAATTAAACAATATAAACAAAAATTTATAACAACATTAGAAAAAAAAAATGTGTGTGGAATTTTCTAATTCTCCTAAGGCTAGGGGATGGTTGCATACCATGAGGAGGGGGTTGTGTGGCCACCCAATAGCATCCAGAAAATAGCCTAGAATGTTAATCGCACATGACTCACCACTGTAAGTGGTAGGTGTTACTCACCTATGATAGTGACAAATAGGTATAAGAGGGGAAGGATGTGTAAACCATTAAATAACTATTTGTAGCTTCTTCTTCTTTTTCTTTTGTTACATTTGGTGTGTTAGAAATACTTCGGAATGAAATTGAATAAAAAAAAAAAAGAATGGAATGAAACAAAAAGAAATCATGATTCTATCTCTCAAATTCAAGAATTAAAATTCTACTCAAATATGCAATTATCAATGGTAAGGAATTGCAATTCTACTTCTTAAAGTGGGATCTAAACATATGAATGGAAGCAAAATCCAAAATCACAGTTGTATTTTGTATTTATTTTTACATATTAAACATGTAATTAAGAGCACAATACTAAATTCTAGAAACCCCTTAGCAATCCTTGTTAAATACTCAAGTCCTTACCAACAACAAAAGATATAAATAATCACTTAATATTATTGTTGACATTAGAATTTGTGACAACATTATTTGGCATCGTTGCTGTTAATTAAGCTCATAATAACTTTAAAATGATCTTTCCCAATCATTACAATGTTATTTAGCATCATTGTTAACAACGAAGCGAATGCTAACATTGAACATTTCAAGAAGTTTTGGTACACCTGAGAACTTACTTTGCAAGAAATGATAAGTGATAACTTTGGGGACAACGATTGGGAAAGAAACTTCCAAAGGTAATTGATTGTAGGTTTACAAGAAAGGAACTAAAACCATAGCCACTTGACTTCATGGGCTTTAGATTATGACACAAGTTAAAACATAAAAAACAGGATACCATAAATAGCAAGTATAAATTAAGAGAAGCATAGGAGGTAACGTAAAGCATTACTATTATATGTCGTGGAGTAATAGATATAAATTAAAGCTCACACTAGATTACAAACTTAAGAGTTTTAAATCAGATAGGTCGTGGTATTAAGCTGTTAACCTTAACATAATATCAAAATAGGAAGTTCTTAATTCAAACCCCTACATTATCAATTAATCCCAACTCAAGTCCCATTCCACAAATGAGGAAAAGTGTTGATTAATAAAGATAAAGCCAACACCAAATCAATAAATTTGAAAGTACTATCTTTTACAAAATTTAGAGCTTGTAAAAACAAGCTTGAAGGTACTTTCCCATTGTTTATTAGTGAAATTTAAGAATTAGGAAAAGCATTGGATCAATATACCTGCACCAGTGTAAAAAAGTCGTATACCACATAAATACTATGGGATAGGTAAAATCAAATAAAAAACTAATACTTCATCCACCATTATAGGATAAGTTTTATAGATGATTACAAATACTTATATGCATTAAATTTTCAGTAAATTTCAATATCATAAAGTCAAATTCCAATTACATTTCTTATGTGAGTAGCATCTGGGGCATATGTGTGTGTGTGGGATTTATCGAATTTCCCATTGACCACTATGTAATGGCCAAACACAGAAACTTTTATATTTTTTTTATATATTTGCTTTTCCATTAAGTATACAATTAGCCTTGAAAAGATGATTTCTTTTCTTAACAATTGTTAACTAGGGCCTTAATGATATCATTAGCGAAGCTTTATGTATAATGAAGACATAATGTTATAGCATATTAAAAATATATAAAAAAAAAATTCCTTCAATTTGTAAGTAAGATAACTAATAATCTACAATTTTGTACAACTTTCTTTGAATATGTAAATACCAAAAGTTTATTTTTCATTTCTATTTTTTTTTTCATTTGCAACTTCGATTTTATTAATGATAGATATTTCTCTTCTCATTTTTATGACTTTAAATATGAGAGTTTATCAATACCTCTACGATAGACATTTTTTTTTCTAATTATTTTATATTATTTAATATCTTCAATAATTATTTATGGTTCAAACCATAAACTAAATGAACTTTAGTGTTTGTGGTTGAACAAAATTCTTGAAAAGAATTGATTCGAGTCGAAGTGATCAAATTGTTTTTATGAGTAAACTATAGAGTTTGATCACGTCCACCCGCGCCATTTGACTACTTGCATTGCACGTGTATGACCTAGCTCACTTGGGTGCAACTCAATCGTATTGGCTAGGATTCTGATGAGTAGGGATTTTGTGTTTTAAAAGAACAGGAGTATTTCGGACTTCTAGATTCAGAATCTAATCTTCTTTCTTGCTTCATTTAAAATAAATAAATGATTTTATTTCAAGTTGGTTTAAACTAGATCATTAGTGTTTGAAAACTGGTAAATCCACTGAAAACGTTTGTGTTGTTAAATCCACTTCAATTCCAGCGAGCCTTCGGTTTTAGAACAAAGATAACTCATATAATCAGTAGAAAAGGAAATGAGTTGCACGTTAGCATTTTATGGTATTAAACTGAATAAAATTTTTAATATTTTATATGGTTTGTATAGTAATCAAATCACGAAACAAAAAGAATGTATTAAATAGGATTAAAAAATATATATTATATATTTGGTGGTATAAAAAATTATTTCGCTAAACAAAAAATAAATAAATTCTTAAAACAAAAAAATTAACCTTATGTTATTATCATTCTTTGTACTATTACGTCAACGATGAAACTTTTCAAATAAGTTCTCATGCTAACACAAAAAATAACCCTATGTTATCACAAAAGTATGTATCATATACCATACAAACTAAACATAGTATAAAAGGATTATATTATTTTTCTTATACAATGTTGTCCTTGTTTTCTTTATATTATCCAATTCTACAATTTAAACATTACCTAAAAGAGCGAAAAGGAGCAGCAAGAAGTAACAAGCTAAAATTGACTGTTTTACTTTGATATTGTAGTAGGAATTAGAGCATAGAGGAGAATAGCTATTCCTTCATTTAGATAGATGAGGAAATTTATATAATATAATTTCATAGGTCAAATTCAAAATTAGCTATATTATGCTTAGGCTAATTGGATTAGTGACAAGATCTAGATAATTAGACATGTTTTGGGATAATTTAGAGAGTTTTAGATTGATGGGCTCGAGATGAGGTTTGTTAAAATTGTTTTATACATTTTTAATTTTTGTCAGCAAGTTTAGGTGTCAACTAAGTTCTATTATATATAATTGGGCTTCATTATTCTTTGTTTGGCCTATCAGGGTTATTAAACTCTAATTAATTTTATTCGTTAATTTTGCATAAGATCTAATGGTGATAAATGTTTATTACTCATTATAAACATATATTAATACCCCTTATGAGAAAGGGCTTTTGGAATTTAACCCTAAACCATCTAATGTAACTTTCACTTAGATCTTACGTTTGTTGAGATTGCCTATCTCACTTAGATTGCAATTTGCAATTATACCATACATAGAATGAACAATGTGAAGTACATATTACAAACCTGTAGTATTTTTTTTTTTTTTCTGATGTCAACGAGTTTGGTCATTCTCACGAATTATGGTAGACATTTTGTCATTAACAGTAATAAGAGGCATTAATTTCGGAAGCCAGAGTCATTGATTTGATTGTATATACAGGACCCTAAGCAGTGGACTTTCACATTAAGCATTCTAATTCTGCGTCTGCAGTAACAACCGCATTGTCTCACCAAACCTTGCAGCATGTACATATGCCTCCCAAACTTCGTAGGGTTGATTGGTGGTTATGTGGCCATTTAATGTTTAGTTTAGGTTACTAGTTTTATTATTTCATTGTACACTTACCTGGCTGGCAAACCTAATTTTTCGTAACAGTGATAGTCTGGAATTGAATTACTATGACGATCGTAATTTAGTGGCATTAAACATTAGAATTCAAACGGGATGGACCAGTTTCATTTTCGATATTGTAATAGTAATTAAAAAAGAAAGAAGAAAAAATCACCTCACAGGACCACCACCAAGCCAATATCTTACTTTCGCTTTCGGCATAATAAGGTTCTCCTCGTGAACAAAATCCTCCATTTATAAATAGCAAAAATACAACGTAAAATTTGTCTTACAGGTTCAATTATGTCGATTTTTTAACCTTTTTGAATTGCCAATGATTGCAAAAGTTGTGGTTTTTTAAACTTTTTATTATAATTAACTATTTAAAATATCAATTTATTATTTGAATTTTGAATTTTATTTATTTTTATAATTAACAACTTAAAATTATCCCATTTTGATATTATAAATAATAATAAAAAATTTATAGATAATAAATTAATATTTTTAAATTTTAGTTAATTAATTATAAAAATTGATAAAGTTTGAATGACATTTACCCATACTTTAATACAAGCTCACCTTGATACTTAGATAAGCCCTGGCTTTGGAGATCGGTCTCTCCAGCATTTATGAGCTAAAGTTAACTTTGCGATTGAAACTTTTAACTGCAAAAGCCCAATGTATAACACTTACCCACTTATTTATCACAATGTCATTCACTTAGCCTTGTAGTGCAATACAATGTTTAATCATTATTAATTGAGAAGTCATTAAGATTGTGAATTTGAGACAATAGATGTCAATCCCTAACTATGGATACACCAGCTAAACTTTTTTCATAGATTCCGAGTGACTATTCATGACATAATACAACTTTTGTATAGATCTCAAGTTACACTTTGTTTGGCATAAGAGAATGAATTAAGAAGAAAAGAATATATGAGGAAAAAATATGGAAGTAAGGAACTGTAGGAATATTTAATTTCTTCCATATATTTGGATAATGGAAGAAAGGAAAATGAAAGAAATCTCAAGGTATAAAGTAAAATTATCATTATACTCATAAAAAATAAAAAGAAGGCATGTAAAAAGAAAAAAGCGGGATTGATTTGTAAATGCAAAATTTTTCCCCTTTCCCTTTTTCTTTCTCTTTATTTTGGAGGAGAATAAACCATTCCCTTCCACTTTCTTTCATTTACCAAACAATAGAATTATAATGCTTTCTCCCCTATTTCCTTCCCTCTTCATTTCTTTCCTTCCTTTTCTCTCGTCCCAAACATAGTATAAGTATTGCACTAGAATGAGCTAAATAAAATATTATATTGAACACACTACATACATGCTATGTAAAATCTTCCTAAACTTTGAGTATAATAGATTGGATCTACGATAGTACGTCAGACATGCAAATAAAATCAAATTTCGACTTATACTAAGTCTTAGATAATAATTCAGCAACAAGTTCTAAAAATTGAAATAGCTAAATTTTCCAGGAGTATGTTTCATTCAAGCTGAATATTTGTGTTGAAATTTTCAAAAGGTTTTCAAGAATTGTTAAAAAAAAGAGAGTAAAATTTGCATGGATATATTTAGCCATAGCTAAGCTAAGTAATTGGGTTAATTGCTAACCTTGGAAGCTTTTCGAAAGTTGAGAGTGTGTATAATATATCTAGTTCAAATGGATATGATTTTTTTTTTAAGAGAATAGCCTATAATATATCTAATTAATGAAAGAAGATTCATAAGATAATATATAATGGATTGACTTAAAGTTAATATACACACAGTTAAATTGAAATGATTTAGGGATGGATATGAGATAAATTGGTATTAACTTAATGATTTATATTGAGAAAAACGATTGCTCTATAGTTCAAATGGGATGGATCAAGTTGATTTTCTCTATTTTTGATATTATAATAATAATTAGAAAAAAAAAATCATCTAGCTGGACCACCACCAAGCCAATATCTTATTTTCGCTTTCAACAGAATAAGGTTCTCCTCGTGATCAAAATTGTCCATATATAAGCCGCCTTTTGTCTATTTCTAAATCATACCTTTAGTTTCACTTTTTTCTTTTGATTTTGTCAATTTACCCCTCGATCCTACGTCTAAGGTCCACGATTTTTAACAAATATCAATTACCGCAGTGCTTTAGTATAATGTTAAGCCTAAAAATATTGGAAGTATGACTAGACAGGGCCGGTTCAAAATCGACTCGGAATCGTCGGGTTATGGGTCACAAGAAGAGGGAACCAAAACCAACTCAAGGAGGAGGGCCAAACCAATTCCCTTAACCTGACAGTTCACGGGCCGGTTCGGGCTTTGAACCGACCCTTTGAGTTTTTTTTTTCTGATTAATTTTTTTTCACCTCTATTTTTTATTTTTTATATTCTTTAAGATTATTTGATATTTATCCATATATATTTTTTTGAGTTGGTTTGATTTTTTTTCTTAAATTTATAAACATTGAAATTTAATCTATAATTTCTCGGAGTAATATGTGATATATATATTTTAGAATTAATTGGTGGCAATACCAGGAGGGGGGGGAGGGGGGAATGCCAGCCCCAAATTTTATTGATTGAATAAAATTATTACAAAAAAAAAATGAGACATTTAGCCTTACCTCTTATACACAATAATAATACTGTGTAAGTAAATAATAGAAATAAACAATGAAATACTACTCCTTTTACAAAATATATCTAACTCTAACCTAATAACAAAAATAAACAAGGTAGTACTATTACCTTTACAAAAATATTTGACTTACCTGATATCAAGATTCGAACTAGCGGAGCTTCCACCCGACAGGATAAAGTCACTGAAGTATTCATCTTCTTTACTAGACGTTCCATACAACTCTTGTGTGCGACTCCTTGCCTTCGACTAAACCTCTACATGAGCCAGCACCTCATCATTGACCAATGACAATCGTAATTGCCACTAAGACAAGATAAGGCCCATCGTGCTGAATGCCTATTCAATAGCTACCATTGATGCGGGAGTAGCCAAAACCTAACGAGCCATGTGAGCGAGTATAGGATATGTCTTCCTATGCCTCTTCCGCTAGTCGAGAATGTTGAAATTTGTGATACTGCTGTCACCAAATTCAAAATATGTATTGAAATAATCGTCAAGTTCAATGTACTTAGTTGACTTGAAATAGTGTCGTTTCTACTTTTACAACATCATTTGTTATGTAATAAGAGTGGGATCATGCATGGTACCATATGAGCCAAGGGACGGTGAAGGAGTTCGGGACACTTGACTACCAAATGCAATGCAAAAGTTAGAATATAATTATTCTGTTACTTAGACCACTTGGTTTAGTTCTTGCACGACAGTAATGGCAAAAGTGTCTTCCATATCACAAAATGCGTCAATAATGGAATAATACAAATTAAGATACTCTAATAACATGTCTTTTTTACATCATGGATCTAAAATAAAAGTAACTAGATAAATTGCTGGAATTTGTTTATAATACTGCAACCGTTTTGCAACCATATCATTTATAGCCATCTATAGAAAAGGGTCGGATCAGGCATCAAGCAACACCGACAATATATTCACCACATTCATAAGGAAAAAATGAATGCTAACTTAATAAACTTGCGAAAATGTTAGAGTACAATTATGAAAAACTCTTAAAACATTCTGCATTCTACTGCATACATCATAATCGCTGGGGTATAGTGAAAATGCCTAGGATATTCATGGTGGCAAAAAACATAATGCATCTTTATAAGCAATTGTACTTTGTAAAAATCGATAGATGGAGTATCTCCTATGCTTAACATCCTTTCTAAATTTTTTAGGTCGCATTCCATTTTCAATACAAAATCTCTATAATGCTTTATTTAAGGAAGGACGGTCAATTAAAAAACATATTAGTTGTCTTATTGGGGACATTTTAAAATCTAAACAATTCATATCATCCTTAATGCAAAGATTTAAAATGTAGCAAGCACATTGAATGTGAAAAAATGTCCCACCTAAGATGGGTTGACATAAAGTTTGAAATTTATCAATGAATGTCGTGTTAGCGGCCGCATTGTTAAAGCCAATTGAAAAAATATTTTTTATCAAACTGTATTCACCTAAAATAATACTTATAATACGGAAAATATTTGGCGTCATATGATACTCGTTGAAAACCCTTAAATCTATTAGTTTTTTTTTTACTTGTCATGCATTGTTTATCCAATGGTATGTAACCCTCATGTATGAATCTTAATGCCACAAATTGGTCCATATATTTGTGTAAATGGAAACATATGTCTCAAGAGAATTGCAAAAAAAAAAAGTTAATTCATGATCACCGTCATAATACAGCTTAATGGTCGTTTTTTGTATGATTTTTGGGTTATAAGTCCGTGAACTTGAATTCAGCGCTTCTCACTTGTACTCCAACCAATGCAGGGAAGTTGCATGACTCCATGACAGGTTACACTTTACTAAGTATTCTACAAATAGAACTTATTGCCCATCATCATAATAGCAAAATAGGCCTCTTCCTTGTGATCTTGTTGACTGCAAAATTAGTTACTGCGATTTATCTATGCCAAACTTCATGGGGTGCTTCGCTCGCATGTTCCTATTGAGGGTGTCATACATCTCTCCTTTTTTTCCACGCATAACTTGATTGGCAGTAGTTGCAATAAGCACGATTGCTACCATTTTTCTCTGTAAATTTACGAAAATGTTTAGTAAAAATTTCTTATTCAAGTGTTGTTGGTGGCTTACCCATAAAGCCAGATGGGCCACGCAAGTAATAGAATTTCTTACTCCGACACTTCTTACTCATCGTCTTGCCCTTTTCCTTTTGCTTCCTTCTCACTGTCCTATCGTGGCCGCGGTTCACTTTATATACTAGAAGGCCTTTTCATGAAAGTCGGGGGGTGACATTATCAAGTCCTCTAAGCGTTTGTTGATAAAGTTGTATATATCGTAATCATCCACTTCAAAATATTGTTAAGATGCCTTTTGTATAGATTTTCCCTTATCACCTTTGTCAAAACAATCCATCTTAGAAGAATCTGAACTGCCAAAATAACTTGCCATTTTTTTAATATTATGATAATTATAAAATAATGATATGGGCAAATAAGGGGATATAATATATTTAACAGTTGGCAAGAAATATAACAGAAATTATTCACAAAGTATTGACGATGTAAAAGATGCAAGCACAGTAAATAAAACATTAGAGTACACATAATAAAAGATCAAAATACAGAAAATTGAATATAAGAGTATAAAACAATAGAGTGCAAATTTTTGCGTGGATAATTCTGCTCTTCAAACTGCACTATCAATTTATACAACATCCAACAATACGCTTAATTTCTTTTACTCTTTTACAACGTTCAAATTTTCAAATTTGAACACTTGCATGTTGCACCTATACCAATAGATTAAATCCATTTCTTATTGTTTGCAATCCCATAAACCTACACGATTTTTTTCTTTTTCAAAATGTGCTACTTGCTTTCAAAACGTCTGAGTGCAAATTTGACAATTTTTATCTTGTATCATCCTTTTGCGTTTTTCTCTAGTTGTCTTCTCTTTTTCTTTGTTTTTCTTCCTTAATATTGTAGAGTTGCAACATTTGAAATTACATTCAATTATTACTGTTATTCAGAACTGGATTCCTACTTCCTTTGACTTTTTTTTTTTTCCTTCTTTTTCTTCTTTTGCTAACAATGTGTGTCAAGCTTTAATGTTGAACTTTTTCTTTCCTTTTCTTCCTCCTCTGCATTTCTTCTTTGTTGTCAACTTCAATTAATTTTTTGTTTTTGGACTTATACGGTGGGCTTAACCCATTGGTATAACTAGACCATGAACCGATGAGTTAAACTAGTGGGTTGACGGTAACTCGAATTTTATAAAAAAAAAGTGTTAATATATGTATATATATAAAGGGACATGTGTCAGTATCCTATTGATGGAAATAATTGATATTATAAAAATAATATTAAATATATTTCAACCTAGAAAATAATAAAAAAAAAGAAGAAAAAATTGGAAAAAAAATTCAAGTCATTTTCCAGCCACCCTAATTAACATTTTTTTTTTACAAAACTTGAAGCATCTGTTTGTAAAAAAAAAAAAAAATTAGCTCAGATCATCTATATATAAAAGGACGAAAACATAAATAATGTTTTTGTAATTTATCCTTTCAAGAATTACTAAAGGGTCAAAATTATTATGTTTTCCGATAAAATATGTTTAACCTTAGCAAAGCTAAGCTAAGCAATCGTGTTAATTGCTAACCATCAAACTTTTCAAATGTTGATTGAGAGTCAAGAGTAACGAGTTGTCACCCTCTCCTTATAAGAGTGATGATAGAACTGGATTCTTCAAAAGGCTGTATAGCCTTAGTTAAGGGCTTTTTTTTTAAACATAAAAAAAAAATAAAAAAGAGAATAACCTATAATGTATCTAATTAGTGAGAGAAGATTCATAAGATAATACACAATAGGCTGATTTAAAATTAATTGGCTTTTACACACATCTAAAATGAAATGACTTTGAAATGGATATGAGATAAATTAGGTATTAACTTGAGTAAGATTAAACCAACCTAAATTTTACCCAAAGTGACTAGAATTTTGTGATTTACAAAACAATGCCAACTTAATGAATTTGGAATGTAGGATAACCTAAGTTGTATGTATGCCAAAGTATAAGTGAAACTTGCTTAAAAGTAAATTAAACTCCAGTTTTATCAATTATTTGCACTTAATTAAAAGTTTTTTTTAATTAATTGATTGTTTGATAGGATAATTGTCTGAATAAGTTGATTTTTTTTTATGTTAATTAAATGGTTTGATGTAGGTTGGATCACTAAAATATTTGTCTTACATTAAATTTGATTATATCTTCAAGGATTTTTTCTTTACGTAACTATAATTTACCATCCACGTTAAAAAAAAAAGAAAAAGAGTAGCTTCTGAGAAATGTGGAATTAGTGGTATACATGTCATATCTTTCAAGTTGGCTCCGGGGATAGTAAAATGCCAGGTCTAGTCTATATCTCGTAAGAACAAGTTTAAAAAATATAGACTGGAACTATGTATGATCTCTAATATCCATCTACTAGCCAAATCAATATAAGTTTTCAGGGTTTAACTAGTGTCGGTAAACAACATTAATAGAATATGTACATTATACAATAGTTTGATTTGACTAATTTTGGCCAAGTACATATATTATGATTTATGTTGAGAAAAATGATTTCTCTCTATTCTAATAAATAGGGCTGAGTGGATATAAGGTAGAAGATGTGAAACCGTATTTATGCCTTACTCTATAAGATACAAGTTTTTAAATTTTAGAATCAAAACCTATTTTATAATACATTGATCCATCCTAAAACTTATCTCTCATAAATTCTATAAGGTATAGAATACTTTATGAAACTTGTAAATTTTATTATTTTTGTAATAAATTTTAATTTTATATAATATTAAAAGGTAATATATATATATATATATATATATATATAATATTATAAGTTGTTTATATATAAAACTTAAGAAACTTATAGTAAAAGTTATAAAATTAAAAGAAAAGAATTTTCCTACCTTCACTATTTTAAGTTGATATTATCTTAATCCTTAAGAAAAAAGAAAGAATATGAGAAAATAATAGAAAATGTAAAGTTGAAGAGGAAAATGAGAAACATATAAAGTTTGAGAGGTGATATTAGGTTTAGCTATTTGTGATTATTAACTTATAGGTTTGGTTCTTTTTTTTTTATTTTACTAAAACATTTATTATCTAAAAAATATAATATTATCATTTATTATTCATTTACTAATATTATTTAATAATTTTATATAAGGTTGGTATAAGATATCTTAAAACCTATACTCTATATAATTTATAACTTGTATGCCTTAGAATTTACGTTTTATGATGGATATAAAGTAAGAAGATTTTATATCGGTTATTCTATCTTGTAGGAGTAAATTCTGAAAAAATTATATTTAGAAGATACCATTTGACCCTTAAAACTTATTTAATCGAGTGAGATACCAGTTGGTACCTTATATAATAGGTTTTACCCACTTATCCCTTCTAATAAGAGATTGGCTCTCATTCTCGTTTAGTGTTGATGAGGATCTCAATAATTTATAGTGTATAAATGTATATTGATATAATAATTATATTATATTCCACAAATATGGAAAATGTTAACAAGTGTTTGATGGGAACTTGTTAAGTACTAAAAAATTTTTTTTTTTTTACATTTGTTAATGTACTTAATTTTTTATAAAGTGTGTAATTACATTTGAAAAAAAAAATAAAAAAGCTTCTTTTTTAAAAAAAAGTATATTTTTAGTCTTCATTTTTTTTTAATTTAAGTGTCAAAATAATTTTTTTTCTTATTTGAGTTTTTAATATTTTAAAATACTTATAAAATTAAACATCGTTAACTTTTTTGTCCATTAATGATATGTGGCGGCACATGATTCATCCACACAATTATCATAAATAAATATTATAGTCGAATATAATCAAATAAACTAAAAAGTGAAAAATAATTTAAAATTTTGAAAAACAAAAGAAGGAAAAGGCTGGAAGATTAAAAGAAATAAAAATAGTTTTCAACCATTTCCGGACCTTGATTCTTGGAACAACTACATAGCGACAGATGTGTTGAAAAACCCATTGTCATTTGTGAGTTGCGGAATCCTATTTCTAGATGGCGAAAAACTTTATTTATTTTAACTTTTGACTTTTTGCAGCTTTTTTATATCACTATTTTATGGTATAGAGCTGAATAAAATTTTTAATTTATTCTTTAGTTTACATAATAAATTGAGTCATTGAACAAAAAAAATATATCAAGGTGTTGGATAAGATCCAAAAAATATGTATCATATATTTAATGGTATAGAAATTTGTTTCGTTTAACAAAAATAAATACATTATTAAAAAAATCCTTATATTATCATAATTTTTTTTTTTTGCTATTATATTCACGTTGAAACTCTTCTAATAAATTCTCAAGTTGATATAAAAAATAACCTTATATTATTATAAAAATTTATATCCTATATTATACAAGTCAAACATGATATAAAAGGATTCTATTGCACTGTTTATCTTGTATAATATTATTCTATTTTCCTTATATTGTCAAGTTCTACAAATCAAATGGAGTAAAAAAGCTCAAAATTAAGTGTTTTAATTATGGATAATAAGGATAGTTTGCTGACAATTGCTTTGATATTGTAGCAGGAATTAGAGCATAAAGGAGAATAGATATTCCCTCATTTCGTTATTAAATAGCTATAAAATTCTACTCCATTCCAATCGGCCAAATAGCTTAATATATTATATCTTTATTGGAAAAATTACAGGCGAAGGGATTAACGGTTGGGGTCAATTTTAAATAAGGGATCAAATATTTAAGTAGTTAAAATAGAAGATCAACGTTATACTAAGTAGTTTAAATATTATTATTGCACAATTATGGATGGTAACAAACTTTATGTTTGAACTAAATATATTTACGAGGTAGCGATGAATCTTCTATTTAAACCACTTAATATAATATTGGTAATTTATTTAATTACTTGAAAATTTAATCTTTTATTTGAAATACTTAATATTATATTGATTTTCTATTTTAATTACTGCAAAATTTGATTTTCTATTTAAACTTAATTATGAACATTAATCTCTTTACTTATAATTTTTTATATCTATTAAATAGTGTGTTTTCACTCAAAAGAAATACTGTGCATGATTAAAGAGAGAAATGGGTATCTCTAAATTTTCATCTACAGTTAAAAAAAAAAACACAAATGGGGATAAGAAATTTGCATCCCTTTATAGGATTAGATAGCAATTAGCAAATATACCATACATAGTACAAGCAATGTGAAGTGCATATTACGAACATGCAGTATTTATTTTTCTGATGTCAACCAAGTTTGGTCCCATTAGAAGATCGGAATATGGTAGCCGTTTTGGCATTGACAGTAATGAAAGGCAATAATTTCGGAATCCATAGTGATTGCTTCGAATTTGATTGTATATAAAGGAGCCTAAGCAGTGGACTTCTACATTATTCTATGTTCGACCGCACAGTCTCACCAAACCGTGTAGCATGGAGATAGATATGCCTGCCAAATTTCATATGGTTAATTGGTAGTTATTTGGCCATTTAACGCGTAGTTTAGGTTACTAATTTTACCATTTTATTGGATGTTTATTTGGTTGGTAAACTTAATTTTTGGTAATTTTTATTATCTAAATTATTAATATCATCATGATTTAGTGGTATGAACATTACGATCCTAAAGGAATGGATTAAATTTAATTTTTTTATGTTATAATAATAATCGATAAAAAAAACCCTAGATTAACTAACAAGACAAACTACCAAGCCAAGATCTTATTTTTGCTAAGCCCTTTAGTCCATTTATGTATTTCTATACCATAACTTCAGTTTCACTTCTTTTCTTTTGATTTTTCAATTTACCCTTGAACTTGAGTCTAGGTTCCACGGTTTTTAACAAATATTAGTCACCACGTTGCTTTAGTGTAAGGTTAAACCTAAAAATATTGAAAGGATGAAATTGGAATAAAAAAATACGAGCATTCCAAATTTTTATAGCAAAAGTGTGAGGTAAAATTTATCTTAAGAATTTAATTACGTCTTTCTTTTTTTTTTTTTTGACCTTTCTCAATTGCTAGGGACCGCAAAAGTTAAATATACATTACGGGCACTTGGGGAGGGATACGTAATTTGATAAATTTTCTAGGCTCCAACCATGTTGCTTATCTTACTAGTGATTTTTTGATAAAAAAAAAAAAAAAGTAAATTACAAAAGAGATGACATATGTCTAATTATAAATAAAGATGCAAGTTTTTAGTATGGCAAAAAAAAAGAAAAAAGAAAAGAAGAGATGAATAAAAGTAATATCTCTTCACCTTTTATGTCATTTTATACCGTGAGTAAACGAAATCAAGTCTTTATGGCATATCAATATCCTAAATTTATTGGATCTTTTGGTACTTTAGTACAAGCTCACCTTGATATTTAGATAAGCTTAGGGTTTGGAGGTCAATCTCCCTTGCGTTTATGAGCTTATCTTAACCTTGCAACTAAAAATTTAATTGCAAAACCTAAAAGTCAAATGCGTAACACTTCATCCACTTACTTATCATAATGTCATTCTCTTAACTTAGGGTTAATTTTGAGACAAAAAATTTACTTTTCTTAAATTACTGTTTTAATTGTATCTCTATCAATTATAATTAAATAAAATATGAGTTAACCGAACAACTAAGCAAGTATTTATTATCTAAGTTGCTAAACGGTATTCAATTATTATTAATTGAGATACCATTGATTATCTTATTCTTATTGAAGAATTTAATAATTTTGATGTTTTAATAATTATTAAAAAAATTTAACCGAAATTTTCAATATGAAGGAAATAACATACCCCTAAAATTTTGGCTATTTCAATTTTTAGAAGTTGTTGCTAAATTATTATCTAAAGCTTAATATAATTGAGGGATTTGATTTTATTTGCATGTCTCGTATAGTACGGATATTATGGTATACGCAATCTATTGTACTTAAAGCTTAGGAAGCTTTTAAGTAATGTGTATGTGGCGTGTAGGACATGTAGGAGGCATGCAACAAGGCATGTTGGTGTAATGGAATTATTTATTTATTTATTTTATGGGTGTTAAGAAGCTATTTGGACACAACGGCAGCGAAAAAGCCGAGGTGATGATGGCGGTCGGAATCGCTATGAATAGCGTTTATATATATATATATATATATATATATAAAGGCTCGACCTTTACCATGTGGGAATCTACTTTAGAATCTCTTAAAATCATCCTGAAAATGGCATTCTATAGAATTTGTTTGAACTTTGTGAAATCTATATAGTTTTTATGTTTTACATACTAACATATTATTACTTACACTTTAACTTAAAAATAACATTTGAATTAAATAGTTGGTTTTCCTCAATATTATACTTAGAAGTATAAGCAAAACTTACTTAAAAATAAATTTAATCCTAGTTTTATTAATCATCTGCAATCATTTTAAAATTCTCTATTAATTGACTATTTGATTAGATAATTTGCTAAATAAATTGATTTTTTAACATTGATTAAATGGTTTAATGGAGGTTGGATCACTAAAATATTTGTCTTTCATTGTATTTGACTATATCTTTGAAGGATTTTTTTTTTTTTACATAACTATAATTTATCATCCATGTAAAAATTAAAAAAAAAAAAGTTTTGCGAAATGTGGAACTGGTGGTATACATGTTATATCTTTCAGGTTGGTTCCATGGATAGTAAAATGTCTAGTCGAGTCTATATACTATAAGAATAAGTTTAAAAAATAATAGACCAAAACTGTCTATGATCTCTAGCATCCATCTATTAGCCAAATCAATATAAGTTTTGGAGTAATTAATTTCGATAAACAACATTAGTAGGATGTGTAAATTATACAATAGTTTGATTTGACAATTTTTGGCCGAGTAGGATATATTACAATTTATATTGAGAGAAAAAAATCGATTATTCTCTATTCCTAGAAGAGATTGGAACTCATGCCAAATAATTGAGTATTTTTGGGGTTTTCAACAATTAACAGTGTGTAAATGTATATTGATATAATGATTCTATTATATTCTATAAATATAAAAAATGTTAATGAGGTTTAATGGGATCTTGTTAAAGATTCCCTTATATTTAAATTATCAAAAAAGGTACATGGTTTAAGTGAAAGGATAAATAAATTATGTTACAAATAAATTTTTATTTTAGTTAATGGAGAGTGGCATAAAAAGAATAATAATATAGATATATAAATTTTAGAAGACTTTTTTTTTGTTTTTCCAATTAGAAGACTGGTTACATATTTCAAAAGAAAGACAAGTTAAAAAAACCAAAAGAAGAAGAACAAGAAGTTACATAGTTATCTTAGTTTGGACATTTAATAAGAGAACCTTGTATCGGTTTAAATTTCGGTAAATCCAGTAGATTAAAAATTACAATCTCATTAAGATTGCTAAAATTGTCGAAGGTTCATCTTCTATATTTTATTTTATTTTTTAAGATCAGCAATCTAGCCATTATGGACAGTACATGGGTACTTTTCAAAGGAAATGACTCATATCTTAGGAACATTTAATATTGGCTCAAATCAAACCACCCGTGAAGTTTAGTTTATTATCATTATATTGATACACTGTTGGCTTGTGTTGCAATGGACCTAATCCACCAAAGCTTTACTGTTTACTTGGGAAGAGTGATTTCATTCCTTCTTTATTTTATATTCGATAAATATTAAATAGCTATATAATATAAATTTTTATTATGTAAAATATTAAAAAAAATTGCAATATAGTCATTTAAAAATAATTATATTGTATAATTATTTTTTAGTTATAATTAATTATCTTAAATTATAATAAATAAAACTATTAGTAATAAAAATAAAAGCTACGAATAGTTTTTCACGGAAGCTGTTTACAACTTCACTTACTATTAATAGGGCCTTATTTACAATAATTTGAAGTGATTTATTATGCACATAGAATCCCTTAAAATATCGAATAACAATTCATAACCCTATCTTTATGAATTATTATTTATTGACCTTTATATAAATATCTTTACTATCAAAACATCACTATCATAAATAATAGTATGTTCGCAACTATCTCTTAGTCTTGATATCGATAATGAGGCTTCTTGGAATAGATATAATTGATATTTTACTTTTATCTTGGATTTGTTTGATTGTCTTTTTTTTTTTTTATTTTATTTGACATCTATTTGGCATTCAATCAAATATGTGTGTTTGCCAAGAGTAAGATACTAAATTTTTTTTTTCCAATGTATAAAATATATTTTTTAAATATTTTCTTATAAAAGTAAATAAACTTTTATTCCCTAATTTTCATTTTCCAATCACTATTTTTATTATAATCATGAAAATAAGATTCAAATGTCCCTCAATGCTAAATTTCAAATTAGGTTTAAATAAGATATGGAAAAAAAAAATCCAAATAAGCCATAAAAAAGGATTTTTCACATTTGTTAAAATACATACTTTTTGATAAAGTGTGCAATTAGATTTGAAAAGATGAAAGGTTTTTTTTTAGGAAAATTAGACTCTTAGTCTTAAACTTTTTTTTTTCTATGTAAGTTCCAACACTTTTTTATTTTATATTCAAGTTTTGATGTTTTCAAATATTTATAAAATTGAATGCCATTAACTTTTTTACCCTCTAATAACATGTGATAGCATATGATTCATTTACATAATTATTATAAATAACAAACTAACTCCAACAATAAAAATTAAAAATAATTTAAAAAATAAAAAAGGAAAAAGTTGGAAAATTAAAACAATAAAATAATTTTCAACTTGGATCAATTGGAACAACTACCTAGCGATAAGTGGGTTGAAATTCAACCGTTGAATAACCCATTATTATTTGTGGATTGCAACCATCCTTTTTAGATGGCCAAAAATATTTTTCTTTTTTAAACCTTTTCCTTCTTGTTGTTCTTTTTTTTTTATATATTTTATTTATTTTGTCTCTCAAATATTTATATTATATTATTTACTTAAAATAATATTTGTTTAGAAGAATCATAAACTACCGTGTGTTATTTATGGGCAAAAAACTTAATAAGTCTAGTTTTATAAATATTTAAAAATGTTGAGAGTTAAATAGATAAGACAAAAAAAAGAGAAAAAAAATTTAAAATTCAAATAAAAAGATGGCAAAATGTTGAGAAGTAAAAGCTTATTTTCCCAATATTGGAGCATTCGTTGGGATCTAGTAAATATGTATAATTATGAAAAAAGGATTTTTAACATTTTAGCATGGGATGCACGTCTAGGTATAGATTCTCAGAGATAGCATTGATTTTGAAATTTGAACTTGGCCATACTATTAAGATGAGATAAGGCGCATGATATGGTTGGATCTGGATCTGGATCTGGATGTGGATGTGGATCTACCCGGTAAGGGGACGGCGCCTTTACTTAGCCTTAGCCGAGCCATAGCCTTATGTCGTGGCGTGACCAGCGGGGACTGGGGAGGGAAGTGGAAGTGCGAATGCAGCAGCCTATGGAAAATGGAGTTTGTCTTTTCACTCATTTAATTCCAAAGTCGACGTGAACCACACGCTGCTTGCCTTTTGTCTTAAAAACTCCTTTTTTTTTATTATTGTTATTATTATCATTATTATTATTATTTTTTTATGTTGAGTCTTTGACTTGATACGACATAAATTCGTACACATATATATATATATGTGCGTGTTTCTATTTAATCATAATTTTGCCTCCGCCTTAAACGACCAACTTTGACGATTCCGTCCCAGCTCTAACTCAACGCGCTTTACCTCTCTATTCTAGATAACTCTGTTTTAAATTACAATTAGTTCGATATTTTTATATCTAAAAGCTTTTATATGATTTTCTTGTACATAGGATAAATTAGTAAAGAATATATTATAAAATCAAAGTTAAAATGGCTTTAAAATTTATAAATATTTTTTTTTTGAGATTTAAAATATAACATTTAATTTTAAAGATAAATGAACTAAATTATAGCATTTGTTAAGGTTGTAAAAGAATTTATATAGTAAGACACCCGATTCAACATTTTCGAGTTATAAAACTGGATTATAGCATACATAACATAACATAACATCACATCACATCACATTGCCTGCTATGAACGTGGTAACAGTACGTAGAATAAAAAAAGATATAAACTCGTGTAATTAATCCCCTGAACCCAATTGAAATTTCCCATTTCTTGAGCTCCTTCGAACATTAAACTACGCGACTCTTCTCTCTCTCTCTCTCTCTCTCTCTTGTTTGTGACAATGAAGAGTCGAAAGAGTAGCAAAATATCTGCAAAATGGATACCCTTTTTCTGCATATCCTTCTTCTGCCTGGGTATTCTCTTCTCCAACAGGTCTTTTACTTCTCTCTTCTTCTTCGCCCCCTTCGATGTCTTTCATGTTCTTATCTTGAAGTTTTACCCTTTTCCGTGTTACATGATGTTTCTGCATGTGATTTGAGCATAGTCATGTCAAATCCCTGTAGTTTCTGATAGAAATTGAGCTTAAAATCTTTAAATTTGTGTTTTTCATGTGTTTTAATGGTGTCCATAGGGTGTGGACTCCTCCTGAATCCAACGGTCAGCTCATTTCTCAACGTAGATATGAACAGGAGCTTAAGATGATCTCCGAGGATCGTGATTCTGCTAAAAAGGTTTCATCTTTTTACTGTTATTTATAATAATAGCTCAAAATGGAGAACCCCTTTTAAAGAATTTTCTCATTTGGTTTTTTCCTTTCCTTAAAACCTTTACAGGATAAGGATGTAATGCAGCAAGTTTACAAAACCCATGAAGCTATTCAGTGAGTAATGATTAGTAATTTTGAGTTGTTGACGGTGTTTTTCTTGTCAAAGTTTCTTTTTGTTAGTTAATTAGTTCATTGATTGATGGAATTATTTTGTTGGAGGCCGGTTAGATCTCTAGACAAGTCTATTTCTTCTCTTCAAATGGAGATAGCTGCTAGTCGGATTTCGAGGGAACTGGGGCATGCTGCTGATGGTTCTGAGAGGATCAGTAGTGTACCGGATGATGGGAAGCCTAAGAAGAAAGTTTTCATGGTTATTGGAATTAATACAGCTTTTAGTAGTAGAAAGCGGCGCGATTCAGTTAGAGAGACTTGGATGCCTCAAGGTATTGAACAGGGTGTTATCCCATGGTTTGAAGTTTCATATTGATGTGTCGGTGTATGGAATTTGATTAGTGATGTTTATATTTGGCTTGGCTTTTGATGATGATGAATCAGGGGATAAGCTTGCTCGGTTAGAGAGTGAGAAAGGGATTGTCATTCGATTCATGATTGGTCACAGGTACAGCCCTGAAATTTCTCTGCAAAATGTTCGGTGGTTTCTATAAATTTCAATTCTAATGAGGTAAAGTGGAATGGAAGCTGGACTGCTTGTGATTTGATTTTCGTGGCATGACAGTTGAGTGAATGCTGGTAGTTGCTTATGTGAACAAGCAATGGAAAGAGGCTTCAAAAACCTCATGTGACATTCCTTGCTATGCATGTTCAACATGTCCTTAGTTGTAGGATGTAGCAATAATATGTAGGATAAGTTGATCTCGTTAAGAGGAGTTGTGGCTCTGCTAATAAGATTGGAAATCAGATGGCATTGCTGTTGCATTTGTTGATTGTTGCTTATTGTATCTTAGCTGAAGTTATCTGAAAATTTATGCTTCAAAAGTTTGATTGTTTACCCAAAAGTTGAATAGATCAATGGTTTTCTTATGTTTGGATTTGCTGTGTAATCCCATTACGCAGCAAGTAGTTGCTAAAGGCACATTAAAAATTGGAATAAGTTTAAGGAATCCAAAGTGAATAGAGTGTAGGAAGATAATAGCTGTTTGTTGATAATTTAGTTCAGGAGGAGTATTTCTGTTTCAGCTTCTTCTTTACCTTTTACACAAATTTTTAACATTATTCATCAGTTTGCAATTAAATTGGTTCCATCATTGCATTACTCTGATCATATTTAGTGTATGTCTTATAATACTTCCATAACTCATATGTGTTTGCACAATAAAGTTGCCGTACCATATAATGAACTGAACTGACATGTTTTCTACTTTGAATGATCCAGTGCAACATCTAACAGCATTTTGGATAGGGCTATTGATTCTGAAGATGCTCAGCATAAAGACTTTCTTAGGCTGGTAATCTTGTTATTTTGCTGCATGAATTATTTCCTGGGGTTGATCCTTGTCTTTTACTATCTCTACATCCACATAGTCAGATGGTCTCAGCTTGTATAAATCCTGGTTCCTGCAGGAGCATGTTGAAGGCTATCATGAATTATCAGCAAAAACTAAGATATTCTTTTCCACTGCTGTTGCAATGTGGGATGCTGATTTTTATATCAAGGTGGATGATGATGTCCATGTGAATTTGGGTATATACACTGATGAATGGTCTTCATTTGAAATTTTATTGTCAGTTTAACTCTCTTCCCTGGTTCCTTGTATTGAACTTCTGACATTTATGCTCTCCAGGTATGTTGGCAACTACTCTTTCTCGTCACCGTTCAAAGCCCAGGGTCTACGTTGGCTGTATGAAATCTGGACCTGTTTTATCTCAAAAGTAAGTGATTATGATAATGGTGTGATCTTCCCATGAACTACCCTTTTCAGTTTTGCTATCAAGAGATAGAATACTCAAAGTCCATTTTGATCTGTAGGAATGTCAAATACCACGAACCAGAATACTGGAAATTTGGAGAGGAAGGAAATAAGTACTTCAGACATGCTACCGGACAAATATATGCAATCTCAAAAGATCTGGCAACATACATTTCAATCAATCAGTAAGCACTCAAACTTTTTTTTGAGTACACAATTCATTATTCTCAAGTTTCTGGCATGTTTGATGCAGGGATGAGCATATGTTGTTTAGTCATCGTGCCTTTTTATTATTCTGGAAAAACCATCAATTTTCATTCCTTCATTTCCTTTGTTGTCTGTAATTTGTTTATGATTGGAGTATTGGGACTTGTTGAATCAATAGATTGCCTTTAGCTGCCTCATGCTATCATGTTTTTAGTAGAAATGTTTGCAATCTTGTCATTAAAACCTTTTTGTAAGCAGAGATGCCTTTCAATTCTGAATGAAGTTGGTTGTGATTATTGTTACTACAGGCCTATACTTCATAAGTTTGCTAATGAAGATGTATCACTTGGAGCATGGTTCATAGGTCTGGAAGTTGAGCATATCGATGACCGAAATATGTGTTGTGGGACTCCACCAGGTACTACAGTATTTTTG
Source organism: Laguncularia racemosa (assembly GCA_037954665.1). Lineage (NCBI taxonomy): Eukaryota > Viridiplantae > Streptophyta > Magnoliopsida > Myrtales > Combretaceae > Laguncularia > Laguncularia racemosa. The sequence continues at coordinate 1,455,001 of JBBMOL010000040.1, forward strand.
GCACATGGTTATGTCTAAGCTACAACATGTTTGCATATGCATGCCAACAGAGTGCTTATGTCTGAAGTGGAAGATGCTGTTGTTTTAGATAATCATTTCTTTTTAATTGGTTTTTATAGTGAAATCTTCTTGAAACTTTATTCTTATGAGATCAGATTTGATGGGACCATTTAGGTAGAATGTGCACCTGTCAAGCTGAAGAGCCAGTATACATATTATTGAAGTTTTGTTATCATATATAGAACATGCCAATAAATATTATGTTTACTAGAGAGTTCCTAAACTGGTATTGATTTTGCTGCCACAGATTGTGAGTGGAAGGCACAGGCTGGTAATGTATGTGTTGCCTCATTTGATTGGAGCTGTAGTGGTATTTGCAAGTCAGTTGAGAAAATTAAAGATGTTCATGCAAGATGTGGCGAAGGGGATGCAGCTGTATGGGATGCTTTATTTTGATCTTAATATAGAAGCAGATATTGAGTGAGAAACTAGTTGTCATCGGCAATGGGGCAAGCAGATGCCAGTTTGCAAGTTGAGCACAAAAAGAGTGTGCAAGGTTTTGCTGTAAGAGTGCAGGTGTAAAAGGTATGCTGATGGTTCAAAGCTAACAACTACAGGGAGATGTAACTAGCTTCATGCAGAGCAATTTCAGATTATTCTTCTCCCACAGCTTGCCCTTCCGAGTATGACAGGACAACGGCTCTGTTGTTGCCGTTGGATTACAATACATGCTTGAGGTGATTTGACAACTTCGCAAGAGAAATTGTTTTATTTTTCTTTTTAGGAATCTAGTTTGGTGTCAACTTAGACTGACTATTAGCTGTATACATGGGCTCATGTGTGACCAATTTGGTAGAATTAATCTCCCTATTTATATGTATCTGCGGTACAGAAGAGTGATACGAATTGCTTTTGTATTTTGTTACCTTCTAATGAGATAGAACGCTTCTTGTATTCTGCATGGTTTTGTTGTTTGTAATTTGTAATTTTCTTTGAAATGTTAAGAGAACCCTATAGGGATTTGCATCTTTTGATTTACTTATGATGGCATGGTGCTTTTAGTTCAGATGGGCTTCCACTTTCACATTCAAAGAACCATAGAGTTGTACTTCCCTGTGGAAAGTCGCTTTTACTTAAAATCTACTCAAAACTCTCAGTCTCATCAGAGCATCAACATGTGAGTTTCTTTGTTTGTCTGTTGGTCGTTATCAAAGTTACCTCTTTTTGCTTGTTACTACTATTCATGTGACTCATCCTCTGCATCGTCCCTCGGTTTGTATAACTCATCCTCGCTTTTATGCCACTAAAATCTCTCCTGTTTCTCTATCCAAATGTACGAGTCTTCCATTTTCATCATGCCAAATAAATTATTTCCAAGAGCAAATTCTTGTGGGACAGTATGGATGAAGGAAAGATTGGAACTCATAATGAAACAGCATCAGCAGTATCTAAAAATAGATACATCTTCATCTCTTTTAACATGTAAAAAAGGGAGAAGCACATTTTTCATTTGAATTTTAAATGTTTTTTTTTTCCCGCATTTGAGTGCTTAAAGGTTTGTAAAAGTTTACAGATGCCTTTTTTTATTGGGGTTAAGTTTTCCATCCATGTATGACACTTACAATCATCAACCCACTTAGCTAAATGGTTAGAATGGTTTTTTTTTTTTTTTTAATTTTATGCAAGTTATTTTATTTTCAAACTTTTTTTATATATATTTTTAATAATTTAACTTATTAATATTATATTATTTATTTAAATTAATTATGTGAACTAATTAGAGATCGTCATGTGCCATATATTAATGAAAAATATAACGTAAAAAAATAGTAAAATGTTAACAACTAAAAATATTTATTTTTCCTAAAAAAAAAAAAAATAGAGGCAATGAAAATAAAGCTGCACAAGTTAAGCAAATGCAGTACGTTTATGGTAAACTCTTGAATGGGCTAAAAGAGGAACCATTTAAAAGGTAAAAATGGATTCAGCTGGTACAAGATGATATAACCTGGACCTCCAGTGACCAATGGTATCTGGAGAAGCTTCCGGGTAATAACACTCTTTCCTTGTTGGTTTGATTTTAGCAACCAACTGGCTCACGAGATCTTTGCTTCTCTTCTATCATTTCTTTCTGGTGACACTTGGAATCTACCAACTGTATGAACCTTGTTAGGCTACTCAACCAAAGAAAAAAAACTGGATGTACATTGTTTAATTTTGCCAAGAAAGTACTATTATTATAAAAAAAATGTATCCATAGCTGTCTAAAATGGATGGATTTTCATCTTTTCTTTATATATTTATATTTTCGTTGAGGGTATAATTAATATTAAAAAACATAAATTTCTTTTTTTAAATATTAAATAAGTATTTTAAAATACCCGTTATCATCGAATCCTATATTATAAGTAGGTACTTAATAAATATATATAAAAAAAAAGGTGGGTTGTTGTTTTAACCAATTCATGCTACTTGTGCCAGGCTGCCCTACAAGATCATGAGCATCTAATATCCTCATGCCCATTCTCCACACGCTGGTTTAAGATGGATTTCAGAGCAATTTTGACTTCTGGAATCAGCTGGCCAACTTGAAGATTATAATTTTGAGGGCTAACTTCTTTTTCTCAATGTAATCCCATGTTGAGTTCATCGAGGTTAGGAGCTAATTAACTGCAATAGTTTAGTTTATTTTCGGAGCTGTATATATATACTTACTTTGAAGCTAATTTTTGTAAGTTTTAAGATTCTCACTCTTTTTTTTTTTTTTTTTGATAATTTGTATGGGAGAGTATAAATTCAATCGTGGACGTCATGTATTTTTCTAGTTGAGTTATTTAACATTTTTTTTTCTTTCCTATTTAAGATTTTAACGTTTTAAATCAAGTTCTTTTTAAAATCCATCTATTAACATAGGTCAATTTCTCATATATTACTTGACTGAAATAAAAAAAAAAAAGAAGAAAAAGAAAATTGATTTTTCTTCTCTTTCACTCTTTTTTTTAAAGGGTGGTGGATTGCACCATCCACCAACAAAGGTGTATAGTTGTCGAAAAGAGTTTTAAGAACCTTTTTTTATTGAAAATTTCTTTTCTTTTAAATTTTTAGTTTTTTATTATAACATAGAAGGTGTAATCTTGTCAATATTAGGTGGGACTCTATTACTTTTTATGTTTGAAATGATCTACATGGGTCATTTTCTAGTACAATGCGAAAAAAGCAGGATTTTTTTTTTCAATTAACTAATAGCCTTACACATCTTGAAATTTAGCTGGTGATCATTAGGTTGTGTAATTGTTTAAATAATATCTTAATAATCAAGTGAATTAAGGAACTTCTTCAGCACACTTTGATTTAAATTTCGGATGCATCGGTTTATATTATCAAATATGCAATCGAAATTTTAAAAGTATTAACTTTCCTTATTACGTACATTAGGCATTCATCAGCATGACAACCATGTTATTAATCATGCTCTTGACACATTTACAGGACGATCAAATATATCATTATACATTTTACTAAGTTTATTTTAAGTAATACAGTGGTTTGAGTTTAATCTATCATATGCTACAAGACTACTGATTTGATTTTTTTTTTATTATTATACATTAGTAAATACTACTTTAATTTTATTCAATTTTCTTTACTTTGATGATACATTAAGATGGGAATAATCAATATTTTATTGTATAATATATCTTTGGATAATACATAAATATATAAAATTACACTTACATTTGTTGTTTTTAAGAAAAATGAAATTATAATTATAATTCAGACTTCTTGTTTTATCACAATATTTAGGTTTTTTTTCTTGTTATTTTTTAACTACGTATTGCATGGGCTTTGTAATACCCCACTTGTTTGAATAAATTGGAGTGCACAAAGTCCTTATGAAAAACTTTTAGTGAAGTTCTTAAAGAGTTGATTTTTAGAATACTAATAATATTAGAAAATAAATAAATAAAATAAAATAAAAAATTCAAACTATAAGTCAAAAGCTTAAAGAAAGGATATTAAATAAACACATGATTACAATATAATCATGGCATAATAAATAGCTAGAAATAAGAATAGTTTAAGAACTTGCATAAATATAAAATTTAGTGTCTAAATATGATATAAAGTTGAATGCAAAAATTAGAATTCAAAAATATTAAGTTTCCAATATTAAATGATTAACTAACATTAAAATAGATGTCAATATCTTAAAATATAAAGTAATAGTATGAAAATAATAAAAATACTATATTTTTTAATAAAAATAATTTTATCAGGCATATGGATTACATGCATGTATTAGTATAAATCTTGCAAAATATACATAATCTATCAAAGAGATAAAGACGATATAACATATCTTTTAAAATCTAGTTAAAATAAATGTTGTCAAAATTGTGAGTCAAAATGTGAAATCGTGTAATTTTACATTTCTACTTCGCTCTCCCTGGCTAACTTGTTTACAAATTCTTTTTGGTTCAAAATCATGATGGAATCATGACTTAAGTAAGTAAAATCATTTGAATCGCGTGTGTGATAACGTTTCCATTGAGTTTGCTTCTATTTGATGTCAGGTAAAAACTGAATGGGCTTTTTGCTTTTTCCTCAAGTTGAGCTAGCCTACACACTCCTTTAAGTAGATAAATTGTAAGAAAAACAAAAGGGAAACAAAGTTTAGAACTCATAAATCACAATTAGGCTTAAGGTTTCTAGCTTTCTACTTCTTATCTTTCATTGTTTATGTTTTGTCTTTGTGTGCATGCTATGTTGAAGTGTGAGTGTGCTGCTACTGCATAGTCACTGTTGTTGCCACCTACTAGCTACTACTACTGTGTTGTGCGCTTGGTTGCTATGGGTGGACCTACAATGAGGTGAGTTGATCTTGAATTTTAATCCCTTTCTCTCTTTTCTTTACTTTGTAGTAGTGTAGTTTGTTAGAGAGTTAGTTCATTTCTTCTCTTTTACACTGGCTTCAACCTTCATAACTTTGTGTGCTGCTCTACTATAGTGGTATTGGCATGGTGTCTTTCTATCTTTATGCCTACTGCATTGCCATTGACACTTGATAGTTAATCGTGATTTGTGATCCAATTTGTCTAAGTGCTTTTTGCTGCTCTGTTACAGTGTGCTGCTACTTGCTAATTTGTGATTCGTGATCCAATCCATCCGAGTGCTTCCTGCTACTTTGCTACAACGTATTGCTACTGTTGCGTTGGCTGTTGCATTAAGCTTTAAGGTATGGTTGAGTAATGAGCAGCCATTGCTCTTGCTTTGCTATATGCTTTTCATTTTGCATTTATATTTTACAACTTTAGGAATAATTTCTTTTAATTAACTTTCCTATTATATTGTGTTTACCTTTAGTGTTCAAAAATGCATGTTATATTGCCTATTATTATGTTCAAAAGTAAGAAACAATAGAGAGGATAGGGACACCACATCCTTGTAGTTGTAGAAACTAGATGCAATTAGCAAACATCCATTCATGTAAGTGTAACAGCCGACTAAATGTAACTGTAGGATTGGATAGAAATGATAAGTAAAGGATTTCTTATATGCTATCATTTGTTATGACTAGCAGTTTAGCACCATAATTATCTGATTTAAAGGTTAAAGCTTATTGATATGGTGTCGAATGTAACTTTGAGATGAGATGGTCCATTTAGCTAATAGTGAACTAGTTTGCTAAGACGGTCCATTTAGCTTATATTTGGTGTTTGAAAGTTATATTTTTTATATTATAGATAAGGCCTGAATTCCTAACTTTAGCTTTCTTTCATATATTCATAGGGACTTGACTCTTGAGTAATGGTTGGGTTGTGTTGTGTATATCATAATGTCATATTCTAAATCATCTAAAGAGAGTTTTAAAAGGAAAAATGCACCTAGAAATAGATCCGATGTTGGTTAGAAGTATGGAATTGATGTAGATAATAATGGAGAAAAGGTATAATGTAAGTATTGTTACAAAGTTATTAGTGGAGGCATTTACAAATTCAAGAATCACTTAGGTTGTATGCGTAAAGATGTAGAGTCATGTACTAGTTTCTTAGATGATGTAAAAAATGAAATGCTAACAATTTTGCTAAAAGTGGCAAAACCGTTGAAAAATAAAAGAAAGCAAATTCATGGGATTAAAGATTCTGATGATGAGGTATAATAGACATCTTTAAAGAAAAAAGAAAAGAATTTCATGGATTTCTTCACTTAAGTTGTATGCGTAAAGATGTAGTATCATGTACTAGTGTCTTAGATGATGTAAAAAATGAAATGCTAACAATTTTGCTGAAAGTGGCAAAATTGTTGAAAAATAAAAGAAAGCAAATTCATGGGATTAAAGATTCTGATGATGAGGTATAATAGACATCCTTAAAGAAAAAAGAAAAGAATTTCATGGATTTCTTTTTGAAAAAAAAATGGTAGAAGTGGAACACGAGTGAACTAAGGAACAATTAACTAATTCATGAAGAAAGAGTTGAGAGATGAACATTGCCAACAAATTGCTCATTTTTTCTATACTAGTGCAAATCTTTTTAATTGTGTAAAAAATTCAGAGTTTGCCAAGATGCTTGAGGTGCTTGGTTGATATGGTTGTGGGCTTAAATCTCCTTCCTATCATGAGTTAAGGGTGACTTGTTTGAAGAAAGAAGTAGCTTGAATAATGGAATTACTTGAAGACTACAAAGCTGAATAGAAAAAAATAGGTTACTCCATTATGTTGGATGCATAGACTAATAGATAGAGACATTCCATATGCAATTTGTTAGTGCATAGCCCCAAAGGAATGGTCTTTTTTCTCATCTATAGATACTTTTTATATATTCAAGACAACTGACAAAGTTTTTGCCATGTTACATGATATTGTGGAGAAGGTTGGAAAGAAGAATGTTATACAAGTAATCACAAATAATGTTACAAACTATTAAGCAGTAGGGGAAAAATTGATAGAGAAAAGAAAATCTTTATATTGAATACCTTATACAACACATTGCATTGATTTGATCTCAGAGGACTATGAAAAGAATTTGAAGATCTATCATGGAACAATTGCAAAAGGGAGGCAAATTGCTACATATATTTATTCTAAGACTGTACTTATCATAATCTTGAGGAGATACACTAAAGGAGGGGACTTGATTAGGTACAATGCAACTCGTTTTGCCATTTCTTATTTGACAATGGGTTGCTTTAGTAAGTTAAAGGGTACATTGATGACACTGTTCACTTCTAGTCATTGGAAATTATGTAAGTATTTAAGTACAAGTGATGGAAAGTGGATTCGACAGTTGGTTTTAGATAAATGTTATTATTTGCCTTAAAGCTGCATTTCCCTTGATTAAAGTGCTTAGATTGGTGGATTCAGATAAACAAGCAACCATGGGTTTCATTTATCCAAAAATGAATCGTGCCAAGGAAAAAATTAAAATAAATTTCAACAATTATGATATCATATTTATTTGACGTAATTATAGACCTATCTTCAAGATTATTGACAAGAGATAAAAGCTTTAACTTCATAAACCATTGCATGTCACAACTTATTATTTGAATCCTCATTACCATTATAGACTTAATTTTAAAGTTAACGCCGGTGTTAAAATTGCATTATATTGTTGCATAGAGCATGTGGTTCCTAATTCAGCTAAAAGGTATAAGATTGATATACAACTTGAAAAATTTAAGGATGTTAAAAGATTATTTGGTATTAAAGCTATAAGGTTAGCAAGAGTAAAAAAAGCTATAGCTCAATGGTGGGATTTATATGGAGGTGAATGCTCATAACTACAGAAGTTTGCTATTCGTGTTCTAAGTTTGACTTGTAGTTCTTTAGGTTGTGAGCATAATTGGATTGCATTTGAAATGATATGGAACAAATAGTTATTTTATTTGATTTTATATGTTATTAAAATTATCAATCTTATATATAACCTTTTTAATTTTTAGGTTCACATGAGAAAGAGGAATAGATTGCATCAACAAAAGATGAATGATTTAGTATTTGTAATGCATAACTTGAAATTAAGAAATAGTAAAGAAAGATACATTGATGACATTTTTGGTTTCACTATTAAACATCTCTCATCCGATGATGAATTGATAGTTAAGGAAGAAAATATATTTAACTCATCAAATGAGGATGAGGGTCTGTTGAATATCCTTTCAAGTGTAAGGGGTGAAGAAAAAGAAGAAGATGATGATGTAGAGGAAATTGGTGCCTATGTGAATTTAGAAAGTCATAAAAGTAAGTGCCCGAATGATTTAGAGGTTCACAATATTAATGCTATTGAAGCTAAAATACAAATGGAACCTTCAAAAGATTTGGAATTAGAAGATATGGAAATCATTGGTAATAATATCTCCCATAATGATGTTGACATTTATGATGAAGATGCAGATGATGATAGTGATGTTGATGGGAGAGATGGTGGCAATTGTAATGATGATAAGGTAATTGATGATTTATTTTAGTTTTTATTTTATATTATGAATTCATAACTTTTATTGAGGCGTATGGTTGATTATTTTTATGATTGATTATCTATATTGTACATGAGTCTACAATTTATGTTCGATTATTTATATTATAACTTTTATTGCGACTTATGACCAAAATGTATGTTAATTTTTTTTTATTTTTATTATCTATTGTAGTTTTTTATGACTATAATAAGTAAATTTATAATATTTGGAATTTATTTTATAAAGATTATAAGAACTTACATTTCTATATTTCGATTTTATATTCCGATTCTACGGACCCCTTGGTGATTTTCTATGAAATCGTGAGTTTGACAAGCTTGGTTAAAATCACGTAAAATTAATTTACTATCCCCCCACTTCCTCTTCTCATTTCATGTTTTTATATCTAACATCATTAACTTATACAATGTCTTATATTTAAGCAATATTTCTCTCAAAATAGATATGTGGGACTCTCTCTATTCTCCTCTTCCTCTTCTCCTTCTTCTTTTTCCAAGTAACACAACTTATGGCCATCATTTGTCTCTCTCATAACTTCACAACCACTCAACCAAATTCGAAGCCAAGACCATCATTTGAAAGTATTTCACACTCTCTTTTAATCCTCCTCTACCACCATGTCGGATCCACCACCATATCGTCGAAAAATGCCACAAAAGTTAGCCCATCAAGTTGATTTTGACGCTTAGAAGGATTTTCTCAATGTTAGAAAAATCACTTTGATTTGAAAATTTTGAACAACTACATCTTACTCCTCTAACTACCACTCAACAAATTACCACCACCCACTCTATTTTAGGTGTGGGATACTATAAATATTGGCTATCAACACTGTTGAACATTTATTGCATGATGGCTTTGAAGGTAAAGTGAATTAATACTGCAAAAGAATATAATTATGAAGGATGCTAGGAATACATTTTGAGCACCCTTATCTTCTTGTGTTTGGGTGTAGTGGCCATAAATGAAATGATTACTTGCATGCTTGAAAGCATTATGTGGCCTTATAATACTATGATGTCATGATTAATGTTGAGTGTTATGAGTATGCTTTTAATTATAATTATGGTTGGTGGACAGTGGTTCATATCTGGTTTAGATGTAAAGTGATTATATGCACACTCTTAAATAATAGACATGCCTCCTCGATAGTAGTTATTATTGCATGAATGTGTGTGATATGGAATGTTGGCTAGTTAAATTGTTGAATTACAATCATACCGTTATCTTTATGCACAATTACTATCTATCGCATCACATGTATTTATGACATGGTACAAATAGGCCATATTTTTATATAAAACTTGATTTTGACTAAAGGATCTAAGAGTTGAATTCAAATGCTATTTATGAAATAAACCTAGAAGTCATATTTGAAAACTTGGTTTGCATAAAAGGATCTATAGGTCATATTTTAATTATAAAGCTCGGTGCTTAGTATGTAAATTTACATGCTTGGTTTTAAGTTACTAAGTGTTACTCATTTATTAGTTAGAAGCTACCTTAAGGCACTTATGTATTATGCTCTTAAGCCGCCTAAGGGCTATCGTTATTTGCTTGGTTAGGATACTGATCAGTGTGTGGCATGTGCGTTAGCATGACAAATTATTGCATCCATAATTATTTATTGGTTGTGATAATGACCTGTGCCTAAGTTATATTTAATAAGATTGCTTATTATTAATTGTTGTTAATGCTAAAGAGTTAGTTTTTTCTGACTTTAGGTTATAAAGATGGAGATAATGCTAGAGCGTAGGCTTGGAGTGAGGATCATGAGAGAAACATCCGTCTTCTATAATATAAATAAATATCAAAGTACTTTGATTAGTTTACATTTTATTTTACGACCCTATTAGACTTAGGCAATGTAATGTTTTAATATTAGTAATTTAAAAAGACATTTTCATGCTAATATGTGTGTGTGTGGTATTTATGAATTTTAACTTGTATTTAGTTTCAATTAACCTTATCATCAACTCAAAGATGACATAGTGTACCACTTAAAATAAGCCTTGGAAGATCGGTCGCTATAAGCTCTTTAACTAGTTCATGCTTATGTTAGATACATATTACTTAAAGATGGATACTTTCTTAAGTTATTACCTTCAATTGGACTAATTTGTAATTTAGCTTAAGCCTATAAATAAAACATATCCATGTAAGCATTAATATAGTATTCAATATAGTTTTTGTTGTAAGTATTAAGCAAATTATAAAAGATTTTAGGGATATATTTTTTGAATAGAGGTTTGATAGTTATTATATATTAAAATTTTATGCCAATTTAGAATTAAATAAATTAAATTACAAGTTTAGATTCTAAACACAACTTATGATAAATAAACTATATCATAAGTCACGGCTTTCAATCGAATTTCTTTTGATACGAATACAAAACATGGTTAATTAACATAACGTTTCACTTAAAGCACCAAATACTAATATTTCCTTTAATTTCCAATAATTTCACTCTATTTCCATCAGCAAAATGATATGAAAACATAGCCTAAAGTACCTAATCCCATCTAATCTTCATATAATTCCAATTTCTATGGTATTAACTTTAAACTTTCCAGGTGTAAATTATAAATTAAGAAAGAAAGACATGGAAAATAAAACAAAGGTATGCCTAAATAGATCAAAACGTCGACTCGACGTAATCAAAGCCTTTTACACTCCCAAAGTCCAACGTCAACTGAAATGAAATTACACGGATACGCAATTAACCATACAACACTCCCAGAACTCCATTGATAGAGTGGTAGCAGAGATATCTTTGAAGAGAGAGAGAGCGAGAGAGAAATAAGTTAAAGCGTAGTAATGGAGAAAGCAGAAGTGTTTTTAGGGTTACAAGAGTTCTTGGATCGCATGCGTCAGCCTTCCGCTGCCGATATCGTTAAGTCTATTAAAAGGTGCTTTCCTTTTTTTTTTTTCCTCTTTTACGCTTCCATTTAATTCTTTATTATACGCCATTCAATTAATTAATCTGATTTTAATTTTAGTTATAGATGTGGCACTTGTGTCACGTATGTTGTTCTTACTTAAATTTTGTCTATTAGGAGAAATTTCCGTGTTTCATGGGTTAAGGGATATATTGTTTATCTTTTTCCTTTTTTTTTTTAAGGAAATATTTATTTCCCGTGTATTAATTTGTACTAGAATTTCATAATAAATTGGGCTACATTGTTATATTTGATGCAAATATCGGAATTCTAAAGGAGGCCAATGTAAATATTATTACAAAAAAAACAGAAGCAATGTGATTCAATTAGCCAGTGGATTCTTGAAAACTCATCTTTATGTGCCCTGATTGGCCTAAGCTGGAGAGTTACTATGTGTAACGGCGAGATTAAGGTGTAATTTTTGATAGATACTAGTTCTTTTGGAAGAGATTATATCTCTTTGCATCAATGATGTAGATCAATTTATAAAATTGCGGTTGTTGTATTCTTTTTCTGAGCATGGCTTTTATTAGTGTGTAGTTTTTTAGGTTGGAAACTAATGTTATGTTGAACAACGGCATCAGATATTTGAATGGTAGAGTATCAGTTAACATATGGATGTAGAGTCAGCTTTTCCATTTTTTTTCCCTATATGCACGGAAAGACTGATACGCATAAAAAAGCAGCAAAGATAGATAGAATTATTATTGCTTATGCAGACAAAGAATGTTAGCACATCTGTTAATGAATTCTCATTTGTCTTTATTGAATTATGAAGTCTAGTAAAGGAATTGGATTTTGTGTTGGAATGGAACTCACAAAACAATGAAAAGGGTGAATCGATTTGCATGGTGGATCGTAGGAATCTGATATACCTTCGGATCAATGAACTCTTGACATATATGAAGAGTGTGGTTGTGGTTAGTTCCTGTAGATAGAACATCATATTTCTTGTTCTAGATTTTCCTATGCATCTCATGATGCTAAATTTTCTTGCTGGAGGTGACAATGTACCTGACCTTCCAATTTCTTTTGTTTGTAACTGAGATTTTAAGTTTATAGCAGCTTCAAGGACTTTGTTAAAGAAATTTGTCAATTCTAGCACATACCATCCTCAAACTGGTTGCTAAAGAAAGCTGTTGGCAAGAGCTTGGATATTGAGATGCCTTGCTGGAAATCATGTGAAAGCTTAGCATATGAAACAGCTGAATGCCATAAAGCTAAGCAATTTCTTGATTTGATTCCTTTTGCACCTAGGAATGATATTGTTGGGGAGGCTTCTGTTGAACAAATCAGGAAAGTGCATAACGAAGTGAGTGTTTTGATTAAACCTAGCTATAAAGCTTATTTTATGCACATTGATGTTTTCTTGCAAAAGAATTTGAAGACAATGTTAGTGTTCTGCTGCATTTAAGATATTGAGATATTTCCTAAGGGCCCTACTGCTGAAATTAAAATAAAAAGGTAAAAAATTTACGCTATATAGAGTATTGAAAGATTTTAGCTTGATTGCATAACTGGAAAGTTTCTCCTTGAGCATGTCATTCCCATCCTATGTGTGACTAATTTAATACATATATAAAGGGTTTTGATTAAGATGGACCAACCATAGAGGAGTGAGTTTAGACCCTTCAAAAGATACAATGAGAGGTGGTTGAAGGCAAACTTGATGTGGATAGAATTAGGGTCCGATTGTTTCATCTTTTTTCCATCTTTTTGGTATTTTTTTAGTATTTATTCAAACCATGTGTTTGTCAAGAATAAATATTGATCTGATTTTTAGTCTGTCATATCAAAGATCGACCAATTAATTCGGAACTTCTTATGGAGCGGACAACCCAACACATATACCAAGGCCAAAGTGTGTTGGGAGAGGGTGTGCAAACCAATGTGGTGTGGTATGGTGGGCTGGGAATTCTGAACCTAATTCGGTAGAATAAGGCTATCCAACTCAAGCACATTTGGCACCTATGCAAAGAGGGACCAAAGAGCATATGGCCAGAATGGGTACACTCCACGCTACTAAAAGGGAGAAGCTTTTAGTCTGTTAAGGCAACTGCTCAATGCTCATGGTCTTGGAGGAAGCTGCTGAAATTGAGGACTAAGGTTCGAAGTTGTTTTCAATGGGAACCTAACAATGGGTTAGAGATATCACTTTGGGCAGACTACTGGCTCCCGATAGGGCCTTTGGACACAATATTTAGTGCTAGAGAGAGGGGCAACACGGGTTTTCTCCCAACAACGAGACTATGTTTCTTAATGAATGATAATGAATGGCGTATACCGGTAACCCCATTTTGGAATAATATTCACATACCAGCTTTCCTGCATTCGAATGCTTCTCGCTCAGACCACCTCAATTGGAAGCACTCAAGTTCAGGAGAGTATACCATCAGAAGTGGCTATGAATTCCGCTGCTCTCCAGACACTGTAATGCCATGGTGCAAAGTAGTTTGGAACAAAAAATCCTTACCAAGGTACTCATTTATACTTTGGTTAGCCTGGCAAGGTAAATTAGCAACCCTGAATAGAATGATCTCATGGGGGATCTCAGTGCTTGCTACATGCTTTCTTTGTAACCAAGGTAAAGAGAGCCATGATCATCTTTTCCTTACCTGTAGCTACACATCGGCATTATGGGGTTTGGTTTGTGACTATCTCCAATGCCCTTCCTCATTTCGTACATGGCAAGGAGCTATGAGTGCATTGGTGGTGATAGCGGATTCCTCAGCCCTAGCGGTTAAAACATGGAGTGCAGCTCTTGTAGCGTCAGTATACTGTATATGGCGTATATGTAACAGTGTACGCCTAGGAGGAAACCTATCTGTTATAGGCTCTATTGTAAACCAAATTAGAACGTATACTACATTAATGTAAGATAGAGTTTGTACTACTTAGAAGCACTATATTGCCATATTTATACCCTTGTTGTATTGTATCTTGCCATTTAGTAATGTAAACTATTCCCTTTGGATTAATAAAATTTACTTAATCCAAAAAAAGAATAAATTACCAAAAAAAATGAAAATTATACTTTTTTATAGAATTAAATACCTAACAAATCTTTATAGAGTTGGACTTTTCTATCTTTTAGTTATTTATTTTTACAAAAATACTAATTAAAATTCCCTAATCCAATTTATAAAATATATTTTATTTTATTTTTCTAAATGTAAGTGATTTTAACTTCTTGGTTTATATATCCTAATCATCACCTTCATCATGATTATGAAACAGAAGCGGATAAAATACACATGAGATATTTTTTCAAATGTCAGATTTTAAACAAATACAAATTTAATACAGAACAGATACAAATTAAATATATAATAGATACAATAGTTTTAAAAAAAGAGGACAATCCAAGCAGGCCCTTACTTCGTGCCATGAAAGTTGATATAGGTATTTCTGTTACATGTTTTATCGAAAGCACTTGAATCATTGAAGGGGCATTGAGAGAAGTGATCATGAAATTAGGCATGGCATTCGTGCTAGCATGTCATGTTGCTATTGTGTTGTGACGATAGAAATGCATTTTAGTAAGTAGATCAGTCGGAACCCGGTTTAATTATTTGTCCTGTCAATAAACATAGGCAGTAACTTGATTTTTTTGTTATCCAAAAAAGGTTTACATGATGTATTTGATTTCTTTATTAGACGGATTGTTAGGTTTGTATTGAAGCAGTTCATTTTACTTGAGATAAGCCTGTAAAGAGAAGAGGTTATCGAAGTTGGGTTCCACAGATTATAGTGGTCAAAGCAATTATTTGATGGCATATGCAGGTCAATTTTTGGAGGAAAGTTTAGAAATGATATGAGATAACAACTATTCATGTTTCATAAGTCTACCTGAATTTAATCTGGACACATCAAGATGCAATCTTGGTCTGCTTGTTTTGTGTCTCCTAAATTGTGTTCTCTTGTCATGCATAATACTGAATTTTCAACTTTAGGGGATTAATATAGCAGTATCCAGGGAGATGGAAAAAAAACATTGAATAGTTTATTTGCTTTGTTTCAATTAGCTCAGCAGACTAATATTTGTAATTGGAAATTAGTTTTAGTTGACAAGCATGAAACTTTAATTGGAGATCCTTGGCTTGATTGGTTTGGTTGCTTATAAATGGTCTTCCATTTCCATCCACTGCTGTTTTGTGCCTTTATCAGGATTTTGTTTTGCTTTGATATCATCTCTATTGTTATTGTTCCAAAGGATTTCAAATTGACAGGTGAACTTTCTAAAGCACTGGACGGCTTTAGTTTGAAACAAACCATATCTTTTTTGGGTAATTCTGAATGAAATTTAGCTCTTTTTCACCCATCAAGGACAAAATTGGTTCTTGACTTTTATAATAATGAATGCAATAATTTGACTTTTGAGGCCTGTGCTTTCATGTTTAGTTTCATTGTGTCGTTCTCGCACAATCCTCCAGACCCAGAAAGGGATAGTGCTGCTGTACAGGATTTCCTCAGCAATATGGAAGCAACATTCAGGGCGCATCCACTTTGGGCTGGCTGTTCAGAGGAAGATCTGGATAGTGCTGGTGAAGTAAGTTACTCAGCAAACACATTTATCCTCATGATTTCTATCAAACTGTTAACACTATTGGATCTACATGGCTGCTTATCTCCTGATTTTTCTTATGTGAAAGTCTATTCTTGATGAAAGACAGTTGTCATAGATTATGGAATGGATCAATGTGAATATAAATTTAATAAAGGTTTTTCTTCTTCTACTTCATCCTCCTCTTCCTCCCCCATCTGTTCTTCTTTCTTTTCTATATATATTGTGGAGGAGCATGCCGCTGTTGGATAGGTTACCACCTAACACATGAAACACTACAAGAATGCTTTACGTTTTTTTTTTGGGTGTGCAGACTGGCTGGAATAGATGATAATTTGGATTTCTTGCTAGTTACACACCCAAAAGATTTGAAGGAAACTGTGGTTGATTGCTTTAGTAAACGCCTTTTTTTTTTTGGGTAAACAAATAATTCATTTACTAAAAAGTGAGGAAGGATACACAAACAGCTTAAGGAGACTAAAGAAAATAATCCATACCAAGACTTGCTAAACTCCACAGTGAGCAGGAAAGTAAGCAGCAACAGTTGGACTTAATTGAATAAAAGGGACTTTCTTGTCTTTAGCTCTTAACAAATCTCATAGTCTTGATGGATACAGTGCAAACTTCTTCAAAGATTGTTGGGAGATTGTTGGAAAAGAGGTAACTTTGGCCATCGTTCCAAGTATGTCAATCCCTCTTTCCTTTCTGAGTTTAGACCTATCTCATGCCATAACACTATCTATAAGTGTTTCTCCGAAATTGTGGCTGAAAGATTAAAGGTTCTTCTCCCTTCATTAAAGGGAGAAGAATAGTGGACAATATTCTTGTGGCCTAAAAACTAGTCTAAGGATACCATTCTTCTTCTTGTAGTCCCAGTTTTGCCATTGAAGCAGATATAATGAAAGCTTATCAAATGGTCAATCGGAACTTCCTCTTTCAGGTGCTACATGCCCTTAATTTCCCTCCTCCCTTCAAATATTGGATTCAACAACGTGTCTCCTCTCTTAGGTTCTCCATCAACCTCAATGGAGAGTATGTGGGTTTCATTCCTAGCTCTAGGAGCCTTAAGTAAGGTTATCCTCTCTCACTTTACCTTTTTGAGCTTGTGATGGAGATGTTCTCTTCCTTGCTAAAGAAACAAGCTTTAAATAGAAACTTCAAGTATTATTGATAATGCAAAAATGACGAGAAGCTTACTCACCTTTGCTTTGCCAATGATCTTCTAATTTTTGGTTAAGAGGAGATCTTGCTTTTATTAAGCTAATAAAGGAAGCTCTAACCTAGTTTGAAGTTATCCAAGTCTAAAAGAAAGTAACTTCAAGAGTCATATTTTTTGAGCAGTGTATCACTTGAGTTGCAGCATCAGATAGTGTCATGCTTGGGATTCTCTTTGGATTCTTTACCTATAAAGTACCTGGGTATACCTCTCATGTCTTCAAGACCTTCAAAAACGTCTTTTCAAGAGCTTGTGAACAAAGCTAGTTCTCTTATTTCACATTGGACTTTGGAATTCCTTTCCTATGTGAGTTGTGTTCTACAGATAAAGTGTCTTTTTTTTCTCTCCAAGTCTACTGGCCCTTTATTTTTGTGTTTCCAAACACATCTTCAAGGAGATAAAATGAATAGATTACTATGGAACAGGAATGATGAGTCAAGAACTAAAGCTAAGATCTCTTGGGAAGATGTTTGCAAACCTAAAGTTGAAGGTTGGCTTGGAATCATTGGTATAGTTGCAAGGAAGTCAGCTGCCCAACCAAAGCACATTTGGGATCTTTGTGGAGGGGAGAATAATTCACTTTGGCCAAGTTGGGTCAAAAGCAAGTTATTAAAGGGGAGGATTTTTTGGAAGATTAAGGTCCCTGCAAATGTATCTTGGATTTGGAGGAAATTTCTTGAGGGACAAATTAATGTGGTTGCTAAAATGGAAGAATGAAGATAGAAATTCTGTTTCCTTTTGGTATGATAACTGGCACCCTAGAGGTCCCCTTTCAAGTTGGTTAATTGAGCAAGAGATTGACAACTCGCTTTGGCCTGAAGAGACTACACTTTGCTCCTTTCTGGTAGGTGAGCTTTGTGACTTAATAAAGCTGGACATTCGTACCTCCCTCAAGCCTAATCCTTCTTGCTGAGATGCTTTAGTATGGTCTGGTAACCCTTCCAAGGTTCAATCTATAAAGGAGGCCTATGAGCGTAACAGGTTGAGTGGGGGAAAAGTGCCCTTGAAATCTTTTGTTTGGCATAAAGGTGATGTGGCTAGGCCTATGCTTGTTTTCTGGCTAGTGGTGCACAAAACAAGCTTTATATTCTTGATGAGTTGTTTTTGTGGAAAATTGTGGACTAAAAAATCTGCTTCTTTTGTAAGAATGAGGATGAGATACGTGAGCACCTATTCTTCACATCTTACTTTGCTTCAATGGTTTGGAACTCACTGGGGAACTTCCTTAAATGGCCTGTGGCTATCAGAGATAGAACAAGAGATTTTGCCATCTTTCTCAATGCTCCTTTCGCTGCTTTTGATGGTTTTAGAAGAAGAGTGTCAACAATGGTTCTTTACTATATTTGGCAGGAAGGATCTTAGCAAGATTAGGTCTAAATCAAGAGCAAGCTGAGGGAGTAGTTAGGAAAGTCTTTAGCTCAATCACTCCTCTTGATATGAGTCTTCTGGCCTTGTAATATGGTGCTCTTGGGTTTTGTTATATTGTAACGTTTGTCTCCAGGATAGTGTTGTTTTTTGTTGTTGTTTGTGCTGCTCTAGTGCAACCATCAACATTTGAGCTTCATTGATACTATAGACTATTCTTTGTTTGTACGGTAGACTATACTTTTTACATGTACCTTGTGGCAGTCTTTGGTTTTATTTTTTGTAATGTTTTTCTCCAGGATAGTCTTGTCTTTTGTTGTTTGCACTAGACCCTCTAGTGCAAACATCAACATTTAAGCTTCATTGATACTATAGTCTATTCTTTTGTTTGAATTTGTATTTTTTTTTTTTAAAGGACCATACTTTGTACATGTTACCTTATTAATGAATTTTTACTGAACTTATCCAAAAAACCATTTTACACTTTAAGAGGTTCTATCTCCTAGTTAAAGTTGAGCTAAATCTGAAATGCCTATGCAGGCCCAAGTCATTATTTCTGATAGGAATGTGTAACCAAAGGAAACAAGTCTTGGAGATAAAAAAAGGTAAAAAGAAAAAAAAAATCCATTTGAATAATATACTTGATAAATTTCTCTTCATTTCTTTTGGAGCTATGATTTACAGCATAGTCAGCAAATTTTTTTTTTTAAATACTTTGATAAAAAAGAAAAAGGGAAGTTCCTTCATCTCAAAATCGTAACATTATTTATCATTTGAATCAAAGTGGTTAGATTCCACTGGTATCTTGACTTTTTTATTAGAGGCTTTGGAGCAATCGAAGTAGGAGAGAACTTATCTTGGGATGGGATGGCCTAAAAAGAAAGCCTTATCCTGGGGTGGGCTAACCACTTGGATGCTTTCAATAGTAATAGGCAGAAGCTTGTTTCTTTAGGGAAGCGACATGTAAAAGGTTTGTGTACCACATGTGCTAACAGGTGGCAACTTTTAAAATTAGCATCTAGCATGTTTCTTTCACTCATTGAATTGCAGCCAGCCTTGTGGAAGAGGGTATTTGTTTGAGTTAGGTTACTAAAAGTACTGTGACAACTGTTCAAATATAAGAGAGCAGCTGACTTCCTGGCTACCTTTTTGCCTCTGGTTTCTTTTCTGCCTGCTAGGAAGAAGATTCCTTTATTCTCAGCAGGGAAAATAGGCTTCTTTGTCTTGAGATGCATTTTTTATTCTGTTTCCTTTATTCTCAGCAGGGAAAACAGGCTTCTTTGTCTTGAGATGCATTTTTTACTCTGACTAGACAAAGACCAACTTTCTCCACCACTCATATATATCGTGTTCAGATTATTGGTTATGATGCCTCTCTTTCTGGCTTCATCAAATTTGAGGTTAAATTAAAAATGTGAATTGTGTAACAATGTTTATGTGGATTTCTTTCATTATAGGGATTGGAGAAGTATGTCATGACAAAATTGTTCATGCGTGTGTTTGGGTCACATCCAGATGATGTGAAACTTGATGAAGAGCTTTCGGAGAAGATGGCTTTGGTTCAACAATTCATTCATCCAGAAAACTTGGATATCAAGTCAAGCTTTCTAAATCAAACATCACTGCTGGTGTGCATCCATATCAATTATTTCTTGATCAGAATTTAAGCACTTACAATTTTCATGCGGTCACTTCTTTTGAAAGTTCTCATAATGTGAAGAGGCTACAAATATGTCAACTATTTAAGAAGCTTCAAATACCATCTTTAACAAAAGCAAAACAATATTTTTTGTTTTAATTTCCCCAAGCAGTCCAGTTTAGTGCTTATGCGTTTCTTGTTTGGGAGTGTTGGTGGGAGGGGAGGGGGGGGTTTAAATTTCCTTTCTAACCTTACAATTCAGGCTGCCCTTTGAGGGAGAAAATGGTTTAGTCCTTTCACGTCTTATGCATTCTAAAGCTAGTCCATATGCTGCTTAATTCTTTTCATTATAAAGCCAGGCTTGAGGGAACAAAATTTGAACTTTGTTTGAGTTGGCTGATTTCTGGCAAGATTTCATTTGTTATGTTTTTTCTATCTTCAAGTTGTTTAGTCTAATACCTGATGAATCACCTTTATTGAATGAACAAGGCACATACATTTACTTGTTTATTGATTATTTTTAAAAGAGATACTTTATTGAAAATTTGATTAAAAGGAAATGTTTCTTTTACTGTATAGGAAAAAAAAAATTAAGTTGAACACAGTATTCTTGTGGTTTTTGACAGATTTCTCTTCTTATTGGGCATGTGACTTCATTTAGTTGGGATGGTCTGTTGAGGACTTTAAGACTGATCAACTTCTAATATGATAATGAAGATACTAGGAGCCTTTGTGTTTTGCCCAATCATTTCCCTTTCATTTTGTTATTGTTGTCTTGTTCATATAGTCATGTCCATAAATAAGATGAAAAGAAATATAAGATAATTTACTCATATGTCATTGCAATTTTATTTGTTCTTTAAGAAGATGCAACTAGCTATAAAAAACAATAATGCGCAAGTAACATTTTGAGAAAAGGTATTATATAATAGAAGATAGATATTGCCAAAATGGATATGCCAATTGAACCTTAGATAGCAGAAACCTGTGTTTTCCTCTCCTTCTCCCCTCTTCTTCCATCTATTGTGTGCTGGATGTTGAATCATCTTGAGGTGTGCATCTTTGTTTGTTTTGCTCCAGATTTAAAAAGCATGGCAAAGTGCATAGCTTATTATGACATTTTGCCTGGAGTTTAGAGGTGCCAAACCTTTGTGTGACCTTTCCGATGTGCATGGGTTCTCAATGCACATGGTTTTCCAAACATTGATGGTAACATGGTCAAGGCCTCTATGAAAGAAAATTGGTGAAGTTTATGTCTTGGTCTAACCTAACGTTAGTGATAAAAGTTATAAAGGAAAATCCACTGTCAGCCTAATTAACAAATCGGTGGCTGGTCTTGGACATGCCCCAACTATATTGTTCAGCCCTACACCAATCCCAACCCCCACCCCCCAAATGACTTCCCAGTGATCTCATCCTTGAGAGCCCGTACCTTCCTTTTTCCCAAGAAATAACAGTCACATTAATTTTCCTTGGAAAAGAATATTTTTGTGGTGATCCTTGGAATTTCGCTGTGTGTCTCATGGTGCATTTATAATTATTTCAGCCAAAATGATGAGTTTTAAGTGTTTCATGCTTTTGGAGGATTTTTTTTTTCAGCCTATTTGTTTGGTCTCCATGGGAAAATAGAATGTGCTCATTTGGATTTCTGTACATCCCATTATCCTTTCTTCTCTTTTGATTGTCCTCTTTTATTTATTATTTATTATTATTATTTTTTTTGGGGGTCCTTCATTCTAGCCTCCTTGAATATCACTTAATGGTTGTTCCCTCATTCTCTCATAGTTTCTCAAGTGAACCCTGCAAAGATGTTACCATAGACGTGAGTTTTAAATTTTTGTGCCTTCTTGTGTTGTAGCAAAGCTTTGGCAAATTTCCATAAACAAAAAGAATATGGACTTTATCATGGTCATACAGGACTATGTTTTTGTTTCATTGCCATAAAGTTCTCTTTGCTTTGATATTTGAAGCTTGCTCAGAAAGAATTGCAGAAGATCAATGCGTGCAAGGCACCAAGAGACAAGCTAGTCTGCATCATCAATTGTTGCAAGGCTATTAACAACTTATTGTTCAATGCCTCCAATGCTTCTAATGAAAACCCACCTGGAGCAGATGAGTTTCTTCCTGTGCTCATTTTTGTTACTATCAAGGTAGTGTGCATCCTTCTTGTGCAAATCTACTTAAGTTTACACATACAAAAAAATGAAAGTTGAGATTTATCAGCTATCATCTCTCTTTGCTTGACTTGACTTCAACATATTTTTTATATACATATCTAGAATCTAAGTTACTTGAATTTCATTTTCTTCTTGTTATCTAAAATCTTCCTTGGAAAAGTTGAAAAATCAAGGTTAGTCAATGCAGGGGCCAAATACGTGATTTTTGTGACATTGACTAGGCTGCTAGAATTACAATTAGATGACTTTTTCTTTGTGCAGTTTATAGGACTTGACAGGCTGGTATTAACAATCTTGCTTCTTTGCCAAAATGTTTAACTTTACTCTTGACAATGGGCTAAATGCATAGGCATAGCACCTTCCAACGGAGTATATAAGCATGCAGAATGTAGATTAGCCAATTAGTTGATGCTGATGTAAACCTAGAACGAGTGTCAAAGACACTTAAATTTCGACTTCCTTGAGACCTACTGATATTGGGCCAAAGACGTAGTTATCGCACCTTCTACAAGAGTGTAAGCACACAAATTGTAGATTGACCAATTACTTGATGCCAATATAGCCTAGAACTAGTTTTGAGATTGCTTGTGCTTGAATTCTCTTCCACTTCAGTATAGTACCTTTCTGTTCTTTGAACTTTTTCAGTCAGCCTAAAATGTCTCAATGTGCAGACTGGGAAAAATGTTCTTTGGGTTGAAATATAATGTGGTAGCAGGTTGAGGCCAAGAAATAAAAACCAGTTCTTATTGTTGAACAGAAGCAATATTAAGATTATTTTCTTAGACTTTGGTATGTCTTTGCTCTTAGTTCTATAGTCAGCTGTAAAAAATTCAGTAATAATATATTTCAGGCCAACCCACCTCAACTTCATTCAAATCTAGCATTCATACAACGATATAGGCGTAAGTCCTGTTTGGTTGCTGAGGCAGCCTACGTATTCACCAACATGCTCTCTGCGGAGTCTTTCATATCAAACATTGATGCAAAGGCACTTTCAATGGATGAAAGTGAATTTGAGAAAAACATGGAATCTGCTAGGGCACTGTTATGTGGACTTTCAGCTGAAAATGACAATCTGAGTAATTCAATTGATCAAATGGAAGATAGCATTCACAAATCAGAAGTCAGGGAACAAACTCGAAAAGCTTCTGGTTTTGACAGGATACCTGTGACTCCACCTAAGACATTGGAAGCTCAACTGAAGACAAACATATCAAATTCCAAAGAGCAACAAATAACAAAAATCCCATCCCTCTCAGATCTGGAGAATAAAGGGGCTACTCTTCTATTGAAAGAAGAACAAGTGAGCAAGATTTTTAAGGACTACCCCTACTTGTATGCAACAGCTGGGGATCTGACAGTAAATGATGTAGAAGATCTGCTGAACTACTACAAACAAATAGTTTTCAAGTATGTATCCCTTGCCAAAGGAATGGGAGTAGATCCTCCATCCTCTTCCAAATTACAAACTGAATCTCCAGCCCCTGCTGAATCCAGGGAGTTCTCGGAAGCTTCACAAAATTTGAATATAAACCATGAATTGCAAGACACAGACAAGACAGATGATAGAGTTTCACTTAATGAAGAGGAAGAATTAAACACCAATTCACCTCAAAAAGAGTTTTTAGCATCGTAAGGTATCACCTCCTCTAGTTCGGCCTTTATTCACCAAAATGGAAGTACTGAAAAGATGGCTAATGATTCATACACCAGCAACAGATAGGTAGGAGGTCTGTAGCAACTAGTGCTTGATTAAGTTGAAGGAAAATCATAGTAGATTGTGGTGGTGCAAGTGTTACATCCTCCTTTTTTATTCATTTATACATGCTATTTGATTTTTGTCGGCTGAGTTTTGTATATATATTGGTCAGATGTGTTCCGAAATCACTGTACTTCTCTAGTTTTGATGTTTAATTCGTCATAGATTCTAGCTGACTTTATGACTAGCATAATCACTATTAGACTTGCCTTCAGCTTATTGCTCCTGTTTTTTTATCCTGGAACAAGTTTTTGGTACCTAATGGGAAAGGACTATAGTTTTGACCTCATAATCAGCTTCATGATTTTTCATTTACTTTGTTATCATATTTTGTGGGGGCAAACATTGGGTTCAAATTCAGGAAACTGTTATTTGGTATTTTGGTTCATGTTTTGCTGACTCCCAATTAATAGCTTCTTTACATCATAAGCGTGTCTACTGTCTGAAGGTTACAATTTATACAAACAAGTGATATCCTATGTGGTTTAAATCTAGTCAGATCTGGTTCCCCTTTGGTTGGTGCTTCATTCATTTAGAAGGGAGGCGAATAGAGAGAGTTAAAAGTAGTACTGTAAACAAGTCAGAATCAAAGTCAATGCAGTGCTAAGCTCGATTCGAGCTTGATGGGAAATTTTAATTAGAAAGCAAAAGGAAAAGGCAAATTCAAAATTTCTGCTGCAATAATATGAAAAAAAGAAGAAGAGAGAACACATTCAGTTGCATAATCATCTTCATTTGCACACCAAACGCAATTATGAAGTTTCTATCAACTTCCTTATCAATGTTTTTTTTTTTTCTTTTAAATTGGGTTGCCATCACCGTTCAAAAAGATCTAATTATCAATCATGGTTTAGGAAAACGATCTTTCGTTTTGGTCATATCCAAGTAGGTGACGTTAAAAGCTCTCCAATCCAATCATCCATCTAAAAATTATTAAAAAAAAAAAAGGGATCTCAGCCACATGGTTCTATGTCTACATCTGGCTTGATCTTTTCTTCTTTTTGGTTTGGTACTCTGTTGACAAATGTTGAGTGGGATCGCAATTAGACATTACAACCTCTCATGGGTTTTATTTCCCACTGGAGAAAAGAAAGGCTCTTGAGACCTTGGGATGGATGATGTATGCTCCTGTTACTTATTGAAGCATGAATTTCAGTTGTGATAGGTACAGCGTCGTCAATTTTAAGGCTCGTAACTAGCTCGAGCATAATCTGGAATAGGTTTTCTTTTTCTTTTTTGTTTCTTTTTTTTTTTTTGGGGGGGGGGGGGGGGGGGGGTGTGGGTGGTAAATTCATATTAAATAAATATGTTTTCATCATTTGTCATTTTGTATAGCTGTGTTTATGGCTTTTAACATTTTACATATTTTATCACTGCTTATCATTGTTAGTCTAAAAGACGTGTGTTAATTTTACGATTCAATCGATCGGAAGAATGCAACATTTAATCTATTTGCTAAACTGAATCGTGATCGGTAGATCACTTTAGGTAAGGTTTCTAGTGTTCCAGAATCAAAGACGTTTGGAAATCCCTATTTTGGTTCTCCCATTTCTTATTTGATTTAATCATGGATTTTTCCATCGTTCTAATCCCTGCCAAGCCTATTCTTATTGTAGGTTTTCATTCAAACCTTTAGGGATGACGAACCTACTAAAAATCTCCTTTTTATTGTTCTGAATCCCATTTCATTAATACCCATTTATCATTTAATCTAACATCGTCTAATCCATTGCCAACTTAGCCGTGATTAGATTTGTTTCTTTATGCTAACTCAACCCTAAAGTTTCAGCATTTACTTTGTTAAATCAACTTAAACATAGGCTTTAGTCCCCATAGGATTTGAAGACAATAGCCAGTCTTTCATTTTTTCTTTTCTTTTCTTTTCTTTTTCTAAAAAAAAGATTCTAATTATTCCGAAAATCAATTAAAGTCAGCATTATACTTACACTATGCTTTAACTGAGGGGAGGAAAGGGGAAGGGAGGAATTTGAAGGGAAAATTTTAATTTTCCCTTGTTTAGTAAATGAAGGAAAGGGGGGAGGGAATGGATTTAGGGAGGAAATATTCCCTTGCAACTTTCCTTCTACTTTCTTTTCTCCTTTATTCAAAATAAGGGAATTTATCATTTTTCCTTTCATTTTTTTTTCTCTCTCTAATTTTTCCCTCCACTTTCCACCCCTCCCGATTCCTCCCCTCTTCCCAAACATAGACTTAAGGAAAGAACAAAGGCTTTCACTCGCCTTTATGTTGGATTGCGGTAGAATTGGGGCATGCCCAAACTGAAGGGGTTTCCCATAGTTTATAGGGTTATTTTTAAGGTTTCTTTGGAAGCTTTAATTGGTCAAATAACATTTTTATCCTTGTTTTTGAATTATTTATTTACTGGTGGGTCTTGATTTTGGTTTAATTCTTTTGTTATTTTTTGAAAAAACCCTATTTAGGGTATACTTATAGATAGGGTGGGGAGGGGGAATAGGGATGAAAGTATCATCCATGTTCATAAAATTAGGCAGTCAACATCTACAACCACATTTCTACATCAGTATGGAGGTTAATTGAGGATGACCCCACCACCTTGTCTGTTGTTTTTGAAGTTTCTCTCTATTCTTTTCATTACTGGTCTTGATGATTCCAAAAGTTTGTGGAAAAAAAAACACACACACACACACCAAAAAAAGAAAAAAGAAAAAAGAAAGGCTTCCTTTTGAAATGAAAAGACCAAAGTATAGGATCCATCAAGGAACCAAAACTAGGACCATTTAATGCTATTCATGATTCATGAACATGAATGAGATGAGATCTTGTGGATCTGGTCCTTCACTAGTCTGACTTGGTCATGCCTTTATCTAGCCAGGCAACACCAACTGGCAAGTGACCTAGTTCCCATTTCTTGTGCTTTGTTAAGTACAGTGAATCATAAGAGATTAATAAAAGCATAATAGGAAGTGCTCTCGCATGCGAGTTCATATTTTCATGTATATATATATATATATATATATATATATATTCATGTATCAAATTCTCAATATAAGGAGGTTTTGCTAAAATAGATTAGTCTAAGGAGTAACAACATTATTCTTAAGTGGTTACGCATACTCATGTGTAATTGGCTGTGAGTGAGAGTATACAGGAGAATCTTTTCTGAGGAGACAATCTCTCTCCATTATTATTTTTTGGTTAACTTTAATAATGTAAGGGACACATTAGGTGTTGGAAGATCAAATAGACAAGCATGCCCAACCAGTGTAAAGACAATTGCTGCTATGCATGGCAACTTTTTAGTGGAACCATCGTATCAATTCTATATATTCTTTAGTAGCTAAAAGAAGAAAAGAAGCCAAAAGGCCTTCTTCTATTACTCCCCCTCTTCTATATATATATATATATATATATTTCTCGCTTTATGAATTGATTACATGCAATTTGATAGCGTATAAGCATTATTTTCTTGGCCCTATCCTAAGTTCAACCTTACTCTACTTACGATGGAGAGAAAACAAGTTTAATATATTAAATACATGCTAAAATTATTTTCAAAAGAGATACATTTGATTAGGTCAAATTAGGCACTTGAATTTTATAAATTAACCAAAAGTCGACCACTCCAACTTTCTGAATAGACAAAACAAGTCTCTCAGGTCACCGGCCATATGCATGAATTGGTTTACGTATATTAAATTTATTATTATTATTCAAACAACAATGATAGACAACATGAATAATTTAAGAACCAAGTTGATTCTCCCTAAAAGTACTTTTTACATTGGCCATGAAACGATTGGGGTATACTATTGTAGACGACTACTTTTTTCTCTCTATATAATATTAAAAAATGCAGTGAAGGGTGGGGTGAGTTGATTTTACGATCGAACTTTTTAAACAAAGCAGAAATCTCAATAAAGCTGAATCGTGCATGCTTTATGCTCGACAAAGACTTCGCAGTAAGTTTACTTAGGCTAACTTATAAACTAGCAAATGGTGCTTATTTCTTTTCATGAAAATCATCTTTCACCTTTTTCTGATATGTATGTATTGTCATCTTGCTTTATGATTCTCAGTTCTCACTCTAGAAATCATAATAAATCCTGACAATTGGTGGTAGATTTTAGTAGTAGATAGTGTTGGTGTAGTTGGCTAGAGAAGAAAACATGAATGGACAAACTAAGAAAATGCTTTTTTTTTTTTTTTTTTTAAAAAAAATAGAATTTACTTTTTTATTATGGTATGTTTGATTTGTGGAATTAAATAGGATAGGAATAAAATTATAATTCTTAAGGAGTAAAATAGATAAATGATAATTATACTTTATAATTCATTTGAGATTTCACATATAAATTCCCAGAATAATCTACAAAATTCTAAAAATGCCGTACGACATGTATGAGACTTACAATAAAACATGTGGAACCAAGTTAAGTTTCCCTTCCCTTCTTCTCTAAGAGGTCCTCCGATGGTCCTATATAAATTGAAGACCATGAATGGGATAAGAAATGATGGAATAGAAAATTTGGGCTTTCACGTGCCTCATGGCTGCATGCATTGCTGACTCATCTCATGTGTCGACTGAGATCTCTGCATATCTTTTTCTTTTCCAAGGACAAATGACCCCGCACGTGATCTACATGTGCTTGGTCAGAACCTATCTCTTTGCTTTTAACCTAATCCTCTTAATCTCATCATTTCGGGTTAATTACTTTGGATTAATCATCAAGCAAAATCTGGACGCTTTTGCCTTGTAATGCTTGATGAAACTAAGAAGTCTATGCACACTTTTAGCCGACATTATAGTAGACTTAACGTGAAAATAGCACGACAAAAGGATAAGGAAAGTACCGTACTCATATGGAAATTCTCTGTTGTTTTTGTTTTCTGAGTGTTCATAACCCAACAATTATACGGTTGAGGTACTCAAATTAGACAACAAAGATAAGATTAAAACACATTCAATATGGGTTACAACTTTAGAAGCCGAGTCTTATACTAATCATACAGCTTGACATGGTTATAAATATAATTACGGATTATCGAAAAATTTTATTGTTCAGTGTGGCTCAAATCTGATTTGAAAAAGTTCCTAGACAGTTTAATGTTGGTAAAAGACTCGTTGTGGAAATAGGAATGAATCCTATGTGATTTTGGCGGAGGATAGCGAGGAAAGGATTTCAAGATCTCATGTGTATTATCAGTAATTACATTGACATTAATAAAAAGGCAGGTATTTGTATTTTCTATTGTGCTCTCTTGCTTGCAAAAATTGATAACAAAGTTTCATCAAACACTAATGACAAGATAGTCATCGTTAAGAATCATACATAATTATTTAAAACGATCTACTGTTGGAGATGCATACGGAGAGAACATAAATGTAAAGGCCATCATGCACATAGAGCCAAATAATTTTAACGACCAAGAGAAAGCTGTACAACTCACGTATGTGGTACATAGTCATAGAGTACAGCGAATTTGATCAAACCATTGACTCATAGAGTAGAGGATACCACATGCAAGTCTATCAATTGGTCGTCTTTCAAGTGCGATTGTGTTCATGGTTCGGTTAAGGGGCAGAACGATGGTTTGGTGAATCTTTTTATAGATGGTTTAATTTGTTTCCATTCAGATTATTTTTTTTTTATTTTAGTTGATAATATTAATAATTATCGAAATTTTTAACTAAACATAAAAATATTTAAATTCAAGAGTATTACACAAGAATAAAAATTATATTATAGTAACATTGTATCTTATGATAGATTATGAAGGTATACAAATTTGCTCAAGAGATGAGAGATGATGGGGAAGCAAATGAATGGATTGTAAGGATGAGATGAGAAATGATAAAAAAAAAAAAAGCAAATAAAATTAGATTGAAATGTTCATAAAGTTTAAAATTATAAAATGTCACTAATTTATTATTATTATTTTTAAATAAAAAACTGTTCAATTTGACTTAAATGATTCGGTTTAAGAGTTCGATTTGATCTTTCGAACCAAATATTTAAATCATTTTAAATCTAATTATAAACTAAATCGAAATGTAAAAGGATTAAATTTTATAACTCAGTTCTTCATTTGATTTAGTTTGATGAAGAACGTTAAGTGTGAGTGCATGTATCTAAGCTTTCGACTTGACATCTTCTTGCATTATATGGTGGGAATGTCAGACGTAAAGCTAGAAAGAGAAGCTTGATCGAGTCATGAATAATACGATATGACATAAAGCATAGAGATGCCGGAGATAAGCCATGATGGAATCGGTCTTCTTTTCGAGATAGGAAAGTCACGCCTCTTGGCTGGAATTGAAGTGATCCATTAAGTCTATTGCTAGTAGAAATGTAATCCGGGTGGATTAGAGACGGTTTTATAAAATAATAATAGTAAATTTATAAGCATGTCCTAGGAGATGTAAGTGTCAGTTCCACTTGGGCACCATCGAGTGAGTATGTATTTTGTCTGACTGTGTCCCGATACTCAACTTCTAAGTTTTGTCTCCGGGGTTCTCAATGAAATCGGCCTTGAATTTATCATCCATGGCCATTTGAAATGGTTCACTAGGTTGAATACTCCATATAGGAAAAGAGTAATCAATCCTAGCTAATTCCATTAAAAGAGTAAAGATCAATTCATGCTACGGGAACATGAGGGTTTTCCATGTCATCTTTATGAATAAACCAATCACTTCCTACGTCTACAAAATTTCATCTTTATTCGACACACTAGACCCTGATACATAATACCAATTACTCTCTTGAACTCAAGTGCCTCATATCAGAGAGACTCATTTTCGAGTCCTTATCAAAGCGATTCAAAAGAACGAGAAAGCTTTTCCAATAATATGAATATACTACCACTGAGGGATCCTTGTATTGTGTGCTTAATCAATGACGTTTGAGGTGGTGGTTGGTCGCATGTATGCTGGCTGGGTGGTGGTGTGCGTCGTCAATTAAGCATATATGATGACGCATGATCAGCTTGGTGCTAAGGGTCCTGCACGCATTGGCAGGTCTAGCACGCATAAGAGGGACCCAAAATTAGGTCAAATAATGCCAATTATTACTCAGCCTGAGTATAAGAAATAAAAAATAAAAAAGAGTAATGACCTCTCACACATCAGAACTGGTGATATTAGCGGGATGGAGATGCATATTACATTTATTAGCGGGTGCCTTAAAGATGAAAATTGTTTCATTTTCCTTTAAATTTAGCTTTTTCGTAAATTGTGAATATATATATTTTTTAATTCTTAACTAATGCCCATAGAGTGTTTGTTAACCAAGGTAATGTAAAATTATGTAAATGAGGAATTTCGTTGCAATGATCATGTGTGCATGTAGCTCGACTTTTTCACTTCATGGGGTCGTAGAGGAATAGCATAGCATTGACATGGGGTCTTGAGTATTTGTAAAGTTTTGATCGTTGATGATATCTATTAGATTGCACTTAGGATGAACGATTGAGATGAGTTTTTCTTTACATCATCATCGGTATTCAGTAGGCAAACATGGTTTTGCATCAACATAAAGGTGATGTCAAAACTCAAAACTAGACAGCAATAATATTTTAATCCCAGGTTCTCTTAATTTCAATATAGCCGGCTATGTAGTGGGTAGGACAAGGATTTACCTACCAAGATCGATCCAATTTATCCATGTACGATCGTTTCAATTCTTTGCCCATAGAAATTCTATGTATGAAGATGGTATTTATCAATGTTTTCTTTCTTTCTTTCTTTTTTTAAAATCAATTTGGAAATACATGTTTTAATATTTCCTCTATCTCCTTTTGCTTTGCTTATTTATAAAATCAAGCATTTAAACAAGGTACCGTGAGGATAAGATGTTGAGTTTCTTTGCTTTTGGGTCTCTGGTTCTTTTGCCTTGTTTTTAATTGAAGCATTTTGTAACCTAATTATGTTGCATGTCAATTGTGAGCATATTTGATGCCAACAATCTTTCAAAGCTCAATTAGCATAAATAAGGTTAATAAATTCTGGGTTGCAATTTATTTACTCAAATTGGATATGTTCTATTTATTTTATACACTTTGCTTTTTTAAAGTGTGTAGGAGAAGGAAAAGACTGTAAGATTTATCTTATATAGATTTTTTTTTTCCCAATCCTTTCCTTCTTTTAGCAATTGTGTAACTATAGGGAAATAGATTGAAAAGGATTTCATTTATTTATTTATTTTTGCTTGGAAACATGAAAGGACACTTTTTTTTTTTGTCAATTTGCTAATTACTATTTTTTTCCCCAAATATACGGTAAATCCCTAAAACTTTCATGCTGTGTGAATTTATCATTACTTATTCAAGATATGCACAGATATTGATTTAAGATATATATTTACATTAATGAAAAATAATAAATCAACTAAAAATGTTATCATCATTAACATGTTCACAATTTATATTTGTAAAGTTGTAAGATTTTTAGTAAATAATTATCTTTTAAGAAGAATATTTAATGATATAAAAAGGTTTGAATTCTCTTTATTATTGTGATATATATATGTATTAGTATGAAGGATGTGTCGGTAGTACTATTCAATGGTTCATGTGAAACGTGATTTCACCTAATCTAACGCCGGCGCTGTTCCCATGTATCATGATGTAGGGCACCTATTCTTGACTTACATGTTGGATTATTGTACTGAAGATCATTTGCTTCTGGGTCCGAGATAACTTTATTAGAATACTCAAAATCTAGTACAGTAATTAATTTTGTGAGATGTTAGTTCTAGAGCCGGTAATGTGGGCCAAATGGGTCGGCTCGGCCCATCCCACCTTGCATCGGCCCGCGGGTCGATGCGGACTGACCCGCAAGTCTGGCGAGTCAGCAAAATCGGCCCGCCCCACCCCATCCCACAGGTCAATGCGGGCTGGCCTGCAACGACCCGCCGTCACCCCACACTGCTACGCCACACACACCGCATTGCACCACACCACACCACACTCTCCAAGCCACCGGCGTCACCCCACACGGCCACACCACATGACACCATACTCTCCAATAAGTAAAAGGACAATAGACTATTGCTTTACCTTAATTAACGTCTAATGAGGACAGTGGCACGAAGGAAATGAAACAGGTGGGTGGCGGTCAGTGGAGTGGAAGAGGACGAGGATTGTCACTGTGACTGTAAGCTAGAGCTAGTGAGTGTCTCGTGTTTATGTCTGCTATGGCCTGTGGAAGTGGAAGAGGACGAGGACTGTGCTGTCGTCTCTGGTCTGTGAGGTGACCGTGAGTGTAGAGGGACGACTGGACGAGGAGTCGAGGACGACGGGCGACGACCAAGGGAGTGTGAGGTGTGATTGTGGTCTGTGACTGAGTGTGATGGTGTGGGTGGGTGTGGACCGTGTGGTGTGGGCTACTGCCGTGCTGCGTATGTGTTGCTTGCTGCGGACGGTGCTGTCGAGTGTCATTTCAGTCGTCTTCGCCGAAGTCTAAAGTCTTCAGCTGCTGCGGTGCTGTCCCTGTCTCGTCACTTTAGTCGGCGTCGGCGTTGGCGTTGTCTCGTCGTTAGTCGTCATCACAGTCCACCAGATACAGTTGACAGCTTAACAGCTAGACAGCACAACACGTTAGCACAGCAATTTTTTTTTTTTTCGGGTCAGGGGGCCAACCCCCGCCCGCGGGAACTTGCCTGCCCCGCAATTACCAGCTCTAGTCAGTTCCTTGACCCTTCATCCTAACTTTTGAGGACACTGTTAATAAAATCGATCATGATGGATATATAGTTACAAATTCAATGACCAAGAAGACAATTTGGATGGACTAGGCATTTTTATGAACAGTGTTTTCTAACGTCCTTGCGATTGTGGATTAGTAATTAAGATTGATTTAATAGTATACCTTAATTTTGTTTTTTTCTTTTTTTTTCCGCTCTTTTAATGCAAATCAAAGTAAAACCTTTATGTTTTTTTTTTTTTTTCTGCCAACTATTGTGTATTTACAACTATTAAAAAAGGGAGATTCGAATTTAATCCATCTTGTTGAGAGATGGATGTTCGTACCACTTGGCTATATTGCTCTTTGAATATATTATAGCCATAAATAAATTAAGTCAAGATCCAATTTAATATTGAGCATGAGCTTAAGTTTATTACAAAATTTGAAAACTCAAGCTTAATCAAGTTTAAATTTTTAAGTTCGACCTTGACTTGATGTGGTTTTCAAAAGCTTAATCTCATCTCGATTAAACACATTTAGGGTTGATTTATTTAAAAGACATATTTTTCTTCTAATTAAATAATGCTGCCATTGAAAGTAGACTTAAATTTGACTAGCATTTAAGCTTCATTCGAACTAGATCGGTTTGTGAGTTCGTGGAGTTAAATATTATGAATTTTGAACTTCACCTGACAGGCTATAGATTGAGGTTGACCCAATTATTGTTAAATCAAATTTATATAAATATCAAACCAAATTCAAATAAATCTTAAGTAGGCTTGATTTATTTTTTACCTTAAGGTATACGTAAGAGCAAGATGTCAAATAAAGCTTTAACTAATTACCATTTTTTTAACTGGTAAAGATGATTTTCATTCAACAAAAAAAATTGCGTCGATTAAATCGATGGATATAGGTGAGTGACAGATTAATGCGGGTATCGTAGCTGACACGGGTTGATCGGGCGTGTCTCTTACAAGGCACGGTCGTGTAATGTGTCTGGAAGCTCTTAGAAACATACACGGCCTCATGCATGGCCAGAAGGCACGGCCGTGTGTTGTGTCAGGAAAATCCACAGAAACTTACACGGCCTTATACACGGCCAGAAGGCACGGCCATGTGTTGTATCAGGAGTGTCCACAGAAGCCTACACGGCCTGATACATGGACGTGTATAATCCAGACGACGGACATGTATATGTATATTTATTCCCACGTGTACATATTTATTTCCTTGTTAATTATTTCCCTAAGGACTATAAATAGCCTTTAGACCATTCTAGGGTTAGCTTTTGATCCTTTTGTCAATATACACTTTTAGAGAAAATTGTTCTCTACTTCCTCGATTGTGCGCAGTCGAGATTTTCAGGGAATAAACTCAGAACTATTCTTTGTTTATTCATGAGGTCCAATCTTAAAATTGGTCTCATGTTGTTTACGCTTTCCGCGCTGCATCAATTGGTATCAGAGCAAGGCAATTTCTTGCGGAGATGTCGGCTAACGACGGTGTTGACGGTGGTCGCGTTCTCGACCTAGATCGGGGTGCGGAAGTCCAAGGAGTCAATCAATAGGCTCCAAGGATGGTGGTCGAAGCCATGGAACAAAGACTCGGGCGTGTAGAACAGTGTTTGGAAGACTTGATTATGCATTTTGACGCCATGGTGATGGGCCACAACGGAAATAGGGATGTTGTTGGAAATCGACCAGGAGTAGCAGTCGCTCGTGGCGGTCCTATCAATCAATCTGCAACCGTGAATCAGTGGAATCAAAGGCTAGACGAGAGTTCCTCTGAGGAAGAGGGTGAATTCCTGCAGAGGAGGGACAACCACCGAGGAGAGGCAGTGTTGGTGGTGGTAGATATCGCGGGGTCGATGACTAGATTGATTAGGAGTATGGTGGCGGGTGTCGAAGAAACCACCGGGGATATGATCATACAAATGGCGGTGATTTCCGTCTCAAGGTAGATATTCCATCCTTTAATGGTAATCTCAATATAGAAGATTTCCTGGATTGGCTTGCAGAAGTCGATAGATTTTTTGACTATATGGAGGTACTCGAGGATAAGGGGAGTATCGCTGGTTGCTTGTAGGTTGAAAGGAGGGGCATTTGCATGGTGGGATCGTCTGCAGAACCGGAGGTAGAGAGAGGGAAAGCAACCTATAAGGACATGGTATCGCATGAAGAATTTGTTGCAGAGGGATTTTCTACCACCCGACTATGAGCAGATCCTCTTCCAGCAATATCAACGATGTCGTTAGGGATAGAGGACGGTGCATGAATACACCGCCGAGTTTATGAGGCTGGCGGAGAGGAATGATCTGAGGGAGACCGAGAGTCAGCAGGTAGCGCGATTTGTGGACGGATTAAAGCCCCATATTAGGGATAAAATTGGGGTGACGGTGTTCAGAACTGTCAATGAGGCAAAGAATTTGGCCCTTAAAGCTGAGACGATGATTCAAGAGTAGAGTGCGAGGCTTGGTGGGGGCAAAAGGAACTATGTGTATGATAGTATTGGCAATGGTAGCCAGGTGATTGGTGAAAGGGTTAGAGGAGTAGCCGAGAAACCAGCTGGGAGTGCGGAGAAGAAAGA
This sequence comes from Laguncularia racemosa, assembly GCA_037954665.1. Classification (NCBI taxonomy): domain Eukaryota; kingdom Viridiplantae; phylum Streptophyta; class Magnoliopsida; order Myrtales; family Combretaceae; genus Laguncularia; species Laguncularia racemosa. Next base: position 1,491,400 of record JBBMOL010000040.1, read on the forward strand.
AGACAAGGTTGAGGGAAAGAAGCCTCTTGAGAGCAAAGAGACCCCAAGGCAAAGTAATCCGTATGCTAAATCGATTTTGGGGAAGTGCTACAGGTGTAATCAAGCGGGGCACCGATCTAACGAATGCCCGAATTGACGGACTATAAACATTGTCGAAAGGGAGGAAGAGGAGGAAGTGTGCTGTGAACCGGATGGTGAGGATGAATATTATGATGAGGCTGATGATGGAGTGGAACCGAGCTATGTGATCAGAAGGATGATGCTAGCACCAAAACAGGAGGGTAGTTCGCAATGACACCAGCTGTTCCGCACTAGGTGCACAATTGGTGGGAGAGTGTTCGACCTGATTGTTGACAGTGGGAGTTGTGAGAACATAATCGGGAGAGAGGTTGTGAAATGACTCCAGCTGTCGGTAGAGAAACATTCGAACCCCTACACCATAGGGTGGATTAAGGTGGCAGAGTGAATTGAGGTGAAGGAGAGGTGTCGGGTTCCTTTCTCGATAGGAAAATATCGGGATGAAGTCTATTGCGATATCGTCGATATGGATGTCTGCTAATTGTTATTCGGACGACCTTGGCGGTTTGACGTGGATGCCTAACATGCCGGGAAAGAAAATAAGTATAGGTTGGAGAAAGGGGGCGTGAAATATACATTGCTGCCATTGACGGATAAACGACCCAAGACACACAGCGTGGAAGGGAAATCCTTTTTGACAATCACTCAGTCAGAGAAGGAGATGACCGAGGACATCAAAGAATCCCGATTGATGCATGCTCTTGTTGTGAAAAATGCGGGAGAAGACGTAGATAGTGAAGAGGTTCCGGAAGAAGTAAAGGGGGTATTAGAAGAGTTTAAAGAGGTAGTGCCGGAAGATTTACTAGAAGGGTTGCCTCCATTGCGAGACATCCAACACTACATTGACTTGGTGCCTGGGGCTAGCCTTCCTAATCTCCCTCATTATAGGATGAGCCCCAAAGAGACGGAAGTCTTACAGGAGAAGGTCAAGGAATTACTGGATAAAGGATTCATCAGGGATAGCATGAGCCCATGTGCCGTCCCAGCGCTATTGACGCCCAAGAAGGATGGTAGTTGGAGGATGTGTGTGGACAGCTGTGCGATCAACAAGATCACAATTGGGTATAAATTCCCAATTCCTCGCATTGAAGACATATTGGATAGGCTGAGTGGAGCGGTAATATTTTTGAAGGTGGATCTTAGGAGTGGGTATCATCAGATTCGGGTCAGACCTGGGGATGAATGGAAAACCGCTTTCAAGAAGAAGGAAGGGTTGTACGAATGGTTGGTTATGCCATTCGGCCTCAGCAATGCACCTAGTACCTTCATGCGCGTAATGAATCAGGTACTTAAACCTTTCATTGGTAGGTTTGTGGTAGTATACTTTGATGATATCTTAATATATAGCAAGACTGAGGATGAACATTTAGTGCATTTGAGAAGTGTATTAATCGTGCTAAAAGAGAATAAGCTTTATGCCAATCTCAAGAAGTGCATATTCCTGTCGAAAAAGTTGCTGTTCTTAGGTTTTGTAGTGAGCGGTGAGGGCATAACAGTAGATGAGGACAAGGTAAGGGCCATTAGAGATTGGCCTACTCCCAAAACAATCACTGAGTTAAGGAGTTTTCTAGGGTTGGCGGGATTTTATAGGCGCTTTATACGACATTTCAATACTGTCGCTGCCCCATTAACTGAGTTCCTGAAGAAAGGAAAGTTTCATTGGGATGGGGAAGCTGAGTCCGGGTTTGCTGTGCTAAAAGAAAGATTATGTAGTGCGCTGGTGTTGGCATTACCGGACTTTGACAAACTATTCGAAGTGGATTGTGATGCCAATGGCGTAGGCATTGGAGCCGTGTTATCTCAGGAGAAGAGACTCGTGGCCTTCCATAGTGAGAACCTTTGTGAAGCTAGGAGGAGCTGGTCCACTTATGATAAGGAGTTCTATTCCGTGGTCAGAGCTCTGAGGATGTGGGAGCACTACTTAGTTGGTAAAGAGTTTATCCTGTACTCGGATTGTGTCGCTTTAAAACACTTGAGTAATCAGACCCGTATCTGCAAAGACATTCATGCCAGATGGATCCAATTTCTACAAAAGTTCCCATTCCGCCTGATGCACAAATCCGGAGTCCAAAATAAGGTGGCAGACGCATTAAGTAGGAGAGTGGATTTATTAGTCACCATGAGGGCTGAGGTGGTAGGTTTTGAGCAGCTAAAAGAACTGTATGAAGAGGATGTGGATTTCGGGACTATATGGAGAAAATGTATCAATCAGGAACCCAATGACAGTTACTATATCCTAGAGGGTTACTTAGTGAGGGGCAATCAACTCTGTATTCCCGATCCTTGAGGGAAAAATTAATTAGGGACCTATATGGAGGGAGACTAGCCGGACATTTGGGGCACAATAAGACTCTAGCGGCAGTGGCTGCAAGATATCATTGGCCTCAGCTGAGAAGAGATGTAGGGAGAATCGTGCAAAGGTGCTACGTCTGTCAGACATCTAAAGGACATTCCCAGAATACTGGGTTGTACACTCCACTACCAGTACCTGAGAATATCTAGGAGGATCTATCTATGGACTTCGTGTTAGGTTTGCTTCGTACCCAACGAGGTGCTGACATTGTTTTTGTGGTTGTAGACAGGTTCTCCAAGATGGCTCACTTCATTCCTTGTAGGAAGACGGCTGATGCATAGGGTGTTGCCAAGTTATTCTTTAAGGAGGTGGCCAGGTTGCACAGGGTTCCCAAGTCAATTACTTCCGATAAAGATACCTGGTTTCTTAGCCACTTATGGAGGACGCTATGGTACATGTTCAATTCTTCCCTTAATTTTAGCAGCATAGCCCACCCTCAAACTGATGGGCAGACAGAGGTGACGAACAGGACCCTTGGCAACTTAATATGAAGTATCTGTGGAGAGAAGCCAAAACAATGGGGCTTGGCGCTTTCTCAAGCCGAATTCGCCTACAACAGTTCCATTCATAAAACTATTGGGAAATCTCCTTTTTCAGTGGTCTATACAAAAGCGCCATCTCACGCATTGGATTTAGCTCTTTTGCCCAAGGCTGTAGAATCCAATGTAGCTGCTAAGCTCCTAGCGGAACAATACTAAACTGTGGCATCTGAAGTGAAAGAGAGGATCGAGCAGGTTAATGAGAAGTATAAGAAAGCCGTAGACAAGCATCGGAAGAAGAAACTGTTTGAAGTGGGAGATCAAGTGATGGTGTTCTTGAGGAAGGAACGCTTTCCCGTGAGCACTTATAGCAAATGGCAACCAAAGAAGTATGGTCTTTACAAGATTGTCACCAAGATAAATGATAATGCCTATCTAGTCGAGCTTCCTGAAAGCATGAAGATCTCAAAAACCTTCAATATAGCTGACTTATCTCCATTCTACTCGGATGACGACCCTCTATATCCATAAGAGAACTCGGGGTCGAGTTCTTCATTGGTGGGAGAGAATAATGCGGGCATCGTAGCTGACATGGGTTGATCGGGCGTGTCTCTTACAAGGCACGGTCGTGTAATGTATCTGGAAGCTCCCAGAAACATACACGGCCTCATGTATGGCCAGAAGGCACGGCCGTGTGTTGTGTCAGGAAAATCCACAGAAACTTACATGGCCTTATACATGGCCAGAAGGCACGGCCGTGTGTTGTATCAGGAGTGTCCACAGAAGCCTACACGGCCTGATACACGGCCGTGTATAATCCAGACGACGGACGTGTATATGTATATTTATTCTCACGTGTACATATTTATTTTCTTGTTAATTATTTCCCTAAGGACTATAAATAGCCTTTAGGCCATTCTAGGGTTAGCTTTTGATTCTTTTATCAATATACACTTTTAGAGAAGATTGTTCTCTGCTTCCTCGATTGTGCACAGTCGAGATTTTCAGGGAATAAACTCAAAACTATTCTTTGTTTATTCGTGAGGTTCAATCCTAGAATTGGTCTCGTGTTGTTTACGCTTTCCGCGTTGCATCACAGATGAAGGGTTTGGCATGTGAAAAAAGACATCGAATAAATGGGCATTTTTCTTTTGGAGTCAACACATCCCACATAAGGGTTAATTTATGTTTTTTTTTTTTCTAAGAGAATAAAATCCATGCAATTAGCAAATATAATGAATCTTTAAAAGGATACCTTAATCCAACATGAGATTGAACAAAAAGAAAAAGAAAAATAACAAAAACATAATAAAATCTTACTTATTTTAAATACTACTAAAAAATAATATTAGTTTAATTGTCAAAATTTTTAGACGAGCTATATCTGTAAACATAAATTTGGTGGAAATGTAATGTTGATGGATTAGTAATAATAGAAATGATAAGAAAAACTTACATTTAAAATCAGAGATATTAATAAGAAATCACAATATTGAATTTCATGGGAAAATTTAGCAAATCTTGAACTTTAAATAATGGTTGCCGTATTTTAAAGTGGGAAAGTATGATGTTCAATTTCATAAGGAAATTGGGAGGATATCAATTCACATCAAGATAGCTCACAATAGTGGAATCAATCACTACCCATAAAGTCAAATTATATGTGGTCAATATTGGTTCAAATTGTATTTTGCCCTAAAATATTGTAACTAGGGTTTTGATTTGCACTGAGAATGAACCCCCTTTTTAACTAATATTCATTAATTTCAGTTACTTACCCTCTTATACATTTGACTGTTGACCCTTGAGACAAGAGCTATGTTAATTTATTATTTTCTTTTTTGTTGAAAAAGGGGAAACAAGTCATCGTCTGTTTATCTAGTCATGCTACAGCTCTTATACTAGTTTACCGAAATTTTTATTTAATCTTTTATTCTTTTAACATATGATCCTGTTGATTGTTCCATGGACCACCAGCACTAAATCAAAGAGTGTCAATCTACTATTAAAATAAAACAGTAGCGTGTGAACTTGGCAACATATCGGCTTTGGCTACGCTTTTAAGCGCAGAGTGAATCGAACCTTATATTTTATTACTATAACTCTAATGTTCTTCTATATATGTTTTCCTCATGTGAGTCAATGTTAATTGGCCAATAGCCTAATACCATATATGAAATTAATTAGCATAAATCTTTTTCATTTACCCTTTTATTTACACACGATAACATAAATTAATTAGTAACATATAAGTATTAGTAAAATTTTGATATAAAATATTTTTTTGTAAAATATGAATGGTGAAAACTATCTAAATCAAAATATTATTGTACTTGTTCATCATGCATTCATAGATGTAATGTATTAGTATCATCATTTTATTTCAATAAAACATAAACTATAGAAGCAACACAACAAAAATAGAGACGAGATGGATAGCTTAACCTTTTTTTTTTTTTTTTTTCTTTACAAGAAAAGATAACTCACAGTTCAAACAAAACAAATCTTAAAAGCTGTGCCGTTTCAGGACTAGGTCTATTATAAAGACAGTTTAACTTACAGAGAGAAAAGATTTGACCTAGACACACTCCATGAAACTGCTCATACAGCCATCCGAGACTCGTACACCTAAAACACATTTTGACATATTCCATCAAAATCCTTCTTCTTACTGCTTCCTAGCAATCGGTGATCCAGCACCATATTATTAATACATTAGGATTATATATCCATTTAACGTATATAATGGATAATGGTCATCATTACCATCACAAATTCCAGAGTCTAAATCACAAGCACACATTCCTACCTATGCTGTGTTCTAAACCATCTATCAAGGATGTCAGGACTCCGAGATTCGAAGACCGATCCGCCTCGTTTTCCGACGACCCTTTATCGCCGAAGGTCGGTTGCATGGGCCAGGTCAAACGGAACAACCGTGTGGTTGGTTTTCCTCCACCTCACACGAGCAGGGCATTCGTTAACAAAACCGTCAAGTATTCTAAATTGAAGAAGCTTTTCTCTGGCAAAAACCTTCTTAGCACCAATACCATAACTCCATCCACCACCAAATCTGCAAAGAGTTGTGGAAGGACAAAAACCTTAACAAATTGTCATGTTGCACCTAGGAAGAGTGAGCAGCAACATGGCGAAAGTGAGAATTCAATGGTGGTTGTTCCAGAGGATATGGATCCTCCTTTGCCAGTAATCAAGAAAGTCAGAAAGCCTGGAAAGGAAGGATGTGAGAATCAGATGGACTCAGAAAATATGAGCCTTTGGAAGAGGAGATCTAAAGGAGCCGCTCTGAAGACCTTAGAGCTTCAACAAATTCAAAATTGTCCTAGACTTAATCCTCACCCTCAAATTCTTACCGTATGATGAGTGAAGAAAGGTGAGAATTATGTATATTATTGGATTGGAAAGGGCCGTTGTACATGTGTCAGGATCCAATTTTCCACTTTAGTATTTCATTTATTCGTGTTCTGGTTTGGAAAAGCATGAACGTCTTATAATAACATCTTTTGTATGTAATGGCAAATTTTGATATGGAGCTCAATTTCCCTCATCAATACGATGTGGTCCATTTAATAGTGTTTTTTTTTTTTTTTCCCCTCTGATTTGGATCTCCCTGAAGTGAAATGTAAGTTTCAATTAGGATTATGGTAGATTGATGGTATATGCAAATTTAAAAGGTGTGAAAATGAAACGCAATATCGTGTCAGAAGTTCATTGACAACTTTTTATTTTGAATGTTGACACAAGTTGAGTATTATTGCTCTGAACGGGATCCAAATAGGAGATGAACAAATAGTTTTTTTTTTTTTTTTCTCTAGAATCTAGCATTCTAATAATGGTCGAATACATACTTCTTACTTAAGTTTCATTGGTTCAATATCGTCACGTGTTTGGATGAATAGTGTAAAGCACTAAATATTTCCTACTAAACTTTCACTAGCGAACTACAGGGTGATGATAATCGACATTTTCTATCCAAACGAATCATATATACACTGTAAAGCCTTTCGCTAAGCTAAGAGACCGATGACTAATTAATTGATTTTCATTATTCTGCGGAGAATCTTTTTACTGCTATCCAATTATTTGAAATTAGGCAAATGCCTGAGGGTTAGAAGGACTTGCATACGCCGACCGTCGGCACTGAAATTTAAGAGAGAATAATGGCGCGACTATAGGTTGCAATTCTACACCATCCTCCTCTACAGTTCTTTTTAACTGTACACTTCTAATTCAAATTCAATTTGAACCTTCCCGTTCTCTCCCATTTTCACAAGACATTCGGAAAAATCTACAAATTTGCCGCAGGGAGCTATAAAGAATTTACATTACATGTCTAGTGAGATACATACATTTGTCCAATTCTCTCAATGATGGAACCACACATCGCTATCAGAGCAACATGTTACCATCTGCATTCAACCGAATCAACAATTTAACAGCAACAATCAACCGAAGTGTCCATGGAAGAAATTCGAAAGATCAAATATAAAACCGATATTAAATTTTTGAACACTTTTTACTTATTTATTTATTTATTATTTTTTCATGTTCTTTGTGCAAAGCTTATTTGCGGCAACTGGAAGCAGAAGATTAGAAGATATGATAAAACATCAAAACCTAACTGCACTATACTCTTTGAAGATCAATGCTGTGAAAATTATGTACAGCAACTTTACACGAGGACTAGAGATACATCTCTAATTTCTTGTATACAATTACAAGAACAAACAAACAGTCGCAGGGTTAGCTGCCCCTGCATTCTCGTCATAGTTGCCAACCCATGCCAACGAACAGGCATAAAATATTCAGGCTCCAGCTCCAGACGAGAATGTAATGGACCTTCACCCCTATACAGTTGACTATCTCAATGAATGTACAATAATTGCGTCAAAATATCCCTGCAATATCCAATAATGTGGCAGCTGTCCTCGAGGGAGTAATGGCCCACAAGCTGAACACCATCTCAGCCTACATGCCGGCAATCCATCTTAATTGCACACACATACATATTTCCCATGTCCAACTGTTTCCAAGATAGATGTTCTAAGGCCTTTGTCAATACAGATTCTCAGACACAAAAAGGATGCTGCAATCTACCCATGTTCCACTGGCACCCCAGACTGTGGATCCCGGCTCACGCCCTTTTCATTTGGGATGGTATCAGAAGGAACATATGCATACCCTTTAGGTAACAACTTATTCTTCAAATCTGCTTGATCAGACGTCATTACCAGCTCTTTTTCAAACGTCTCAGTATGCTGTGGTTTAAGATTAAAGCCTACATGTCAGAATAACGAAAATAGCCCTATTAAAAATGTAATAGATACAGCAAGGTGGAAGTATACCTTTTTGTACCTCGATCTCATTTCTCCATCATCCATAACATTACGAGAAGCAATAGGTGGCCTTTGAGGAATATGCTTCCCAGAAAATGAAGATCTCTCCGTCTGTTTGTGGCTCAAAATATTTTCAGATGTTACACTATCATCCGTCTTCTGCTCAGCACTGCCATGAAAAGAACCTTTAGCTCGGTGTTTGAAAGACACTTTGCTGTCCACAGTCATATCATCTGACTTCTGAACACCTTCATTGCCTGACCTGTTCAGGGATGTGGTAGCAGATTCTGAGCTTCCATCATGAGGTGAAAATGGATTTTGTGTTAACAAAGAACGGACGAGCAACTTCCGTCTAAGAGAAAGTATCTCATGCGTACACACAACGATTTCCCGCTGCAACATACAGCCAACAGAAAACAGTAAAAAAAATATTGAGAAATAATAATCCCCTGCTAAAGAATTGCAGGGAAAAGAAAAAGTAACACTTCAAAGGGCAGCAGTCCAAAAAGAATGCATCACAAAAAGAAATATAGAAGGCAGAAAGAAGTAACAGGAGCAGAATCGTCATTACTACCTAAAACCCATTGGGAATATACACGATCTTTGAAATGAAAAATGAAATGGTGAAAATTTTCTTTTTCGGCTAAGTGTCAAACTTTTAGAATACTCCAGGTGCACCATGAAAAAATATTTGAGTCTACATTAACTACACAATAACCACCGTACTGTAAACCATTCACTATTCTGTAATTTACCTTCACTTTTTCACGTTTGACGATTCTCTCACAAAGAAGGCGTAGCTTTTCCAGTTCAACCTGTGCAGATTCTTTCAGTTAGGAAACTCTTCGTAGAATAAAAGGTGAGGGGAATTTAATATCATGTAACATAGAAATAAAAACCACAAACATAAAGTGAAGGAATAGAACAACAATAATTAACAAGAGTAAAAAAAAGTAACCACAACCTTGCACATCATAATGTCGCTAATTCTGGTGACAGATTTATGCAAGTCAACACTTTCAAGTTCAATAAAATTTCCAAAAAGCATTGAAAGGACATGATAATTAATAGACATCTGCCATATCAAGTAATCTATATTGAAATAATTGATCTGAGAGATATCTCAGTATCAGCATATAACTGATAAGTTCAAAAGCCCAACACATTTTAATAGTCAATTAAAATTCATATTCCAGGGGAGATTATCTTATGCAAACAGTCATTTATTATAATAAGCATCCATCCACCTATATTGTGTTGGCAATTACCAGCTTGGTTTTAAACATAATGTGGATATAACGGTCTGATGTGTAGGTCAACTCTTTTCTAATACCACCCATAATGAGATCCTCTCCTTACAAAAGATATTATCACCAGCTAATATTGGAAAACAACAAAACTACTGAATTTGCCATAGAAGTGGTTCCTCCCCAAATTTCCAGGCAACACCTTCTAGTATCCACGAAAACTCGCTTACAGAAACCCCAATCACAAATAGTTTTTATTCTGAATCATGTTAAGGATGGGGCATGTAGGAGCAAGCCCAAGACCAGAAAACCTCCTAGGGTCCATATGATGACAAAAATTTATCTGCCATATGTATGTCTGTATGTATGTGAATAAGAACATGGAGAGATCTCAAAAAGAGGCAGAAAATTTTATGTATATTGATGAACTGCGGGAATCTAGAGGGATCAGTCACTGTAGAGAACATGTACATTTCAACATAGTTCAAATGGAATACCATAAAGATGTTAGACATTTTTATGGAAATAACAATGTTCTTTTTTCTTCTCTTTTTTTTTTTTTTTTTTTTTTTTTGTTTGGTTGTTGGGGGGGGGTGGGTGGTGTGGTGTGGATTGGCTCAGTGGAAACATCAGTTTAACAGCAGATATTGAATAACAATCACAACATATATGATTTACCCTTATTTGCTTCATGTTCTTTAATTCTTCAGCTCCATATCTTTGTGACTCTACCTGCATAAATAAAACTTACAAGTCTGTCACTATAATGGATAAAGCAACTGCATTCAGGAACAATAGTTTAATGTAGAAGCAAAAAATGACCTTTGCCTTCTGCTCTACACTGTGCTTTCCACAGTACGCTTTATGTTGCAACTTGCCAATGACAGTTTTTACATTCATGAACAAACCAATACTTCTGGCACATGATGGATGAAATGTAATCTGGCAGTGACCATAGTTGCACTGAAGGTAATAAAAGCAATTATTCAGCTTCCTTAGGACTATATTTTTCTCAATTGTAATACTACTCTCACTTTAAAAATAAAATAAAATAAAATCGCTGACATTAATAATGAAAAACTGTTTAACCTTTATGCAGACACCGGATTTGTGGTGGCAAATGCTACATTCATCAACCCCTTTCTGAAGTAAATTCTGCCATTTGAGAACACACACACAGTTATTGAGTGTAAAACAACTGCAGGCTTTCCCTAAACATGAATTCAAAGCTCTAAAGATCATATAAGATCATTTAGCATTTAGCAAACAAGAAAAAGGAAAACATCATAAAAGGTCAAAGGGCAGACCATTCCTTGAAATTTTTAACGTAGAAGAAAAAAATTGAATATTTCAGATAAAATAATTATCTTAGAAAAATATTTTAAATAAAATAGTTAGCTCAGAAAAATGCTTCTATGCAACATGGTCCATACCATTCCTTCAACAGGGCTTGCTTGCCCCCTTCTGAATGTAGTTTCAAAGACCCACTACAGCAAAAACCAAAGCATGAAAATCAATATTCTGCAGTGTGTAAAAAATGAACATTTGACTTATGAAACAGTATATAAACTAACATCATTAAAAGAATCACCTCAGCACAAAATGCATGAACCCATTGACCATCTGCACACTTCCTGAATGCACCAGCTGTGCCACCACACACAGCACATTCTGCAGTGGATGTAAATTTCTCCCAGAAGTTGTCAGTTGGTGCTCCAGAGCATCTCATTTCTTCACATAATTCACAATACCATGGTCCAGTAGATTCTCTAACACTTCGATAGCAATCCAAGTGTACCAAAACCTGCTAAAAAGAGCCTCATCAGAACTGGAGGAGCATGCTTGATACATATTTTGAAAAGCAGATAGGGCAGTCAAAGAGAACCTTGCAGCTTGAACAAACTAGGATAGGGTTCAATATTGTCTCTGATCGACTGCAGATGTCACATGATCGGGCATGATCATTGGAAGAATGTGAAAACTGGCCGAAATCAGTGTGTTTTTCTGGGGACTCCTGTAAACCTGCTCTTGGAAGAGTTTCCTTTGGCCGAGGCACCAACTGGGAAACCATCCCATGAGAAGTATTGAACTTCAAGAAATTCTGTCAAACCACAAGAAAATACACATTAAGATCAAACTAATACTAGAAGCTATTAGGTCCATTAACCCTTTTACTCTATCAAAAAATCAACAAAAAAGATTAAGTTACAAAGAGAAATGTGACTAACCTCCTGGTTTCCTGATTCATCAATAGAATCCTTCCTAGATGATGAAATCCTAGAAGAAGCTGCCGCAGCCGCAGTTGCAGCAGCAAGCACGGCTTGAGCTTCCTTATGCTTTCTCTCCTTTCTACCCTGTTTCTTTGCCTCCCTCAGCTCAAAAAGATATCTATTAACAAGGACATCATCCCACCTTTTGCTGTGTGCTTCATCTATCTCCTGTGGCAGGTTTGTTGCAATCCTATATATCAGATTATCTGCACATTAATACAGAATATTTCAAAAGTCACATATGCAGAGAAAAATTAAAATAATGCACCACAAAGAAAATGTTACATCATTCATACTTTAAAAAGAATCAAAATAGCTAGACAAGAAAATAGGACAGACCAATAACAGGTTTTCTGCTAATTGCATTTCCAAGCAGTCTATGCTGAAAATAGATTATTTCCCCTTCTACTTCATCATTTGGAGACAAGTCCAGAACCTTTGTTTTCCTAGCCTTGGCCAATCTTTCTACACCTGATGCACTGCACTGCTCAAGTTCATGATTACAGCACACACTAGCATCCCGAGATGCAGCCAAACGAGAGCTATAAGTCCCCTTTGGACCTGCCAAGCAATAAATTAATTAGATCTACCCAAAATAGGCTCAGATCAAGACAAAGGACCTACATTCGGTTTTACATGTCACATTCTCTGTTAAGCCCTTGCCTTGCATCTCCACCAAGCTCTTATATGTAAGTGGGTGCATGTAGAAATTAGAACCTGCTTCTGGATTTCTGCAGTCATTATCAAAGTACAAAGGCTAAATTAATACAGTAGAAAGCAGAAGGCAAGAAGCTATCTAAAGTAGTCCAGTTGGAAATGAAAGGAAGGAGGGGCATGGGAGATATATCAACTAACCATGCTCAATAGCTAAACTGTTCAAATACCTAATTGTTAGCATGGATAACAAATTTAAGTGAAAGATACAAAACAAATGGAACTTACATTTGACTAGAGACTTCTGGACCTGTAAAATTTGAGCAATTAGACTTTACTATATTTAAGTTCCCCTGGCAACTAGGGTTGACATCTTCATGCTCCTTAGTCTTGTGCTGCTGCCAAAAGAAGAAATTACATAATGCTTTTGGTAACCAAGTTTAAGTGACAAGGAGGAACAGAATCAACCATTTGTTCTTAGAAAGACAAACAACTAAGCTAAGGATTTCACTGGATTTCCTTCAACTGAAACAATAATTCGTTGAAAAAAGCATACATACATTATGCAACACAAGATACAGATACTAACAGAGTAATAAGGCATTAAACTCCAATAGAACTTAGAATGTAAAAGTTTCAGAAGGTCAAGCTGCCATCGCTATAATTTTCTTTCTTTTGTTTTTGCAGCCATCATTATAATTTCGCTCCTTTTGTTGTTTTGTTTTACAGGATTGTTAGCATAGCTACATATTATTTAGTTTTGGTCTTTCAACTCATTCTGCAGTGCATCTACCAGTACTTGTGCTTTGCTCCAATAGTATACTTTTTTTTTTTGGATTGTAAAGTGGACTACACTCTTGTAATTATTCTCATATCAATGAAGTTCTGACCTTATCCAAAAAAAAAATGGACATTCTTTCTCCAGGATTTCAGTGGAAAAGAATGGGATATCCAACACATTTACCAGTTATATTCAGCTGCTAGTTGCTTGAGCAGTTTGATTATCCAAGTCTATGCGGCAACAACTCTGCTGTGCTAAGATTAAACCCCATCCTCAACAACTTTCTTCTAGTAACACAATTCCAGTAACATGTTATTAAATGCCTAGCAACCTCTAAGAATTAGATATAATCCAAAGACAATAAAAAAGTTACCCTGCTAATTTGTTTTCACGAGGAAACAAACTTGCAGTTAAATTCCTAGACTGCCATAGCAACCTATTCACACAGCCTTCTACACAAATCAAATTATAATTGTTTTAATCATGTGCATGCTGGAAACAAGTAAAAGACCATGCAAACTGTTCTTCAAGAACAACCTAGTGTCTTTCCTGAACTCTGAACTGCAAAAGCAGTCTAGTGGTAACTTGTGATGCAGGTCATATTCAGATCTCATTTCATGTAAAACCTTACTGATGTTAAAACTATATAAAATTGACTACATTTAACCAGGCGATTACTTTCTATAATCATGTTTGGATTAGACATCTATTCCCAAGTCAACTTCAGACTCTCTCTATTATCCTGTTTACAACCAAGATTGCCACACCTTAACATACTAATCTTGATTTAGTGGACTATAGTGAGGACTAGAAGGGAAAAAGGCAGGTGAGAAAATGCTCTCTCCTCTCTTTACCCCCTGCCCTTATTTCCACCCCCAGAGGACCACTTCCTTTAGGTAACAACACACACTACCCAACCTTAGAGAAACAAATACTCAGTCGCCCACCCGCCCGAACCTCCATCGACAATGCTGCCAGAAGACCCCCACCACCCCCAAGGTGAACTTGGAAGCTCCTCTGACCACCGGAGCACACAAGCTGTTCACTTCTCTCCAAATTCCCACCGGATATCCCCACAAATGCACCAAGTCCTAGGCGCCCCATTAAGGAAAAGGAAAAAGCACTTTTTCAAGCACATGGAAAGGACATCTCTGACTTTCCCAAAAGTGTAACTTTGGAGTCTTGTGCCACTGCCACAGCCAACACTCCTGACATATTGTCTCCTCTAAAGACCACACATAACATCCCCTTTCACATATTTGACATTAACCACTCCTAAAACCCTTCCCTATCTGGCAAAACCACTTTGGACTCCGCAAACAACCACACACACCCTTTTTCCAGCCAAAACCATTCAGAAACCCCCCACCCCCCCCAAGCCAGCAAAATCTTACGCTAGAGCTTGCCTTTAAGGAACCCCACAACCTCCACCAGACTTCCCCCTTCGCTTCATCCCACCAACAACCTCCTCCGAAATACCCAAGGTCAAAATTCCACAATCCGTTGAAGATGAGGGAGCCACCTATTGGGAGTCTACACTAGTAGGGTACTTCATCGGCCGCAAGATGCCATACACCCTAGTTCACGCTATAGCTGCCAAGCTATGGAAGGACAATATATGAGTTTTTGTGCTTTTTCACTTTGCACAAACAACATAACCTGAGTTCTTGCACTATTTTACTTTGCTAACCAGCATATTATTTTTTATGTAAAGGCTCAAAACTTATTATACCTATTATTATGCTTTCATGTTTTCTTTTAGACATTTCTTATTTTAAAAGTGGAGTAGCATTTTCATGCCGGAGCTGACTCTATATGTAACTTAAAAAAAAAAACCACAGATATGCAAAGTGGAAAAGCCTAAGAACCTGTGCATGCTTTTTGTAATTGACCCTGAATATTTTTAGAATTTCTTTCTCAAGAGATTCCACCTTAATACCATTTCAAATGATGTAACTTCTATCCTATGGAATAGAAGAGAGAAGAACAGTCATTCATAGATATCATCACCTCTACAAATAATCCAACCTGACTAAGATGTCATGTCAAATAACTTGTATAAACAAAAAAAAAAGGTAAAAGTAAACAAGGACAAAGGAAAAATACAAGAAAAGCTCATCAAACTTTAAATCAGCAGAAGACGTGACTACATCAGCCACCAGCAACAATGGTGACTATAGTATTAAGCACTTCATGCCATTCTCAAAATGCCTCTAAAGTTTGCAAGCTACTTTACCTTTTCACTGACAACAGGAACAGAAGGTTCTGATGGTTTATCTGCTCCTTCAAGGGCAAGTTGATCTCTGTCAATGATTGTCCTATGGTCACCAAAGGATTCTCTAGAAGAACAAAAGACATTTTCCTTTACAATTCTAATATTGTTTTTGGTTCTTCTCCTTGGTGGTACTGATTTGACAGCTACATGAGTAGACAGATCAGAATCCGATACTGCAACTGTGTCTGACTCATCAGATGTTGCATCTTCAGCCTTAGTTGAAATTGAAGATCTTATATTCAATTTTGGATCTTTGTGCAAAGCACCCACATAAGCATGATTCTTAAGCCACTTGACCATTTTGGATTGTAACTCAGGAACCAAATTGTTTTCCTGCCAACGAAAATGTGAGGCATCAACATGAAATGGAGATATGGATGGACATTTCCCAGCACTGAAAACATGATTTGAATCCCAAATAGAAGAAAAAAAAGAACATTTAGCTACAGGCGCATATAGACAGTTACAAGTATGGTGTGGAGTGATTAGAAATTACAGCAAGTTTTGCAGCTAATATGTCTGCTGAAATTCCAATATCTGCTGCCATATTGTTCATATTCACTTTCCCTCTATCAATCAACTGCAAAATAAGCACCACAAAACAACACCAATTCATTCTTTTCAAGAAGAAACTCTCTTATAATTCAAGAGAAATCAAATGACTTTCATAAAATACCATTTTCAGGATAAGCATGAGATCTAAGGAATCAGATGCATCAATGTCCTCGGTGTCACTGAACTCCAGCTTCTCCACATGGTTAAGCTGTTGTGGATCCATGCACTCCACCTTAGACTCAAATATAGACCCTGTGTCAGACAATGATGGTTGTAACCCACTCTCTGATTTATCAGAGTTAGTGCATAGCTCTGGCTCAATAGCTACATCTTCTCTACCTCTGCTGTCAGCTTTTGGACTCTGAGGTACACTAAAAGTTGACTTCACTAAGAAAGAGTTAGCAGTCCGGGAAGGTGCAACAGGAAACCCAACAGAACTTGCTGGCTGTGAGGTGACAGCACTAGACTTGACCTCAGAGTGTTTCAAGCAAAACGCACGTAACTCAACCTGCAGAGATGCAAGAGAAATAGCTTTGACTTCAACTGGATAAACCCCTGTCTAGAAATTTGAAAAAAATATAGAGATGCATAATTGAATTTGACCAAATGATGGTTATAAAGTAACGCAGCACATGGAAAAATAAGGAAGACATGAAAGTTAGATTTATGCAAGGGCTTACATTATCAAGTCCATATCTTCCCCATATTTCCATGCTCTGTTTAGCTTCCCTCCCACAAATAGGATGGAAGGAAGTTCTGCAAGTTCCTGAAGAAACCACAAAAGATAATTAATCCAATAATTACATGGTTTGGAAGCAAACTAAGAAGAGTAGAAATCAAGTTGAAAAATGCTTCAGACTGCTGTGCTAACTTCTTCCTCCAAAACAATGTTGGATAAGAAATTTGGATCTTCCAATAAAAAATGAGGGCAATAAACCAGAAAATTGAGAATGATCAAAGTCATGAGCACCACCATAGCATCAACAGCAATATTTAGGCCGTTACTTAAAAGTAGTTTCCATAAGTACGAAGTGATCGAAAGAAACGGATAAAGAAACTAAAAACAATTCCATATCAACTAACATTAACAACTCATCAATTATCCAGAAAAAAAAAAAAAATAATAACTGACTCTTTAATCAGTAGCATTGGCACCTGATGCAATAGCAAAAAAAGAAATACACTAGCACTTGATATGAAGAAGAAATTTTGACAGAAGCAGGAAACCAAGTAGAACAAGTACAGTTGTCTCCAAAAAATTGAAAACTCATGCATTGGCCAAACTCTTCTTTATTAATTACCTCATCAATTCCATCACAGAGCATGAGAATTACCACTTCCTAGTGGTAATGCTGTCTATTGGTTAAGAGTATCCTTTTGTGGGTATACCCTTGGCTTCTAATATTCCTCCAAACATCACAATCGTAGCAAATTCTCAACTCATTACACGCTAACAAAAGAATGATCCCATCTCCTTATTTATTTATTTTTTGATAATTAATGATCCTATTTCTTCAATAAATAACGAACAGAAAATTTCAGGTTTGTAGATATGGTCTTGTGGCAACATAACTATTGTAACTTTTTTAGGGCTAAAGGTAACAACTTCAGAACTGCTTTTATGTGTAATAACTCTCAAGATCCAAATTACAAGAAGTGAAACTCAAATTGCAATACCAAAAAACAAAAAGCACCAAACTGAAAATTCCGTGTTCTACTAACCCCCCCACCCCCAAAAAATAAAAAAAGAAAAATCGGTCTTCTAACCAAAAGAAATGCCATTCTCTTAAAAATATCCAATATTCAACATCATCAAAAACCTGAAACTACCATGCCAACAATGCTAGTCAAAGAACACAAGCTACTTTTTTGAATAAGTTGGGATCAGACTTTATTATTGACAGCAGAGGAACCCTATCATTAAACCACACAATAGCAGTTGTTATGCATAACAAAATCAACACTATTTGACAGACTTGAGGACCTTGTTTACTTTGTTTCATGGAATAGGAACACACCAAGTACTATGCTGTTGGTTTTCTTGATCATATTACCTGGTTGGTGATAAAAAATGATGCTCATAATTTGCCATTCCTCAGAATTTAAAAACTGTCCCTAGTTTTTATTTTGAATTTGATTCCAATGAATTAGGAGCCATGAGCTCCTATTTTAGACGATCACTGCTATTAATATGATCAAACTTCCATTTAAATAATAATAATAAAGAAAAGTCAACTGGATTCATGGAATCCTACCTATTAATATGACCAAACTTCCATTTAAATAATCATAACAAAGAAAAGTCAACTCGATTCATGGAATCCTACTTCTTAGAGCAAACCAAACAGTTTCTTTTGGGATTAATCAAATCAATGTGTAACAGCTACAGCCCCCAGTTAAAGAAACCATAGCCAAAAACATAATATCAAGTGTTTTACTAAGAATTCACAGAAATTAATCAACACTACTTGCAAAAGAAAAGCTACTAAACAAAAAGGTGCTCTTTTGTTTTGTAATTGAAGAATTTCTACTTTAAATAACTAAATGTTCAACCAAAAACCCATTACCTGACTAACACAAACAATATATAACAAGGCAGAAGTTGGATAATCTGTATGGAAAACTGTATCAGCTGAATCAGTTATCAACTTAGTACTAGTCTTCTAACAATAAAAGAGTTCAAGTGGCAAATGAAAAGATAAATTCAAAGCCAAGGTAAATCTGATCTTGACATACCATGTTGAGCTTGGTCTAGAAAACCATGCATGAGCACATAAACATGTGAAAATTAGAGAAATGCACTCGAAATTCCTTCTGATTTGGATGTCCTACCATCAGTTTATACTGAAGAGCTCAACCAATAATGCCATTTAGCACAAAGAAAGCCATTCTAGACCAAAATATAGACATAAGCACAAAAACCCATCAAGTAAATTCAAAATGGTAACCATCTGAACGAAGTGTCGAGCATTTCAATTACTACTCCATAATCCCAAATGTGAGTTCCCTAAACCAAAAACACTAATGTATGAAGAAAGATCACTAGCTCTAAATATGGATATGTGCAATCAAAGGCCGTACCCTTTCTTCATAATATTTTTTCCCCTTACTTTCTTACTATACAATGATAAACCTATTCCAAGCCCTAAGCTCATGCATATCCATATAGCTGGAAATTTCATTGGGACTAAACAATGAGAATGAAGAAATTCAGAATTCCTATGCCAATTGTCTGCCATCTTTTGAAATTTCCCATAGTTAAGATTACTAACAAAATAAAGTTGCCTGCGAAAAGGCATGAAGGTGCACATTCTACCGGTTCTCTTCCCACTAGAGAAAAAGGCAAGATCAAACAAATGCATACTTACAAAAAGTATCAAGAAACCACAGATCAGAGTTTTCGTACCCAAACCAAGTTCTGATAAAGCAAATTTAAGGTACTGGTGAATCCGTTTCTGGTCTCCTTTTTTTCTTTTTCTTTGTATGGTTATTGATTTACCTGTGCCTATTTTGGCCATTCAGATGAATTCATTCACCTGAACTGCCCCATAATTGTGATACAAATTCTATCATCCTGCTTTCTCTATCTAAAGTTATCTTACTATTTAATAACCAGCCAAATCCCCCATGCATTTAAGAAAGATCAAAATCCAGCAAATAAAAAGAAAACTGATGATGGTTTTTTCTTTTTTTGATTAATTAAAACCGGCGATAAAGTTGCCAAAGAAGGTGAAAATGAAAAAAAAAAAAAAAAGGAAAGAAAGAAAAGCTAATGCATAAGGCTCTATTTCTTTCACGAGATCTCTGTGTTTTCATGGTAATCCAAGAAAAGCTACTTAACAAGCAAACAGTTTTTATGTTTGGTACAGACCTTCTATTTTTAAATTAAGATGAGGAAATGGCCATAATTGGACTGACTTCTTTCAAGGAAATCACCCAACATGTCTTGTGAACTGATCAAATCCAGCTTGTGCTCTGTCGCATACTGTAAGATATGGTCTTGGTGCAGCTTGATCCCAAACCTCATGCAATATATATATGACTTCCTATGCCCTAATGACCTAGTGAAACTGTTGAAATATTAGTGTCGTAACCAAAATTTAGACCACCAGAATATTGCTCTACCGTAATATTGATATCCATGGGATTGATGACCCACTTCCAATAGCTCCAGCTATCTCATAATCTGAGTTATGATAATTTTATGTTCTACTATGAAATTCAAACTTATACAATACAAATGAACAGGACATTTATCTATAGATAAAAGGTCCAAGATTCTGTCTCCAAATACTATCTCCACTATTATGCTGACATGCCTCTAAGTAAATTTGCTCTTGTTGTTAGTAGAGGGTCCGTTACAAAGTTGGTCAAAGCAGGATAATGAAAAGAATTCAACACCTTCAGCACAACAGACCAAAAAAATATATATATATTTCCAACAAGGACTATATCAATTACACTTTCAGCCTATCCATAAAGCTCCTACGAAAATTGGTCCTCCCAACAAACAAAGAAACTTTATTAATGCCAATAAACCTTTCAGTGTTCTGATCGCATTTCATAAGATGTTACTGCATATAACATCTAGAAAAACAAGATTTGATTGAGGCACAAGTACATGCATCTGACATTCCACATCAAGCCAAAAGCTTTCCTTGAGCTTCTAGTGGTGAAATAGGAAAATTCTATGCCAAAAGATGGAAGACTGTTGTAGATGACTCCCATAGGCTACAGAATTATCAATCTCATCAAACTTGTATTTGAAAACCTGAACAAGACATTGCATAACAAAATTGATAAATGTAGTTTCCAGAGCTAACATTCAAGTAAAATTTAAGAAAAGATTTCTCTGTGTTGACTTATTTTCTTTTCTTTTTTTTTGGGGGGGTAAATTTTTCTGTATGAACTTCACTTGCATGCATATGACAATGTTATGGGATCTCATATATTTGCTGAGTAAATAAATATTCTATTGTAAATAACTTTTCCCTGTACATAAGATTTGAAATAACAGGAAAAAAAATTGAGGAAGAATTCAAACAGTAAGAGGACCTCTACGTTAGATAGATTAACTACCATTTTGAGCAATCATCTCCACTTGCTATTTATAGGTAATGTTTGGTTAACAAATCCAGACAACATAAGAAAAACTAGATAGTTCTATACAAAAAGAATAGTACAATACAATTTTGTAGTGCATACTACTGAATACGAATTTTGATAACGATATAAGGTTATTTTTTATGTCAACATGAAAACCCATAAAAGGAGTTTTAGCATGGACACAATAGCAAAAGGAACAATGATGTCATAGGGTCATTTTTTGGATTTTAAGAATATACTTGTTTTGTTCTATAAAATAAATTTTTATACCATCATACATATGGTACAAATTTCTTGAGTTTTATTTAGTACCTTGAGGTCCCTTTGTCCAGTGACATAGTCTAATATGCAAACCACACAAAAGATTAGGAATTTTATCTAAGTCAATATCATAAAATAATGGCAACCAAATGCTACAATAAAGCTCTATCTAAACATATCCTTCAAAAGAAGAAAGAGTTCCATAGTTTTAAAACATAAACAAGAAATGACATGTGATTGAATATATATATATATATATCAACTATTTGCCTCACAAAGCTTAACTAAGATTAACAATGTTTGTAAACACCTGAAATCGCTAAAAGAGATTTGACAATATTTGCAACATGAGAGATCAGAGAAGAACTGAGAAAACCAGCCACAATATCCATATTAACCATTCACTACAATGCTTCCCAGGAGCAACAGCAAAAATGGGATAGGATTATTCTATAGGAAAGGGAAGCACCAGAACGTACCATGGCTACACCGCACACAAGCACCACACTTTATCTTGCAAATGTTACAGACCAACTTCCGTCGAGTCTCTGGAATTCCATCCACATTCATTACAGGTTCCATCTTTCTTAAATCATCTATAAAAACCTCAGGCATCCACAGAGAACAAAATAAGTGAGCAAACTCCACAACCTTATCTTCCCCAATCTTGTGAACAGGCTTCAAAGCACCTCCTTGCTTTGAGCAAAGTACACATGGGCATCCAGAAAAACCTCCACCATTCTTCTGTGCACACCATGAACACAACCAAGAATTATCCAGTTCCTCTTCCAAACCATAACACCTCTTGTGAACAGCAACTTTACATGAACTGCAAACAATTAAAGGATTTGACACTCCACATTCATCACCCTTACCACAGAAATTACACATAGAAGACAACCCATCACATGGTTGGACTGCAAAAACCTTTTCCGCATCACCACAAAGAAGCTTCCGTTTCTTCGAAGACTTCTCTGAAGCCATATAAGCCTTGTTCCTGCAACCCAAAAGCCACTCTGTGCCACTCGAAGAATCTGGAATAGAACAAGCATTTTCTTCCTCTCTTGAAAAAGCTTCACCTCCTACACTATCAATTTCCATATCTTGCTCACCCCTCTCCTCCTTCCCACTACCGCTGTTAGGACAAATACCACCACTACCTTCATTAACATCACTAGTACTTTCCCCACAATCATTATTCACTACACTATCACCCTCCAAAACAGGAATTAATAAACACTTACTAGAGCCTAATGAACTAACAGAAGTTACATTACATAAAGTATCAATATCGGGCAATGCCAAGTTCCTAAGGTAATCATCATTTTCAATCCAGATATTACTTCCCCGAGGCTTCGTAACCGACGACGACTTCTTCTTCTTCTTACTCTCCGTAGCTAAAGTTAACTTCTTTTGCCTCTTTCTACTATCAGAATGCTTCAAAAGGCTCGCCAATCCGATGGGCAGTGTAAGTGAAGTTGAAGCCTCAGCTCCGACCTCGGCAACATCGAATGGAGAGCGCTCCGAAAGTGCTTTCCGAGCCTGAGAAAGCAAACCAATAGACTTACCAGGCAATCTAGGAAGACTCGCCGGAACAGTCGCCGGGACCATCACCGGAACCCTAGAAATCGGGTCCGTCATCTTCGTCTGATTTTGGCATGGTCTTCCTCCAGTCATAGCCCAAACGAGGCAAAGCCACCAGCTAGAGGGCATTCCATCACCAAAATCACAAACCCTAACCCTAACACGAAACTAATCTATATCAATCTCCTACTTTCCTAAAAGTACGTAACCTTCGGCACAAAAATACTAACCCTAATTGCAAGGGCAGGGGGGGAAAGTGCTGACATGCAAAGAGAGTGAAGGGATAACTGCGCCGTCGTCGCGGCTAGGGTTAGGGTTTTCAGTTATTTTTCTGGCAGGTTCTTTTTGTTTCGTTTTGTTTTGGTTCTTGGATCAGTTTTTCTTTCCCAAGAGAGAGAAATGAAAACGGAAAAAAAGAAAAAGAAAAAGAAAAAAGAAACCAAATGAAATGAATTATTTCCCTTTTTTCTTTTTCTTAAAAAAAAAAAAACTTTTGCTCATTGGAGTTTGGATTTCGCTTTCAAAGTAGGAAAAAAAGAGAGAGATTCGCGTTTTTCGCAGGAAAGAGGAGCGGTTGGTTAGGGAGAGCGAATGCGTTTTTTTTTTTTTATTTAAATCAAGGGATGGTTTCAGCGTGCTTTGACAATTGATGTTAATAGATATGGTTTTGTCCAGACCCATATTTATACACGTGTCATGTGGAGACAAGTTGGAGCATTGCAATACAACACCCACGCGCACTTTCCACAAACTCATGCACGTAGTCTATCCTTGGTGCCGTTCCCAGCTCAAACCTTGTCAATTTCCGTGTGTGCTTACACGTGCTTAGCAGGCTCCATATTTTGGCACGGGTGCTAATATGCTCCTGTTTTCAGGGAGCTCAGGAAGATGAAACGGCAGGCAATGGTTCACAAATTCAAAGGTTATCCACTTAAATATAGCAAATTTTTAAAATATCATATTTAAAAAAATTATTTTTAAAATAAGTTTTTAATACGTTGACCTGTTGCTTGACGGCATGGATATGATTTGTGCTCACAATACAATTTTTTGCATTATCCCACAATTATGAAAATCTATACTATAAATCTAAAAAAATTATTATAAAATAATACTACAAGCCAATGAAAAAATCAAAAAGTGATACTGCAAATTTCCATAGTATCACAACGTGTAAACTTAAATGCATAGTAAAAATTTGCACCAATAGTTTGTAATATAAATGCAAATTCTTAATGTATGCGTTTATTATCAAATATTGTTTGATAAAATCTAATGAATATTAAAATAGCTTACAAACAACTGTTGATAAATTACAAAATTGTAAATATAAATACACAAGAATCGCTAACAACTATGGAAGATCCCCCTTCTACTACGCTAAAACAAAGTGGTCGAGACTCTACCTAAGTTGCACAATGGAGACAGATAATATTAGTATTATATAGGTAATGGTTCGACAATAGAAGTATGTGTATTGTTTATATCATTTACTATTATCACATCAACGTAGGCATGTTCTTCTGTTATAGCCTTTTCATCAGCAAAATCCACATGTGATTTTATGTAGTTACTCTCTAATGTCTATTTCCATGTAATATCTTTTTCGTCGAGGTTTCTCCTTTTTCCAAACGAGGTTTTCCCTTAGGCAGAGTGACGAGAACTATACTGGCTCTCAATCCAGGTCCTCTCATATGGGCATGAAGTGCATCCTATATGTCACCTCTTGGTAGGACCACTTGTACCAATCTAATATAGAATGCGTCATGTCGAACCTGATCGAGGTAACTATAACATAGGCGTAGGAGTGTGGGATTCAATAAATTTGCCACTTTTGGCAAGTGCATATGCTGTAGGCAAAGTCGATAGTGTGAGTTTAGCTACCTCCCCTTAATTTGCTCGCCACACGATGACTACTAATAAGCACTTCAAAAATTCTCTTCTACTTGCTACAGTCAATGACCTTGTTGCATATTTGGTGAATATTCTACCCTTTATCATATTCTTCAATGCTTTCACATGTTTTTTGACGAAGTACCCCATGTAATTGTAGAATGCCTTTTTCACTAAAGTAATCACAAGTAACCCCCGAGCTCTCTCCAATACAAAATTGTAGCTTTCATCAATATTAGTGGCCATATACCAAAACTGATAGTAACTGTCATGAGCTAATGTCCACATAACCACTGATATGTTGTCAAACTAGTTCAATGCATTTGGCAAAATAGTCCCCACCTGCTCCATCAGAAAGTTTAACTTCTAAGCCTATGATTGTAACCTAGTGTAAACACTCCATTTTTGCCCCTAATAATTAATAATGATCAATTTACAATTTTTTACATTTTTAAAATTTTTCTTCTAATTTAACAAAAATAAAGGAAAAATATTCAAATAAAATAAAATAAATAGGAAAAGCATATCATTTTTAGGAAAAAAAAGAGATAGAAATAACAAAAAAGAGGTTAAATAATTTTTGTAAATTTTTTGAATTTCGAAATAATATAAAAATAATAAAAATTGCATCGCATATATGCAATTTGCGTTAAATAAAAAAAACTGAGGAGTAGGCTAGCCTAGCTGGTCCAGACCATAGCCTCATGCGTGAGCGTACGCGCGTATGGGGGGTAGGGTGGGGGGGAGGGCTTGGTCGCGAGTTTAAATCGTGGGAGCTACAATCCGCGTTTTGCAATTTTTTTTCCTTCTCCCAAGACACGTGTCGGCTTGTGATTGGACGGATGGAGCACACATGCTGAGCGTGTGATCGTCTTCAACCTCCATCCGAAATGCTCATCGGCTGTGGAAAATCTAAATTCGACCATTTTGATGCGATTTTTTGCACAAATCCAACAAATTTTTAACTAAAATGAGATAAAAATCATCCAATTAGCATAAAATCGTAACAAAATCAAAGATTTAGATGAATATAAGCAAATCGAAGATGAGTTTTTAACCGAAGATACAATTCATGCCAATCGAAGGAAATTCGAGCTTATTTAGCTCGATTTCTAGTGCTTATAAATAGAGCACGATGTGGAGAAGCTAGATCACACATTAGAAGAGAGAAAAAGAGAGAAAACATGAGGTGTTGAAGCTCATCGGAGATTTCCTAGCCGCAACCACTGATCAAGCTTCGAACCACTACCTAGAGGCGTTTATGAAGAAATCCACCACTACGGCTAGATTACCTACCCTCAAAAAGCTCAGAAGCCGCCTTAAAAAACCGCTGGAACATTACCGACAAGAACTCTCCAATCGATTTGACCCGACCCAATTCGACCCGATTCGATTCGATCCGACTCAACCTGTGAACCACAACCCGTACCTAGGTAAGTTGATTTTTTGATTTTTTTTATTATTTATTTTATCTTATTTTTTTTTCGTATTTGTTTATTTATTTTACTTAGATACTTATTTTATTAGAAATTTATAATCCAAAAAAAATATAAATAATAATGTTAGGGTTTTAATTAGTCTTTTTTTTTTACAATAGATATATTTAGTTTAATATAGAAATAATAAATAATAAAAAATAAAATAATGAGAAAAAATAAATAAAAATTTTAAAATTAAATAATTAGTTGGGATAATAACATGAATTAATAATAGATCATTTTATCACTTAGAAAAATCTTTTTTTTTTCAAAATAAATCAAAAATTGGTTTTTCTTAAATTAAATTTTTTTAGAAAATAAAATAATAAAGCTTGGGCTTAGATTTTTTTCCAAAACTTTGAAAATGATAAAAAACGTAAACCTGGGATATTTTCATAATTAAAACTTAAACCAAGCCACTAAAATTTTATAAAAAACGAACTACGACTTGTTTGATCTTAAATAGTTAGTACGTAAGCACCCTTATAGGACAACTCTAAAAAAAAAATAAAAATCATTTTCCAAATTAGTATGAGTTGTTTTAATATCCCTTTTTTAAATATGTATCCAAAATAAAAAAGTAAAAAAATAAAAATAAAATGAAATAAAATAAAAAAAGATATCAGAATATGGTCTACATTTTAGAAAAATAAGATGGTAACTTTAAGATTTTAATAAGTTAGCCCCCCCCCCCCCCCCCCCCCCCCCCCGAGTCGAGAATCTCTGGTTTTACTTTCTTCTTTTTTCATTTACAAAAATTAAAAGAGGAGATTTCGTCGGCTAGTTGTCTAAATTAGAATTAATCCGCTCAATTAGTTTTAATTCAATAATTTTTCCCAACTTCAATTGGGTGGCGACTCCAAATAAATAATAAGATTCTTAGTTCAAGTCGATAATTTATATTGGATGAGCATATGATCAAATATGAATTGGATTAGGAACATAGATGAAAAATAAAAAATTAGACTTGATGGGATAGTGACTCCGCTGGGGAGCTATAGTAGGTTAGCCACTTGAACCTTCTAAAATCACCATTTCTAGATGTCTCTTAACTATTATACTGTAAGATATTACTAATACTAACCTTTTAGGAATCTAATAAAGTTTATGGTTTATTTTTTACTACTGATGAGTTTGTATGCATGCAATTGTGTGAGTAGATACGATCAGACTCAAGCCGTCTTAGGACTCTAAGACGGGGGGCCATTGTGTAAGTTCTGGGTGAAGTGATATAATCACTATTCAGGGCTGAGTAGGCCATCCCATCTAATGCTTTGATATGGCCTGAGATCCATTTCTTCGAGAATGCAGGAGGCCATAGAGCTTGGGGACCTATTAGAACCTACTTATTTGCATACATGAAGGCATGGGCCGACAATTGATTAATGATGTAATTTTTGTTGTTCCTTTTCTAGAGTACAGATACATTTACCTATAATAGCATCATTGGGTACTTTGTAAATATTTTGTGTAATTGGAAATTCCTATTATAATAGATGGCTAGTCTCACAGTCGACCGTTTCCTCCGCAAGGAAATCCGGGTTTGTAAACTTCTAAATCCAAAATTATTACTAGACTACTGGTTTACTTTGTATGACCCTGAGGAACAGGCCTTCATCCAAGAAAAGATAAGGCCCATTTTGTCACTAATGAAAATGGAAATGAACCTACCTTTGATTCGGGCTATCTTACACCTTTGGGAAATCAAGCCCACAGCTTTCTTATTGGGCTGCATGAGATTACACCAACCCTGGAAGAATATACCCAACTTCTGCAGGCTCCATCACTTACTAGCGAGATATATGTGCCAGATCTCGAGGCTAGGCTGGCTAGTATTTTCAATAGACTTCTGGGTATTCGAAAGACAGTAATCAACCAGGCCTTGGCAAGCTGTAACGGATACTGCCTTCGGATGGACGAATTAGAAGCTTGGTTTATAGCTCGGAATGGTGATTGGAACATGAATGATATATTATGGGGGGATCCCAAGAGCTACAAACAGAGAAGGGTATACGCTTTCATCCTGACATCATTTGCAACCATACTCTTCCCTACCGGGATCTTTCACATCCACTACAGGGTTGTAGAACTGGTAGTCCAATTTCTAGAAGGAAAGTCTTATATTTCGGCCCTATTAGTTGAACAAATTCGGAACTTGAATTTTGTTAAAAAGAAAGGTCATGGAATTCTTCGCTCGAACGTTAACCTCATCCTAATATGGTTCGTAAGCCACCTCAAATGTTTCGGGTCGAACATGGTTTAGAAATCCCTAGCTCAACAAGTAGATCTCGTGGACTCCTGCATAGAAAGGATAAAGTTACCCGACGACCTTACCAACTATAGTTGGGTAAAAGTACTCAAGGGCTTCAGTGCCAATGATATCCTTTGGACTGTTAGATGGAGTTGCTGCAACAAGGTCATCCTAACTTACGGAAACTTTCAAGTTGTTCCTTTAATTGGTATCATTGGGTGCACAGGTTATCATCCAAACTCAGTGGTCCGTTAGTTTGGTACCATCCAAGATATAGTTTACAGGCTGTCGTTGGAGGAAATTACATTCAAATACCAAGATCCAAGTCTACTAGTGGCTGAGAAGATTGCTAAACTGGCAGAGGTTAAAGTCTTATGGGAAGCCTGGATTGAGAGCCCCAACATAGACCTCGGAGACCTGAATGGGGAAATGGGCAAACATCAAGCCACCAGAGATTTCGTGATCCGCCAACTATATTAGACGGGAGAAAGGGCGTACCAAGTCTTGGATGTCACTCAACTCGCGCTAGACGATGTAGGTCTAGAATTAAAAACTTACATGGAACAAGTCAAGGCCCAGATGGAAGTATACTTTAAAGCTGTAAACTTTAAGAAGGACGTCTAGAAGGGCAAAATTAAAGATTTTGACCAAAGGAACAAAGCCTTGGAAGCTCAGCTAGAGAAGACCTAGACTAGAGTCAGAGAATTGGAAGCCATCATCAGTGGAGAATCGGTGCTTCCACAGTTAAAGAAGAAGAAGACTAGGAACTAGATTAGCATTGTACTTTTTCTTTTTCGTGTATCAAACTCCAAGTTCCAATATTAATAAAAATAAAGTTTCAGTATTATATCATTAATCAATTGTTGGCCCCCTTTTCTTTTAAGCATTTATATGATACATGTAACATATTTACATACACACATCAAACTAAAAAATGCGAATCCAAGTGTCAAAGATAGCTCCCAAACAATTGAATCCTCCAAGGAGCTTGATCCATACCCGCTCTAAGACCAAAATGGCAAACAGTGGTAACAATAGTGATAACCGCAATAACTCTGGCGCTGATACGACCTCGGACCTCAGGATTGTATCCCTAGAACAAACTGTCCAACAGTTGGCTGCACAAGTTCACCTCATAATTGAGAGTATTGGCCTCCTTCGCACCACCCAACTAACTCAGGAAGAGCATTCAAGGGCTAGAATAGGAAAGGCAGTAGAGGGTCAACCTCCAGAGTATGAGGAAATCAAGTCCCACCTCAACCCAGCATTCGAGTATGAACCGAGAGTCAACCTTGGCCCAACCTTGGATGATATAAAAAGGAAATGGAAGAAAGGCAAAAGGAGATGGAGAGAAAACTTTTCTAACAACTGGTTGACAAGATGAAGACGTTAGAAGGGCCTGACGGCTTTGAGCAAGCAGGAATCACCAGCCTGCCAGTGTATGGGGAAGAAGCTTATCCAAAGAAGTTCAAGGCCCCGGAATTTGAAAAATATGATGGCACTAGATGCCCTAAGATACATATAAGGCTATATGTGTGGAAGATGAGCAAATATGCCCAATATGATCAACTAATGGTCCAGACCTTCCAAGATAGTCTCAAAGGCCTTGCCCTTATTTGGTATACATACTTAGACTTCAGCTAAGTCAACATTTGGGAAAGATTCACCTGGACATTCTACGACCGATACAAATTCAATATCGAAGTTGCCCATTCGGTAATGGATTTGGGAAGCATCCAAAACAAACATGCTGAATCTTTTAAGGAGTATGCCCAACGCTAGAGAGCTCAAGCCACCAGGGTAACAACCCCAAAATCTGAAAAAAGAGTTAACATTCATCTTCATCAACACTCTAGAGAAGACTTACTTCTTACATCTAATAGGCCAGATGCCATCCAGTTTCGCAGAGGTAGTGGCAGCAGGGTACCGAATCGAGAATGCCATCACGTCAGGGAGACTCTAGACAGCCAAGGAATCCACCGTCGGCACGGTTAACTCCGGTAAAGTCATCAGGGTTGGGTCTCATGTGACATTTCAGACCACAAATGCCCTAATCCAGCGATCACCAATGAATCACAACTAGGCCACCAGGTTCATGAGACAATTCACTTCGATACCGATCCCACTCAGCCAGGTCTTTGCGTGGTTACGAGCAGATAATTTGATCAGCTTTGAGATTCCCAGCGATTGGTATAAGCTAAGAAATTTTGA
This sequence comes from Laguncularia racemosa, assembly GCA_037954665.1. Taxonomy (NCBI): domain Eukaryota; kingdom Viridiplantae; phylum Streptophyta; class Magnoliopsida; order Myrtales; family Combretaceae; genus Laguncularia; species Laguncularia racemosa. The sequence continues at coordinate 1,522,230 of JBBMOL010000040.1, forward strand.
CCCGAGCCTCAAGTCCAATTATCATATAGGGCAAGAGGGTCATTCCACAGACAGATGCTGGAAGCTCTAAAACAAGATTCAAGACTTGATTGATGCCGGAATAGTGTAGTTAGATTTTGTCATCGCACCGGCACTTAATGTCAACACTAACCCACTGCCTAACCACAAGCCTACCATCAATATGATTACATTCGAAGAGCTAGACTCCAAATCAAAAGTCCCTAAAATAGGAGAAGATAACAGTGCAGCAAAAAAGTAGCTCATGCCAAGTTTCAGATAAAACTCCTAAATCACAGATCAAGAAGAAGTGGTTAACCAGAGACCTAACAGTCAGTACCCTAGGCAAATCACATGGGAGGTTTGAGTGTCTAGTGAATTACTCTTTCACCCCAACCAAGTATAGGCCACCTATTGGATGGGGGCTCGAATTTGAGAAAGAAGACAACCCACTAAAGGAAAAAGAGGAGTTCGTAAACATGATAAAATTAGACCCCAAGTCGGTAGTCATAAAGTGCTACGAGAGACAGGTTACTGAGGTGCAAATCCCGAAGAAGAGATATGTATTTAATGTCCCAATACCCTCAGAAAGGTATAAGGTGGCAACATTCAACCATCAGGCCCTTGAATAGGAAAGACCCCCCATTATAAGAGGAATTACCCACTTTGGGAGAATTTATGACCCTAAATATAAGATCTCAATTGAAGAGCCTAACATTGCGGCAGAGAAAGAGGAAGAAGAGGGGCTCCCTACATTCACGAAAATGATCAAGGTGAGTGAATACAAAATCATGGAACAACTGAATACAGTTCCAGCCCAGATATCACTTATGGGCCTTCTCACAACATTTGAGCCTCACTGGGAAGTACTCTTCAGAGTACTCAAGCAGGTCAAGGTACCAGAAGGCATCGCAACAGAGAAATTAAGCCATGTAGCAGATTCAATCTTCACCATGAATCAAATATCCTTCTCTCCCGAAGAGCTGGGAGAAGATGGAGACCAACACAAAAAACCACTGTTTATAATGGTGAAATGCAATGACACACTTGTCTCCAAAGTACTCATAGACAACGGATCTTTTCTCAACGTATGCCCTTTAGCCACCCTTGACATGCTGGGGGTTGATGTAAGCAACATCAAGCCGAGCTCGACAGTGGTTAGGGCCTTCAATGGGTCTAAGAGAGAGATAGTGGGGGAAATCAACTTGTTAGTGGAAATTGGTCTACAGATATTCCACATCTCTTTCCAAGTACTCGACATCCCAAGATCTTTCAACCTACTATTGGGGAGGCCGTGGATATATACCACCGGAGCCATATCCTCTAATCTACATCAGAAGGTCAAGTTCATAACAAATAGATAGATCATCAACATACTGGGAGAGCAGGACTATGCTATCTATAAAGAAACTGCTATACCTTACATTGGGGAAGACGGTTCTGAGGACTTTGGGCTCCAGATATTCAATGAAGTGAGTATGGTAACAAGCAAGGAGGGCCATCAATTAAAGGAGAGACAACAAGGGACGTTTGGGCTAGGGTACATTCTTACATCCCAAGAAGAGGCACAAGCAAGAGGTATTAGAGGCAGAAGGACAGAGAAGCTAAGCGATACCTAGATGCATTTTCCATCTTTCCAACAATCATTCATGCGAGCAACTACTATTCAAGAGCCAAAGATGAGCAAAACCAACGTCAGCAATAAAGGTTCAGCCTCTTGCACGTCCAATCAGCATCCAACTTTTAATAATTGGTTTTATTATCCTGTTGATATCACTAGGTCAGCTCAAAGATAGGGAACAATTATTAAACAAATTTCCATTGTGGTTAATTATTCTTCAAAGTCAATAAATTTCAACTTATTTCTTTTGCTTATATACGTTCTCGCTCCACTTTCCCTACAGATTCCTTACCATCAAACATCAAAGACATTTCGCACAAGTAAGTAATGAAAACATCGATATCGTTTTCGACACTACTACGTCAGCCGTTGGAAGCGATGTCTTTGACCACGAAATAATATAAGAAAATTGGAAAAAACATGAACAAAGTAAAATCTCAATCGAAGAGTCGATGGAGATAGTAAATCTAGGAAGCACAGAGGAACAAAAAAACCTCAAGATTGGGGCTAATTTGAGTGATGGGCAAAAGCGTGAGATAATCGAGCTGTTAACTGAATATGTAGATGTATTCATCTGGTCATATGGCGACATGCCAAGACTTGACCAGTTAATAGTAGTTCACAAACTTCCCACGAGAGAAGATGTCAAACCTAAAAAACAAAAATTGAGAAGGTTTAGGCCTGACATCTTACTAAAGATCAAAGATGAAGTAAAAAAATTACTAGAGGTGGGGTTTATTGAGGTATCAGACTACCTATAATCGATAGCAAATATAGTCCCCGTTCTAAAGAAGAATGGGAAAGTGCGAGTGTACGTAGACTTTCGAAACTTAAATCAATCTACGCCTAAAGATAATTTCCCTCTAACTCACATTGACGTCTTGGTAGATAATACTGCAGGGAATCATCTCTTTTCATTTATGGATGGGCTTTCAAGATATAATCAGATAAAAATGGTTAAAGAAGATAAAACTAAAACAACCTTTATCACAATATGGGAAACTTTCTGTTACAAAGTTATGTCATTTGGTTTGAACAACACTAGGGCAATGTATCAAAGAGCCATGGTCACGATACTTCATGACATGATGCATCGAGAAGTTGAAGTATACGTTGACGATATGATAGCCAAGTCTAAGGGAGAAGAAAGCCATACGGTTATCCTAAAGAAATTGTTCAAGCGGTTGAAAAAGTTTTAGCTTAAGTTAAATCTTGAAAAGTGTACTTTTGGGGTCACAACAGGCAAGTTGTTATGGTTTGTTATAAGTTGAGAAGGTATTAAAATCGATCTCGACAAAGTAAAGGCCATACTGGAACTATCCTCTCCACGCACTATAAAAAAGGTGAGAAGTCTGTTGGGAAGATTGAATTCCGTTTACTATTCCGTTTAATGAAAAAGAATGCCATGGTAGAATGTGATGATGAATGCGAAGAAGCATTCAGAACAATAAAAGACTATCTCACCAATCCCCCAATCTTGATAATTTTAAAATAAGGAAAGCCTTTATTCTTGTACCTCACAATACTCCCTTAATCCATAGGGTGCGTGTTGGGGCCGAAAGATGAAGAAGGAAGGGAACGTTCCATATACTATCTAAGCAAGAAGTTTATAGACGGGGAATAGAGGTATTCTAAAATAGAAAGGACCTGTTGTGCTTTGATTTGGGTCATGCATTGGTTAAGGCAATACACCTTTTACTACCCCATCGAATTGCTAACAAGATACGATCCCCTAAAGTACTTGGCAGAGAAGCTCGTTCTGTTAGGAAGGATCTCCAAATGGCAAATGCTCTTATCCGAATTTGATATCACATATATAAATCAAAATTCAATAAAAGGGCAATCTTTAGCTGGTTAGTTGGTAGAACACCCAATTGAGGGAGATCCCCGAGAATCACAAGCCCAATTCCTTGATGAAAATATATTAATAGCAGAGGGCGAACTAACATAAGACTATGGGACAGAACAAAGCCCTAAATGGAAAATGTTCTTTAATGGAGCTACCAATGTATTCAGTTGTGGGATCGGGGCAGTACTAATATCACCAGAAGAAACATAATTCCCTTTAGCGATGAGACTCACATTTCTATATACTAATAATATTGTGGAATATGAGGCATGCATCCTCGGCCTCAAAATGGCTTGCCACATGGAAATCCATGAATTAGAAGTATACAAAGATTCTTCACTCATCATATTATAGATACGAGGGGAATACAAAACTAAAGACCCTAAATTGTTACCATACCATCAACATTTGATAGAGTTGATCAATGAATTCAAAGTAGTTACCTTCACATACATCTCAAGGACTCAAAATCAGTTTGTAGATGCCTTCGCAACATTAGCATCTATAATTCAAATGACAAGGGAAGCCAAAGTCCAACCATTGAAAATAAACATTGTAAATGGCCCGTTTACTGTCTGGTAATCTAAAAAGCACTAGATGATAAGCCCTAGTATTACGATATCAAAACTTTTCTCCAAGAAAGCAAATACCCTGAAATGGCCAGTAAAAATGACCAAAGAACACTTAAAAGGTTAGCAAGTCATTTATTACTAAATGGGCCTGTGCTTTATAGAAGATCACCTAACACCACAATGCTAAGGAATGTGGATAAAAAAGAGGTAAGTGAACTGATGAAAGAAGTGCATGAAGGAGTATGTGGACTTCACATGAACAGCTACGTGTTGGCCCAAAAAATCATGAGAATGGGTTATTATTGGTTAACAATGGAATTAGACTGCATCAAATATGTCAAGCACTATCACTTGTGTCAAGTTTATGCAAACCGAATGAATGACCCACCTAAAAAGCTTCATTCGTTGTTTGCACCATGGCCATTCTCCATGTGGGGGATTGACATCATTGGGCCAATTACTCCAAAAGCATCAAATGGTCACAAATTTATATTAGTAGCTATCAATTACTTCACCAAATGGGTAGAAGCTTCATCATATGCTAGTGTCACTAAAGGGGTAATAGTTCGATTCCTAAAGAGGGACATAATAGCTTGTTATGGAGTTCCTGAATCAATTATCATCGATAACGGCACCAACCTCAACAACAAGTTGATGACAGATTTGTGTTAACACTTCCATATGAACCACAGAAATTCGACTCCCTACCATCATCAAATATATGGCATAGTAGAAGCAGCCAACAAGAACATCAAGAGAATTATCGAGAAAATGACAATCACTTACAATGATTGGCACGAGATACTACCATTCGCCCTCATGGCTTATAGAACCTCAATTCGAACATCTACTGGAGTTACCCCATATTATCTGGTATATGGTACTGAGGCAGTTCTACCAATTGAAATCAAAATACCATCCTTTAGGATCCTATTAGAAGTGCGCAGTTAGATGAGTCAGACTGGGTAAAGAAGAGGCTTGATCAGTTTAATTTAATTGATGAAAAAAGATTCGCTGCGTTATGTCATGGCCATTGCTACTAACAAAGAATGGCTCGAGCATTCAACAAAAAAATGAAACCTTGATGTTTTAAAGAAGGAGATTTGGTGCTAAAGAAAGTTCTCCCAAATGCTCAAGATTCAAGAGGGAAGTTTATCGAAACTACGAGGGTCCATATGTTGTAAAAAAGGTATTGTCAGGAAGAGCTTTAATATTAACCCAAATGGATGGTCCATAATTGAGAGACCCCATTAATATGGATGCTGTTAAGATGTACTATCCTTAGGCAAGAAAATTGAAATTTTGCCAAGATTCATAAATGCCAATATTCAATATAAATTTCGTTGAGTTTAGTTTTCATTTCTTTTACAAGCAAAGTTAATATCACTGAATGATCAATCATTTCAACCAATTTTCATTAAAATAAATGTCTATATACACACATTACCCATTGCCTCACCATGAATAATGAATATTGAAGTGATAAAAAATCTCAATAGATTTTATGATATAATTCTACCTATTTTTTTTTAGCATTCAACTTAGTGCATTAATAGGATAACACCACAATCATAAGAGTCGTGCTCATAAGAAAGAAAGCACATTAAGGCCCTCAACCTTGCTTTGAAGCAAAAGTAAGCAAAAAAGAAGCAAACCAACATGAAGGTTTGGTTATTTAGTTGCAATCCGTGATAAACCGATAAGCATTCAGAGTAAATAACCATCATTAATTATGAATCACATATTCTAAGATAAGCAGTCTACAAGACATCTCTTACCAATCATTTGACCAGTTTGCTAGAAAAGTTTTTAGAAGTATTAGGTAAGCCAACCTACAATGGGGCATTTCTTGGTTATATGTTCTTAAAGTTAGCTCACAATGGGACACTTTCCTAGACATTCACTCTCAGGGTTAGCCCATAGGGGCACCTTCCAAGAGACCTATTCTTCAGGGTTGCAAGTCCAAGGAGACGCTTCCCGCTATCGGTTAGTTAGCCTACAATAGGGCACTTTCCTAAGATATCCTCTCTTATGGTTATAAGTCCGAAGAGACACTTCCTATTATCGATTAGTCAACTCATAAGAGCACTTTTCTAGATAATTTATCGATTAGTCAGCTCATGAGAGCACTTTTCTAGATAATTTATTGATTGGTCAGCTCATAAGTGCACTTTTCTAGATACTCCATCAATTAGTCACCTTATAGGAGCATTTCTCTAGATTATCCCCTTTAGGGTTGTTAGTCCTATAAGACACTTCCTAATATTGATGATTTAGCTCATGAGAGCACTCCTTCAGAACATTTCTTCTCCAACAGTTGCTGGTCTAGCTAAACGCTTCTGTTAACAGGTGGCCAGCTCATAAGAGCACTTCCTTGGACAATCTCTTCTTTACGGTCGTTAGTCTAATAGGACGCTTCCTGTTATTAGTTATTTCAATCACAATAACACACTCCTAAACAGTCCCTGAGATATTTGCTATCATCGATTAGTTAGCCCATAAAGTACTTTTCTAGATGATATCTTACTCTAGGTTGTTAAATTGTTTAAGATCATTCCCCAAGTAATATTAATCATTACAAAGCTTTCATAGGATTATTAGCTCATGGAGCATTTTTCCTACTAGAACTAAGTTTAGATAACCAGTCAATTATGATGTACCTAAAACCAAGGTCTAAGCACATGCAAATGAACTAAAGGAACAACTTCAATTCACAAGATCAATACCGGTTCAAAGGGCACAAAAATTGCGTGAACCCTAAATGAAGTGGGTGAACCGATTGCTATATTTCATGAAATGAATATCACAATGATGTATTCCCCAATGAAGATCATAAAATATACTTGACAATCACGTGAATAATACATAAGATCAACAAGAACAACTCCGAAATCAACCTTTCCAACAAGAGCCAATTTACGCTACAAGATGAAGCAAAATTTGATGGTGATAACAAATGCTAAGAACCAGTCATTTAAGTAATAATAATTTGATTACAAATGCAATCAAATCTGACCAAGAAACTTCCAATTCAACCCTAGATATTACACACTAGAGAAGAAAAGAAATCACAACAAAATGAAATTGATATGACTTACAATTTCAAGTGTTGCACTCGCCACAATCTCAACTCTTGGGATTGAAATTGATAAGAGAAAGTTCGAACTAGGAAACCCTAATTCTCTCACATGAAAATGAGTGTCTTAATCTAAAAGTTGGCCTCCTAAAACCTTACTTTAAGCAAGTACTTTTACTTGCTCCCTTTAGGGTTAAAAAAGTCTACAAAATTACAACTATGCCACTTTTAGGATGGCCGGTCCTAAAACTCAATTACAACCAAATAAAAGTATCCCAAAATGATTACAACATAAATAGTCCAAGTAAATAACAAATATATAAAAATTAGTCTTCAAGATGCTAGCTCTTCCATAGGACTCGTCGGCTCAGCTCATCACCGGTTTAGGTCGGTTCATGGATAATCCACAAGCTGAGTTTTAGTGAGTTTATCTATCGCCCTATAAAGCCTGATAAGTATGCCTGTTGGAATATATAATACATAAATAAGAGAAAAGAGGTTAGTAAACAAATAATGCCGGGGTCGATTTGCTCAAAATGGACCTTTATCGCCAAGATTCGAATTCCTTTAACTTTTGTCATAATGATAAGTCTTGTTAGATTTTGATTCCTATCAAACTATAGTGTTATCCACTCAGTCCGTCGGCCAAAAACAACGTTTTTCTAGTCTTTGTAGTTAAGTTTTTCAAACTTTACTACAAAGAGGGACAACTGTAAATACTCTATTTTTGCCCCTAATAATTAATAATGGTCAATTTACAATTTTTTCCATTTTTAAACTTTTTCTTCTAATTTAGCAAAAATAAAGGAAAAATATTCAAAAAAATAAAATAAATAGAAAAAATATATCATTTTTAGAAAAAAAACAACAAAAGAGGTTAAATAATTTTTGTAATTTTTTGAATATCAAAATAATATAAAAATAATAAAAATTGCATCGCATATATGTAATTTACGTTAAATAAAAAAACTGAGAAGTGGGCTAGCCTAGCTGGTCCGGACCATGGCCTCACACGCGTCGGGGGGGAGGGGGGGGGGACTCAGTCGCGAGTTCGAATCACGGGAGATGCAATATGCGTTTTGCAATTTTTTTTCCTTCACCCAGGATACGTGTCGGCTTGTGATTAGACGGGGGGAGCATATGCGTCGGGCGCGTGATCGTTTTCAACTTCCATCCGAAATGCTTGTCGGCCGTCGAAAATCTAAATCCGGCCGTTTTAATGTAATTTTTTGCACAAATCCGATAAATCTTTAACTAAAATGAGATAAACATCATCTAATTAGTATAAAATTGTAACAAAATCAAAGATTTAGATGAATCTAAGCAAATCAGAGATGGGTTTTTAACCAAAGATACGATTCGTGCCAATCAAAGGAAATTTGAGCTTATCCAACTCAATTTCTGGTACTTATAAATAGAGCACAACGTGGGGAAGCTAGATCACACATCATAAGTGAGAAAAAGAGAGAAAACATGAGGTATTGAAGCTTGCTAGAGATTTCCTAGCCGCGACCACCGATCAAGCTTCAAACCACCACCTGGAGGTGTTTATAAAGAAACCCACCACCATAGTTAGATTACCCACCCTCGAAAAGCTTAGAAGCCGCCTTCAAACGCTTTAAAAAACTGCCGAAATGCTGCCGATGAGAACCCTTCGACCGATTCGACTCTATCCAATTTGACCTGACCCACGAACCATGACCCGTACCCAAGTAAGTTGATTTTTTAATTATTTATTTTTTTCGTATTTATTTATTTATTTTACTTAGATACTTATTTTATTAGAAATTTATAATAAAAAATATAAATAATAATGTTAGGGTTTTAATTTTTTTTAGAATATTAATATAAAAATAAAAAAATAATGAGAAAAAATAAATAAAAATTTTAAAATTAAATAATTAGTTGGGATAGTAACATGAATTAATAATAGATCCTTTTATTACTTAGAAAAATCATTTTATTCAAAATAAATCCAAAATTGGTTTTTCTTAAATCAAAATTTTTTAGAAAATAAAATAATAAAGCTTGGGCTTAGATTTTTTCCAAAACTTTAAAATGAAAAAAGAAGAAGTAAACTTGGGGTATTTTTATAATTAAAACTTAAACCAATCCACTAAAGTTTTATAAAAAGCGAATACGGCTTATTTGATCCTAAATAGCGGATACGTAGGCATCCTTATGGGGTAACTCTAAAAAAAAAATAAAAAATCATTTTCCAAATTAGTATGAATTGTTTTAATATCCCTTTTTTAAATATGTATCCAAAATAAAAGAAAAATAATAATAATAATAATAATAATAATAATAATAATAATAATAATAATAATAATAATAATAATAATAATAATAATAATAATAATATAATAATGACAAGAAGAAGAAGAAGAAGAAGAGAGAAGAAGAAGAAGAAGAAGAAGAATATGGTCCACATTTCAGAAGGATAAGGTAGTAACTTTAGGGTTTTAATAGGTTAGTCTTCGAGTTGAGAATCTTCAGTTTTACTTTCTTCTTTTTTCATTTACAAAAATAAAAAAGCGGAGATTTTGTCGACTAGTTGTCCAAATTAGAATTAATCCGCTCAATTAGTTCCAATTTAATAATTTTTCCCAACTTCAGTTGGGTGGCGACTCTAAATAAATAATAAGATTCTTAGTTTAAGTCGAGGATTTATATTTGATGAGCATAGGATCCAATATAAATCGGATTAGGGACATAGAGAAAAAAAATTAAAAATTAGACTCGACACTTGGTATATGTAACCAACCTCTTGCATTGCAGGTTTTTGTATGCCGAGTTGAAGTTGTTCATAAGGTGTTGTAGACAAAACCGTTACACTAAAAATGGAGGGAGCCATCCATTGGCTTCTTCTTTAACTACTCACTTGTTTATGACATGTTTATCTAATGTGGGGCAAATGGTTTTACGACTTACATGGTCGCCAACAACATGTTCCTTTAATTTCCTCAAAAACCAGCTCCATTTTTAGCCATCTCCTGGTCTATGATCGCGAATACCAACAGAAGTATATAGTTATTGCCATCGATGCTATAAGCAATTAGCAACTTGTGCGTGTACTTGCCATATAGAAAAGTTCCATCAATGATAACAATTGGTTTAAGGTATCTCCATGTTGTAATGTATGGCTCGTATGCTTAAAAAACCCATTTAAGAGTGCACACTTGAGGATAGTTGATCTGCTCCAATTCTAATCAATTTGTATTCCGGGATTTGTATTTTTGATGGCATTTAGAAGCTTAGGGAGTTCATTATAAGACTTTTCCCAATTCTCATAGACATGCTTAATGATCAATTTCTTCCCATCCCAAACTCGTCTCCTACTTATCTTGTAACTAAATTCCTATTTGATAATAGAAGTAAGCTCCGCAATCTTCATATTAGGATTATCCTTAACAAGATTTGCAAACCAGTTAGCAAGAATATTGCAATCCGATTATGAGTGATCTTGACTTAATAGTAGCTTATTGCATGTGTGTAGATCCTTAAATGATAGGAATCAAAATCCTACAAGACCTATTATTAGGGCAAGAACCAAATGATTACAAAATTTGGTGATGAGGGTCCTTTTTGAATAAACCGACCCTGAAAATACTTATATACTAACTTCTTTTCTATTATTTATTTGTTGTGCATTCCGGTAGGCATACTTATTAGGTTTTACACGGCGATGGACAAACTCACTAAAACTTAGCTTGTGGGTTATTCATGGATTGACATAAACCAAAGAAGAACCGGACCAACAAATTACTCAATTGAATTAAAGAACCGGCCACTTGAAGAACCTTGTACTTGTGATTGTTATTTTGAGAATTAGCCATTTCATTTAGCATTTGTAATTTCTTTTCTTGGAACTGGCCACCTAAGTGGCATATTTGTAATTTTTTGGTTTGTTTTACCCTAATAGGAGTAAGTATAAATACTTGTTAACTAGGGTTTATATGAGACTTTTTGACATTTTAATAAAAACCAAACACTTTGTTGTGAGGGAGTCCTTGCATGCAAATCACATCTCTTATCAATTTCATGTGTGGAATTATGGGGAGATTAGCTTAAGAATTTTGTGAGTAATATCAATTTTCTTTAGTTGATTCCAATTATTACTAGTGTGTCATATCTAGTGAGTGATTAGCTTTGTTCTTGTTTTGTTCATATTTCACATCAATTAGGATTCCTTTCCAATTTAAGGTTCACGCCATTTTAGTTGGAAATTGGACTCTATTGTGTTGTTCATTTGTTTTATTTCAGAAATACAATTGATTGTCATTGTAAATTGCGTGAATATCATTTGAACTTTAGGGTTTAAGTGCTTGTTGGTGTCATGCATTTTGTGGAATTAGTTTGGTGTTCTTGTAATCAAATTATAGGCACATCATCTTTTTAGTATCAGAGCATTGGTTTTTGAGAAGGGAATTTTCGTGATCATCACAACTTGAAATTAGGGTTCTTGAATTTCTACTTATTGATCCGAAGTGTTAAGGTGGAATCGAAGTACTTGATTTTGTTGTTGTGGTGTCATATTTGTTGTTTGTTGTAGTGGAAGTGGATATCTTGTTGTAACTCCTTTGTTCTTGACTTGCCGTGAAGGGAATTGGTGGAGTAAGAAGTGTATTTCCTAGTGTTTGTTGTGGAACTGGAAATACATTGTTTGTGATAAAAGAGAAGTGAATTCTTGTAAAAGTTTCTGGAATTGAAGGAGTGCAATTTACAATTTTTAGATTTAAGTTTGTGTGGAAAAAAAAAGGAAATCATTTGAATTCAAACACATCCATTAAGCTTGAAGTAATTATTAAGTGGTATTATTACATTCCATTTGAATTTGAAATTGATTTTTACCATTTGTGGGGAAAGTTGCATTCAGGGTGTCAATTTGAAATTCGTTGTCGTGTTTGTGTGTGTATGTGTGGCGGTGTAAAGGAGTATTGAATTGGTGGAGTTATGTTGTGTATTGAGTTGAAGGGTGTTGCACCGTGAGTGAGGTGTTGTGCATGTAGTGGTGGTTGAAATGAGTGCACCGTGTGTGTGTGTAGTATGTGTGGCAGTGTGAATTGTTGTGGAGTTGTGTTGTGAAGGGGTGTTGCTGTGAATTGTTGTGTGTGTTGAGGTGAGGAAGTGCTACACGTGAAGTGTTGTTGTAGTGAAGGAAATTGCAATTTATTGTGAGTTTTGTGTTGGAGTAAGAAAAAAAAAATACTGCATGTGGAAGTAAACTTACCTTCATTTCTAAATTTTGCTTTCAATTGTATGGAGGATTTGGAAACAATTTGAAATTCAAAAGCGATTATTAAGTTGGAAGAGTTATTGTGTATTATTAATTATAGTACACTTTGACTATTTTAAAGTGTTTACTTGCCATTTAGAGAAGCATCAATAATTGTTTCAAATTGTTATTTGCTACCATGATCAATAGTGAGTGTTGTAGTGAGGGTTGCAACGTGGTTTATTGTGTATGTTGTAATTGGAGAACTGTTGCATCGTAGTTGTATGTGTTGTCATGGTGTGCGTAGTGAAGAGTAGTGTTGTTATATAAGTGAACTGTGGAGTATTTGATTCTTACCATTTAGTGTTTTCTTTTGTAGTGGTTGTTGTGTAGCTTTAGAGTGAAGTCGTTGTGGAGGTATGTATTGCACTGTGAGTATAGGTGTGGTGTAAGGTTGAGGTGTGTTGATTGTGATGTGTTATGTAGTGAAGTGTGTTGTTGGCTTACTGAAATTAGTAAGCAATCGTGTTAAATGATTTGTATTCTTCTACTAATGTACTACATCGGGTCTTAACTTCTTCTTTAACCATTAATGATGGGCAGAGAGAAAATTTGTTTCATATTTCTTGTAGGGTTTAAGGTAACTTGTGTGTCATTATTGTTGATGGTGGTAGTTATACTAATGTTGCAGTTGCCTCATTAGTATCAAATTCGCAACTTGTAACTACCCCACATCTAGAACCCTACACATTACATTGGTTGAGTGAACAAGGGAGTCTCCATGTGACCCAAAATGCTAGGGTACCTTTCAGTATAAGGGATAAATACTATGATGAGATTGAATGTGATATTCTTCCCATGTGTGCATCCCATATATTGCTTGGCAGGCTGTGGTTGTATGAAAGGAAGGTCTTACATGATGGTTATAGAAATACTTATATGTTCTAGTAGGATGGTAAACGTATAGTATTGAACCCTATGTCACCATCAGAGGTCCAAGAGATGTAAAGACAGATAAGTCAATTATCAGAGGTTCTTAAGGTTCATAGTCAGATGAGCCAACCTTTAGAGAACTAAGCCGTTCAAAAGCAGATGTGTCAACCATAAGAGGTTCCTAAGGTTTATAGTCAAAGGAGTCAACCTTTAGAGGACCAAGTTGTTTAGAAGCAAATGTGCCAACTATCAGAGGTTCCTGAGGTTCATAGTCAAATGAGTTAACCTTTAGAGGACCAAGCGGTTCAGAAATAGAAGTGTCAACCATTAGAGGTCTAAAAGGTTTAGGGATAGATGAGTAAACCATTAGAGGGTCAAGAGGTTTAAAGACATATAGGTGAAATAAGAAAGGAGAAAACAATATCAATGGGACAGTTTGAGTTAGAGGAGGTCATAGTGGATGATAGACCATTATATGTGTTGCAGATGAGTCATATCTTAGAGATGGAGGGGCAAGAGCAACCACCCCCTATAGTATCTCAGGTGGTGGGAGACTGCAATGATAACTCTATAGATAACTTGCTAGGAGGATACAAAGTCTCTATTGCATTTGAACTATTAGATTTGAGGACAAATCTTCTTGAGGCCTGAGGAGATGATAGGAATCAAAATCTTATAGGACCTATCACTAGGGTAAAAGTCAAAGGATTACAATTTGATGATGAGGGTCCTCTTTGAACAAATCGACCTCAAAAATACTTATATATTAACTTCTTTTCTATTACTTATTTATTATGCATTCCAGCAGGCATACTTGTCAGGTTTATAAGGCGATGGACAAACTCACTAAAACTCAGCTTGTAGGTTATTCATGGACCGACATAAACCAAAGAAGAACCGATCCAACAAATTACTCAATTGAATTGAAGAATCGGCCACTTGAAGAACCATGTACTTGTAATTGTTGTTTTAAGAACCAGCCATTTCATTTAGCATTTGTAATTTCTTTTCTTGGAACCAACCACCTAAGTGGCATATTTGTAATTTTTTGGTTTGTTTTACCCTAATAGGGGCAAGTATAAATACTTGCTAACTAGGGTTTATATGGGACTTTTTGACATTTTGATAAAATCCAAACAGTTTGCCGTGAGGGAGTCCTTGCATGCAAATCACATCTCTTATCAATTTCATGTGTGGAATTGTGGCGAGATTGGCTTAAGAATTTTGTGAGTAATATCAAATTTCTTAAGTTGATTCCTATTATTGCTAATGTACCATATCTAGTTAGTGATTGGATTTGTTCTTGTTTTATTCATATTTCACGCCAATTAGGGATTCCTTTCCAATCTAAGGTTCAAGCCATTTTAGTTGGAAATTGGACTCTATTGTGTTGTTCATTTGTTTTATTTCAAAAATACAATTGATTATCATTGTAAATTGTGTGAATATCATTTGACCTTCAGGGTTTAAGTGCTTGTTGGTGTCATGCATTTTGTGGAATTAGTTTGGTGTTCTTGTAATCAAATTGTAGGCATATCATTAAATCTCGTAGTTACGAATAGCCCCTCTAACTTCTTCATTTGGGCTTGAAGCCTCCATTTACAACCGTCTTATCTCCTCAAACAATAAATAGACCAAACTAATGGACTAAATTCTACAATAGTGAAGTTATAATGGTTTTTCACATGGTAAGCCTTTATTACTTAGATCATATCTGCCTTTGTTCTTAATTTCATGCCTTTGTACAAATCGTCACTGCTACTAGAATCGCTGCACATGGCATTTTGCATTTGCTCGAAATAGATGAAACACCATCATCACCACTAATGTTGTAGTAGGGAATAGGATTTCTATCTGGCATACTAAGTGGTTGAGCTAGCTTTAACTGATATATCGCATGTGTTGAGTATGTAGGTATGGTTGGAGAGTCCTCTTCAGGTACTTTATCTCCATCGTTTTCACTTTCCCCATCTTCCTCCTCAAAACTCTCCTCATAATCAGTACTCTCCTCCTCAACACCCATTCCTACATTGGTGTTTGTTACAGTTTCTACTCTCAAATGAATTATGTATGGATCATGTGTCTTTAGTCATTGTAAAAATAGAGTAACTGCTCTATCTACTTTATCTTTATCATTATCTTCCATCGGGATTGGAACTAAGGGTTCAAATGTCAATGGTTTGGGCTACATTTCATCTATGTTATGTGAAGAATGCCTGTGCCTACTTTCTTCAAATGTCTGCCTTTCGGAGGAACCACCTAAATCGTTAGAAATTCTAATGTATAACTGTTATATGTTATGATCTCCAAAGGATTCAGCCGTCTTAATAAAATTTTCAACATCTTCATCATCTTTAATTACCATCAAGGTATAAGATATACTGCTTACATAGAAAATAAGATGCTTGTAAATTATCTCAACCCCACTTTGGTTGGATCGACTATAATGCTCCAGCATATTCTGTATAAGAATTCCCTGTAATTAACTTTTTTTTTTCTCATTTTTAGCTTCTTGACTGCATCCTTATCATATTTTGACTCCTAGTTATTAGACAAAATATTTTCAAATGCATAGATTATCAATTTCATGTAGTTACTCATTATTTTTTTATCCATAATATATATAAATTATTGGCTATTTAACAAAAATGACAGTTTTTAAATAACAACATTTTAAAATATAGTCCTAAAAAAATCACAAATTTAAGTTTCAATTTATTTATTTTTCCATGATTTTGCTAAATTTTTTTGCAAATTTAAATAATAAGACCATAAAAATTATTTTACAATTCTTTTTTTACAAATTTCCATTACAAAATTTTCTTACAACAATACAAATAATATTTGTAAATTTGACATTTACAAATAATATGAATTTTTTTGTTAGTATACTGTATATTTAGACTTACATAAAAATTAATTATCGCATGTTATATATTATGGAATCTACATAAATCATGCCTAACAAACTACAAATTAATAGTAAGTAGTAAAATTTTCTACAATACATAGCATTATAATAATAATTTTCTTAAATAGTAAAATAAAAAACTATAACAAAAAAAATTCAACTTTTTGTAAAAATACATACCATTTTGTTGAGGAAATGATATATCTTAGTATATTCGTTTATATCCCACCCTTTCTGATCCACACTAGAATTTCTTCCTGCGAATCTACAAATGAGAGAAAAAAAAATGTACAGGTGGAGTTTGTAGAAGGTAAAATGAAAATAAATGTCTCTAGTTTTCGCAATTATGTTATTAATTTAATATATTGTAGTGTCCATGACTTATAATATCAATGGTGGTGGATGGAAAGTAAAAAAAAAATTGACGATCAAATTAATGGGGTAGCATGTATTGAAGGCATAGATGTTGTCCGCACCCTTAGCAATTTGTATTGAAGGCATGGATAATGTTTGCGCCTTTAGTTTTGCAAAATTTGTTAAACTTAAAGGTGCAGATCAGGTTCGTACCTTAAAACCTATTTTAGGAATAATTATTCTAGGTACGATATTTCACAATTTTTTTTAAAAGGCAATATTTATGTGGGTAACCCCAAATTTAAGAAGGGAAAATTATTCTTATAAAAACCTGTACCATGTAGGGATATGAAATTTTATGTGATTTTTATCAATTTTTTATAATATAAGAATTCTATGATAAGTTGTCTAACAACTTATTAATATTTTTGGTATTTGTAATTTAGACATACATCAATAGTTAATTTAAACTAAAAATAGGACTGCAAATGAATCAAGTCGAGCTTTTAACGAGCTCAGCTCATTAAAAAAATTATCAAACTCGAACTGAGTCAAGCTTTTAATGAACTTAAAAATTATAAGCTTAAGCTCGAACTTGACTTGTTTAAATAATCGAGCTTGAGCTCATTTGTCTAAATGAGTCAAACTCGAACTCATTTAGATAATTGAACCTAAACAAGCTTCTAAATGAGCTTTAACTTGAATTTAAGTTTATTTAGATAAATAAGTAAAAAATATGTTTGAGTTGAAATTAAAGCTCAAAACTAATTCAAAATTTCAAAATTTACATTTTCACCTTTTTAAAAAAAAATTAATTTAAAATTTTGTTATTTCAAACACAAATTTATAAGATAATAATAAATAGTTGTATCTATAAAAAAAGATGCATTGTTTAAGTATAATATATTTCAAACTCTACTACTCCTTAATATGAGGCAAGAAAAAAAATGAAGTCAACTCTAGTGTTATCTTTAATGTACATGTAGACACTATCCTTTCTCTAAAATGAAATCATTAGAACCATAAAGAGCATTTGCTTTAAAGAAGCTATCATATACCTGAATAAACAAGCTTGCTCGCAAGTTTATTTGTGATTCAACTCGTTAACAATATAAATGAACCTACTTTCAAGCCTAAATAGGAGCTCAAGCTTGGCTCGTCTAAATAAACTAGTATTTTTTTAAACTTAAACTTAACTCATTTATTAATTCAGTTTGAGTTGAGTTGAGTTGAGCTCAAAGTGAGTCAAACTCGAGTAGATCGTGAGTTTGCAACCCTAACTAAAGTTTATAAGTATAATTTCTTGTTCTATGAATGTTGAATTTAGGATTTTGTTCTCCTCCTTACTAATAACAGTAGAGATGAAATCAAGCACACTTCCTTGTATCCCATTGACATTTAATTTGAATAGGTTTTCATAGAAACCGTAACACCTTGGAACCCGAGCCACACTACTGCTTGTCACGTGTCTTTAAAGAACACGTTAAGGCTCTGAATCAACTCTAATACACTTTAACTTGTAACTCCTATATAAAAGAATTTCATATATTCCTAAAATTCAAATAATAACTTAAACCATATCAAATATCTAATGCAACGAAAGTCTTTAAACACTAAAATAACATTATCAAAAGATACTGTCTATTACATTTAAATAACATAAATCTCCCAAATCTTAATCAACATAATAATAATGGTAATCTTTATCCTCCTCTCTCTATGGCTCACCCAAACCCATGTCATCTTTTGGGTTCTCATCTCCTTTAATACATGTATCTAAAAATGTTCCTCGAAGGGTGAGCTAATGCCTAGTACGTATAACACAAACACACACGCATGAGCAAACATGAATAAGTATCACACAAATCATGCAGTACTTAAACACAAACAACCATTTCCTTAATACATTATAGGTCTACAAGCATCAACAAGGTATTCATTACCCTCTTAACACACTGAAACATGATTTGGTGATGGGAACTGCCACTATGGGTCCCGCACCCATGATCCCTTAATCCTTAAACTTGGTGATGGGAATTATCACTACGGGTCCCGTACCTATGTACACTTAAACCACTTAATCCTAGTGATGGGAATTGCCACTACGGGCTTCACACCCATGTCCACTTAATTATCTTAAACCGACATTCAACCTAAATCATTTCTAGGTACAACTCCACTAGGGACAACATCACATAAGGATCATTAGGGTACTCCCAAAGGATCTGCCACTATGGGCCCCTAGGCTGAGCCAAGCACATACAACATACAACCTAAACTCTTAATTCAAATCATTTAACTTAATTAATTTCAATGCATGGGTAACTTATATAAGCACGACTTAACACACAAGTTACAAGTACCTTGAATTCTAGCCTTAAGCACTTTCAGTTTTAGACTTAAGCTAAGTTGAAATCTGTTTACATCAACAAGCTCTTTTTAGTACTTAATTTAAGATCAATATCATTCTCTTATTTCTTTTAATCCTATTTATTAAATTTCTCTAGGGCTTTACTAGTTATCTAGGTTGCATGGAAATTAGTTTGATTTGAAGTTAAATGAATATATAATTATTTTATACTTTATTTAATATGGCTATATTGGGGACCATGTTGCTTAACACGGGTCAAAGCATGACTATGTTAAGGTTCGTGTATCTTTTAGTGTAAAATTTGGTGTCAACATAGTTGGAATACGACCGTGTTGGGAGGTCGTGTTCTTCTCAATTCAATACGGTTGAAACACGATCGTGTTAGGAGGCTGTGTTACCCTCGACTTAACATGGTCAAAACGTAACTGTATTAAGAGGCCATGTATCTCTCGGTGTAACCTTCACACTCAATATGGTTTAAATATGACTATGTTGGGAGGCCGTGTATCTCTCGGTGTATCTTTCGAATTTAACATGGTCATGGCTATGTACCCCTCGGCAATTTCCATGAACCACAATTCTTTTACTTTAAATTCTCCTAAATCCAATCCTCTCTATTCCTAAGCTCAATTATATCTCTAAAACATGTAAATGCATCTAAATTACATGGATTTTTCGCACTTACATCAAAATTACATACATCGTCTCCTTGAGCAGATGATTTTTGTTCTCCTATTGTCCTTTTTTAAACCTCGAGTCTTAATGTGCACATGACACCCCTGAGGTCCAATTCCAATAACATAATTTGAAATTTGTATAAAGATCCTTACCTTGTGTATTTAGAATTAAGTCGCTCAGGGTTTCTTATAGAGAGCATCTATCATCTACAAAATTTCTGTTTCACTGCTCAAAATGATAAAGGAGGCTCTCTAGGTTAATTTGGAGTATTTATGCTCTATGTGTGAAATGTCCAAATTGCCCCTCGAATTTAAAAAAAAATTCCCATCCTTATCCTTCGCTTAAACCCCCCCCTCCCTATAAAAACTTTTATCTTCAAAAGTATATGATTTTGGAAGAGTTTTAGATACTTCTTCCTCATTTCTGCTTTCAGCTCCCAAGTTGCTTCCTTTTCTGTTTGGTTTGTCTATTGTACTTTAACATAAGGGATTGTTTTCTGTCTTAGCACCTGTTCCTTAGTGTCTAGAATTCTGATTGGCCTTTCTAAAGATGTCAAGTTTGACTGCACATTTAGTGGTTTTAAAGCCACTATTTGATCTGGGTCGAGTACATATTTCCTTAATATGGATACATGGAATACATCATGTTATCATCGACTAAATTTGGTAGAAGAGTTAACCTATAAGCCACTGTGCCTATTCTTTCCAAGATCTCAAACGGGCCTATATACCTTGGGTTTAGCTTTCTTCTCAACCTAAATCTGATCACTCTCTTTGTTAGAGAAATCCTCAATAATACCTTATCTCCCACTTGGGATTCCAAAGGATTCATTCTCTTGTCTGCATAGCTCTTTTGTCGAGATTGGGCTGTCTATATTCTCTATTTGATTAGTTTCACCTTATCGACTACTTTTTGTACTTACTTTAGCCCCATCATTTGTCTTTCTCCCACTTTATCTCAATGTAATAGGGATTTGCACCTTCTTCCATAAAGAGCTTCATATGGTGCCATCTGGATGGTTGCTTAGTAACTGTTATTATAGGTAAACTCCACTAGAGGTATATGCTCATTCCAATTGCCTCCAAAGTCTAATGCACATGCCCTAAGCAAATCTTCCAGTATTTGTATAGTCCTTTCAGACTGACCATCTATCTGTGGGTGGAATGCTATATTGAACTGCAATTTGGTGCCCAATACCTTATGTAGACTGTTCTAGAATCTACTCACAAACTTTGTGTTTCTATTAGAAGTGATTGTCACTAGTACTCCATGCAGTTTGACTATTTCTTGTATGTATATCCGAGCCAGTTTCTCTAATTTGTATCCCACTTTGATAGGTATAAAATGAGCAAACTTGGTCAATCTATCCACTATAACCCAAATGGCATCCTGCTTCTCCCTGGTGTGTAGGAGGGCTCTAATAAAGTCCATTGTCACATGCTCCCATTTCCACTCTAGTATTGGAAGAGGCTGTAATTCTCTAGTTAGTCTCTAATGTTCTATTTTAATTTGCTGGCATGTGAGGCATTTGGTTACATATTCAGCTATTTCTCTCTTCATGTTTCTCTACCCATAACGGCTCTTCACATCCTTAGTACTTCTAGGATGTATTGTGTAGGCGAAGTGATGCACTTCTTTCATTATTTCTCTCTTCAATTTTGCATCCCTTGGCATGTATAGTCTCTTTTTATACCTTAAGGTCCCTTCTACATCTAAGTTAAATTTTGGTGCCTTACCTTGTTCAATTATGCTCTTGATCTCTTGAATGTCCTTATCTTCCATTTGACCAGCTTTAATTCTATCTATTATGGTTGGCTGAATCTTTAAAGTGGCCATTTTTGCTCTCACTTCTTGTGTTAAAATTTCTAGTTCTAATTTGCGCATATCTTCTAATAACTCCTTCTACAAAGTGTTAAGAGTAGCTACATTGCCCTGTTTCTTTTTGCTAAGAGCGTTTACCACCACATTGGCTTTTCTTGGATGGTATTGTATCTTTAGGTGGTAATCCTTAATTAACTCCAACTATCTCCTCTGTCTCATATTTAGCTCTTTCTACGTAAATATGTGCTTCAGGCTTCTGTGGTTAATGAAGATTTTGCACCTTTCTCCAAAGTAATGCCTCCATAGCTTCAAAGCCAATACTACAAATGCCAATTCTAAGTTATGAGTTGGGTAGTTTTTTTCATACGACTTCAATTGTCGAGATGCATAAGCTATTACTTGACCACCTTGCATCAATACACACTGTAACCCTTGAATTAAGGCATCATAATACACTATAAACTCTTCTCCACTATTGGGTAAAGTCAAAATTAGCGCCGACATCAGTTTCTCTTTGAGCATTTGAATGCTGGCTTCACATTTATCGACACTAGTTTCTCTTTAAGCATTTGAAGTTGGCTTCACATCTGTCGACACCGGTTTCTCTTTAAGCATTTGAAAGTTGGCTTCACATCTGTCATCCTATTCGATTTTCGCATTCTTCTTTATCAATCTAGTGAGAGGAGTTGTTATTTTGGAAAACCCTTCTATAAATCTCCTGTAGTAGCTTACTAGACCTAAGAAGCTTTTTACCTCTGTAATTGTCTTCGGTCTGTGCTAGTCTACTATTACTCTCACCTTTTCTGGGCCTACAGATATCCTATCCCTATTAATCACATGACCCAAGAAGACTACTTGTTCCAGTCAGAATTTACATTTACTGAATTTAGCATGCAACTTCTCATCTTATAGCCTACCCAATATTAGTGTCAAGTGCTCTTCATGCTCCTTAGTGCTTTTAGAGTATAACAGGATATCGTCTATAAAGACGATTACAAATTTATCTTGAAAATCCCTAAATACTCTGTTCATTAAATCCATAAATGTAGCTGGTGCATTCATTAGTCCAAAGGGCATTACCAGAAACTCGTAGTGTCCATACCTAGTTCGGAATGTTGTTTTCTGGATGTCTTCTTCTGTGATTCTTAGTTGATGGTAGCCTAATCTCAAGTCTACTTTGGAAAACACCTAAGCTCCCTGCTACTGGTCAAACAAGTCATCTATCATGGGAAGATGATATTTGTTTTTTTATTGTAACCTTGTTTAACCCCCTGTAGTCTATATAGAGTCTCATGCTTCCATCCTTCTTCTTCACATACAGAACTGGTGCACCCTAAGGAGAGACACTAGGTCTTATAAAACCATTATCTTGTAGCTCTTGTAATTGTTTTCTTAATTCTTCCAATTCTACTAGTGCCATCTTATAGATTGGTTTTGATATAGGTACTATACCTTATACCAAGTCGATGTTGAATTCTATTTCCTTGGCTGGGGGTAAAATAGGAAGATTTTCTGAAAATACATCAGGAAATTCCCTCTCTATCGGTACTCCTTCCATCTTAACTTCTCTACTAGATTCAACAGATATAGTTGCTAGTATACTTTTTCCCCACATCTCATAGGTAAGCAATCTAATAGGTCTTTGCACTTCTAACTCGTATTCAAAATATCCATCCCTTAGTATATTAAACTACGTCGCCAGTTGACACTCAATATAATGTCAAACTCTATTATTTCTAATACTAGGAAGTTTGCTAGCATCACCCTACCATGTATTTCTATTATCACTCATTTGCATATCCTACTTATTCTTCCACCTACTCCTAAAGGAGTACCAACAGCCAGATAATCATTTATGTTTTCAACATTCAAAGCACATGCACATATAAAATTCTTAGACACATAGGACACAGATGCACCAGTATTGAACAACACATATCATTGTAGGAGTGTATTAGAAGCATATTTACAGTGTTGTCCACATCCGGAATATCCTGATGCTGCTACTGCTAAATGGTAAACACTTTGGTAGGAACTCTTTGTTTAGGACCTCTTGCTTGTGGTCTATCTCCTTGTCCTCTCACTGGAGGTCTGGCTGCCTATTCAATTGGCCCTGTTTGATTCCTGATTTGTCCCTAAGGACAGTTGACTGCCTTATGTCCCCTTTGGTTACACACATGACAGAAGATTAAGGGAACTGACCTTTCAGTGCAATGTCTACTAATGTGCTCAGTCTTCCCACAAGAGAAACATGTCCTATCTGGCCATCTGCACTCTCTTAACTCATGGGGTTCGTAACATCTAGGACATTTAATATTTAGGCCTATTGTAGTGAGTGCCAAAGGAACTTATTTGATTTGGAGAGGGGGGGCTATAGTTCTTGGTGTTCTGCTTTGCAGCATGTGATGTCTTTTACTCCAGTCTTGCCCCATTCTACTAGAAGCAGGTCTTTTTCCCAGAGCTATTTCTATTTTGTAGCTCCTCTATTTTTCTATAATCTTCTTATTCTGCTCAAGGTACTTTGCTTTACCAACCATTTTAGCATATATATTTAGCTAAAAGCCCCCTACTGTAAGTTATAGGTCTAATTCCAATCTTCTTAGGAACCTTTTGGCTCAGGACCTATCATCATTGCATACATTTTCGAGAAGGAACTAAATGAGGCGATTCAGCTCCACCTCATACTCTTCAATTGTTTAGTTCCTCTATTCACGGTTGTAGTATTTATTCTCCATTTTGTCTCTAGAGTTGCTAAGGAAGTATCTCTGATAGAACAGCTCCTCAAATATAACCTAGTTCATGCATTCCCCTACAAGTCTAGGAATCGAAGTTCACCATTTTGCTACAGTTCCCTTTAACATGAATGTAGCATAATTCACCTTCTAATCTTTTGGTAGCTGAAAGGCAGCAAAAGTCTTCTCAATTTCATGTATCCGATCTTCAGCCTCGATTGGGTCATCCACTTTAGGGTTAAATTCCTTAACCACTCTTATGAACCTATCAAAGCTGATGGGTTCATTAGCATTCCTATGTTGTGGGACATTAGGTGCTTGGTGTTGTTGTGCCAGTAATCCCACCAAGTGGTTCATAGTGTGTAGTAGTTGAATTGTCTCTTCAGCCATTTGACCTCTTTCCCCATGTGGCTGTGGGTGTTAAACTTCCTCCTCATTAGGGTTATCACATCTAGTACCCCTTTCAGCTCCTAATCTGATGATTCTTCTTGGAGGTATTCTATTTAAGAAGAGACAACTGAATCTACTTGAGTTAATATTAGTCATGGTCAGTTTCATAATGTGTAAGTATATGCACATATACCACTACACATAGGTTTACTCATATATAAAGCTTAGCAGTTAGAAGAATACAAATAAAGTAATAATACAAGAAAATAATTATATAATTAAGTAAACATTTCATATTTTACCCACTCTCTTCATGTATCACTATCTTACTTATCCAGTGCTTAACTCTTCTAAAGATAATATCTTAAGCTCTATTGTTTAAAACTTATGCCTATTGATCATCGCTTAGTTTTAAGGATCATTACCTAAGCTTTTCAGGATTAACGACCTGTGTTCTATAGATCAAAACTTGAGTCACGAGGATCATCAACCTATTTTCTATAGATTCAAACTTAAGTCTCTAAAAGATCATAAACTTAAGGCTTTGATACTACCTAAATTGTAACACCCCAGAACTTGAGCCGCGCTACTGCCTGCTATTGGTCTTTATTTTACAAGAATACGTTACGGATTTGAATCAACTCAGATATACTTTAACCTGTAACTCCTATATAAAAGCATTTCATATATCCCTAAAATTCAAATAATAACTTAAATGATATCAAACATCCAACGTAGTGAAAATCTTTAAACACCAAAATAACATTATGAAAAGATATTGTCTATTACAGTTAAATAACATAAATCTCTAAAATCTTAACCACCATAATAATAATAGTAATCTTCATCTTCCTCTCTTGGTGGCTCACCTAAACCCAAGTCATCTTCTAGGTTCTCATCTTCCTCAATACTTGCATCTAAAAATGTTTATTGAAGGGTGAGCTAATGCCTAGTACGTATAACACAAACACACACACACACATGAACAAACATGAACAAGTATCACACACATAATGCAATACTTAAACACAAACAACCATTTCCTTAACACATTATAAGTCCACAAGCATCAACAGGGTACTCATGATCCCCTTAACACACTTAACACACTGGAACATGATTTGGTGATGGGAATTGCCACTATGGGCCCCACACCCATGATCCCTTAATCCTCAAACTTGGTGATGGGAACTACCACTAGGAGACCCACACCTATGTTTACTTAATCATCTTAAACTAACATTCAACCTAGATCATTTCTAGGTATGACTCCACTAGGTATACCGTCACACAATGATCATTGGGGTGTTCCCTAAGGATCTATCACTATTGGCTTCTAGGCCGAGGCAAGCATATACAACATACAACCTAAACACTTAACTCAAATCATTTAACTTAATCAATTTCAATGCATGGCTAACTTATACAAGCACAACTCAACACATAAGTTACACGTACCTTAAATCCTAACCTTAAGCATTTTTGGTCTTGGACTTGAGTTAAGTTGAAATTTGTTCACATCAACAAGCTCTTCTTAGTATTTAATCTAAGATTAATATCATTCTCTTATTAAATTTCTCTAAGGCCTTACTAGCTATCTAAGTTGCATGGAAATTAGTTTAATTTGAAGTTAATGAATATATAATTACTTTATACTTTATTCAACATGGCCATGTTAGGGACCGTGTTGCTCAACACAGGCCAAAGCATGACCGTATTAGGGGTCATGTATCTTTTGGTGTAAAATTTGGTTTCAACACGGTTAGAACACGATCGTGTTAAGAGGCTGTGTATCTCTTGGTGTAACCTCTACACTCAACACGGTTGAAACACGATCGTGTTGGGAGGTCGTGTATCTCTTGGTGTATCTTTTGAATTCAACACGGTTAAAACACAACCGTGTTGGGAGGCCATGTACCCCTTGATAATTTCCATGAACCCTAATTCTTTTACTTTAAATTCTTCTAAATCCAATCCTCTCTATTCTTAAGCTCAATTATATCTTTAAAACATGTAAATGCATCTAAATTAAGGATTTTCGCACTTACATCAAAATTACATATGTGGTCTCCTTGAGCCGTTGATTTTCGTTCTCCTATCGTCCTTTTTCAAACCTTGAGTCCTAATGCACATATGATACCCCTGAGGTCTAATTCCAATAACATAATTTGAAATTCGTATAAAGATCCTTACCTCGCATACTTGGAATTAAGTCGCTTCTTTTTCCTTTCGTTGTCTTAAGGTTTCTCGTAGGGAGCGTTTGTCCTCTATAGAATTTCTATTTCACTGCTCAAAATAACAAAGGAGGCTTTCTAAGTTAATTTGGAGTATTTATGCTCTATGAGTGAAATGTCCAAATTGCCCCCAAATTTAAAAAAAAAAATTCCGGTCATTGTCCTTAGCTTACTTTATAACAACATATATCTTAACAAATAAATAAAATTTTCAAGTATTATAGAAACAATTGAAATTGTGATAATTTCTATTTCATCTTCTCATTCCCACTACTATCCTTTAGCTTAAGGATTTCGTTTCTTTGTCTAGGCATTAAAGTTTACATATAGAAATTTTTGTAATCCTATCACCTTTTAAAGCCAATTTACCTTGGTTCTCTATCACTACAACTCTTTTCTCTTTCTGTGCATTTCAACTCTTATAATTAATGTTTGCTATGACAAGTTGTGCTATGGTAAGTTGGTATTAATCCCTTTAATGCTTCTATAGCTTTGTAAATCGTTCATCTTTACAAGTGTATATAGTGTATGTTCATATGGGGAAAATAGCCATTCTCTTTCCCTCATTCCATATAAAATTGCTATTATAATGTTCGATTAAATTTTAAACATCGAATAGCTAGTCCCTTAATAGCAATTCATGTTTCTTACTCATAAATTGCTTTATATTAGCTCTATCATTATAGGTTCTATTGAGTTTGAATTGGTTATGGAAGGTGGAGAAGGGTAGGGATTTTAAAAATATAACTAACAATTTTATTCTTATTTATGTCTCTTTTATTATTTACTTTTGTGTTAACTAAACAAAATAATAGACACATAATAACTATTGCATATCTATTTAATTCTTATTACATTTCAATTCAATCCCTTTTTATTTCATTCAGTGAAGTGAACGGGGTAATTGTGTTTGTATGATGACTATTATTATTATGAATAAAATATCACTACTAAACCACATAAAATTTTTCATGCAATGTTAGAGATACGTACTATAAATAACATTCACAAAAGATGAGACCATCATATATTTGTATTAATTAATAAATTATATATCTAATCCATTTAATTCTCTTATTAACAAGAGAAATTTCCCAAAAGAAAGATAGCTTATAAAATTGAAGAAGTTTTTATGAAGGTATAGTATGTGCATTTCCCATGTCTAACATTTATGAAAATATAACAAGGTTGTCATAAAGACAAAAGGAGGCAATATATTTAATAGCTTTTTTTTCTAAACAAATAATAACAGTCAATGAACTACATTCAACATGTTTGTAGATAACTTTTTGTAAACTATATCCAAGTAGCCCTTTGAGCCTCTCGAACCTCACCTTTCTCACCCTATTCAATCCTTCCTCTATCTAATCATTCATCAATCAAGATAATACTTCAAATCTAAAGTAAAATCTATCAAATTTCATGAATTTAAGTAAAATCGGATCACTTACTCATCTTAATATGAATCCACTATCTAAAATGTTCTTGATTTAGCAACTTGGCATCCAATTGAATTATTTTGAAATCATGGTTTGACAACATGCTACGCTTTTAATCGATTTCCTATTAGAAAAGGATAAAACGTCAACTTGATTTGACATACTTACCTTTAGACGTATGTCAAATCAGGAGTCTTTTTCTTGGTGAGTTGTGAATTAGGGTGATTAGAGTCTCTTAAAGGATATAGAGAAGGTTACTTGAGGACCTATATAGCTTGAGATCAAAAAGACTAAGTTGCCCTCATCTTGGAATTCCCAATTACCTTAATGCCTCTCCTTCTAAACATTATTTTATTTTATTTTATTTTCTTTTGTATTTTACATTCTCCCCCCTTATAAAAATTTTCATCCTCGAAAGTTACTTGTATTTTGGAAGAGTTTTGGATATGTTCTTTGCATCTCCTCTTCTAGTTTCTAAGTTGCTTCACATTTCATCTTGTTAGTCCATTGAACTTTGACATAGGGGATTATCCTTCGTCTTAATATCTGCTCCTTAGTGTCTACAATGTGGATGGGTTGTTCTGCAGTAGTGAGATTTGGTTATACATCCAAAGGTTCAGGAGTTATGATTGGGTTTGCTACAAACTTCCGTAACATAGATACATGAAAAATATCATGTACTCTTGCTAAGTTAGGCCGGTAAGGTTAACTTGTAAGTGACGTTATCAATTTTCTCCAAAACCTCAAAAGGACCAATATACTTAGGATTTAATTTTCCTTTTAAACTGAATCAAACAACAATTTTAGTTGGTGATATCATCAATAACACATGATTCTCCACTTCAAATTCTAGTGGTTGTTGTCTCTTATCAACATAACTCTTATAGCGACTTTGAGCCATTAGCATCATCTATCAAATTAACTCTACCTTTTTTATAGCCTTTTGCACTAATTTAAGTCCCAACACTTTTCTTTCTCCTATCTCATCCTAGTGCAAAGGTGAGCTACATTTCCTTCCATATAAAGCTTCATATGGCACCATCTCAATTGTTGTCTGGTAGCTATTATTATAGGCAAATTCAATTAGAGGTAGGTGTTTGTCCCAATTTCCTCAAAAATCCAAAACACAAGCCCTTAACATAGCTTCTAGAATTTATATGGTCTACTTTAATTGCTCGCCTATTTGAGGATGGAAAGTTGTGCTGAACTACAATTTGGTGCCCAAAGATCTATGTAGGCTTCTCTTAAATCTACCTACAAATCTAGTATCCTTATAAAAAACAATTGTCATTGAGACTCCATAAAGCTTAACTATTTCCTTGATGTATAACCATGCTAATTTACCTAAAGTACAATGGATACTAATGGTATAAATGTGCTTATTAAGTTGATCTATCCATTACTACTCATGCAATATCATGCTTTTCTTTGGTTTTAGGAAGTGTAGTAACAAAATCCATGGTTACATGCTCCCACTTCCACTCTAGTACAAGTAAAGGTTCTAGTTCTCCTATTAGCCTCTAATGTTCTATTTTAATCTATTAGTATCTCAAACATTGGGAAACAAAGTCTGCTATCTCTCACTTCATATTTTTCCAGAAGTAATGGGCCTTTAAATCTTGGTACATTTTAGTATTTGTAGGATAAATTGAGTAGCTAGAGTGATGTGTTTCTCTGGAAATCTCATTCTTCAACTCCACTAACTTTGGTACACAAATCTTGGTTTTATACCACAAAACTCCCTCTTGATCAATCTTGAATTCAAGTGTCTTTCCTTATTCCATTTGATAAGTCGCAAAATACCATTATTTAGAGTAATGAAATTGTGCTTTATTGTTGAATTGTTAGATGATTTGTTGATGAAAAGGATGCTTAATGGAATGAATGTTAATTTCAGGATCTTCTAGAGTATTTTGGAGCTGAAGGAAGGAGTTTTGAAGAGTCAGATCAAGTTTGGAAGGAATTGGATACATTACATGTGAAGAGAAAGAATTCTGGAAAGTACATAAGCGAGATATACGCCCATGTACTTTGCTTGTGTCTACTGAAGCGGAAGTCTAGAAAGTACACGAGTAAAGTACATGCCCATGTACTTTGCTTATGTATCTAAGTTTTGCTTTTGTTCAACGATGTTTCAAATACACGACCAATGTACACTCCCATGTACTTGCTCGTGTATAGTCACATAAGGACACTTGGAAGCAAGCATGAGATACACGAACGAGATACACTACTCGTGTATCCGCTCGTGTATATATCTAACCAGGGTACATGTATAAATAGACCGTTAGTTTGCCCTAGAACGGGAGGTTACGAATTTTTTATTTGCTCTGACTCTCATAACAACAAGGGAAAGAAGATTCTGTCGATTCCAAAGGAGACTGAAGACCTACAAAGAAGAAGATTCTATCTTTAAGGGTTGTGACTATGAATTTTATTTATTCTTCCAGTAATTGCATTTCTTTTGTCCAATTTATGGAGGAGTAGACCCTAAATTTAGATTTTATTTGAAACTTCTCTGTCATGTGATGAAGATTTGGTTTTTAATGCGAAGTTGTTGACTTTCTTATGATTAATTGCATGCCCTTCAATTGTTTCTTAGATTCATAAATCCGAAATATGAATTTATGCATGATATCATATTAGTTAATTGAGAAATTGCTCTTATGATTAGATTTAATGCAATTAATGAGATTTGATTGTTCTTCTAGAGATAGGAAACAAGAGCCTTCTATTTACATCGATTATTTTGATGCGAATTCATGTGCTTTATGCAATTCTAGGTTGCTATTAACTAAGGAGAGATCCTATTTGATAAACCTAGGATTAGATAGGTTAATATACTTGAGAAAGTAGTTAACTTGACTAGAGAATTCGACAGTATAAGAAGTCAATTACGCCAATCTTCATAAATCTAATGAATTACATGATAGAGAAGGAGTAGAATAAGATCTAGGTTGCTTTTGTTAATTGATAAATCTTCAAAACCATTGTTGTTAGTGAGTTATTAGTTTTAAGATTAGAGTAATTAAGTTTCAACCAACATTATTAAGCGGCGGTTAGATAATAGGAATGGAGTTAGTACTAGTAGTTGGTGTATCTCTGAGGGACGACCTTGTGCTTACTCGCTATATTACGCTACGATAGGTGCGCTTGCCTATTGCTTCGTAGTAGGATTAAGAACAAGAATTCAATTTATTAAAACTACGATTGGCAGCGATCACCATCTTATACTTAATTTCTGACATACCTTTATCTTCTAGTTGAGTTGCTTTAATTTTATCCACTATAGCCGGCTAGATGTGCAAACTGGTAAGTCTTGCTCTTATCTCTTGGGTAACTACTTCCAATTATAACATTCACATTTCTTGAAGTAATGGCTTTTATGAAGTAAGCAATGTAGCCAAGTTACTCTGTCGCTTTTTGTTAAGAGTATCTACTGCCAACTTTGCCTGTCTTAAATGATATTGTATTTTAAAGTCCTAGTCTTTAATTAATTCCAACCATGTTCTTTGTCTCGTTTTTAAATCCTTTTGAGTAAAGAGGTACTTCAAGCTTTTATGATTTATGAATACCTTGCATTTTTCTCCATATAGATAATGTCTCTAAAGTTTCAACACTAAAACTACTATTGCTAACTCCAACTTATGGGTAAGGTAGTTTCATTCATAGGGCTTTAGCTGGTGAGAAGCATAAGCAATAACCCTTCCATTTTGCATAAGAATGCACCTTAAACCTTGGTTAGAAGCATTACTAAATATTATATTATCCTTTCCACTTTTTGGTAAAGCTAGAACTAGTGCTAAGATTAATCTTTGTTTTAGCTTTATGAAACTATCTTCACACTGATAATCTCATTCAAACCTCATTTTCTTCTAAGTTAATTTAGTCAACAATGTGGCTATCTTAGAAAATCCCTCCATAGTAGCCTGTTAATCCTAAAAAGCTCCTAATTTCAATCACTGGCTTAGGTCTTGGCCAATCTACCACTACCTTTACTTTCTCAAGAACCACTGCAATACGATCCATGTTAATCATATATCTAAAAAAAGAAACCTACACTAGCTAGAATTCATATTTCTTAAATTTTGCATATAGCTTTTTGGCCTATAATCTCTTTAGTACAACATTCAGGTGCTTTTCATGCTCTTTATGCTGTTCTTTACTTTTTGAATATATTAGGATATCATCAAAAAATACTATCACAAATTGATACAAGAAGTCCTTGAATATCTTATTCATCAAATCCATAAAGGTAGCTGGAGCATTTGTTAAATAAAAGGGCATTAATAGGAATTCATAATGTCCATATTAGGTTTTGAATGTATTCTTTTGGATATCTCCTTCGTTTATCTTCAAATGATGGTAACTCGACCTTAAGTCAATCTTTGAAAATACTTGAGCCCCTTATAGTTGATAAAAAGGTCATCTATCCTAAGGAGCGGATATTTGTTTTTGATAGTGACCTTATTCAATTCTCTATAGTCTATACACATTCTCATGCTACCATCTTTTTTCTTTACAAATAGGACGAGAGCTTCCTATGGTGACACAATAAGCTTGATGAATTTCTTATCTAATAACTCTTGTATTTGAATCTTTAATTTTTCTAATTCTGTAGGTGCCATCCTATATGGACCCTTAGATATAGGGGTTATGCTTGGCACCAAGTCTACCAAAAACTCAATCTCTTTGTCTGGTGGTAACCTTGATAAATCATTAGAGAATACATTAGCATACTTGTTTACTATTGGCACTCTTTCAAGCTTCACCTCACTATTGGCTTTTGTTGTTATAGTAGTTAATCTACTCTTGCTCCATAATTCATATGTTAGTAAACTCATAGGTTTTTGCATTTCTAACCTGAGATTGATAGGATCTTCATCAAGGGAAGTGAAATAAACTATCAAGCTATAACAATCTATGGTGGCATGAAATGTTGACACCTAATTTGCTCCCAGAATAACATCCCTTGCCCTTGAATCTCAATCTTAACATTTCTACATATTTTCCCTAATTCTATTCCTACTCCTAATGGAGTACTAACATTCAAAGGATCATCTTTTTCAAATATTAGTCTACACTTATGTACAAACACCTTAGATATATAAGAATGTGTCGCACTAGTATCTAACAGTATATATGCACTATTATCATGTATTAGGATTGTACCTGCCATTGTGTCTTGGTCCAAAGGGTCCTATTTTTGCTATTGTTAAAGAGTAAATTCAAGAGTTGGAGCTCTCTACCTAGGACCAGTATAATGGAGTCTGCCTGGTGGTGCTCGCCTTTAGGGTTATATTTCTTGTGGTGTTTGTATTGGTTGAGGTGTTGTAGTTGCTTGAATACCTATGGTTTTGCACTCAAAAGCCATGTGACCTCTTTACTTGTAGTTGTAGCAAAAATTCTGAGGAATAGCTTTCTCTATACAATTTCTAATAAAATGTCCTATCTTATTACAAGAAAATCATGCCCCTTCTAGTCAACTACACTAATGTAGATCTTGTGATCCCAAGCACCTGGGACATCTTCTCCCTAACCCTGTTTATGGTGGTGGAGGCAATGCTAAAGGCATTAGACTAGCTTGAATAGGTTTAGGCATGAAAGACATAGGTCTAGCTTGATATATTGTTGGCCTCTTTCCTTTCTCTACATATGTAGTACTCAAGGCAGGTCTTGTCTCCAAAGCAATTCCTAACCTACAGGATAGTTGCTCCTCTATTCTCTTCCAGCTCTACTCCATGAATTTGGCTCTATCAATGACCTCTACATAGGTAGGTAGCTGGAAAGACCCCACATCATGCTGGAAGTTAGGCTTTAAGCCTCTTATAAACCTTCTAGCCTTAGAGGCATTATTTGCATGGATTGCTTCAAGAAAAAATTTAATCAGTCGATATAACTCTACTTCATACTTTTCCACTATCTGATTACCCTATTGATAGTTATAATATATTGCCTCCATTTTGTCTATGATGCTACTAGGGAAGTATTTTTCATAAAATAGTTCCCTAAACTTTTGCTAATGGATGGGTGCTCTTGTTAGCCTAGAAACATTAGCCCACCGATTTGCAGCTGAATTTTTAGCATGAGGGCTAAGTAATTCACTTTTCTATCCTCTAGCACCCAGAATGCAGCAAAAGTCTTTTCAATTTCTATTACCTAATGTTTAACTTCTATTGGATTTTCAACTCTTGTGTTAAATTCCTTTGCTAGTCGAACAAACTTATCCGGCTCAAATTGGTCATCTATGGGCCTAGCAGGTCTCATGGCTTATTGTTGCTGCTATGTTATCATCCCCACTAGAGCATTTACTGTTTCTAGCAATTGAGAAGTCGTGTTGATGGTTTGAACTGGAGCTCCTTGCTAAGGTAGTCTTAAGGGGTACCTATCATCTAAAACATCTTTATCCCTTCCAGCGTTAGATGAACCAGGTCCTATAATCCCTTTGGGAGGCATTTTGCTTGAGAGGAGACAATCAAATAGACCTTAAGGTTAATGAAGATTTAAAACGATAGAAATAGTACATATATACATATGTATACATGTGTCTATCTATATGTTTATAAGAGTAAAATAGATATTTAAAAGGAAACTACAAGTAAATATATAAAAAAAATAATTTTTTGAATGAAACAATTGACCTATAATTTTACCAACTCTCTTCAATTCAGATTGTCTTAGATTTATTACCTAAATTTTCTAGAGATCATAACTTAAGTTTTATTAATCAAACTAAAACCTATTGATCATTTGCTTAAACTCTATGTATCATCTACCTATACTCTACTAATCATAATCCTAAACTCTACATAAGCTATAACGCCCTTAAAACTTGGAATGCTATGACTCGTTAGATGTCCCTATTGGAAAGAGACATGCAAAGGCTTTTACTACTCCTATTTTTCAACTTGTTCAATGATAAAGGCATATTTTATCATGTTGTATCTTGTGATTGGTATATATATTATTGTCAATTATTAGAAATTTCCAATAAAAAGATACTTAAATCGCATTTATGTTAATATCTTAGGGATTAATGGACTTGAAGATGTACATGATGCAAAACATGAAGAAAATCACAAGCAAGGGATGAGATACGGCCGTGCCTTATGTAGTGTTTTTCCTTTCCACAATTATTAAAGAAAAACAAAGGACGAGAGGCTTAAGGGGATAGCCCACGGCCGTGCTTCATGTTGTGGGTGTGTTTACCCCCTAAGACACGGCCGTGCCTAAAAGAAGAAGGAAAGAAGAAAATGCCGAGACGTTTATGGAGTTATCCCACAGCCATGGTTTATGTGGTGGCAGTAACCACCACATTACATACGGCCGTGCCTCATGTGGTGGACTGCCGACTTTTCATATTCTTGTGCAATTTGTACGTTTCTACAGAGCATAAAAGCAGGGGAAAGAAAAGAAAAGAGGAGAACGACCGGAGAGAGGGAACAATTTT
Source organism: Laguncularia racemosa (assembly GCA_037954665.1). NCBI lineage: Eukaryota > Viridiplantae > Streptophyta > Magnoliopsida > Myrtales > Combretaceae > Laguncularia > Laguncularia racemosa. The sequence goes on from JBBMOL010000040.1 coordinate 1,557,876, forward strand.
AGATTTGAGAACTTTGTTTTGAGAAACTTTAGTTTTTTACAAGGTAATTGAAGATTGAATTCAATTGTACTTCCATCAATTGAGATCAAGTCAGAAATCTCTGAAGAGTTGTTTGAGGATCTTATTTCCAGATTTGCTACATATTGGTGACTTCTTATCCTAATCATATTTTGCATTTCTGTGAATTGGTTTTTATGTCTTTAATGGATTCTTTAACATTTTTCATTGGATTTTGTCTTGTTGTTATCTATTGTATGGCTGGCTAATTTCGTTTGTGGGAATAGTGGATGAAGCCCTAGTTTGCTAAAATGATCAGTGTAGTTTGGTTATGAGATTGACATATATGTGGAGTATTCATGTTGTGAATTCCTATAATTCCAATTTAATTGTGATAAGATTAGATTGTTAGAAATCCAATCAATATGAAAGTGGAGATAGGATTTGTTAGGAATTCTTAATTAGACTAATGAGTCAATGCGAAAGCGGCGTTAATTGGTTTAATTAGGGTTCATAGAGAGATTAAAGCTATGTTCTAATTAATTATTCACTAAGAGATTAGGGATAATTGTATTAGGGCATAAGGCGATCATAGCATTGAAAAATGTATGAGAGTATATTAGAATCCTCTGTTAATTAGAGATACGAAAGTGGACTAATTGATTTGAGGTTTAAAATGTTGAACTCACGTGAATAACCACATATAAGTTGATTTCAATAACTTAACGGTAGTTTGATTAGCATGACTAGGGTGAATTCTAAATTCTTACTGTTCAATTAGAAGTATTTATAAGAATCTTATAATTCTCATTAGCATAGAACTTAATTTAATCTCTTTAGTTAAATATATAAAAGATTCCTATTTGAATTACCTAAATATCGGTATAAGTTATTATAGGTTTGATAATCTTATTAGTCATCGAGGGAACAATACTCTACTCATCATATATTACTTGATTGCGACCTAGTATACTTGCTAGTGGTTTCACTTATACATTTCACGAGTGATCAAGTTTTTGGCGCTGTTGTCGGGGACTATAAGATATTAGACTTTGTAGCTTTGTTGGTAATTTAGGTGCATTTTATTTTGTTGATAGTTTGTCTTTACTTTTCTGTATTTTCTGCGGGTGCGCATGCAAAGGAGTAGGAGTCTTGAACTTCTGCCCCTAGATCCTGAGATAGAGCGTACTATACATTGTTTGAGAAGAGAGAATAGACAGAGAGGAGAGAATCAAAAGGAAATCATGGAAGATGACAATAACAATCTTCCTATTCAAGCTACCTAGCGAGCACTTCGCGATTTTTCAGTCCCAACTGTTCAAGGACCAGCAATTAGAAGGCTAGCTGTTCAGGCCAACACTTTTGAGCTGAAGCCGACACTTATATAGATGGTGCAATCCAATCAGTTTGGTGGATATACGCATGAGAGCCCTGATGAGCACATAGCAGGATTCCTTCAGTATTCTAACTTAATAAAGATGAATGGTGTTTCTGATGATGCCATAAGACTGCAACTTTTTCCTTTTTCATTGAAGGATAAGGCAAGAGCTTGGTATAATTCCTTACCTCAAGATTCTGTTACCACATGGGCTGAACTTCAATCAATGTTTCTTAGAAGATTTTTCCCACCATCACGTACTGCCAAATTAAGAAATGATATCACCAACTTTTCCAAGTTCAATGGTGAATCATTATATGAGGCATGGGAACGATTTAAGGAAACAATCCGGAAGTGTCCACACCATGGCCTACCTGATAATCTTCTGATTGAGGTATTTTATCTTAGTTTGGATGACACTATGAGGTCATTGGTAGATGCTGCAGCTGGAGGTGCATTGATGAGTAAAACATACACTGAAGCCAGCGCTTTAATTGAAGAAATGGCATCCAGTGCACATAATTGGCAACATGAGAGAGGGAAATCAAGAGCTGCATCAGTTAGTGATATCAATTCTATTTCAGCTCAGTTGGCAGCTCTCACTACTCAGGTAAGCAAACTTTCTTCTTCTCAATCAGTTAATGCTAACTTGCTTGCTAGTTGTGACTTGTGTTCAGGACCACACCCTTCTTTGGAATGTCCATTGGGAAACTTTCCAGCATCATCCAATAGAGAGCTAGTCAACTATGCCAACAATTTTCAAAGAGCTAATCAAAGGGCTTTATTCCAACACTTATAATCCAAGTTGGCGAAATCATCCAAACTTCTCATGGAGGAATGAGAACAACGTACAGAACCCACCACCTGGATTTCAAAAACAAGTCCCTACTCAGATTCCTCCTCCTCAGCAAAGTCAGTCAAGAATAGAAGAGCTCATGAGGAGCTACATGCAAAAGACTGACACCCTCCTGCAAAACCAACAAGCTTCTATCAGAAACTTGGAGGGTCAGCTCGGTCAAATTACACAGCAGCTAAGTATTAGACCCTCAGGGTTTTTGCTTAGCAAAATTGAGGAGAACACCCATCATGTCAATGCCATCATGCTAAGGAGTGGTAAGGAAGTGAAGAAAGCTGAAAGGTAGGTAAAAATTCAAGAGAAAGATCTAGAGAAAGGTAAGCAGAAGGAGGAGGAACTCACATCCAAAGCACTAGTGTTGCAGCCTTATGTTCCTCCTATCCCTTTCCCAGGAAGACTCAAGTAGAGGGAGTTGGAAGCCTAGTTTGCCAGGTTTTGTGACATATTTAAGGGGCTTCAAATTAATATACCTCTCTTAGAGGCTTTGAAGCAAATTCCATCCTATGCTAAATTCATGAAAGAGCTGCTCTCTAACAAAAGATCCATGGAGAGTGTTGAGAAAGTAATGCTTCTTGGCGAGAGTTCAGCTGTCATAGAGAAGAAATCTGCTCAGCTACCTAGAAAGCTGAAAGATCAGGGAAGTTTCAGTATCCCTTGCACCATTGGTAATATTGATTTTGAGAATGTTTTGATTGATTCCGGTGCAAGTATTAATTTAATGCCACTTTCAGTTTTTAGGAAGCTCGGAATAGAGCCACAAAAGTGCAAGAGGAGACCAATCACTGTGTAGCTAGCTGATAAGAGCTTAAGGTTTTCCAAAGGTACAGTGGAGGATGTCTTAGTCAAGGTCGATAAATTCATATTTCCAATGGACTTTGTCACACTGGATGTGGAAGAAGATGATGACATTCCACTCATTCTAGGTAGACCATTCCTAGCTACAGGTCAAGCTCTAATTGATGTAGGACAAGGTAAGCTCACCCTTAGAGCACTAGATGACCAGGTAACATTTGATATGTATGATCCTGTGTTTTTGTCTAATGAGGAAGCAAGGTATTCTGACAACCCCGTTGGGTTGTCGTGGTGTATACCATCGCCCAGTGGCAAAAAAATAAAAATCTAAAAAATTTAATTAAATAAAAGTCTTTAAAGAATGTAAAATAATATTAAAAAATCTTTAGTATAAGCCCAGGTATTAGAAATAAAAATAATAGAATAAATAAAATTTTAGTATAAGCTAGGATCTTAGAAATAAATAAAATAGTCATAAACAAAAAAAATAAGAAAATGAAGAATTTAGAAAATAAAAAATGAAAAAATAAAAATCCTTGGTATAAATAAATTAAAAAATTCAATAAAAACTAAAAATGATAAATATACAATTTTTTTTAGTCTAGTGTTTTCTTAATTAAATTTTTAGGAATAGTATAGAATGGAAATAATGGAAAAATAAGAATAAAAAAATTAAAAAAAATTTCTATTAAAATCTAGTCTTTTAGGATTTTATCACTTAGAGCTTTTTTAAATAAAAATTTAATGTGATGTTTTTTCCAAACTTAGGTTATCTTAGATTTTTCAAAAATAGTCATTTAATAATCTAGCCCATCTAGCTATTTTCTTAATAAAAAATAATATGATTAAATAACGTAAACTCGACACTTTTCATTAAATAAAATTGATCAACAAACTAAAATTTTTATAAAAGAAAAAGCGAACTACGAATGGTTTGATCTTAGTTAGTACATGCATAGGCATCTTTAGGGTAACCATAATAAAATAAAAACTATAAGTTAGGAAAAATAACCCTAATAAAATAAAAATTTTAGGTTAAAAAAAACCAAAAATAAAATAAAAACTTTAGAAAGATTAAATAAAATAAAAACGTTGGAAAAATTAAATAAAATAAAAACTTTAGAAAAATTAGATGAATAAAAACTTTAGGAAGATTAGTAAAATAAACTGCAGACTTCAGGTTTTTTTTAATATAAATTCATAATCTTATAAAAACATAAAAACAATAATAATAAATAGTATAGTATAAAATATAGTAGCAGATACATGGAAATAAAGATAGGAATATAAAAGAATTTTAGTAAATATTTTTAAAAATTTTATATGGTAACTGTTTAGGTTTTAATATGTTAGCCTTGAATTTAGCATTTCTAGTTAAATATTTTTCTGAAATATTGTTTTTAGAAAAATTTGCAGACTAGTATCTAGTTAAGCTTAATCCACCTAATTAACCTTAACTTATTTTCCAACTTAGGTTGGTGGCAATTCCTTTTAAAAATTAATTTCCTTAATTTAGTCGAGTAATCTATATTGAAAGGGTAGGGTTTACTGTAGATTAAAATAAAGAAAAATAATTAAAAACTAGTCTTGACAAAATTAAATCAAGTATTATACCTCAAAGTAACAATTCGTAAATAAGATTTCCAAGATATTACTAAGTTCATGCTAGATAAAAAAAAAAATATTGCATTGGGTCTAAGTACTAAATTAAAATGATTTAGGAAGTCTCCCACAAAGTATCAAATGATCTAATTCTATTTCTCCATGCTACTCATCATTGTAGTAGTAATAATATTGTCCATTATCCTCATCTTGATAATAATAGCACACATCCCCTGACTCATCATATTCAGCATACTTATCATACCTACCTACAACTAAAAAAGAAGAGGATTAAGCCTAAACCCAGTACGTGAATACCCAAACACATGTGCATGTCACAACAATACAAATTACACATGTACATAATACACTAAATACTTAACAATCAATTACTTACTTATCTTTATGTTAATCAACAAGCATTAGAATGGTACTCATGACTTCGCCACTCTCTTTCTTATTTAATTTAAGTGTTTTAAACCTAGGTTAGGTATTGCCACCTCTAGCACCAACTTTCTATGCGTATTGAGAACTACCACCTCTAGCCTTAATACCCCTAAAATTTACCTCAGATTATTTCGGTATAGAACACCACTAGGGACAATGTTGTATATTGATTATTGGGGTGCCTCTTAGGGATCTGCCACTTTTGGCCCCTAAGCTAAGCCACGCACAATCAATTAGTAAGGCATTTACCAAGTTTATGTAAATTCATTCATTTACTATAACTAGCAAACATAACCAACGGGCATGGTAAACATATATTTGGAAGAGTAGTTTTAGGTTTTACTTGTCTGTAATTATCATGTTCCTCAAAGCCTACCAAGAAACAGTAATTGGTTCTTAGTTTTACTTTACAACAAGACCTAAGCTTCACTAGGTCGTTCAATTAAGAGTTAATCGCCTATTTATCCTTTCTTAAGCTTTATTGTAAGTAATATTAACTCATAATTGGAATAAAATTTAAATAGAAAGACTTAAGGAATGTTTTTAAACAACCTGGTCATGTGTATGGCCATGTAGAAGAACACAAGTAGGAGTATGATTGTGTATATGGCCGTTTACCTTACTCTATTTATCCTTTCTTAAGCTTTATTGTAAGTAATATTAACTCATAATTGGAATAAAATTTAAATAGAAAGACTTAAGGAATGTTTTTAAACAACATGGTCATGTGTATGGCCATGTAGAAGAACACAAGTAGGAACATAATTATGTATATGGCCGTTTACCTTACTCTACGAAAAGTCATCTCAGCACACCTATGTACATGGCTGTGTAATTGGTTGTATACTTAACACAGGCAGGTACATGCTCATGTACTTGGCCATTTATAGCCCATTTCACTAAATGTTTCTCAAAATCTTCACGAGTGAGTACATGATCATGTACATTGGTTGTGTACCCCATTGAACCTCACCCTTTCAACCTTTCCTTCATCTGATCGTTCACCAATCAAGATAATACTCCAAATCTAATGTAAAATCTATCAAATTTCATGAATTTAAACAAAATTGGAATGCTTTCTCGCCTTAATTTAAATATAATGCCCAAAATGTTCCTAATTCAACAACTTGGCATCTAATTGAATTGTCTAGAAACCCTGGTTTGACTACATGCTATGCCTTTAAAAGGATATAACACTAACTTGATTTGAGGTACTTGCCTTTGGATGTATGTCGAATCAAGAGTCTTTCCTTGTTGAGTTGTGAATTAAGGTAATCGGAGTCTCCTAAAGGGCCTAAAGGATTCATAATTTTAAGAAGGGGAAAAAGTGACATTAGGGTTATGCAAGGGCTTATATAGCTTGAGGTAAAAAAGACCAAATTGCCCTCATCTTAGAATACCTAATTACCTTAATGCCTCTCCTTTTAAACATTATGTTATTTTATTTTCTTCTGTATTTTATAGGTGTACTTTGGGGTTTATACTCTTGCTTACTTGTCTCCTTCAACAAGTCCAAAATATATTTTCTTTAGTTAATAAATATTCCATTCTTACTTTTGCAAATTTCCATTCCTAAGAAAATTTCAAGTCTCCAAGGTTTTTTTTTTTTTCTCAAACTCTTGCTTGGTTCTTATCTTTAAGTTGTGCTATCTCCTATAAATCATCATGTGATTATAATGTCATCTATATAAACTATCAAAATAGATTTTAATTAGTCCCCCTTCAACTTTACAAATAATGTATACTTAACTTGACTCTATTTTCATCAAGGTGTCTATAAATTTTGTAAACCAAGCTTTAGGAGACTAAAATCCATAAAATACTTAATCAATCTACAATCCTTTCTAGTATTAATTTTAGAAAGAGAACCCTAAAGGAACGTACATGTAAATTTCCTCTTTTAGATCCCCATTTAGAAATGCTTTCTTTACATCTTAACTAGTATAATCGCCAATCTAAGTTAGCAACTAAAGATAAATTACTTTGATGGAATTTAACTTTCTTACTGGAGCAAAGGTCTCTTCATAATCTAACCCATATGTGTGTGTGTACCCTTGAGTTACTAATTGTGCCTTATACCTCTTTATGCTACTATTTGACTTATACTTTATATTAAATACCCATTAGCTTCCAAACCCTTTCTTACCATATGGTATGTTAACAATATCTCATATCTTGTTTTGATATAAGGCTTACAACTCTTCTAAAACAACTTCTCGCCACTTTAGCTTTTCTGAAGCTTCTTAAATATTGTTAGGAACCACTTTTTTTGTTTACTCAATATAGGATATTTGACACATACCCTTTTTCCTTGCCTTGGGGTAGTTAGCAAGTCTTCATCTTCCTTTTTTCTCTTCTTCAAATTCAAGCTCATATGTCTTAGTAGATTGAATCATGGTCTTAGAAGGTGAGAACTAGTTGTGCATGGGAGTTTTAGGCCTTCTTAAACACACTTTGACAGCAGTAGACTGATTTAGACTATTTCCAAATTTAGGTAATGACATGATAAAGGGTATCCCTAAAGGAGATGAGTCATGACTATGCTAGCTTTCTTCTAAACTCCCTAAGTTTGCATCCTTAGATGAAAAATATTGAGTTTATTATTGTTCGTAATGTGAAATACCATTAGAGTTGGGAGTTTTCACATGAACAATCAAAAGCAATGGATGAGACATTACATGTAGGAAGTAATTCAAGAATTAGAATTAATTCAAAATGTTTCTCAATCTCCTATTGAATGTGCATATTAAAATATGCTTGGTTTTCAAAGAAAACAACATCAATAGTAACAAAAACTTTCTTAGATGAAGGATGATAACACTTATTGTAACACCCCAAAACTTGGAGTATCATAACTTGCCAAGTGTCACTACTACCAAGCAACACATTAAGGCTCTAAAACTTCATCATACTTCAAAACCTGCTCATATACATTATCCATCATGCTACTATAACAATAATCAAAGGAATGACTCACAGGTGAGTCATTCCAAATGTCATTATTTAACAACAAAATCTCAAGCTGTAATTTATCTCTATAACTTCAATTTAACCATAAAACATCCATTTACAAATGTTAATTATTCTTGTCACTCTTCTTCCACATAGTTATAGTGTTCTCTTCCCATCTCATCCATGTAATGTCCTACAAAGTTTCCGTTCTCATCATACTCTAGTTGTTCATCATTTTTGCCCACAACTAAATAAAATATAGGAAATGGGGTGAGCCTAAGCCCAATACATGAGTACGATACCCACATGAGCATGACACATTACATTAATATCACATGCATATATGCAACATTTATCTACAACTCATTCACAATTTAGTTCACACATCAATCCTAAAATGAATTATCACACATAGGGGTATTCATGGCCCCAGTACACACAACATTTGTCTTAGTGGGAACTGCCTCTACAGACCTTATCTAACCCTAAGGGGAATTGCCACTGTGGGCCCCGTCTAAACCTAATTTACCTCAGATAATTTCTATACATGGCTTCATTAGGGACAACGTGGCATATCAATCATCAAGGTGTTCCCTAGGGATCTGCCACTGTGGGTCCTTAGGCTGAGCCAAGAACAAACAACATATCTCATTTCATTCACATAACACTGCATTACTTCATGATACCACATAATTCACATTATATCTTAGCATTTCAATCACATACAACAAACAAAGTAAACACATACTTGGTATCCTAACCTTAAGTACTTCTTGTCCCAACTTGAGCTAAGTTGATATTTGTATAATCAACACATTAATCTTAGTACTAATCCAACATAATATAATTCTCCTAATTCCTCTTATTCTATTAAGTCATCTAAGGTTTTACTAATTGTTTTGGTTATGTGAAACTTGGTTGATTAAGAAGATAATTTGATATATATAATAATAATGTTCATCACTTAATGCGGCCATCTTGGAGGCCGTGTTGCCTAACACGGGGCTAGTCCATGACAGTGTTAGAGGTCATGTATCTCTTGGTGATATTTAGCTTCAACATGGTTGGAATACGACCATCTTAGGAGGTTATGTTTCTCTTAATTCAACATGGTCAAAACACGACCGTGTTGGATGGCCATGTATCTTTTGGCATGACTTTAGGACTCAACATGGTTGAAACACGACCGTGTTGGGAGGCCATGTTCTTCTCATTTTAACACGGGGGCAACATGATTGTGTTGGATGGTCGTGTATCTCTGGGTACATTTTGATAAATCAACACGAGAGTAGCATGACCGTGTTGGATGGTTGTGTATCCCATGGTCTGTCATTCAAACCTTAATTTTTTTCTACATTCATTTATTCAATCTTCCCATTTTCTAATCTTAAGCTTAATTAAGTCAAAAAATATGAATTAGAATCTCTTACTTGATTGGAATCTTGCTTGAAACTCTAAATCCAACAACTCCCGTGCTTGTTCAATCCATTCTCAAGCTCAATTCCTATGAATAACCAAATGGATTTCGTGGTTGAGTCTCCTCTAATAAAATACGTATTGACATGACTAAAACTGTACCTTTTTACTTCTTTGCAATGTCTCTAGATCGCTTTAGGTTCTTCTTGTGGGGTCCGTAGTAGAGTTCTTTCTCCTTATCTCCCTCTAGGTGGCTATTGTAAAAGTGTGTAGAATAAGGAGAACCCTAGGTTAATTTGCTTATATATAGTCTCGCTAGGAAAGACGAAATTGCCCCTGTCCCGTTGTCCTATTTACTACATTGCCATTCTTTATATTTACACATATATTTATTTATTTATATAAAAAAATAATGTGTATTACACTTATACCCTTTCTATAATGGAGAATAGCCAACAAACACACACTTCAAAGCTCTTAACTTGAGTTTTTGTTTATTTGGTGTGTTTTGTCTATAATGAAAATTGTGAAATTGAGTAGTTTAGGAGGAAGAGTGTTCAAGAGTCTTACTTGAGGATGCAATTAAATAAAGACACTAATTGGACTTTGAAAATTAAGAGCTTTAAAAGGAACTCTATTTATCTGATAAGCTACTATTAAAACGGCCTCTCCCTATAAATAATTTGGAACTAAAGTTGTAAACATCAAAGATCTAGTGATTTCAAGAAGATATCTATTTTTTCTCTTAGTTACTCCATTTTGTTGTGAAGTGTATGTATATGAGCTTTGGTTTACAATCCTATTCTGCTAAAGATATTTCTCAAAAGAATTTGAGAAATTTTCCTTTACATTATCTATGTGAAGGATTTAGATATTTTCATGAAACATATTTGAAATGAAATTGTGATGCTACTAAAATACAAGCTAAACATAAGACTTCTCCCTTAAAGGGACTATCCAGCAAACACTTGAGTGGTCATCAATAAAATTCGTGAACCATTTTTGCTTTGTATGAGTTAAGACTTGTGAGGCACCCAAGATATCATTGTGATTCAAATGATAAGGTTTGGATGGCTGATATGGTTAAGTATAATAACACTGCTTTAACAATTTAGCCATAACACACGATTCATAATAAAAATCAATGATTTTTTTTTGAATAAGTTAGGATATAAAAGACTCAAATAATGAAAACCTAGATGACTAAGATGTTCATCTTATAGCATTACTTCTGACTTACTTGAAACAAAATCAAAGACCTAGATTTTGATTTGACTATAGACTTAGGACTTACTCTTGTCACTTAGTAGAGGCTATTGTATTCCTTAGCACTACCAATCATCCTCCCTAAAAACTAGTCCTACATAAAGCAACAAGTTGGAGATAAGGTTATTAAGCAATTCTTATCCTTACTTATTTTATTTGTTTATTATAAATTATACTATTGTTTTGGGACAAATAAAGTATCAATTAATCTAAGATTAGCCAAGTTCATCGTTCCTTTCCCTTTTTCCACTATACTTTTCCCATTAACCATTGATACTTTATTCAGATTTTCACTAGCATTAGGAGATTCAAAGAATTTAAGAGAGTTGCACATATGATTGATTCCTCTAGACTATCAACTACCTAATATTCATGTGCAATATCTTCGAGATTGAGCAAGAAAACTGCATGTTTATGCCACAACAATAGTAGAGAAATCATTAGCCTTACTTTCATTTGGCTTGATAAAGACTTGATTGAGGAGTTACTAGAGAAATGTTGACTGATTAGGAGAGAAAACTATATTAGAAGCTAGTCTTATTTCTAGTTGAGCATCTACCACTTGAGTAGTAGTTGTAGAATGCTGGCTCCATTTCTATTGCTTTGCATTTATAATTTTTGGTTTTCCATGTAATTTCCAACATGTTTCCTTTGTTTGATTTGTTCTACAATAATCATCTCTAGTTGGTGTCTCATGGCCAAATTTCACGATTGAAGTCAAATTAGGAGGGGTCACATCTATTGGAGGTGTAGACAACATTACCCTTTGTCTACTATCTTCTCTCCTCACTTTTGCAAAGGCTTCCTTCAGACTAGGCAATGGTTATTTTATTAACAATTGACCTTGTACTTCATCTAAGTTAGAGGTTAACCCTTGCAAAAAATAAAAAATTTTCTCATTTCTACACATCTCTAGTGATGTGCCTAAATCCACTTAGAAGCACAATTAAAAGAATTAAGAAAAAGCAATCTCAAGTCAACAACAAACCGGATCCACAAGGGGCAAAATTCACGTGAACCCTAGTGAGATGTAATGAATTCCAAATGCTCAAAGTTATAATTGTAATACCACAATGATAATCTCTTCTAACAACACCCTAATCACATATAATCCCACGAAAATAATCCAAAAATTCAAAAGAAAACCTCAATTCCAAGGACTCCTTTCCACTAGTAAAAATCACGTTTTCAAGGGAATTCTCAATGATGATTCGAATTCAATTGCAAGGGACCTTAATTAAACACAAGAATTCGACAACAATTAGAAGCAAATCTGTCCAAGAACTATCTCAATTCAACCCTAGATATGACACACTAGAGAAGAAAAGAAATCACAACAAAATGAAATTGATACAACTCACAATTTCAAGGTGTTACACTTGCCACAATTTCAACTCTTGGGATTGAAATTGATAAGAGTCTAATGACAATTAGGAACCCTAATTCTCACGTGAAGAAGAAGTGTATAATCTGCAAAATATGGCCTCCTCAAACCCTCTCTTAAGCAAGTATTTATACTTGCTACTCCTAGGGTTAAAAAGTGCTCAAAATTACAAGTTTGCCACTTTTAAGGTGGCTAACCCTAAATGAAAATTACAAGGAAGTAAAAGTGTCCCAAAAACAAAATACAACCAAAATAGTTCATAAAAGAGTAAATATATAAAAGAAATGGTCTTCAAGATGCCGGTCTTTTATAGGATCCATCAACTCAGCTCATCGCCGGTTCAGGTTGGTTCATGGATAACCCACAAGCTGAGTCTCAGGGAGTTTATCCATTGCCTTATGAAATATGATAAGTGTGCCTGTTGGAAAATACAATATAAGAATAATAGAAAAGAGGTTAATATATAAATAATTTCGGGGTCAATCTGCTCAAAATGGGCCCTTATTGCCAAGATTTGAAATCCTTTAATTCTTGTCCTAATGATAGGTCTTGTCGGATTTTTATTCCTATCATCTCCTCGGGCCTCAAAAAGATTTGTCCTCAAATCTGGCAGATCAAATGTAATGGAGACTTTGTTTTCTCCTAGCAATCCATCTGAAGAAGTATCTTTGTAGAATCCCAATATCTGAAATACTACAGGTGGTGTTTGTTTTCTCTCATCCATTTCCAGGATGTATCTCTTCTGCAACACAAATAATGACCCGATGTCCACTGAGGTGTCCCCTATCTCAACCCATTTCATTGGTATTGTTTCTTCCTTTTCTAACTCATTTGTATGTCGCTGATCCTGATGGTCTTCTAATGGTTGGCCCAACTGCTCATTGCCCTCTGAGACCTCTGAAGGTGAACACAAATGTCTCTGAACATTCTAGCCCTCTAATGATAGACTCATCTGACTCTGATCCTCAGAATACTCCAATGGTGTACTCAACTGCTCGTGAATCTCTAGTGTCTCTGAAGGAGAACATAACTGACCCTGAACAGTTTGGTTCCCTGGTAGTCTACTCCTAGTAACCTGGAATGAATAGGATTGCCTCTGTCTTTCCACTTTCAAGGCTAACTGTATAGCCTCATCAAGTGTACTATATCTCTGAAGCTCAACTACACAAGCTATCTCATACTTCAACCCAGATACAAAACGTGCTAGGGTTTGTTCAGGAGGTTCAATTGATCCACATTTGATCACCAGTGTCTCAAACTCCTGTACATAGTCATCTACTGTTTTACTCCCCTGTCTCAGTGTCTGGAGACGCATAAGTAACTCATGCCTATAGTGTTTTGGTACAAACCTATTCCTTAAAACTCGTTTCATATCTCTCCAAGTGTGTATTTCGGTCTCTCCATCCATTCGCCTACTGATCACCATATTTCTCCACCACAAAGCGGCATACCTTGTGAACTCTACAGCTGCAAGGCGTACCCTGGAGTCTTCATCAATCTCATAACACTTGAAAGACCCTCAACTTGGTCTTCCCAGTCTAGGTAGTCATCGGTGGAACCCCTACCATCAAATGAAGGCATCTGTAGCTTTGCAAACTCTAGTCCTCGAGGTGGTCTAAATTCCCTGTCCAAGTATGGATTAACCCCAAAATTATCATCTCTGCCTTCCCTAAGAGCATGATAATCTCCTTCTACTCTAGGTGGTGCTTGAAGGTTTACCATAGGTGGTGGTGGTAATGTCATCCTATCAATTCTTGTTGCTAATGTAGCAACAATTGTGGTAAGGTCTCGAAGTTGTTCATCTAGAGTTCTTCCATTTGTATTTCGATGACTTGGTTTACTACCCACTTGGCTATTGGCCTCATTGCCAATGTCCACATTTACACTATCATATGACATGTTTGTGGATGCGATTTATCTGAAGTACAAATGTAATCTCAAATAATTTGTAGCACACTCCCTTCACTTCACCATGTCACAATAACACGTTTGGAAAACAACACACACACTTGTACACCCACGGTGCAACAAGTCACCAATGCAACAAGTACTTCGTATCACTTCAAGTAGAGTAGAATAAGTGAAGCACAAATAAATACTTCTAAGTAGTTAAGATATTGAATTCAACTAAGCAAGTGTTTAAGTAACAATACTCAATAACTTTCACACTTAAATGTTTATATTTGAATTTCAAACTTCACTACTTAACTTCCTTAATTAGCCATGGTTCACACTCACACTTTATCTTAATGTGCAGCACCTTACTCCACACACAACTCCACAAATTTACACCACCACACACACCTCAATCATGGTGCACTCACTTTAATCTCCACAAGTCACTCCATGGCAACACACAAATAACAACAACAATGTTGATGAGTTACTTCCACGGCAACAACAAGATGGATAATAATAATAAGTAGACTTCCACTTCCACGGTAAATAATGATAACAAAGGACTAATATGTGACTTTCCACAAATGAATTCTGAATTCCACAATAGGCAGCAACTTTCAATTTGAAATTCAAACAACTTCACTTATTGCAAGCCTTCCTCAATTGGTAAATAATGAATTCAAATTCAAATAGCAATCATTAACTCCCACAACTTAATTGCATATGTTTGAATTCAAATAATTCCTTACTAATCAAAACTCAATGCAATATGCAAATTATACTCCACCAATTCAGAATTACACAATGGAAATCAAAACAACAAACTACACATCCTCCTCCACGCCACAACAAGTCACGGCAAGGATTTTGGTATGTTTTGCAAGTTCCAAAAATTGTTGAATTAAACAACACTTTATGCTTCTGACCTTCCACGAAAATTAGTGATCACAAAATGATGCAACAACCTTCCCAAACCAACTCCAACAAACATAAAAATAAACTCCAAGCCAAGGTAATTTCACAAGCTCAAATCCACAACAACACAATTTGCGGTTTTCACTAGATCAACCCTAATTGATGATTAATTCCACGAAATCAAATAAAAGCAATTCCCTTCTCTCAACATGAGCTCTGATACCAAAAAGATGATGTGCCTAAAACCAAGATTAAGCACATACAAAACCAATTTGAAAGACAATCAAACAATGTCATTCAAACTAGCTTCAATCTCATGAACATTAGCATCAAATCTTAATGCTTTTGAACCAATTCGACAACAATGATGTGTTCAACCTTGAATTCCAAATATGATATAGCTTTGATACCAAAGAGATGATGTGCCTAAATCCACTTAGAAGCACAATTAAAAGACTTAAGAAAAAGCAATCTCAAGTAAAAAACAAACCGGATCCACAAGGGGCAAAATTCACGTGAACCCTAGTAAGATGTAATGAATTCCAAATGCTCAAAGTTATAATTGTAATACCATAATGATAATCTCTTCTAATAACACCCTAATCACATATAATCCCACGAAAATAATCCAAAAATTCAAAAGAAAACCTCAATTCCAAGGACTCCTTTCTACTAGTAAAAATCACATTTTCAAGGGAATTCTCAATGATGATTCGAATTCAATTGCAAGGGACCTTAATTAAACACGAGAATTCTACAAAAATTAGAAGAAAATCTGTCCAAGAACTATCTCAATTCAACCCTAGATATGACACACTAGAGAAGAAAAGAAATCACAACAAAATGAAATTGATACAATTTACAATTTCAAGGTGTTGCACTTGCCACAATTTCAACTCTTGGGATTGAAATTGATAAGAGTCTAATGACAATTAGGAACCCTAATTCTCACGTGAAGAAGAAGTGTGTAATATGCAAAATATGGCCTCCTCAAACCCTCTCTTAAGCAAGTATTTATATTTGCTACTCCTAGGGTTAAAAAGTGCTCAAAATTACAAGTTTGCCACTTTTAAGGTGACTAACCCTAAATGAAAATTACAAGGAAATAAAAGTGTCCCAAAACCAAAATACAACCAAAATAGTTCATAAAAGAGTAAATATATAAAATAAATGGTCTTCAAGATGCCGGTCTTCTATAGTATCCATCGGCTCAGCTCATCGCCGGTTCAGGTCGGTCCATGGATAACCCACAAGCTGAGTCTGAAGGAGTTTGTCCATTGCCTTATGAAATATGACAAGTGTGCCTGTTGGAAAATACAATACAAGAATAATAGACAAGAGGTTAATATATAAATAATTTCAGGGTCGATCTGCTCAAAATGGGCCCTCATTGCCAAGATTTGAAATCCTTTAATTCTTGTCCTAATGATAGGTCTTGTCGGATTTTATTCCTATCATCTAGTCTATTTCATCAAATAAATCCATCTCTTGCTAAAGCTCCATCAGAGTATTAAAATACTCTGTAACATTCATACTTCTTTAAAATGGCAGTTTGAAGCTTTGATATGATCTCAAAGCACTATGATGTGTTCTCCAAATTGGAATATATTTCTTAGACATTCTCTTAAATCTCTTTAGCTGTCTTATAGAAGAGATATATCCTCCTAATTCTCGGCTCCATTCAATTGACAAGGTAAGCAATAACAAGTGAATTTTCTATATTTCATTGGAATTAGAATCAAGCACTTTCATTGCACCTATAAGGTAGCCAATGTCTTGTGACCCCTATTACAAGTTTCATATATTATAACCATTCACAGAAATTTGATTTGTTTAATTTATGTTGTGTAATCTATAATGCTGGATGCTCAACCACTATTGGAGGAGGCATATTTGATTAACTACTTGATATTCTTTAAGTCTATAAGATCTAAACTTTAGTTTGATAGAATTAGGAATCTTGATTGAGGAGTTTGCATGCTGTCGATCATGATGGACTAGCTCTAACCAACAAAGCTCTAATACCATGAAGGAAAAATTTGAAGGAAAATATATTGTTGAAAGAATGAAAAAGTTCTTTTATTTAGTCATACTAAGTTCATACATTAGAAGAACTACTTATAGAGTTCTAAAGTGTTGGGTAGCAACAATTAGTTCTTACTAACCCTACAACATTAAATATACCAACTTATAATAAGGAAATTGAAAAAAGTAAAGATAAACTAAAATTTTCTACAATTGTTGATGTAGTTTTAATTGTAACTATTAAGTAAATTGAAGACAATATTGGAAGCATATTTCCTAATATATTTATTTTATAATTTTTTAATTAATATGCTTATTAAATAGGTTAAGTTATAAGTTTAGGTTTCAAACATGATTAATAAACAAGTTGTGTTATATGTTGAGATCTTTTAACATGTACTTATATACACCTATACTCAAAATACGACCCATTAATATGAATTTTTAGCGCTACTCGTAAGAAATTCTACTAAATAAACTCATACAAACAACAAGCATAATTACCTTGACTAACCTTAACTATTTTCTTAAATGACCCAAAGATGAATATTTTAGTATTTTACAAAATGTCAAAATTTTCAAATTAACAAAGAAACAAGGTCAATTAAATTAGAATTGTATTTAGGAAAACTATTTTAATGATTTTCATGATTAGATAACTAAAATTGGAAATTGATATAGAGATATGCAATCTCCTTTCATTAGGGTTTAAGAACTAAAAAATAGTTAATCGATCAATTACTTGTTCTAGAGATATGAAAGCTTAATTGGGTAATATTGGGCATTAATTCATAGTAGGAAAAAAGGGGTTTTTACATAGTTATAAGTTGTTCAAAAGTTAAGCAGATTAATGACTCAACACTTATGACATGAATTAGGCTAATGGCATAATTGTAACACCATTATGATATTCCAAGCACTTGGTTCTTAATCATATTTCTTTTAGGTGTTAGATATCAAAGTTAGTTAGTTAATTTAGCTTAGTTATTAGTTTTAGTTTGTAAAAACCAAATTCTTATCGATTTATCATATAATTAATATGGTTAGAAGCTAGCACACCATTCATTGTGGAGTACAACCATGATTCACAATATACTGCTTTCACAATCTATTACACTTGCTCGTTGTTATTTGCTTTAAAATTGATTTTTATAAAACCGTGCAACTATAATGATTTAACAAGTGTAATTATGAGCGAGTAGAGTTTTTGGTGCCATTACTAGGAGTGATTGGTGTTAATTTTAGTTTTTAGGATTCTTAGTAGACTGGGTTTTTATTTAAAAGAACAAAAAATATTTACAAAACTAGAGATCATAAGAATTTTTTTTTTCTTCTTATCAACTTGTTTTCCTCTGTCCTAAAACTAAATAAGAAACTCGCAAAGTTTCAAAAGTATGAAAATAGTATATTTTTTTCTTTTTTCTTTTTAAATTATAGTTTGTTGTAAATAGTGATTTTGGTTGATATAAGTTTGTAAAGTTGTTTCCATTGCTTAAAAAGAAAAAAAAAAAGATTTTGTTATTTATCTTTACTAGTTTCTTTTTATTTTTAGAATTCTACTTTTTTTTTTTCTTTTGTAGATACTTTTTCCTATGAACCATTTAAGCCTCATAGATTCAAAAGTTACTATGCACCACAAGCGAGTTTTTAAGTTAAGAAAAAGCTTAGGTGATAATTTGGAATGGTCTTTCCCATTATGTTATAGTAATGAGCTAAGATATGAGATATACTTTTTTTTTTTTTTTGTGCATAGTGTGATAGCAAGTCCTTATTAAAGATTTGGAGAAAATATAAGGATTTGATGAGTAGATGCTCATATCACGAGTCACCTACTTAGTCTTAATTGATGGTATTTTTCAATAGATTAGAGGCTTATGATGGAATGATGTATAATCCACTACTATAGATCGTTAATGAGTATGATATTAACAATGGTATTTATGATTATTGAAGAGTTAGCTAGTAGCTCATACAATGGATAAAGAATGCTCTTGCCTTAGATGCATCTTGTAAAATTGAAAAGAGCTAAGGGACTGGATTATCTTGTCAGTTTCTATGTTCATTTTCAACATTCTACATTGTATGTGGGGGGTCACATTAGTGTAACCAATGTTAAAGAGGCAATCAGGTGAAAGAGTCAAATACCTATAATCAAGAGTGGTGTCATTACCTAAAAACTCCAAGGCACGGTATAGGAGAGCTATTGAGGGACATAGAGCTAAATTAGGCAAAAGAGTTTGAAAGTCGATGGTCTATCATTCATACATTAGAGACTTAGTTAACATAGCTAGTAGAATTTTTGGCTATCATGAAGCAATGCAATAAGCTAAGTGATACATGAGAATCCCAGATTTCCAATAAGAGAAGACAGTAATGATAGAACTTAGTTAGGTCTTATAGGAATGAGGTAGAAAAGGAAGACTTAATTATTGTAACTAAGAACATTGAGGTCAATTGTGATTCTCTAATGGCTAGTGAGGTGTCAATAAAAGAAGAGAAACCAAACTAGCTATGGTGGAGATGCTTGCCCATATGACTGTGGAAGGGTTTGAGAGGTTTGAGAGGAAGATTGGTAATATTGTAAGTACTTCCATTCCTAATAAGTATGTAAAGAAAGTAAACTTGAGGTTAGGAAATAAGGTGTTTAGATAATGTAACTTCTACATCAAGTAGAAAGAAGGAGGTTATACAACAATAGCATACTTCTAAAGATGCTAAAGAAGTTGAAAGTAAACATGCCATTAATGGAGTTATTGGGGTAGACAGCTTGTTACCAAAAGTTCTTGAAAGAAATATTGAGTAAAAAGAGGAGGAGAAATTGGCAAGAGATAACCATTTTAGCTCAAATGTGTATTGAAACTATGACATATGCACTTTCCCTAGGTTGAATAATCTAAGAAAGTTCATGTTGGCTTATACCATTAAAGATGAGTTTTTCAAGAATGTACTTTGTTATATTGATGCTTGTGTTAATTTGACTTCTTTTCATATAACTGAGAAATTAGGATTGGGGGATGTAACATAAAAGTTTGAGATGACAATTCAATTAAATGATCACTCTATCAAGAGACCCCAATAAATGATCAATAATGTGCTTGTAAAGGTTAGATAAATTAGTATTCATGATGGAATTTGAGTTATTCATATGATGGAAGATTAACATATTCCAATCATACTTATGTACTCATTCATGGGCACTGTTAGAGCCACTATAGAGGGTGATGAGAGTTGGAAATAGAGAGGTACATGTGAGATAAGTAGTATAAGGCAATAAGAAAGAAAAATGGGGTTGATGATAGGAGGTCTTAAAAATTTGACCTGTCTTAAGAGGGAGAAAAATTAGAATAGCTATGTCAAAATTATCGCATAAGTGTTTAATGGGAGGCAACCACTAGTTTCATTAGCTTTCTTGTTTCTATTGAGTTTTTATTTTTGATTTTATGTAGCACTTGTGGTTTTATTATTATTATTATTATTGTTATGTTTGTAGAGTGTAGATATGAGATTCCAAGGCTCGAATGCATTTGGAGTGACTCTTTGAGAAGAAAAGATTTTGAGAGTAGGAATGCATTCAATAAGTGCTCGAAGGCAATGCAAGTTCCTAAGGGAATCCCATTCTTTTCCCTTCTCTTCTTTGTTTTTATTATAAGAATGAAATAATGGGGAAATTGTTTGTTCTAAAATAGGGAGTAGAGTTATGTTGTTATAGTTTGGGGGTTGAGATTTAATTAAAGAATTTATATCGATCATAAGTGTTCTATTGTTGATTAAGTTGTGTAGTGAGAGATGATCCTAAGTGTTGGCTAGTTATTTTGATGAGATGTTGATTCTTGTGCATGCATTGAGTTGTGTAATAGCTATTTTAAAATTATTGCATAAGAATTTAGTGGGAGGTAACCGCTAGTTTCTTTAGCTTTCTTGTTTCTATTGAGTTTTTATTTTTGACTTTATGTAGCACCTGTGGTTTATATATATATATATATGTTTGTAGAGTGTATATATGAGATTTCGAGGCCCGAATGCATTTGGAGTGACTTATTGAGAAGTCGAGCTTTTGAGAGTAGGAATGCATTTAATAAATGCTTGAAGACAACGTAAGTTCCTAGGAGGAGTCCCATTCTTTTCCCTTCTCTTTTGTTTTTTATTATAAGAATGAAACAATGGGGAAATTGTTTGTTTTAAAATTTGGGGTAGAGTTGTGCTGTTATAGTTGGGGATTAGGCTTTAGTTAAAGAATTTATATCAATCATAAGTGTTCTATTGTTGATTGAGTTGTATAGTGAGAGATGATCCTAAGTGTTGGCTAGTTATTTTGTTGAGATACTGATTCTTGTGCATGCATTGTGAATTGCGTTGATCTATCGACACTATTGTGCTAGTATTAACTTTTTACACCAAAGTATCTCAATTTTTTAGTTGTGTTTCCTTAAACTAAGCAATTTGTGCCAGCATTTTTCAAATTTTGCACAATTTCAATTTATTCACATGATGATTACTTCTCACTTCTTTGTAATTAAATTATGAAATTCATGTTATTTTTAGTCACCCACTACTTAAGCTTAGATTTCAAGACTTTAGATTGAGATAGTGTTGTCAAGTAAGAGTTAATTTCTTACATCTTTAAGCTAACTAACATGTATCCATATTGTTTGAAATTCTAGTAATCTAATATGATCACCTAAAATTTCCAAATTTAGCTTAACTTGAATTTTTTTACAATAAAAAGAAAAAGAAAATAAAATTGGAGATACAAATACTCCTAGACCAAAAGGAAAGAAAGAAAGGAAAGCACAAAAATGAATAAAGAGTTCCTTCAATTACAAAAGTAATGCATGAGTAGAAAAAGGTATGGAATAAAATTTCCCTATAAATCAAATAAGGGATGTATGAGCGGTTTAAATCAAAAAGGGAAAAAAAATAGAAATAAGAAAATTTGGGAAAATGAAGTAGAGGAAAAGCTTAAGTTTTGTATCTTTTACTTCTTGTGCTTTTTTTTTGTGAGATGAATTAAGATTGTATAGATGTATGTCTAATGCATAAAGTGCTTGGAACCGTTTTCTTGCTTGTCAATGTTATGCTTGATCTTGAGTAAGGGAAACTTGGTTTAAATAGTGTAATAAGACTTTATTACACATGAGTTAGTTATTTAATTCCAATGTCTAGTGATTTATGAGTATTTGATTGATTAAGTGTTGAATATGCATATGAATTGCTTGAGAATTAAGCTTTAAAGTGAATAAGGAATGTAACTAAGTAATTAAGCTTTCAATGTTAAATGATGCATTTGAAGTCATTGGTAGTTGTTAGTGTCTAAGTGTAGATGCTTACCCTTGCGGATTTTGAGTTAAGTGTGTAGTTTATATTTTCTTGAGAGCAAGCAAATCTATAAATTGGAGGTGGTTGATAAAATGCAATTCCTAACTTTAAGACTATCCTTATATCTATATGCTGTGCCTAAATTCCTAAGGTAGGAATCTGGTCATGGTTAGATGCATAACTAGTGAATAAAGTTTAAATCATTTTGGTATTTTAGGTTTAAGATGTGAATAAATAAATATTTTTATGTTTTGTGTTTATACGAACAATTAAAATAAAAGAATATGGATGAATTGCTATTTGGATATGACACTACAAATAACATGTTGAATTAGGGTTTTGATTAAAGTGCATGAATCAATATGAGTCATGCTTTCCTATAATTAATTGGAATTGTTAAAGAAGGTTCTAATACAACACACGGATCTTCAAAAACAAATATAAATCACAATCTCAAAGATATTGATAAGTACTAGACGGTGTTCACCACAATCTATAAAATAGAATAATAAGAACAATGAAATTGAGAGGACCTAATCCATGAAAATATATTGATTATCGGTGTCTATTATGTTGCATAGCATTGCTTATTTATAATGGAATAAGATGGTTATTAATATTAAATAACCGCTATTATGGAAAGTACTAGATAAGGAAACAAGAGGAAATAAAATAAATATACTAATAACTAACAACTAAGAAATTATGCACAACATCGTTAAACTAATTTAATAATTAATAAAGGGACAACTAAATATTCTAACCAACATGAAATATACAAAGATATAGAACAAATATTCTATAATTGGAAGTTGGGTTGGATTGGAACATAATCATGAATGTAGGATCGGAACATCTTTGAAATCGGAATTAAATGTAATCAAAAGCTTGTAAGTTGGAATCAACATACATTTGGAAGAATAAACGTAAAAAACTCATTAGGAATCTTCTTTCCAACTAATTTCTCTACTTAAGTCTTAATCTTAAATCTTGATTCTCTTCATACCCCCTCCTTTAGAAACGATTGATTCTGAATCTTCGAAATTAACATGTCTTCCTCTAGGATCAAAGACAAATATACAACAACTAAAAAGAAACAAAACATGATAGCTCACACAAATATAGAATGCACTCTTCCATGTACAGTTCTTCTATTTATCATGCACTTGATCAATGAAATGTATTGAAATCAAAAGCTCTTTAAGGATGAGTTTTGGTGAAACATGTTGCCTATGAAGTTGTGGTAATGGTAGGATATCTCAAACTATGCCTTTATCAGGAAGTTTCTGAACCAATGGTGAAATTTCAAATAGATGCTCAATGACATAGGGTTTAAGCCACCAATTTAGAATCACATTCTTTATTTTCTTTGCACTCTCCACTTGCAAAAAATCTCTATTGTCACTCGGTTCTTTGATATTCTTCTCTCTTTTATCTTTTATGAATTCTAATTTTCCTTCCCATCAATAATTTATTGTGGAGTTTCTGCTTCCTAACCTTTTATCCTCAATCTTAATATTCTCCTTTTCCAAATGGATTTACTTCTCTACTCTCCATCTTTGTATTGATCTCTTAACCTTTTCTTGCTCTAGTTGCCAACTTTCCATAGCCAGGGGTATTAACATAACTCGACTTTCTATAGTAGAACAATAGCATTCTTCAATGGGATACGTATCACATTATGGTATGATTGCTATGGTTTTCCCAAGCACAAGTGACAATCTTCAGTGTTAGCAACATGAAGTAATATTTCATCCTTGTACCTATCATTAATAGAAAATGCAAAGCTTGCTTATTTTGTCACTTAAATCACCTTATAATTATAGATAAATTAATAAGGACTAAGGTGTTCAATAACTTCTATGCTTACTCTATCAACCAATAGTTTAGAAACCAAACTAGCAAGATGATCATTAACATGAAACAACACAATACATTCACAAAATTCATTACGAATGTAAAACTTATTAGTCATCTTCTATCACCAGGCACAACCACTAACCAGACTTCAACACAAAAAATTGTAACTAAAGATTTGAGGAATTCAAATACTTACCAATACAAAGTGTGCAAACCACGTGCTCTAATATCAAGATGATGTGCTTAAATTCCCAAGGTAGGAATCTATTTATGGTTAGATGCACAACTAACGAATAAAATTTAAATCTTTTTGGTATTTTAGGCTTAAGATGTGAATAAATAAATATTTTTATGTTTTGTGTTTATATAAATAATAAAAATAATGGAATATAGATGAATTGCTATTTGGATATGATACACCAAACAACAAGTCGAACCAGGTTTTTTTATTAAAACACGAGAATCATTGTGACTCATGATTTCTTATAATTAATTGGGACTGTTAAAGAAGATTCTAATATGACACACGAATCTTCAATAACAAATGATTAAGAAATAATTTTTTACATATTTTGTTTCTGCATTTTTTTTAATTTTTTGAAATTTTCATTTTTTATTAATTATTTTAAATAATATGTAATTGTAATATTTAATGGAATTAAATATTATAGTTGGATTTTTTTCTTTTTTCTTTTAATTTTTCTTTTTTCTCTTTTAATTTCTATAATTTTTTATATTTATATTTTTAATTAATATTATATTATTTATTTAAAATAATTACGTGGACTAATCACAAGATGTCACATTTTCAAAAAAAAAAAAAAAATTAACATGTGGTCACTGTATTTAGTAAAAGTAATGCTCCTTGAGAAGTATTTGTAATGGAGACACTTAAATAAGTGGTCTTTACAAATATAAGCATTAAATTATCAAAAAATGAAGCTTTAGCCACTTAATTACTTAAAGTTAAAAGTGTAGACACTGGAAATACCTTTATCCAATAATTAAGTTTATTATATAGCTAAATACTAGTTATTTATGTAATAGTATTAGTTTATTTAAATGGACACTATTCATTAAATTACGTCTTTAGCCCCTAAATTACTTTAAATTACATAAATGACCAAATTTACATGCATTATCACATTTAAATATTCCTTACATCATATTTAGGTCGAGATATCATAATACATTAGTTTTGCCCATATATTTCAATAAAAACTATTCATTCTAATAAATAACAAAATTTGGCAATGATGTGCCTAAATTTATGAGTTAGGATCTAGGCATGAACTAGAAACTCACCTGCTGAATAAAATTTGAATCATTTTGGTATTTTTTAAATTACTTGACTAAAATAGAAATATTTTTATGATTTTTTTAATATTATTTAAGACTACTAAAATAAAAGGATATGGATAACTAGTTGAATCAGAATTCAATATTTGAATTGGAAATGGTGGTGTTCAAACTTCCATATTCAACATGACTCATAATTTATGGAAATCAAATGGGTTTAGTTGAAGTAGTTGATATGATCCACAATTGGATCAATTAAAAGGGATTGCTACAATGAGAAGAATATCGTATCGATAAGATCAATGGGGACAAACACTTTCAATAAGATGAAAGGTGCCAACAATACTTGAAAAGAGTCTATAATATCAATATTCATTTAAAGGATAATAACCAACTATCACATGTGTAGGTTTATATAAGTATTTATATAAGATAATTGTCAAGAAAGAATAAAATAACTATTTAAAAGAAAAGAAAAGAACTTCTAAATAACTGAATTGCTAATTCTTTAGGCTTTCTATTATTATCTTCCTTAATCTAAAAGATTTGAAGTAGTGTCCATTTAAATTAATATTCAGTAACATAAATATCCTTTAGAAACAACTTTGTTAGAAGCTTCTTATATTACGCCAATCAGAAGTATGCTTCCAAAAGTTCTTTGAAATTCCTAATTCTTTAGGCTTTCTATTATTATCTTCCTTAATCCAAAAGATTTGAAATAGTGTCCTTTAAATTAATATTCATTAGCATAAATATCCTTTAGAAACAACTTTGTTAGAATATGCTTCTAATATTGCGTCAATCAAAAGTATGCTTCCAAAAGGTCTTTGACTTGTTATAAAAAATAGCAATAACTTTGACTTAAAAACCTAGCCCTCATTATTTTGAAAGCTAGCTTGCATTTAGAACTAGAATAATAAGGTATTCTTCTTAATGAACCAAACATTTTTTTGACTTGATCTCTTCTTTGATTTTGAACTTGTACTTCATTAGATTTCTTTCTACAACCAAATTCTCTACTACCTTCATTTATATAATAGACTTTATATGGGTTTAGAACCTAGCTTTTATTGACTTATTTCTTATAATCAAAACCTCGACCAACTCCATGTGAATCTAACTTTCTCTGATACCTTCTAAAATCAAATTTAGACTTCTTGTTCCCATCATCACCCCTACTTTTGAATAAGATTCACCTTAAATCTTAGCTCTTCTTGGTCCTTCAACTTCCCTTAAGCAATCTGTTCTCTCTTTATTTAAACTGGACTTAGAGGAAGAAGTGTTTTTTTGCTCACCTTTTCTAAAAGTGTAAGCATTTTGGAGATCATCATATAACACCTTCCTATCAAATAACTAATTACCAATCTACATTGCACTTCATCCTCATAATTACCAATCTACATCAGAACTTTGACCTTCTTATTGACTTGCATCAAACTTGTCTCACTAAATCAATGTAAGTTATATGGCTTTTGATGTGGCATGACTTTTAACCCAACGTTAGGGACATATTCATTGGAGACAAGACTAGTGCAATTACCTCCATCAACAGTGAAAGAACAAGTCTTACTCTTTACCATTCCCTCAAAATAAAATAAATTCTCCTTCTGTTCATTTTTTTTTTTGAAGCATGGATATATAATCCTTGTCTAACCACCGTAAATAGTACATTACCCTCTTCTTTTCCTCCTCTTCATCATTCTCCTTAAGTTTAGCCTTAAAATATTCCACTAACTCCTCCTCACCTTTTACTTCTATCTTCAAAACTTCTCCTTTTAGATTTGTAACTCTTTTGTTTGGACATTCAGAAGAAAGATGCCCAAATCTCAAGCACTTGAAACATTTGATCTCACTTGAATTTTTTCTTAGATAGCTCTGATCATTCTCTTACACATGATAAGTCTTCGGCTTGTTGCTTTCACCTTTCTTATAACTTCTATGCTCCTTAAATTTTGCAACCTTTTGTTTTTCCTTTCCTCATGGTGCTTTGATAAATAAGTAGGTTTTAGCAATCTACCTTTGGTCCCCAGTCTTTGCCTCTAAACTTTATGTGCCCGCTTTATTACATCATCTAAAGTTTCATAAGATTGTAGTTCCACCACATCTACAATCTTATATTTCTACCTTGAAGTAAACCTTACTATAGTTTGTTCCTTAGGCTCTTTGAATTCACATTTTATCAGAAGGGTCTCCAACTCCTATGCATAATCCTCTACATACATTCCCCTTTGTCTCGGATTTTACAATCTCATATGCAACTCCTTTTTGTACTATCGTGATATAAATCTCTTTTTCATTACCCTTTTCATCGTGTTTCATGTTGTCACCTTTGCTTCTTTGTCTTCTCTCATTTAAATCTTTACATTCCTCCACCACAACAATGCATAGCTTGTAAAGTCCAAGGTAACCATATTAATTTTGGTCAACTTGTCATACGCATAAAACTTAAATGATCTTTCTACTTGTTGCTCCCAATCAATGTAATAATTTGGAGAATCATGACAATCAAATTTAGGGATCTTTAATTTAACAACCTCCAACCCTTGTACTGGTTGATTCACTTCAATTACTCGTTCTGCTCTAAAATTATCTTATTCCTCTTTTGATAAGTCATCGTCTCTTCTAATATGCCTTCAATGATACTCCTTCATAAATTTTTCTACTGTGAACATTTTCCCCTATAGTTTGAATCAAGTTATGTTGGGTAGTGATCATTGTGTACATCATATTTGTAAGGTCTAATAATAATTGACTCACTTCATCACTTGCAAAATTCCTTTATCTCCTACGAGCATTAACACCACTACCTCTTTCAATATTGTTAACACTCACTAGACATGCTACAATTTCATGAAAAGTGTATGAACCAAATACTTTGATACTAAGATGATGTATCTAAATCCTTAAGTTAGGATTAGGGCACAAATAAGAAGTGTAGCCAACGAATAAAATTTGAATCTTTTTGGTATTTTTTGAATTACTTAACCAAAAGGAAAATATTTTTGTGGATATTTTTATTATTTAAGTCAATTGAGTAAAAGGATGTGAACTACTGGTTGAATTGAAATTCAATGGTTGAACTGGAAAAAAGGGTTATTCAAACTTCTATAATCGATATAACCCACAATTTGTAGAAATCAAACAACTTTAATTGAAGTAATCGATATGACCCACGATTAGATCAATTAAAAGGAATTCTCACAATCACGAAGAATATCTTGACCATAAAATCAATGAGGACAAACCCTTTCAATAAGATGAAAGGTGTTAGCAATACTTGAAAAGAGTCTACAATATCAATATTCATTCAAAGGATAACAACTAGAGCTAGGAAAGTGGGCCAAATGGGCTGGCCTGCCTCAACTCGCATCGGGCCATTGGTCGAAGTGGGCCGGCCTATGATGGCCCTAATATGATGTACATCGAAGAAGTCAGCCTGCTCCACCCCATGGGCTAACATAGGCTGGCATGCCCCACACATAAATTTTATTTATTACAAAATTAGATACTTAATGTAGTGGTTTAGTACTTAAACTTGCATCTTTTGATATTTAATTTGAAATGTTTATAATAAAAAGTTTAAATCAAATTTGAAGTTAATAGAACTTTAAAAATGAGGCAATACATATTTTATATTAAAAAAAATCTAAAGGAACCTATCTAAGTTTAGCTTAAGTGGAAAATTGAAGATTCTTTATAACTCCAAATTAAACACAAAAATGTAATAGGTGAATATATACTTAAAAGATTGGTATTTATCTTAAATTATTCCAACTTTTTTTTTTTTTTTTAGGTTACAAAATATGCTAGTAAACTAATAATTAAGGATATATAACTTTTAAGCTCAAAGTAAAATGTATGAAGTTTTTATAAAATATTATATTAATAGCTTTAGGATATATTATACACAAAATTACTTCTATTTGATTGCTTTTAAACAGTATATTTTTAATTACCTTTACATAAATAAGAGAATTAGATTTAGTCAATGCTCTTGCAACCCAGTAATATAAATACTAATTTTCCAACAAAATGAATTTAGGTTTAATTCTCCTTTCTCCAACAAAAAAAATAAAAATAAAGAGAGAATTAGATTTATATGCAATCACTTTTCTTTATATGTAGACTCTAAAATCCTATATATTAATAAATTAATACAAAATACACTTAAAATTTTATGTATGACTAGGTACACCGATATTCTCTAAAAATTATCTATTTTCAAGTGACAAATAGAAATTATTTAGTCAATGAGTTTCATTCCTAGTAATTGGTCTTATGTTACACTATAGATATGAGTGTTTCATCTAAATGCTTTGTAGAACAAATTATCGACTAACCAACTTATTTATTATTTTTTTTTAATGCTTGATTTCAAAATTTGCAAAACAAAGGTTGCTTTTAGAAGAAAGACTTGGATTTATACTATTTACACAAAGAAGAACCTGAATTTATGTAGTATGCATTTAAGGCCTACATTTGTACTATTTATGTAAAGAAGGACCTATAATAGTTAAACATATGTCTAAGGATCTATTATTGACTCAATTTGAACTTGAAAGGTTGGATGCTGGTTCAATCAAAATTTATACTCTGTATGACCACAATTAACTACTTTAAGGTTTTGTCCAATTTGAAAATTTGAAAACAACATCAAACGATAATTAAGCAAATGTAGCAATTATCACAAAGTCTTTTTCACTAATTATATAGAAAAAAAAGTCAATAATAATCGAAATAAAATCATATATATTGATCAATCATCATCAACAACTAAATTGGAGTCTCCATTTGATGAAGTAGTCCCACTCCCACTCCCACTGCTTTCTTCTTCATCTACACATATAAAGAAATAATTAGATGTTAAACGCTTGAAATAATATGCTAAGAGAAAGTATTACCAAAAGAATAGAAAGAAATCACCTTCACAAGTAAATCCTTATAACCAATTACATGTATAAATTAAAGCTTTCACATTTGATGGGAGCATAGAATTGCGATACTTATTAAGTACATGGGCATCAATGCTGAAAGCTGACTTAGATACTATAATGGTAATTGGAATGCTGAGAACATTAGAGGCCATAATGGACAAATCAGGATATCTTTGGCTTTGGCTTTTCTAATGTTGCAATACATCAAATTTTGACTAGAAGTCTATATCCATTATTAGCTCATCTAGATATATATCCAAAGAAGATTTGCCAGAATTTAGTACTTCTACTTGACGGTACTCCTATATTATTAAGGAAAAAACTAATTAAATATTGATATGTAATATGACAAAAAATATCATAAAAAAAATAGATGAAGTTATTATTAAACTTACATTTAAAGTAGTATGATCAATCGTCAAACCCTTTCTAGACCCAAAGTGTTGTGGTGCTGCTCCTTTATCGCTACCTCTAAATGTGTCTTGTGCTTAAGAAGATGATCTAACCTGATGGCTTCTAGTTCTAGATATGTGATTTGTTTTGCTCTTCTCATATTCTCCAAATAGCTTATATAACTTGCTCTTTAGGTGAACCAACTTCTCTTCACAAGTGAGGGGATCAAGTTTATTAAAGCAGAACTTCAAAAAATTAAATTTCATTCGAGGATCAAAGATTGCTTCAAGTGTAAGGACAATACTATATTCCCTCCAATATTTATCAAACATTTATTTCATTTTAATAAACATCTCCCTTATGACATGATCTTCACTACTTAAATTTTCATGCAACAAACATTCAAATCTCCGTACTAGCAAAAAAAAGTGGTTTGAATTTAGATACGAGGATCCCGATATCAAAATGGTGATATTATAAAAATGGCTCAAAAACTTACATATCTTCTCTGCTCTTTCTCACTCATCTATGGTTGGACAATATTTATAATGAGAATCATTCAATTGAAAGTAAGAAAAAGCATGTTGATACCTGAGTGCGCTATCAAGCATAAGGTAAGTAGAATTCCATCTAGTAGTTACATCCAAGTGCAAACCAACATTGGTATTAATGTCACTAACTTGTTAAGCACACTCTAAAAAATGTTTCATTATACACTCAGAGCCCTTCACATACTTCACACTCTCCCTTATTTTATGTAAGGATTCACTAACCATCAACCTCTCTTTAATGATTAAATAAAGAATATGAGCACAACATCTATTATGAAAAAACTTTCCACCACATAACAAACTATGCTGTAAGTTCAATTGCTCTTTTAAGAAATCTTGCATGCAATCATTTATAGATGCATTATCTAATGTAAGGGAGAATATCTTTCTGTATATGCCTCAATCTTTCAAAAATTCAGAAATTTTTTTGGATAACTCAAACCCTGAGTGAGGAGGGGGCATTTTACAAAAAGTAAGAATTTTATTGTTGAGTTTCCATTTGTCATCTACATAATGATCAATCAAACAAATATATCCATCACTGGTGGAGGTAGTCTATATGTTAGAAGTTAAACATACTCTCCCTAGAATATTTTGCAATATTTGTTTCAACTTATTCTTCTAAGCCAAATATAAATTCCAAACATCTGATGTAGCAGTTTTTCTAGAAATTAGCTTATAATCAAGATATATAACCTTATAAACTGTGTAATCCTCCTATACTCAACAAATGAAAATGGCAAATCGTGTTCAATAATAGCCATTGACATTATCTCCTGATCAACTTTAGGATCTAGTTTTCTTGATCTTAACTTACTGCATGATCAATTATCATATCACCAACATCATTATATCTAGGAATTTGACTCAAACGACACTTTCCTATGTGTTGATGTAAGGATGAGTTTCATGACTATTCCCCCCAATAACATATTCCTTCTCACACGCTTTACATTTGGCTCTACTTTTACCATCTTTCCTAACATTTATTTTTGCAAATATATCCTAAACCTCAGAAGAAGAGCTATTTTTTTTAAGCCTTTTTACCTACAGGTTCTTTAGATTGAGAAGATCCTAGTTGTACATTAGCATTATGCTCATCGAATTTGGATACATCGTCTACATCAATAGGTTGTATTGTATTTGTACTCTCATTGCTTGTACGATTCATTCTAAAAATATATCAAAACAAGAAAATATCATAATGTAGAAATAATACCACTAACATTAGCACATTAGCTACAATTAATCACACATCAAATGGCTCCTTTTGTTCTTAATTTATCAACAATTAAATTTAAGATAAGGTGTCTCAAACCTTAACCCCAAACTGTAACTCCAATTCTCTAAATACATAACCAATTAACCATAAGCTCTAATTTATGCATACCCCCTAACCCCAAACCACAACTCCAAACCTTAAATTGCAACCTTAAACCCAAACACTAAACCCCAAATCGTAGCTCTAAACCCAAACCCCAAATCCTAAATTGCAGCTCCAAACTTAAACCTTAAACTACAAATCACAACTCCAAACCTAAACCCTAAACCCTTAAAACCGCAACTCCAAACAAACCCATAGATCAAATCAAACCAACATAGTAGTTGGCTAGCTAAAAAAAAAAAAAAAAAACAAATGCAACAGCCAATGGGTTGACGAGAGGACTCACCACACTGCTTAACAAAGATGACGATGAGGAGGATGAGACAGTGATGATGAAGATGATCAATTGGTGACTGAGATGATGATAAGGCGATGGCCAATGACTGTGTTGCGACTGCTACGTACACCGATGCACTTTTTGATTAAGATGTGAGTCCATGACCCTTGACCAATGAGATCGAGAGGGCTGCCATTGAGATGAGAAAGACAAAGTTGAGCCATGACCAATGACTGTTGAGCTCGAGAGGGCTGCCACTGAGACGGCATAACTGATGAGATGAAAGTGAGAGTGTGTAAGCTGTAGCATGTAAGAGTGAGAGATGAAGAGGATTGGAGTTGGAGGAATGGTCTGGTTTGAGGTGGGCTCTCCTATCCTGTTTTCTTTTCCATTTTTTATTTTATTTTCTTTTTTCTTTTTAAATTGTGCAGGCTACGCAGGCTAACCTATGCTCACATTGACATGGTCCACCCTAACCCGCGGGCTAAGTGGGGTAGGCTAAAACAACCCAAAATTTTCTAGCTTGCCATGCATTATTAGGTCTAATAACAACCGTCTCATGCATAAGTTTACATAAACATTTATACAATAATACTATCAAGAAAGGAAAGTACTAAAAAGAAATAAAATGATTGTTTAAAAGGAAAAAAATAACTTCTAAATAATTGAATTCCAAATTCTTCGGTCTTTGTAATATTCTCTTTCATAATCCAAATGATTTAGAATATTTTCCATTTAAATTAACATTTAACTGTGTAAATATCCTTCATAAAGAATTAATGTCAGAAACTTCTTCCATTGCGCTAATCCGAATTATGCTTTCGAAAGTCTTTGGCTTGTTGGAAATAACAACAACTTTGTCTTTGAAATCAACCCCTCTTATTATTTTGAAAGTTGGCTTGCATTCGGAATTAGACCAAAAAGGAATTTTTCTTAGTGAACTAAATGTTCTTTTGACTTGATTTCTTTTGTGATTCTAAACTTGCTCTTCATTCGATTCCTTCCTATAACCAAGTTTTCTACTTCCTTCATTTGTATGATAGGCTTTGTATGGCTTTAGAACCTAGCTTTTATTGACTTAAGTCTTGTAATCAATGCCTTGACTGACTCCATGTGAATCTAATTTTCTTTATTGCCTTTTGAAATCAAATTTAGACTTTTGATAACCATTAGACAATTTATTACAAATAATTATAACAAATATTGAATTTAAATTTTTTTAAAACTTTTTTCATTTATGTAAAATGTATGTTAAGTGAAGTTTAAAATAAATTTTTACACTTGAAACAACCCTAAATGGGTTTTCAAAAACACCTTAGAAGTTCTACATGAAAGGTATAGTCAAAGTCTGAAGCATACATTTTTATCAATTTTATAATTATAAAAATATCACCTGAAACAATACAAAAAATATTGTTTACCTTAATGCTTTTAGGATTAATCTTGAAGGTTTAATGTTTTTATAAATTTGAGAAAGATCATGATAGATGGGCCTTTTTGTTAGATCTTCTAAAAAAATTTTAATGATGACAAAACATAAATGAGTCAAGTTTATCAAGTGTGTAGTATTAAATAATCTTCTAAAAAAGTTTTGATGATAGCAAAACATATATGAATCAAGTTTATTAAGTGTCTAGCATCAGATAATCAAAGGTATACTATGTGGAGCCTATTTTGAAGTACGTAGGACATATTTCTTTTATCAAAAGCAAAGTAGGAAGTTATGACTTGAAGGTGGCCATAAGCCAAAAGGCAAGTTCTAATTTATAGAGACAAGTTTTATATTAGAGTCATTATAAAGTTTAGAAAGAGAAGCTTTTGGAATCTATTGATTGGAACTTGAACATAGTGTTAATGAATGAAGGTGAAGACTTTAATAAAATATTTTTGGTGACAAAATTTCAAGATCCACCTCCACACATTAAATATAATTAAGTGATATTGATGTATTCAATTAGAAGTTAGATTTGGATATCATGGAGATTTTAGTCTATGCAAATTACTTGAATATTATAAGGTTTCCAACAAAGGAAACCTAACTAGCACTTTAGAGATATATAAAGCAAATTGACAAAAATAATTACTATAGGTAAACCTTCCTAAATAAAGGATGCTAATTATTAAATATTTAACCGTTGGAGAAACAATATATATATATTTTTATATGTCCTTTACTATATTTCTTGTGTACTAAATCTGCAAAGGATTTAAAATTGTTTATTGTAATTGTACTTGTAGAGTTTGTTTTTTGAAATGTTATAGTTTTGATCATTGTTGTTCTATGAGGTTAGCTTTAAGAGAAGCTATGTGAAATAGAGTAGTGAGTGTTTGTTCTGTAGTGGCAGCTATTGTAACTTTAAAAGATTCGTTTGATTGAAATAGTGGAATGACTAGTAAAGATTACTAGGTCTTCAGCAAGTGGAGGTTGGAAGAGTGGATTGATGCACAAGACAAAACCACTATAAATCGGTTGCCTATTCTTATTGCTCTTTACTCTGTTATTTTTCATACAATTTATTTGTTTTTGCAATTATTTACTTCCCTTGTGTTTCTTAATCAAATTTCATCAATAGTAATGAAAAGGGAAACTTTCAAAATGTTTTAAGAAAGAATTTAAAAATTTTAACAATCAATTTAACCCCTTTCATGATTGTTCACGAGGAGTAGCACTTTCCATTGGAGCTTGGTAGTCTTCAAGTGATGAGGGTATATCAACTAGCCTCCCAAGCTTACATTAGTAGTGCATCGATTGCTCCTCACTCATATGCTCTACCTCCTAAATGGAAATTGAGAGGATTTTGCAATTTTTTTTTAATTTCCTAAATTTATTTTCCTTTGTTTAATTACCCCTTGTTGTTTCACAAAAACCTTTTATGAACTCAAGGAATTGCCAATATTATAGTAATTTGATAAGGAAATTTGCTAATATTTTCCCCCCAAATCCCCCAACACTTCCAAAGTTCTTGTTCTCTAGTCTTGATGTAACATTTCATTTGCTTACTACATGTCCATTTGGGGTAGTAGTTATTCTATTCCCTCGTTATTACATACTAAATGATTATTCCAGTGTTTAGTTACATTATAAATACCAAATACCTATTCACTATGAATTGCAAGTATACAAAATATTAAATAGCAATTTATGACCCTATCTTCATGAATTGTTATTTAGAGCTTAATCACTTCACTAAATGGAATAAAATGGGAATTGAATTGTAATTTGAAAAGAATGCAATAGAGTTGTAATATGAATTACAAATCTATTACATTATTTAGTTAACATAGAAAGAAAGTTGGGAATTAATTAGAATAAAAAAAAAAACCTTTTATACCTTTAGTAATAGCACAATATTTATTGCATTCTTTACTATGGATGGACAGAATCTAATGATGGTGGTGATAAGTGTCAGAAGACCCTTAATTCTAGTACTTATAAGTTATACTTTTATATGGATTTCATGTGATTTGTGAATAAAAGGGAACTTATATGATTAAATTTTAATTGTAGGCATTAATGGAGATAAAGAAATGTTTAAGGATGATATGAGTAAAGGCAAGGTGAAATTTGGTGAAAAATGAAGAAAATTGATTTTCAGCTCAGCACAACCTTTAGCATAACCCATGCAGACACCTATGCTGGATGAAAAAAATGACCAGCAGCTATGCCAAAATATGCCCTAGGTTTAGAACAGCTTGTGCTGATGATTAGTGACAAGAATTCTTTTCAACCTTGGCCTGAGTACGGCTGTGCTAGAGGCTGTGTTGAACTGGGCAGTGAAAATAATGTGTTTCGAAGTCAGCATAGCCACGAGCATTGCCGTGCTGACGCCCATGCTAAACCCTATTTTCGTAGAACTATAAATAGGTGCCTTGTTTTATTTTTAAAGGGACTTTTTCCCTTTGGCTTCATTTTGAAAACTGTAAGGCTATATTCCAAAGCTGAAATAAGACGTTAAGAACTAGCATTTGTAGGAGAAGAATAGAATCAAGAAATCAAAAAGAAAGGAAAGAAAGAAGATGTCACGAATTGAATCCGTGGGAGGAGACAAAACATCATCAATAATAATTCGATTCTTATCTTCGAAGGGTTTTATTTACATGGTTCTTTTTATTCCATTGATTTTAATTTTGAAAACCATGTGCTGTTAGTTTATTTCATACTCGAACCTTACGAAACCCTAATTATCATATGACATTGGATTGATTGTGCAATTCATGAATGGTTAATTTTCTTTGAATTTACTCATATTGTTTATCATGTTTTGTGATTTAATGTTCGGTTAGCATTAAATTTACATTGATTTCTTCTAAGTTGATTGGAAAATCTCTTATCGGAATAGATCATATATAGATAAAGAGACTTGTATGCAATCTAAGGATAGAGAGCATGATTTTTTCGTATTAGGTTGAATTGATATATTCTGACCTAATTGGGGTTCCTGATACGAACCATGCCCACATGTGACGAAACCCAATACCAATACGTTTGGAATTGCAACTCAAGATGCCAAAAAATCAAAGTGGAACCGCGACCCATTGCCTATAGACGAGGCAAGAACCTTGGTATGTTATGTTGACGCCACAATCGGGATGAAAAACCGATTGATAAGTCTGGTTGAACGCCACGGAAGAGACCCGATAAGTTCAAGAGAAGTTCTTTAGAGAACCAAGAGAGGAATTCTCTCAATAATGTGTTATTCAATGTTGTATGAATGTTCTATGTTCTGTTTTCCAACCCTAGAAGTTTATGTTAGGGTTTACAACTCGTAATAACAAAAGCCCAAAACGACATAACATCATAAAGTCGCTCAAAAATAACAAATAGGCAATGAAAGCCGGCGGCGTAGGAGGCGGCGTAGTAGCCGGCGTAGGATGTACGCTGGGTATAGAAGCCGGCGACGTAGTATGCTGGCGTAGTCCCTCTATAGCACGCTAATGGCAACGTCGGTTCAAGGCTGGCAGCGTTTAAGCCAGCGTTGTCAAGGCTGGCAGCTTTGATCTCCAATGCTTTGATCTCTTTGAATGACTTGTACAAATGCAAGGTCATTCTCATGGTTGCTCCACTCTTTTCCGGCTTCGTAGATATCCTTTATCAGCCCGTTCAGTGCTTCCTTGAATCATTTCGCTCAAGTTCTTGTGATTAGTCCAGGTGGCACTTCAAGAGGATCCACATTCCACCTTCTAGCTTGGCTCCCATCATAGCTCTCATCATTCCCCTCCTCTTGAAAATGATTTGTCCTCAAATCGTCGCCTACATTAAAAGGACTCAGATCAGTAACATTAAAAGTAGCACTTACTTGATACTCACCTAGCAAATCTAACTTGTAGGCATTATCATTGATGCACTCAAGAATTTGAAATGATCCATCGCCTCTAGGAAGTAATTTAGATTGACGCTGCACAGGAAACCGCTCTTTGCACATGTGAACCCAAACCCAGTCTCTAGGTTCAAAGACAGCTTGTCGATGACCCTTGTTGGCTTGTTTCACATATTGCTCTGTTCTTCGCTCAATGTTTAGCCTTGCCTTCTCATGTTGCTCTCCCTATCTGAACCCCACGTTCTTCTTGATTACTTCAGTATGTGGTGCTACAATGGTGCTGAATCCTTCACAAACCTCTTATAAAAGCTCGCTAGTCCATGGAAACTCTGCACATTACTTACATTAGTTGGACTAGGCCATTCTTGGATCGTACGAATCTTCTCTTCATCAACCTGTATTCTTTGTGCACTAACAATAAAACTAAGAAACATAAGTTTGTCTATGCAAAAAGTGCACTTTTTGAGGTTAGCATATAATTGCTCCTTTCGAAGCACTTTCAAAACATCCCTCAAGTGAGATATATGGTCTTCCACACTCTTGCTGTAAATGAGGATATCATCAAAATAGACAACCACAAATTTGCCAATAAAAGTCCTCAAAACATGGTTCATAAGTCTCATGAAAGTACTAGGTGCGTTAGTTAAACTGAAAGGCATTAGTAACCACTCATATAATCCATATTTTGTCTTAAATGCAGTTTTCCATTCATCACCTTCTTTCATTCTAATTTGGTGATATCCACTTTTCAAATCAATTTTGGAAAAGACACTAGACCCATGTAACTCATCTAGCATGTCATCTAAGCGAGAATGGGATGACGATACTTTACCGTGATGTTGTTGATGGTGCGGCAATCAACACACATTCTCCATGACCTATCCTTCTTAGGCACCAAAATCACAGGCACTGCACATGGGCTCATGCTTTCTCTCACGTACCCCTTCTCCATTAATTCATTGACCTACCTTTGGAGTTCCTTTGTCTCCTTTAGATTGCTCCTATAAGCTGGTTTGTCTAGAATAGATGCTCCGGGTACAAGGTCAATCTGGTGCTCAATACTACAAATAGGTGGTAACCCCTTTGGAATCTCCTTAGGGAAGACATCTTTAAAGTCCTGCACAATAGACACAACCACACTAGGCAAAGAGTTAAAAAGTTCGTTAGTATTCAAACAAGTTTCCTTAAAGACCAGCAACAACATGGGTTGCTTCATCACTAACGCTCTCCTCACTACACTTGCTTTTGCTACACAACTCTCCTTTTGCAAGGCTGCACTCTCCTTTTCACTCACCACCAAAGTTGATCCCCCCTCAACTTGGCCTCTCACACTCTTTCCAACCTACCTCTCTTTTTCCTTTTGATATTGACTTTTGTGTTCTTTTTCTTTTTCTATGTCTTTTAGTCTCTCACTCTCCCTCTGTTTTTCACTCACCTTGTATTTTGCAAAAGATTGCTGTAGTTGCAATTGATCCTCATACACTTGTTTAGGTGTTAAGGGTTTAGGATTATAGCTTTTTCCATGGTGAACAAGTGTATACTTGTTAGAAAAGCCATCATGAACAACCTTCCTGTCAAACTGCCATGGCCTCCCCAACAACACATGACACGCCTACATCGGCACTACATCGCATAACACCTCATCCTCATACCTACCGATGCGAAAAGCAATCAAGGCTTGCTTACTTACCTTGGTCTCGCCACTATCATTCAGCCATTGCAATTTATATGGGCTAGGGTGTTTAGTAGTCTTGAGTCCTAACCTCTTAACAATAAAAGTACTCACCACATTAGTGCAACTCCCCCCATTAATGATCAAACTGCAAATATGATCACCTAGATAACATCTAGTATGAAAGATATTCTCTCGTTGCACCTCCTTTTCTTCCTTCACCTGTACATTCAAAGCTCGCTTCACTACTGCCACTAACTTCCTTGCTGCAGGCTCTTTGTCATCACTAGCATCCTCCAATGGAGGCATATGATCATCTTCACTATCCCCCTCAGTCTCATACTCACCATCATCATGTAGAATCATAACACGCCTATTCGGACATTGACTAGCAATATAGCCTCTGCCTTAGCATTTAAAACATTTAATCTCACGATTTCTAGGAGTAGAAAAATCAAGTTTACCTTGAGTACCAAGAGTAGAACCCGCTTGCTTCTGCTCTCCTTTTGGCTTGATGGGTAAAGACTTTTCTTCCTTCTTCCTTTGGTTAGTCTTCCAAGTAGACGAACCAGCACCCTGTTGAAACCGTGTAGTATTACTACCTTTCCTCCTATGTTGGTTCTCAACCTTTATAGCCATGTGAACCAAATCTTCCAATTCTACATAATGCTGCAATTCTACTACATTTTGTATCTCTCTATTCAACCTCGCAAGAAACCTAGCCATGGTAGCCTCTCTATCATCCTCAACATTTGCTCTAATCATAGTAACCTCCATCTCCTTGAAATACTCATCCACACTTCTACTTCCTTGCTTAAGAGTTTGTAATTTGTTGTGCAACTCACGATAGTAATAAGTAGGAACAAACCGCTTCTTCATCATCCTCTTCATCTCTTCCCAAGGCTCAATAGGTGGTTCGCCATTCCTTCTTCTATTCAACATCAGTTGATCCTACCACACTATGGCATAATCTGAAAACTCAATGGTAACAAGCTTCACTTTCTACCTTCTTCTCCCACTCTAAGTATGCCTTAGGATCATTCTTCCCTTGGAAGGAGGAATCTTCATCTTTATACTACTCAATTGATTATCCTCTCTATTCTTATCTCCTCTATCTTCCCAATCCCTAGTTCCTCTATTCCTACCACCATGACCTCTATAACTCCCGATAGAAGGTTCATCAAACTCATCATCAGAATTTTCATCTCCACCCCTTTGTCCTCTCTTAGAACAACTCTCCCTCTTACACCCTTGAAAGATGTTTTTAGATTGCTCTAGTTTTTGCTCCACTGTCTCATGAATTTGTTCCATCCCCTCCTGAAACATCCTCTTCATCTCAATATCACATCTTACCATTAGTGTCTCAAACTCCTTCACATACTCTTCTATGCTCTTCTTACCCTGCCTCAAGGATTGCAACTCCATTAGCATCTCTTGTTTATAGTAGTCTAGCATAAATCTACGTCTCATCAACCTTTTCATCAAAGCCCATGAACGCACTTTCTCCTCATCAGCCCTACGTCTATCAGTTTGTAATTTATCCCACCACAGACTAGCATATTCAGAGAATGCTAGAGACGCCATTTTCACCTTCATGCGCTTATCCCACTCATAACAGTCAAACACCTTCTCAACCCGTAGCACCCAGTCTAGGAATTCCTTTAGTTTACTACTACCAGTGAAAGGTGGAATTTTCAGCTTAATGTTTTCAATCCCCTTACGCCTGTCATCATTGTTTCCTCTCCTACTCCTTTCACTACGAGCATCAGAATCATCACTAGAATGTCTCCTCCTAATTCCTGCACCACTATGGCTTCTTCTATCCCTAACCTCTAATCTCTCCATAATCAATCTAATATTTTCTTGGATTTGATTGAACTCAGCCCTAGTCACAACCTCACCCCCATTATTAGCATCATTCCCATTGTTGTTGTTATGAACACTTCCATGCGACGACATCTCTACCAACCAAAATTTCAACAAAGATATTCACAAGAACGCAATTCTCAACAACAGCCCAATCACCAATTCAACGCCCAACAATCGAATTTATAGCAATACTTATCAAAATAAATTCCCAAATTTCCCAACCAATAGCAGTATTGAATTAAAACTACAATTGAGTTGAGATTCAACAGCCTTACCGATTTAACCTACGTTTTGATTGAATCCTTCGCTTTGAATCCTTACGAATCCAACCTTCACTCTAACGAATCCTTCTGGCTTTGATACCAAATGATAAGAATTCATTCTTCTCTGATACCAAATGATACGAAATTGGAATTCGAATCCTTCCACACAAATCAAATCGTCAATAACAATCAAATGTTACAATTTTTAGGGTTTTCTGTATTTGGTACTAACGAAGTAAAAATCAAAGGATATGGATAAAATTACCAGTCTATAGATGCCAAGATTGATAAAATTAAACTAATTCGCAATCAAATCATAGAATGATAGAGACCACGTTCTATAAATCAATCACTAAGGTTATAGAATTCCAAGAATTCAATAACAATGCTCGCCACAAATTCTATAGGAACCAAGAATTTGATAAGAACAACACGAATAAAGTGAAAATCAATTCTCAATATTCAAGAGTCCCAAAGAGGATTCACACACACACTCAAAGTGTTTCTGTTTACAACAAAGATAACATTCTCTCTTTGTAAAAAACCCTAAAGACACTATTTATATCATGTCTAAAACAAATTGTGCGAAGCCATTCAAGGTTGGCCAAAGGCCGGTGGCCTAAATACATAGGCCGGCACCAAAGGCCGGCGGCCTACTTTTAGGCCGGCTCTAAGGTCGGCAACTTTGAAGCTAACTCGGCTGGCCTTTATTCAAGGTCGGCTTAAGGCTGGCCGAACTTCGCCTTGGGTCCTCTTGACGCTTATGTCCTCCTTTTTTGGACCCCGTACTGCCACCTAGAGCTCGGATTGACTTTGTTTTCTTTGGTGCTCGTATCTTAGCTCTTGGAATCGTGTCAGTGGTACAGTTCACTAGATAGGGCTTCCATCACTATATGGAACCAATTGATAAAAAATTTTTTGGATTTCTTTTTTCTACCATCAAAGACTGCCTAGTTAAGGAATGATATCATGTCATTCACTCAACAATACAATGAGACCCTTCGTGAAGCTTAGTTGAGGTTTAAGGAATTGCTTAGACGGTGTTCGCATCATCAAATACCAAATTGGTTACAAGCAGCTAGCTTCTATAATGGGCTAGATTACGAAACTCATCAAACAATTGATGCTGCGGCTAGTGGGACTATTAATGAGAAGACTCTTAAAGAGTCTTTGCAACTTTTTGAGAATATGTCCAAGAATAAGTATTGAGGGAAAGATAGGGGTTCAAGGTAAAGAGTAGCTGGAATACATGAAGTTGATCTTATGACCACAATAGTGGCAAAGGTTGATGCTCTTGCTAAGAAAGTCAATGGGATGACTGTCTCTCAGCCACCCCAATTTAATCAAGTCAACTCTTCCAATGACATACTTGGTCCTGAGCTGGTTGAACAAGTGGACTATGTGAATAACCCAGGGTGACCTCAAAATGATCCCTACAATAACACCTATAATCTGAGTTGGCACAATCACCCCAATTTTTCATGGAGTAATCCACCAGTCCCTCGGGGTAATGCACCTCCGCCCGGATTCCAAAGGCCCCTTCCACTATCTCTTCCAGAAAAGAAGTCCAATTTAGAGAACATGATTGCTAAATTCATTCACACCTTAGAGTAACATTGACAAGCAACCGATGTTGCTTTAAGAAATCATGAGGCTTCTATTCACAATCTAGAAAATCAAGTGGGTCAGATTGCAAAAATGCTCTTAGAAAGACCACACGGATCCTTACTTGGAAACACTAAGCTTAATCTTAAGGAGCAAGTAAAAGTAGTGACCCTTAGGAGTGTAAGAGAATTGCAATCTAATACCATTGGAGTGCTAAGGGTTGTACAAGAGAAAGAGGTCAAGATTAGACAATATGGGGTTACTAAAAAGGAAAAATCCATTAGACATGGTAAGGAGACAAATCTTAAAAAAGGAAAGGACTTAGGAAAGGCCAAGGCATCAGTAGTTTAACCCTACAAGCCACCAATTCCATATCCAAACCAATTGAAAAGATAAGGATCAAGAACACTTTGGTAAGTTTTTAGATTTTTTTAAACAATTACATATCAATGTACTATTTGTGGAAGCTATTGCACAGATGCCCAGGTATGCAAAGTTCATGAAAGATTTGCTATCAAACAGGAAACGATTGGAAGAGATTTCTACTGTAGTTATTGGGGCGGAGTGTTCAGTTATTTTATAGAATAAACTACCCAAGAAGCTTAAGGATCCG
The DNA here is from genome assembly GCA_037954665.1 of Laguncularia racemosa. Taxonomy (NCBI): domain Eukaryota; kingdom Viridiplantae; phylum Streptophyta; class Magnoliopsida; order Myrtales; family Combretaceae; genus Laguncularia; species Laguncularia racemosa. The sequence goes on from JBBMOL010000040.1 coordinate 1,602,159, forward strand.
GGCAGCTTCACTATTCCATGCCTTATAGGCGAGTTACCTATGGAAAGAGAATTGGTAGACCTTGGAGCGAGCATAAACTTGATGCCTTATTCAGTGTTCAAGTAGCTTAAGCTAGGTGAGTAAAAGCCTACGGGAATGAGTTTGTAGTTGGCAGATCGCTCAGTCAAATTTCTTAAGGGGATCATCGAAGATGTCCTGGTAAAGGTAGAAAAATTCATTTTCCCTATTGATTTTGTAATCTTGGATATAGATGCAAATGTAGAGGTCTTATTGATTCTAAGACGACTCTTCTTGGCCACCGCAAGAGTCGTGATAGATGTGGTGGATGGGAAACTAGTTTTGAGAGTAGGTGAAGATGAGTTGGTAGTAACAATCACAGTAGCTTTGAAACAATCTTTAAATGTCGATGATTCTTACTATGCTATTGATGGTGTTGATAGGTCAGTGATGAGTTCCATGCAAGAATTACTATGTGGGGATCCTTTGGAGTTTAGTTTGATGGTTGATGAGGAGGAAGTGATTGAAAGTGTTGAGATCCAAATTGTGATAGCTCAATTGAAAGCTTGTGACGAAGTAGCTTGTTGAAGGGGGTTTGAGAAGATAGAGCCTAGGGAGGAAGTAAGATTGAAACCATCTATGGAAGAACCTCTAAAACTTGAGATGAAGTAACTTCCTGAATATTTAGAATATGCTTTTCTAGAGGTTGATTCCAAGCTCCCTATCATCATTTTGGTTAGTTTGATAAGGAAGCAAAGAGAGAGTTTATTGGGAGTTTTGAGAGAGCATAAGCGAGGCTCTTACTTGGATGATATCAAACATTAAGGGTATTAGCCCTTTGTTTTACACCCATAAAATTCTGCTTGAGGATAATTTTAAACCAGTGGTTCAACCTCAGAGAAGGCTAAACCCTAACATGAAGGAAGTTGTAAAGAAGGAGGTGATCAAGCTTCTAGATGCAGGGTTAATCTATCCTATTTCTGACAGTCCATGGGTCAACTTTGTGCAAGTAGTACCAAAGAAAGGGGGAATGACGGTGGTGCCCAATGAAAAGAATGAACTCATACCTATAAGGACTATAATTGAGTAGCGAGTGTGCATAGATTATAGAAGGCTGAATGAGGTAACTCGTAAGGACCACTTTCCCCTTCCTTTTATGGATCAGATGCTGGAGCAGTTGGTAGGACATCTATATTACTGCTTTTTAGATGGAATGTCAGGGTATTTCCAAATCCCAATCACTCATGAGGATCAGGAAAAGACTACTTTCACTTGTCTTTATGGTACTTTCGCTTATAGGCATATGCCTTTCGGGCTATGCAATGCATTGACTACGTTTCAACAGTATATGCTAGCTATCTTTGAAGATTTAGTGGAGGACATCATGGAAGTCTTTATGGACGATTTCTCCGTCTTTGGTGATTCTTTTGATGATTGTCTTATTAATTTGATGTGAAGAGACAAATTTGGTTTTGAATTGGGAGAAATGTCATTTTATGGTGAAGGAGGGTATAGTCTTAGGGCATAAAATCTCTCATAGAGGAATTGAAGTAGATGTTGTAAAGGTAGACACAATTGCAAAACTTCCACCACCATTTTCAGTAAGAGCCATTTGAAGTTTCCTTGGGTACACCGGGTTCTATAGAAGGTTCATTAAAGATTTCACAAAAATAGCTTGTCCATTGACACGGCTATTGGAAAAAGACATGCCCTATGATTTCACTAATGAGTCCCTTAAAGCGTTTAATACACTTAAGGAAAAATTGACCCAAGTACCTATCATGGTGGCTCTTGATTGGGATCTTCCCTTTGAATTGATGTATGATGTGAGTGATTTTGTTGTAGGAGCAGTTTTGGGGTAAAGGAGGGATAAGTACTTTCAACCTATTTACTATGCTAGTAAGACCTTCACAAGTGCTCAGGAGAACTACACTGTGACCGAAAAGGAACTTCTTGTTGTAATTTTTTCTTTTGATAAGTTTTGATCATATTTGATCTTGTCCAAAGTAATTGTTTACATTGACCATTCAACTCTCAAGTATCTTTTATCCAAGATAGATGTGAAACCGTACTTCATTCGATGGATCTTGTTGCTACAAGAATTTGATATGGAGATTAAGGATAAGAAGGGAGCTGAGAATCTAGCAGCTGACCATCTATCTCGCTTGGAGAACCTACACAAGGAGAAATTGAAAGAAGATGAGATTAATGTTGCTTTTCCAAAGGAAGGACTTTGTTAGATTAATAAAGTAAGTGATATCTTTGAACCATAGTTTGCTAATTTTGCAAATTATCTTATTTGTAAGATACTCCCTAGTGACAAAATGTCTTAGCAAAAGAAGTGATTCTTTGCTGAGTTAAAGCACTACTTTTGGGAGGAACCATTCTTATTTCGTGTTTGTGCAGATCAGGTGATTAGGTGATGTGTATCCGAGCAAGAAGGGTAGGAAATTTTGAAGCACTGTCATACCGGGCTGACTGGCGGCCATTATAGTGTGTATAGGACTGCCTACAAGGTGTTGGAATCGGGATTCTATTGGCTAACCATATTCAAGGATTCTTTCTCCTTTGTGAGGACATGTGACGGATGCCAATGAGTTAGGAATATGTCGAAATGTGATGAGATGCCCCAAAATTTTATACTGGAGTGTGAGGTCTTTGATGTATGGGGGATTGATTTCATGGGACCATTTCTAAACTCTTTTGGGAATAAATATATCCTTGTAGCGGTGGATTATGTGTCTAAATGGGTGGAGGCTCAACCTTTGCCCACCAATGATGCTAGAGTAGTGGTTAAGTTTTTGAGGAAACGTTTTTCTAGGTATAGAGCACCGTGGGCTTTAATCAATGATAGGGAAACACATTTCTGTAACGTGCAACTAGATAAGGTACTGTAGTGATATGGGGTCACCCATAGATTAGCAACCCCCTATCACCTTCAAACGAGTGGCTAGGTAGAGATTTCTAACCCTAAATTGAAAAGAATTTTAGGGAAGATGGTAGAACATCATCGCAAGGATTAGTTTGAAAAGTTGGACGATGCTTTATGGGCCTACAGGACAGCTTTCAAAACTCCTTTAGGTACCACTCCATACCGCTTGATATTTGGGAAAGCTTGTCATCTACTAGTGGAGTTAGAACATAGAGCCTTTTAGGCCATGTGCGCTCTCAACATGGATTCGGAAGTTGCTAATAGGAAGAGGAAATTCCAACTAAATGAACTTGATGAGTGGTGTGCAATGGCTTATGATAACATGCGAATTTATAAAGAAAAGGTGAAGAGATATCATGACATGCAGATTCATCATCCGAAACAATTATGTGAGGGAGACCATGTTCTCTTATTCAATTCATGGTTGAAACTCTTCCCAAGTAAGCTGAGATTAAAGTGGTCTGGGCCATTCAAGATTCACCAAGTCTTTCCTCATGGAGCAATGGAATTGGAACACCCTAGCGGACATACATTTAAGGTGAATGAGCAGCAATTGAAGCTGTATTTTAGGACTGGAGAGGAAAGAGAAGGCTAAGAAGCGTTCAGACTTCACCCTCTCGTGACTTAATTAGAAAAGACTTCATTGCGTCGAGCGAACGACATTAAACAACAACGCTTGTTGGGAGGCAGCCCATAAAAATCTCTTTTTCTATTTTAAGACTTGATGGAATGGTTCTTTTTGCTTTTATTTTCTTTTCTTTATGCTTTTAACCTTTTCCTTTGTTTTTTTTTTAATAGGATTCTTGTAGGTTAATGAGACATAACTATACACGGAGTCTACTAGTTGTTGTTTGTCGTTTCCCTTTGTGCTGCTATCCTTAGGATATGAATGATTCATAAGATATTTCTTCAGACATGACCAATATGTGCAAAATTTAGGAAAGTTTTGTTTTTCCTTTTCCCTTTTGTGTGCTTGATTTGGGAAGACATTAGGGATAATGTCTTAAATGAGTGTGGGGAAAGGATATATATAGAACAAAGAAAATTGAGAAATTGAGATCCTTGAAATTGTGCTCATATAAGTTAGTGATTTTGTGTTTATTATTCACGTATTATTAGACTTGGTATACTTAGTTGGAATTTCAGAATGAAATCTAAGTGGGGTAATCTTACTTGCTATTTAATTATTGATTTTGGAGTTGTGAAGTAGTTAGAAGTCCTTAGTTTAAAGTTAAATGGTGTATTTTTAAACTTATTGGTTAATATATTTACCTTTTTCAAAAACTTTAAGAGCTCTTTTAACTTTTCGTGAAAGGTACATATGAAATCTATCACTTGGTGATTCCTCTTAAGTAATCTCTTTGAAAATTAATTAATTAATGTGTTAATTGATGCAATAATGAGAAAAGCTTAGTCAGTATGGGTGGGCTTTGGTCCCTTGGAAGAGCAAAGTCTGATTTCGCTACTGACTAGTTACTCAATTAAAGAAGTAGTAAGCTACCACTCTAATAACTTGGGTTCTCTAAGTTAAGAGTAACTTTATGAATCCCTAAGGTTAGGATAATGGAGGTTCGATGGGGTCCCTTTAAAACTCGATTACCTAAGGTCGTTTGGCTTGGGATCGACCAACTGATGATATTATAATAATAAGATGGGATACAAAAAGGGCAAAGTTTAGTGGATCTTGTAACTTGAATAATTAAGTCCGTAAGGATGCCTTTAATTAAGGGGATAACGTCTATTAACTTGGGTGATGAGCCTAGGATTATCGGCTAAACATTCATTAAATATATACATAAAAAGAAGAAGAGGAAAACTCAGAAAATTTTTGAGAGGTTTAACAAAAAGAGGAAGAAAATCCAGGGGAAAGATGAATGCCATATACTTTCACTTGAGGTTGCTGTGCTTAGAAGAGGTAGTTGAATAGTTTATATATTCTCTAGTAAGTGGTGAGATGTGACCGAGCCACTTTTGCTTTGTTTGACTTTCTTCGTAACTTGGGAAGCATTTCTTAAATGGTAAGGGTAATAGTTTAACTTACTTGGATTAATCTGTAAACTCCAATTTTTGTATGTCAAGTACATGTATAATCATGGTAGGTTTGAGTGGTAGGCATTAATGAATAACTAAGATTGAATTAAATAGAAGATGCTACTTGTGATTTAAAGTCTAACCATGAGTACAATTGATGAGAGGAAATGTATTTTGTCCTTATTTTGTTTGCCTAAGGACAAGCAAACGGTTAAGTGCGGGGAGATTTGATAAGTGTCAGAAGACCCTTAATTCTAGTGCTTATTAGTTATAATTTTATATGGATTTCATGTGATTTGTGAAGAAAATGGTACTTATATGATTAAATTTTAATTTCAGGCATCAATGGAGACAAAAGAAAGGTTTAAGGATGATATGAGAAAAGGGCAAGGTGAAATTTAGCAAAAAATGAAGAAAAATGATTTTCAGCTTAGCATAACCTTCAGCACAACCCATGAAGACGCCAGCGTTAGATGAAAAAAATGACCAACAGCTATGCCAAAATATGCCCTAGTGATAGAGCCATTTTATACTCAATCTTTATAGTATAAATTGTGTTAAATTATTATTGATTTTATAGAAATCATAAGGAAATGGTACTTTAATTATATCATCGTGATAAATCAGGTTAAATGGAGTCAAGGATGCTAATTCAAGTATTTTAGAGAAGTCATTTACAACTTGGATCAAGACAAGAAATTACACCACCAGAGGAAGCACGGTTTGAGGCACAGCCAAGTTTCAAACCGTGTTACACACTGGACAAGAAAGCGAAAATGAGGACTTTGAATAGAGAGAGACATGGCTTAAGGCACGGCCGTGGTGGAACCCGTGGGAGAAACCGTGCTTGAAGCCGTGGTGGAAGCCAGGACCAAGGAGAAGAAAGTGTGGAACATCAACCAGATGAAGGCACGACTTGAAATCTAGCCGTTGGTGTAACCGTGGTACACACTGGACACGGATGAAGACTTGAAGATTATGCACCGATGAAGGCACGACTTGAAATCTAGCCGTGTGTCGAACCGTGGTTCACACTGGGCGTAGATGAAGACTTGAAGAATATGCACAGAGGATGGCACAGCTTGATCCACGGCCGTGTGTTGAGGCGTGCCAGGCAGACGAATCTTCACTTCTCGAAATCTACTTGGAAAAGGAAAGATATTTTCGTATCTTGCTAGCAAAAGATCACATGCTACCCCCTAACAATATAAATAGAACCAACCCTAGAGGGTTAGGACAACTTTTGAATCTTTGGATCTTGAAGAACCTTGGATCATCTTGGAGGCAGAGCAAGCAACCGGGTTCATTATGTTTCTATCTTTTATTTTCGTTTTATTGATGAACATGTGTAGCTAAGCTATTTTTCTAGCCAAAGGGTCATAGATGTTTAATTCTTCACGAATTGTGAGGTCTAATTGACTTGTATTTATTCTATTCTTTGCTTTCGGGTATTCATATATCTTCTGATCGTTTTGTCATTATTATCTTTGTTGATTGGTATGAATAGAGCTCTTCTACTCAATTAGCAAGTTAATATATTGTCAACTAGCACGTCAAATCCGTAATTGTTTGATTGTTCTAGTCTTAGTGACGCAATAACATGTTTGGTTATAAAAGAGATGATCGAATTCATGTTATGGAGGTGTGTGATCATGTTTAAATAGGTTATCTTATAATCTACTGGCATGAATTGGTGGTCTCTCTAGATCTTAATGCTATTGATAGATTAAATCCTAAGCGCTTGTCTAAGGGTTGTTTAATCAATAAGAGAAATAATTCAAAGCGCTTGTCCGAGGTTATCGAGGAAGTAAGGAGAGATAGGTTGTTAGAGCTTGTTAATAACCATAACCAATTTATCTAGAACAAGAATAGAGAACATTTGCATCGATGATCAATTCCTAGAATTAAACCATCTTGATTCCTTTGGCTAGGCTTTTACCAATATCTGATTTTCTTACCTTGTTTTACTTTATTTGATTCACAAACCAAACCCCCCCATTTTCCTTTTTCTTATTGTTCTCTTTGAATAGAAATATCTTTACCAATCCCTGTGGATTCGACCCTACTCACCACTATATGCAAATCATATAATTGTCTAGGAGTAGGTTTTATTTTTGTTGGATTTGACACTCATCACCTAGGTTTAGAACAACCTGTGCTGATGATTAGTGATAAGAATTCTTTTCAGCCCTGCCTCAAGCACGGTCGTGCTGAATTGGGTAGTGAAAATAATGTGTTTCAAAGTCAGCACGGCCTCGAGCATGGCTGTACTGATGCCCATGCTGAACCCTGTTTTCGTAGAACTATAAATAGACGCTTTGTTTTATTTTTAAAGGGACTTTTTCCTTTTAGCTTTGTTTTGAAAACCCTAAGGCCGTATTCCAAAGATGAAATAAGACGTTAAGAACCAGCATTCGTAGGAGAAGAATGGAATCAAGAAATAAAAAAGAAAGGAAAGAAAGAAGACGTCACGAATTGAATCTATGGCAGGAGACGGAACATCATCAACAATAAATCGATTCTTATCTTCGGAGGGTTTTATTTACATGGGTCTTTTTATTCCATTGATTTTAATTTTGAAAACCATGTGTTGCTAGTTTATTTCATACCTGAACCTTACGAAACCTTAATTATCATATGACATTGGATTGATTGTGCAATTCATGAATGGTTAATTTTCTTTGAATTTATTCATATTATTTATCATGTTTTGTGATTTAATGTTTGGCTAGCATTGAATTTACATTGGTTTCTTCTAAGTTGATTGGAAAATCTCTTATTGGAATAGATCATATATGGATAAAGAGACTTGTATGCAATCTAAGGATAGAGAGCATGAGTTTTCCGTATTATGTTGAATTGATATATTCTGACCTAATTGAGGTTCCTAAGGTGTTAATGCAATTCTAATAATGTTAATGAAAGAGGAATCTTTGTTAATGTAATTAGACTTAGTAATTAATGATTCTGGGAGGAACATTGATTTTGTATTAGATATTGCATGGTTCAGAGATAATTGTCATTTGTTATTTGAAACTTTGAGGATGAAGTCATATGATAATTAGATGAGTAGTAAGGGTAGGGTATGTCTTTGATAATTTCATTTGTTACATTTCTTTGTTAAGTGATTTAATTTAATCGAATTCACTCGAAATTATGCGGTTGGATAGTGGGTTTATAGTTAGTATTAGTACTTGGAGATCCTTGAGGGAATGATATCTGTGCTTGAACTCCATACTATTGAACTTAATAGGTACGCTTACTTAATTGATTGTAAGGAAGAGTTAAGGTGAAAAGGATTTTTAATTTGTGTGATTACAATCATCAATAGGTGGTGTCTCCAAGGTAAGGGTACTTATGAAAAGATGGTGAATAGATCATTAAATAATAATTCATGAGAGTGGTGGCATGAATTCACATTTATTATTTTACAAAATAGTAAGCTTTTAAAATGTAACTAAGCATTCTAATAGCAACATCACATGAAATGGGGGAGAGAATGAAATAACTATTTCTCCTAAGTGAACATGCTTATTTATTTACCTTTACACAAATGCCTTTACCATTAAAACACTGCCACCATAAACGATAGTATGTTTGTAGTTACCTCCCATCATTGATATTGATGATAAGGCTTCTTAAAGGGGTATAATTAATATTTTACTTTTATTCCACATAATTTTTTATATTGTTTTTATGAAAACTAAATAATATAATAGACATGTAATAGCTATATTTTATGTTTATTCCATTTTTATTGAATTGCAATTCAATTCCCTCTTTATTCCATTCAATGAAGTGAATGGTCCATTGTAAAATATATTCGGGACAACACCTAATTCACTCTTTTGAGCGGTTTAATAAGGTGATGTGACAAAGTTAATAGATGGTTAGCTCAAATTGAATCCACTCGATGGATGGACCCAAGGTGAGCCAGAGGGGGTTTTGGCCCCTACATTTAAAAAAAATTAATCATTGGTAAGTATAATTAAGTGGCTAAGCTTACAACATACTATTGTGAACATGAGGTTATGAGTTCAAATTTCATAGTAATCATTTTACTTTTTCAAATTATATTTATGTTTATCTCTTATTAAATGATTTTCATTATCTTTTTTCCTTTTTTTTAAATCTCAATATCTAATAAAATTAAATTTCATTTATTAAAAACGATAGTTAACTAAATATATCATCATTATATCCTATTTATTTATTAACATTCATACCATAGATAAGAATGGTATTGTCAATGCTAAAATAGTTTTAGTTTATCATGTAGAACATTAATAAATAGTAAAAGTTATATTGCTCAATATATTGAATATTCTTTATGAATGAGTATTATTTAACAATAATCGTCTAGTTACTTATAATGAAAATGATAGTTTTGTAACAATGCTTTATAATGTCATCTTAAAAAATTATAGAATACTTTATTTTATGTCGTTCTATTTGTACTATTTTTTTTGTTTATATATATATATATATATATTTGTGTATACATCTATTTGTAATCCATTTTGTTGACAATGAATTTTGAGGTTTCAAGTATTCAATTGGATAAACTTCTATCTATAACTAAAATAAAGCTTTTTATGAATTTTATCATAAGAAACAAACTTTATACTTTATCTAAATTTTTATGGTCTCATCATAAAATTCTAACAAAATTAAAGAATGCTTCATTGGAAGCTCTAAATCTAATGGTTTGGAAAGTTTGAGATATCACACCTTATATAATGATGAATACCCGAAGAACCTGTAAAATATATTACTCAAGGGGCCTTAGAGAAATTGCATGTTCATAATCTGTAAATATCTGTATACATACATCCATACATACCTGTTTATGTTAATATAAATAATTAATATTGTAAATTTTTTGTCAAGGGTAAAGAGGTAGTTAAAATAACAAGGTAGGGGCAATTTGGTCAATTCATGGCCTAAGTATATAAACCCTCTTTTAACTTAGGTTGACTCTTTTCCCTCAATTGCTACAAAACCCTAACAACATTCCAAAGAAAAACATTGCTAAGGACCTCAAAGCAATCTGAAAGGAAAATTGGTAGGGAACAGATTCATTCAACTAGGTAAGGATTTCAATCACTAGATACATGTATATGATTGTGATTTCATAGCATTAAGATGGGTTGGTGATATGTGAATAGGATTTGGGATAAAGAACGAGGCGAATCTGGCATAGGAATGAATGATCCGAGGATTTAAGTTGCAATATGATCAAGTAAGTACAAAATCCTTTGTAATATGATAGGGATAGCATAAATTAGAGTTAATTCGACATATTTATTTAGAAAATTGGGATAGGGTAGAAAGAATTGAGAAATTTTGAATTGGAAAAAGAGATTTCGCAAGGAACAGTAACCTATACGACCTCTCAACACGGTTGTCTTTAGCCCTATGTTAAACCCAAACTATACAGAAAGATATATAAACTCTCAATACGATTGTGTCTTGCTTCGTGTTAAAACCTAGACCATATAGAGAGATACACAGCTTCCCAATACGGTTGTGTCTCGTTGTGTGTCAAACTATAAAACAAACAAAAAGGTATATGACCTCTAACACATCCATGTACTGTCCTATGTCGAGTTACATGGCCTCTATTATGGTTGTGTTAAGTTGAAACACATCCATTTTTTTTAATGTGTTGAGATACAATTTTAAGATCATGTAATTGGGATTATGTATAGGTTTAGGACATGTAGAACATAGAAGTGTGAGAAAATCAAATTTGGCAATCCAAGTACGTATATACCATGTGTGTTGTTTTGTCCTTGTTAGTTTAGAAATATGTGTGGACTAATAATGTTGAATGATGAATATGGTTAATTGTCCTTGTGTTTGTGATTTGCTGGGTCCTAGAAATCGAGTGTAGATTGGTGTTCTTAGGATGGCATATGTAACATTTTCTCTAGCAAAGTCATGCACTAAGATGATTCATGTAGTATGTGGAAGGATTCATGTATGCAGAAGGATGTTGTGAAATGACTCATGGACAAAGGGGAGTACCCTTTATTGTATATATATATATTTGTTTGTGGAAGGATTGCGTGATTATGTGTAAGGATGTATGATGATTCTGATGATGAGACTATGTACTGGTTAAATATTGTGAAAGATAAATAAATGGTGTATGAATATTATGTTGCATCATATATGTTTTATTGTTTCTATCATGACATGCGTATGTGTGTGTAGGAATGCATAGTGCTGGGCATTTACTCATTCCTTGTGGGACTTTTTTCTTTTTCTTTTTTAAGTTGTAAGTGTTATAAGAGAAATTGGAGGATATGATGAGACCCTAGTAGAGACTAATAAGGATATTGAGGAAAATATGGAATACAAATACTGTAATGAGTAGTATCTCGATGAAGAGAATGGAGAAATTGAATATTTTTGTAATTGTGATTTTAGACTGTTACATTACTTAAGTTGTTTAAAGTTTCCATTGTATGTAATTGAAGAGATTGAATATGAATTTTGTTTTAGAGACATATGTTTCCTTTAAAAAGTTGTCGTAGTGTTTGAGTTCATGAATGCTTTTGCTATAACAAATGGAGGAGTTTATTTATTATTTTAAATACTTGAAGATTAGTATTGGAAGAATTATAATGTCCAAATCTTTATGTGTTTTCATGTAATGAGAACACATGGCGGACTGTAGTGTTCTCAAGTTCCAAGACGTTACATAATCAAAACATTGCAAACAAGAAGCGAGAGGCTCAAGGGCGATGGCTTACAAAATAGTTCTATGAGTTAAGCTGGTTTGCTGGTCTTCCATGAGGCAATTTGAGAAAACGGATTGAACGGTGGTGATGAAGTGCTGATCTAATATTCAAGGGTCTAGAGTTGTGCATGTGCTTGAATCGCTTCCCAACGGCTCCACCCAATAGAATCCCGTTATTATACTATTGGACATGTGATAGGTCAATGAAGTTGATAGATCACACATTATAAGCATAGACCAGGAGGATGTGCGACTTGGACTTAGCCTTATGGTCTTGGTTTTCTTGGATGGAAGTAATAGATAGTGTCAAACTACATATCAAATTAATTAATTGCTAATAGTCAAGATATAATATAAGAGAATCTACCAAAAGATATTAGAAAATAAGTGCTATGCTATCATAAGTCATGCTTTTATAAAACCAGCTATGGTATCAACAGTTGAATTATAGTCTCATTGATAAATTTAGAAATTGTTTAGTCATAAATTTTTTGGATGTATCCAGTCTGTTGATTGTAATGTTACATTTGGCATATGAAAATAATTCGAAAAGTCCAAAATGAATGGTAATCATGATTTTCTTTTTTAAGTTTAGGATTTAAAATCCTAGTTAAAATTGAAACCATCACTTGTAAGAAGTCTCAGTTTATTCTTTTAAAGCTACATCTAAACGTAGAAATGAGAATAAAAATTGAAATTATGATTTCATTTTAGATATGTTCTTGCTTACTAAACGTTTTATAAGAGAACCTACCAAAAGAAAATTAAATATAAACACTATGTTATCATGCACTTTTAATAAACTAATGCTGACCCATTATTGGTGTTGAAAATCTAAAAGATTTTTTTTTTTTCATTTTAGTTTTTTTTTTCTTTTTTCTTTTGGGTAAAAATAGCAAAAAGTATTTTATTCTATACGTTAGTGGTTATCAATTCACATCAAATCGTCTTCATTCAATTCGTAAATGTTACATAAAAATACATAGTTTACATAGGTTTATTGTAAGGAACTATATAGGATTCTTATGTACCTACGATATTTACTAACCAACACATCGGCTCATCCCCGTAGTGGTTGAATTCGTTGAGGTCAATTCATAACTTATATATATTAATTAATAGATAGTACTATTTTTATTTATCTATACTATTCAATAACCCACATAAATGCTCATAAATGGAATATTCAGAAAAGAAATTTCCATTTCTTTCAATACAGTGATTTATTTTGCTAGAAAATGCATTTCAAGTTCAAAGTTAGCTCTATTTGCTACCAACATTTACTCAAATTCTGGGGTTTGCTTGTAGAACTTTAGTTACAGGCTTAAGTTTAGATACTTTTCATGTTTGCTTACGGTTAATCCTTCTATCTTTAAAATTAAAAAAATAATCATTTAAATTTTTGAAAAATTTAATTTTATGTGGAAAATTATCAAAATGCACTTTTTATTATTTTTTTAAAGAGATAATATTTGTAATCTAAAATGAGTGAAATAAAATATTGAATGTTACCATATCTAACATGTAGCATTGATTAGAATATAGAGAGAAAGTTTGAAATTTGAAAGAAATGAAAAGAAAAAAAATATAGTCAATCCTACATAAAGGAAATAGTAGGAGAGGACGGCTATAGATCAAGTTTATGAGTTTGAACTTCTTCTATACGTTAGTGGCTATGAATTCACATCAAATCGTCTTCATTCAATTCGTAAATGCTACATAAAAATACATAGTTTACATAGGTTTATTATAAGGAACTATATAGGATTCTTGTGTACCTATGATATTTACTAACCAACACATCTGCTCATACCCGTAGTGGTTGAAATCGTTTAGGTCAATTCATAATTTATATATATTAATTAACAAATAGTACTATTCTTATTTATCTATACAATTCAATAACCCGCATAAATGCCCATAAATGGAATATTCAGAAAAGAAATTTCCATTTTCCTTCAATATAGTGATTAACATTTTTCTAAGAAGTAAAGCATATAATTTATTTTTCTTGTCTCTTAACAGGTCTCCTAAGATAGTTGTAATTATATTTCTTTTTGAAATTACTCGCGAATCTGCGTTATTTGCTCGTTATGCATCATTAGTCATTTATTTTGCTAGAAAATGCGTTTCAAGTTCAAAGTTAGCTCTATTTGCTATCAACATTTACTCAAATTCTGAGGTCTTCCTATAGAATTTTAGTTATAGGCTTAAGTTTAGACACATTTTATGTTTGCTTACGGTTAATCCTATTTTTAAAATTAAATATTTAATCACTTAATCATTTAAACCTTTGAAAATTTTATTTTTATATGAAAAATTATTAAAATATATTTTTTATTATTTTTTAAAGAGATAATATTTGAAGTCGAAAATGAATGAAATAAAATATTGGATGTTACCTTATCCAACATGTGGTATTGAATAGAATATAGAGAGAAAGTTTGAAATTTGAAAGAAATGAAAAGAAAAAGAAGTAATCAACCCAACATAAAAAAAAAAGAAAAGAAATAGTAAGAGTGGACGACTGTAGATAGGTGTGTCATGTTGTCATGCTAGGTTGAAAAAAAAAATATTAGTTATTTTATATTAATTAAGTATGTGAGTTTGAACTTGATCCGACTATGAATTTTATTATATTTAAATAAGTTTGACTCATTTATACTTTTATTAATTTTTTATATGTCATATTTTATTGTATTTGGATTTGTGGATCGTATTTTAAAGTGCTTATTGCCAAGCAGGTTCATATAAATATTTAAAATGAATACCATCATTATAATCTGGCCTACAGGTAATTGTGTTTGAACTCTAACTTCATATAGTTCATAGACTCAAGAATACTAGAATCAGTGTGAAGTTCTAAAAGTTTCGAAAAATTATATAAAAAATTAAAGAAAATAGATAGAATAACTTTGAAACATGATTTTTAAAAGATATTTGGTTAAATAACGAAATTAATTTAAATTATAGACCTAAGAATTTTAAATGAAAATTTAGAGTGAATATTTATATTCGTGATAATTAGATTAGCTAGACATGAGCATTCATAGAAAATATAAAGATATTTTTATATGTAAGCAAAATAATAAAATAGAGACATTATAAAATAAGATATAATACATATAATAATATAAATAATTATATCTAGCTGAAAAAAAAATTTCAAATCACGCCGACCAGATCAGCACTGCAGACCAGCTTGTCCCATCACCTTTCTTTCCTTTCTTTTCCTTTCTTTTATTATCTTTTCTTTCTTTCCTTTCGTTTGCCTTCTTACTTTCTTACTTTTTCTTTTCTTCTTCTTCCTTTCTCGGTTACGATCCCATGTTGCCCCCATCCCCTGCCTTCCCCTATTCGTGTCTTCCTTCCTTCTTCCTCTTCCTCGTTTTCATACTCTCTTAACCTTGTGTCGTTGCCCTTTGCTCACCCTTCTTTGGCTCTCTCCTCCTTTTTCCATTTCTCTTCTTTCCCTTCTCAGCCAGCCATCGTACCTTATCCCTCTCTCTTGTTGGTCTCTTGTGTGCTTGAAATCTAAAGGAATGGTAGCTAATCAACTAAACAAGGAAGATGACAACCTTGGTGATGACAGTAACAGTGACAATAGTGGCAACGACAACCCTAATGATGGCAACAGCAGCGACCACAATCCCAGTAGCAATGGTGGTGGTGTCGACGGCAGGGTAACGGACAACAACTTGGCTTCGTGTTCATCTTGTCTCCTTTCCCAACGACAGAGGCAACAGCTGTAGCAACTATGACAACAACAACCCCAACAGCCGTAATGACAAAAACAACAACAAGGAGGATGATAGCAAAGGCAACGGTGACAACAAGGACTCTGACCATGGCAACAACCATGACGACCTCTACCCCAGTAGCAATGGCTTAGCAATGAAAACAACGACAACCACGACCTTTAACAGCAGCAGCAACGGTGGTGGATGGTGTGTGAGGGTATGTTTGTATGTGTGTGTGTGCAGGTGAAGCAAGTGGGTTTGTGTGTAGCTGTGTGCATGTGTATGAGAGGAAAGAGGACCACAGCAACAACAGTAGCAGCAACTACGCCAACGGCCATGACGACAACCACAACAGCAACAACAAACGGACAGACACTACAAAGGCAAGTGAGGGAAGAGGAAGAGATAAGAATGTATGGGTATGTGCGGGAATGAAGATGTGTATGTGTGTGTGTGAAGGAAGATATGTATGTATGTGTGCGTAAATGAAGATGTGTATATGAGTTTGTATGAATAAAGGATGTGTATCCGTGTGTGTATGAATGAAGGTGTGTAGTGTATGTTAAGATGTGGGTATGTGACCGTGGGTGGTGTGTGTGTATGTGTGGGAAAGGAGGAGGCAAGTGCATAGTGTATGTAAGGATGTGTGTATGTGTATGTGATGGTGTGAGGTGTGTGTACGAATGTATGTATGTGTAGGTGATGGTGTATGTTGTGTGTATAAGGATGTGTATATGTGTATGTGTAGTTGAAGGTGTGTGGTGTATGTGAGGATGGTGCATGTGACAGTGGGTGTGATGTATATGGAGATGTGTGTATGTGTGGGTGATAGTGCAAGGTGTGCGTAGGGATGTGTATGGTGAGTAGTGTGTGTATGTGTTGGTGATGATATGTGGTGTGTGTGAGAGGGTATGTATGTGTATTAAAGGTGTGGGATGTGTGGAGTATGCGACATGTGTATGTATATGGGTAGTGTGGTGTATGTGGCATACGTGTGAAGGATGATATGTGGTGTGTGTGAAAGGGGGCGGCGAGGGGGAGGGGCTACATACATGTGTATGTATAGGGCTGGTGTGTGGTAGGTGCGGTTTATGTGTGTATGTGTGTATGCTATGTAGCGTGTGAGGGTATGTATATGTATCGAGTGTGTGGCGTGAGTGGTACTAGTGTGCATATGGATGGTGTGTGGAGTATGTAGCATGTGTGTATATATATGGAGGACGTGTGGTGTGTGGATAAGTGTATATGTGTAAGGAATGAATGGTAAGTGGGGGTATGTATGTGTGTGTGTGAAATAGTGTATGGTGTATAAACATGTGTGTGTGTAAGTATGGAAGTTAAGGATGATGTATGTGGGATGTGTATGTATGAATATGAGATGATGTGTGGAGTGTGAACATGTATACGTGGGTATGGAAGGTGAATGTAATGTGTGTGAAGTATGTGGGTGCCTGTGTGTTGGTGGTGTAAGGTGTATGTGGAATATGTGAGTAAGTGTATGAGATGATGAATGGTATGTGTATGTGAATATGTATATGGGAGGTGTATAATGTGTGTAGAGTATGTAGGCAAGTATGTATTAGTGGTGTGAGGTGCAAATGGAGTATGAACGTATGTGTATGTCGGTGGTGTGGAGCGTATGTGGAGTATATGTGTATGTATGCACTAGTAGTGTGTGTGTGCATGTGGACTTGAGGAGAAAAGAGGATAATGACATGCAATTGTCGGTGTGTGCAATTTGGTGTATGATATGCTTGTGTGTATGTATGTATAGGTGCATGTGTGGTGTGTGAAGTGTGTATGTATATGGATAAGAATATGTGTATGTTGGTGTGCATGTAATGTGTGGGAAAGGTTGGTGTATATATGGTTATGGAAGTGATGATTCGTAAGAAGATATTAGAGACAATTGGAAAAATGAAAAGTTCAAAGATGCTTCATGGACAAGAGAAGTGTCTATGATGGTGTAGATAGTGAAGGGAATGATTCAAGCAACATCCAAGATGATCACCTGGGAGATATTTGGAATAAAATGGATTTCATAATGGAGTATTCAAAGGATGTTAAGGAAGGTCATTCCTTTTGGAACCTTGTATTAGAATCACGTTGAAGAAGTGTTCAACGTTTGAATCTTGTTCGCCTAAAGTTCCTTAAGGAGGAAACTTCATGCCTTACCATCAAACACAAGATGGGCAGAATACACATATCGGTTGCTAGAAGACTACCAAAGTTAGGTGGAGATGTAACCTTCTATGGTTGTTTGAGGAAGCATTGCAGAAGGACACTGATTTCAAGAGGAATGCCAAGAGGTTACCCGTTGGAATTGCTCGACTCCGGCTAGGACTACGACAACCTTAAACAGGTGAGTGGGAAACTTACTGATATGCTATTACGTTGTGTTGTATGTTGAATGCTATGCATGTGAAATTGTTGTTTGTTGTGTTTGTGATAAGTCTCAAAATACCCTTATCTAGAGTAATGAAATTGTGCTTTATTGTTGAATTTTTAGATGATTTGTTGAAGAAAAGGATGCTTAATGGAATGAATGTCAATTTCAGGATTTTCTAGAGTATTTTGGAGCTAAGGGAAGGAGTTTTGAAGAGTCGGATCAAGTTTGGAAGGAATTGGATACAATACATGTGAAGTAAAGAATTCTGGAAAGTACACAAGCGAGAAACACGCCCATGTACTTTGCTTGTGTATACTGAAGTGGATGTCTGGAAAGTACACGAGTGAGATACACGCCCATGTACTTTGCTTGTGTATACTGAAGTGGATGTCTGGAAAGTACACGAGCAAAGTACATGCCCATGTACTTTGCTTGTGTATCTAAGTTTTGCTGCTGTGCAACGATGTTTCAAATACACGACCAATGTACACTCCCATGTACTTGCTCATGTATATTCACATAAGGACGCTTGTAAGAAAGCACGAGATATACGAACAAGATACACTACTCGTGTATTCGCTTGTGTATGTATCCAACTTGGGTACATGTATAAATAGACCATTAGTTGCCCTAGAGAGGAGGTTATGAATTTTGTACTTGCTCTGACTCTCATAACAGCAGGGGAAAGAAGATTCCGTCAATTCAAAAGGAGATTGAAGACCCACGAAGAAGAATATTCTATCTTTAAGGGCTGTGACTATGAATTTTATTTATTCTTCCAGTAATTGTATTTCGTCTGTCCAATTTATGGAGGAGTAGACTCTAAATCTAGATTTTATTCGAAACTTCTCTGTCATGTGATGAAGATTCGGTTTTTAATGCGAAGTTGTTGACTTTCTTATGATTAATTGCATGCCCTTCAATTGTTTCTTAGATTCATAGATCCGGAATATGAATTTATGCATGATATCATATTAGTTAATTGAGAAATTGCTTTTATGATTAGATTTAATGCAATTAATGAGATTTGATTGTTCTTCTAGAGATAGGAAACAAGAGTCTTCTGTTTACATCGATTATTTTGATGCGAATTCATGTGCTTTATGCAATTCTAGGCTATTAATTAAGGAGAGATCCTATTTGATAAACCTAGGATTAGATAGGTTAATATACTTGAGAAAGTAGTTAACTTGACTAGGGAATTCGATAGTATAAGAAGTCAATTACGTCAATCTTCATAAATCTAATGAATTACATGATAGAGAAGGAGTAGAATAAGATCTAGGTTGCTTTTGTTAATTGATAAATCTTCAGAACCATTGTTGTTAGTGAGTTATTAGTTTTAAGATTCGAGTAATTAAGTTTCAACTAACATATTTAAGCGTCGGTTAGATAATAGGAACGAAGTTAGTACTAGTAGTTGGTGTATCTTTATGGGACGACCCTGTACTTGACACTATATTACATCCACGGTAGGTACACTTGCCTATTGCAATGTAGTTAGAATTAGGAACAGGCATTATAAATATTAAAACTACGATTGGCAATGGTCAAGTTTTTGGCGCCGTTGCCGGGGATACGCCAATATTAGAAACACTTTTTACTTATTAATTTAACCAATTTATTTCTTTCTTATCTTTTTTTCCCTTTTCTTCCTAAGAATTTGGAGCTCATAATTGATTTGTCTTACGTTTACAGTGCATGACCAGAAGTCGCTCCAAGGAACTTACTGTTTTTAATCCTGAGCCAGAGAAAATTATTCGTCGTTATCAGAAAAAGCAACACTCGACTGAGTCAACATCATTTGGTATTCAAGGAGAATCACTGAAGGAAGAAATGGCTGATCAATTCAATAATCGTGCTCAAGAGCTAAATCAAGGAAATGTTGTTGTGGATCCCCCGAATCATCAACTGGTTGATAATAGAGATGGCCGAATTAATGAGCCACCTATAACCAATTCTGATTTTGCCAGGCCAAACTTGATAGGCGTCAGCTCTAGCATAGTCCGTCCTCGAGTGGAGGCAAATAATTTTGAACTTAAGCTTGCCGTGATTCAGATGGTGCAGCAATATACTCAATTTGATGGTTTACAGGATGAAGATCCAAATGCGCATATTCAACTCTTTCTGGAGATATGTGATACCTTCAAATTTAATGGAGTTAGTGATGATGCGATCCGCCTCAGGCTCTTCCCATTCTCTTTGAAGGGAAAGGCTAAGCAGTGGCTGAATTCTTTACTGAGGAACTCCATTACTACATGGCAAGGTCTGATTAAGAAGTTTATGGACAAATTCTCCCCTCCTTCAAAGACCGCTAAACTTCGAGCTGAGATTCAATCTTATCATCAGTATGACATGGAGACGTTGTATGAAACCTGGGAGAGATTCAAGGACTCAATGCGGAAATGCCCACACCATGGGATCCTAGAGTGGCTTCAAGTTCAGATATTTTATAATGGGTTGAATTATCAAACGAGACAAACAGTAGATGTCACAACTGGTGGCACCTTGAACCATAAAACGCCTGAAGAAAGTTTGACTCTTTTTGAAGATATGGCCGCGAATAATTATGAATGGTCACATGGTAGGGGCAGAGAAAAGAAGGTGGCAAGCATTCTTGAAGTGGATGTGGCAACTTCTATCATGTCCAAAGTCGAGGCTTTATCTAGAAAGATCGACGGGTTGGCTGTCTCACAACATCAGCTGGCTATTGTGGAACCCTCAGGTGGTGAGGAAGGGCAAACAGAGCAAGTGGATTATTTAGGAAACCCAATTCGGCCCCAGAACAATCCATACAGCAATACTTATAACCCAGGATGGAGAAATCACCCAAATTTTTCTTGGACTAACAACAGTAATATTCAGAAGGGCAATCGGAATCCTCCACCAGGTTATCAGAGGCCAATGGTCCAGAGTTCCAAACTGCCAATTGAAGATCTCCTCACAAAATTCATCAAGGATTCAGAAGATCGACAGAAGTCCTTAGATTTGATTCTGAAAAATCAGGACTCGACTTTGAGGAATCATGAGGCATCAATACACAATCTTGAAAACCAGGTCGGTCAGATAGCTAAGCTTCTGTCAGAGAGATCTCTAGGTTCACTACCAGGAAGCACGGAAACCAAACCGAGAGAACATGTTAAAGCTGTCACATTACGAAGTGGTAAGGAACTACAACCAAAGGTTCAAGAAGAAGAGAGTCGGGTGACTAAACTAGCAAAAGAACAAGTAGTTCTCAAAGAAGGGGGAAAGCATTCAGAAAAATCACCTAAAGAGAAATCATCACCTCCATTAATCCCAGAATACAAGCCCAATGTTCCTTATCCAGCACGACTCAAGAAGGACAGGACAGATGGGCACTATGGCAGATTTTTAGAGATATTCAAGCAATTGCATATCAACCTTCCACTGGTTGAGGCATTATCACAAATTCCACGATTTGCAAAATTTTTGAAAGAGTTGCTATCGAATAAAAGGAAGCTTGAAGAGTTCTCCACTGTAACTTTAGGAGGAGAATGCTCTGCGGTAATTCAGAACAAACTCCCAAAGAAGTTAAAAGATCCTGGGAGCTTTACCATCCCTTGCCTGATAGGGAATTTATCTGAAGAACGGGCATTAGCTGATTTGGGAGCCAGTATTAATTTGATGCCATACAAGATGTTCCAGAAATTGGGTATTGGAGAGCCAAAACCAATCAAAATGAGTCTTCAGTTAGCCGATCGATCAGTCAAATTCTCGAGAGGAGTAGTCGAAGATGTATTAGTGAAGGTGCAGGACTTCATCTTCCCGGCAGATTTCGTCATCCTTGACATGGAAGCAGATGTGGAGGTCCCTCTTATATTGGGGAGGCCATTTTTGGCTATTGCTAGAGCCATAATTGATGTTGGGGATGGGAAGTTAGTGTTGAGAATGGGAAATGAAGAGGTTATAGTGAAAATGCCTGACGTCCTTAGACAAAGCTTGCACCATGATGATACATGCTATGCAATCGACTGCCTTGACTTCGCAGTTTTAGATTCATTGCAAGACTTATCGATTGGTGATGCATTGGAATTGTGTTTGATGAATGGGGAGAAAGAGCAACCTGAAAATATGGCAATTAGAGCAGTTGTCAATTAACTTAATAATAATCCTGAGTTGAGAGAAGAAAGAAGCTTTGAAGGTATAAATAGATCCACCATTCAGAGATCGAAACCTTCAATTGAGGAACCACCTGAGCTAGAATTGAAACAACTGCCATACTACCTTCAATATGCATTTTTAGAAGAAGATTCTAAACTTCCAGTCATAATTACATCAAATCTGGATCAAGATCAACAGGAAAGGTTATTGCATGTCCTGGGGCAACACAAGAAAGCAATTGCACGGAAAATTGCAGATATAAAGGGGATTAGCCCATCGTTTTGTACACACAAAATTTTGATGGAAGATTGTGTCAAGCCAGTGGTACAACCGCAGCGCCGACTTAATCCAAATATGAGAGATGTTGTAAAAAAGGAAGTCATCAAATTGCTTGATGTAGGAATGATCTACCCGATTTCTGATAGCTCATGGGTAAGCCCCATTCAAGTAGTTCCGAAGAAAGGCGGTATAACAGTGGTACCGAATGAAAAAAATGAACTCATCCCGATGAGAACTGTCACTGGATGGAGAGTTTATATGGATTACCGCAAGCTAAATGATGTAACTTGAAAGGATCATTTTCCTCTTCCATTTGTGGACCAAATGCTTGAAAGGTTAGCTGGTCATGCATATTACTGTTTCCTCGATGGGATGTCTGGATATTTCCAGATTCCTATCGCACCCGAACACCCGGAGAAAGGCATTTTCAAGGTGAATGGCCAAAGGCTTAAGCATTACCTTGGGGACCAAACAGTTTTGGAAGAAAAGGACGAGCTGAACCTCATTCTCATCTCCATTTGAGCTCCACCGGTTCATTACGTCGAGCTAACGACATTAAACAACAACGCTTCTTGGGAGGCAACCCATGTTACTTTAGTAAGTTTTCTTCTTTATTTATTTATTTTTATTTTTTATCATCCGTTGTTTTGGAGTAACTTTTGCAGGACAGCAAGATACAGAGGGGCTAACCAAGTTTGGATTCTATGAAAGTCATCTTAATAGAGCGAGCTTCTTTTAAGCTCTAAGTGTGGGAAATTTAGGATGGGAGACCTTTTCAAGGGAATGCAAGATGAAGTGTTGACAGGTATGTACTTTGATCTGCACAACTGGGTACACTAGTGGTATATCTGGTTTTTCACACATGCTAGAGGGTCTCTAATTTAATTTTGAAATACAATAGGGGAATACGTCATGGCGTACCCTCCCGTGCACTTCAAAATATGCTCATTGAGTAAATATCAGAGATACACGAATAAGGTACACGCTCGTGTACCTGGTCGTGTATTTAACCCACAGAATGCACAATTCGATACACGAATAAGGTACACGCTCGTGTACCTGGTCGTGTATCTGACCCACAGAACACCCCCTCTATATACACGAACATGGTACACGCTCGTGTACCTGGTCGTGTATTTAACCTACAGAATGCTCTCCCAGATATATGAACAAGGTATACGCTCGTGTACCTGGTCGTGTATCTACCTACAGAATGCTCTCCCATGATACACGAACACGGTACACGTTCGTGTATCTAACCCACAGAAAGGATTCCAAAGTACACGACCAAAGTACATGACCATGTACTTTGGTTGTGTATCTAATTTTTCTGCTCGTACTATAAAAGGACTCCTCACTTCACTCTACCATTTACACGACCCATTCTCCATTCATGTATTTGACCCACTCACTCCCACTCTACTCCTCCATACCGTGGTTGGCCTTTCCACACTATAAACTTCTTCCATTTCAAGGATTCAAGGTAAGTAAGTTCTCTCTTCTTCTTCTTTAATACTTATTGCAATAAGGTTGCTGCTCGGTTTTCTTTTACGACTACCATACATGCTTGCATCTATGATGATGGTATGATGAGTGATTTCGCATTGTGGAAGTCGATTGTTGATAGATCTGTAGACATTTTGAACTCACGTGAATGCATGTATGATTGATGTCTTGAGTGGCTGCCAAATAAGTGAATCGACAATTAGGGTTTGAACATGAATATTTGGGATTTTGATTTTGTGGGTTTCCAGAACAATGTTGTGTTTCTTTTCTGATCTTCTTCTTAGAAACCAAGTTATGAGGCCAATTTTTTTTTTTTTTTTTTTTTTTTTTATGATCACTAAACTATCGCACCTAGCTTCTTAGAATCAAGATTCGAACTTTATCGTTTGATGATGCTTTGGGTGTGTTGTAGTTACATTGTTGGCCTTCAGGAAGGTAGGTTGATAATAGACTAAAGCCACAAGACTTGATTGTGAGCGTTCCTATGGTAATTTGTGCATGTATTAGATGGGCAGATACACAACTAGGTACACGGTTGTGTACCTTGGTTGTGTATCTCAATTGTGCTATCCTCCTCCTTGTTTCGGAAACCCAATGCAAGTCCTATCATTTTCTTTGTGTACTTGACAAACCTACCCTATTTTGAGACCATTGTGATTGATTCAGATGGTCACAAAGACTTGTGCAGTTAAACCAAAGTTTACTAAGAAGAAGAAGACCACTCCTACTAAGAGGAAGCGGGATGGTGCTAGTTCATCCTCATCGACATTCTGCTAGCTATGCAATTGGTCCATCACTTGTTGAATCTCGGGAAGTCTCAATTCCTTTTCTTTTTATTTTTTCTTTTTACCTCTTTATTTCTCATTACGTTCTTGAATGATAAAGACATTGGGGACAATGTCTCAATCTAAGTGTGGGGAAGGGGATACTAAAGAAATTTGATAAGGGTTGTGCTGAATTGTAGTCATTCAAAAAATTTCCCCTAATTTTTGTGTTTCTCTTTTTGCTTGATAATCGAATTTTGAAATCATGACTGCAAATTACATAGTATTGTAGCATTTAGTGAATGAATTCCTCTAAAAGAGTGGTGTGCATGTCACCTTTGTCTTCTTTGGAACATTAATACTTAGTCAAAGTTATGGGATAAAATTGTTGTGAAACTCAAAGATCTTGAGAGCCATTTAATCTTTCATGAAAGGGCAAATGAAATGATTCTCTTGGTGATCCTTCTTAGAAGATCTCTTTAAAGTAATAATTTAATGAAAGCATGTTATACTTGAAAAATAAAGGATTAGTTAGTATGGGCAGGCTTTGGTCCCTCAGAAGAGCGAAGTTTGACTCCGTTACTAACTAGTCAAAATAATAAGTTAAGGTAATAGAGGTTCGATGGGGTTCCTTTAAAACCTGGTCACCTAAGGTCGTCTGGCCTGGGATCGGCCGACTGAGGAAATTACCGCAATAAAATGAAATACCATAAAGGCAAAAGTTGAGAGGGTCTTGTAACTCGAGTAATTAAGCCCATAGGAACGCCCTCAATTGAGGGGATAACGTTCGTTAACTTGGGTGACGAGCCTAGGATTATCGGCTGAAAACTCATTACATGGGTTGCAAGATTCCAAAAAAAAAAGGAAAAAAAAAAGGATAAAACCAGTGTGAACTATTACAAAGAATAAAATCTTTGAAGAGATCAACCAAAAAGGAGGAGGAATCCAGGGGAAACATAGATGCAATGTATTTTCATTATTGATTGCTTCACTAAGAGAGATAATTGAGAAGATATTAGACTTTTTAATGGTGGTTGAAATGTACCACGTTTTCTTTTGCTTTGATTGATCTTGTGTCTAATTTTGATCATGAAAGCCATTGTTAAAATGACAAGGGTAAAGATTGGTCTACTCTGATTAATCCTAGAAATTTGACTAAAGTATCTTTATTACAATACTTTCATGATAAGGTGAGAAGCACACATGAAATTGAGGGATTGCATTGAGCTTTAAAGATTAAAATTTACAAATGCTAATATCTGAGTAGTTTTATTTGGTAACGACAATCATGATTAATGAGAAGTTTGATCAATGTTTTGTTTTGCTTGAGGACAAGGAAAGACTTAAGTGTGGGGAAGTTTGATAAGTCGCAAAATACCCTTATCTAGAGTAATGAAATTGTGCTTTATTGTTGAATTTTTAGATGATTTGTTGAAGAAAAGGATGCTTAATGGAATGAATGTCAATTTCAGGATTTTCTAGAGTATTTTGGAGCTAAGGGAAGGAGTTTTGAAGAGTCAGATCAAGTTTGGAAGGAATTGGATACAATACATGTGAAGTAAAGAATTCTGGAAAGTACACAAGCGAGATACACACCCATGTACTTTGCTTGTGTATACTGAAGTTGATGTCTGGAAAGTACACGAGTGAGATACACGCCCATGTACTTTGCTTGTGTATACTGAAGTGGATGTCTGGAAAGTACACGAGTGAGATACACGCCCATGTACTTTGCTTGTGTATACTGAAGTGGATGTCTGGAAAGTACACGCCCATGTGCTTTGCTTGTGTATCTAAGTTTTGCTGCTGTGCAACGATGTTTCAAATACACGACCAATGTACACTCCCATGTACTTGCTCATGTATATTCACATAAGGACGCTTGGAAGAAAGCACAAGATACACAAACAAGATACACTAGTTGTGTATGTATCTAACCCGAGTACATGTATAAATAGACTGTTAGTTGCCCTAGAGAGGAGGTTATGAATTTTGTACTTGCTCCGACTCTCATAACAGCAGGGGAAAGAAGATTTCGTCAATTCAAAAGGAGATTGAAGACCCACGAAGAAGAAGATTCTATCTTTAAGGGCTGTGACTATGAATTTTATTTATTCTTCCAGTAATTGTATTTCGTTTGTCCAATTTATGGAGGAGTAGACTCTAAATCTAGATTTTATTCGAAACTTCTCTATCATGTGATGAAGATTCGGTTTTTAATGCGAAGTTGTTGACTTTCTTATGATTAATTGCATGCCCTTCAATTGTTTCTTAGATTCATAGATCTGGAATATGAATTTATGCATGATATCATATTAGTTAATTGAGAAATTGCTTTTATGATTAGATTTAATGCAATTAATGAGATTTGATTGTTCTTCTAGAGATAGGAAACAAGAGTCTTTTGTTTACATCGATTATTTTGATGCGAATTCATGTGCTTTATGCAATTCTAGGTTGCTATTAATTAAGGAGAGATCCTATTTGATAAACCTAGGATTAGATAGGTTAATATACTTGAGAAAGTAGTTAACTTGACTAGGGAATTCGACAGTATAAGAAGTCAATTACGCCAATCTTCATAAATCTAATGAATTAAATGATAGAGAAGGAGTAGAATAAGATCTAGGTTGCTTTTGTTAATTGATAAATCTTCAGAACCATTGTTGCTAGTGAGTTATTAGTTTTAAGATTAGAGTAATTAAGTTTCAACCAACATATTTAAGCGTCGGTTAGATAATAGGAACGAAGTTAATACTAGTAGTTGGTGTATCTCTATGGGACGACCCTGTACTTGACACTATATTACGTCCACGGTAGGTACACTTGCCTATTGCAATGTAGTTAGAATTAGGAACATGCATTATAAATATTAAAACTACGATTGGCAACGATCAGTTTGCTATTTAATGTGATTGTTCATGAGTTATGTTATGTAGTGGGGATTAATGTGTTAGGAGAGAAGTCATGAAGAGTGTAGAGGAGTGAATGGTCCGAGGGTTATATGTCGTTACCTTAATGATAGCACCTAACACCATATTGTTAGTGCTATAACCACGAACTTAACCTACGATTTAAAATTGTTTTCTTTCAAAACAAACCAGGACATAGAAACTTAACTTTTCCTTCTATAACTACCGAGTAGGTAGGCTTAGTTGGAATAAGGTGTATAGGCATCATTATGTATACATATCAGAGTTGGTTCCTGAATGTATATACATATACTTAAACAAACTTATTTTCCTATTATATTTATGAAATATACTCATGAACCTAATCGTATAAATCATGAGTGTAACCTTGGTTTTTACAACCTAATGATCCTATTTTCTTACACTCTTAAGTTCATAAGGGAAAATGTCTTGTAAATCATCTTTAAGTAAAGATGTGTCACGAATATGTATACACACAGACACACACATATATATATCATATACAAATGTCTTGAGGACATCGAAAGAGAAAACAAGATGACCTTGTTGGCTCTTGGAAGTGAAAATGATAGAGCACTTGAGAAGTGCGATGACACAAAGGTGTCAAAGATGATGATTGTAAATCAACCCTGAGTGGTTGGTTTGACATGTAAGATAAATGACACAAAGGTGTCAGATACGATGATTGTAAGTTAACTCGAGCGGTTTGACATTTAAAAGAAATGGTATAAAGAAGCGTTGAGATAATTTAATCTATTGTAAAACTAGATAAGTCTACATCTATGGGGTGGGTTTAGTGTCTGTCTTGAGTGATAAGAAGGGCTTGATCCTTGCTTGCTGTGATGAGTGAGAAATGGAATGTTTGATGTTTACCTCTATGGTATGATTGAGAATTGATTTTGATTATATGTTGTTTGATCACTCTAAATTAATCAATTAAAGTACGAAGTAGATGAGATTAAACTTGATATGCATTTTCACGAGACATTGCATGAGATTGAAGGCCATCACTATTATAGGATGCATCGGAAGTGATTAAGAGGATCGCTGTTCCGCCAAGTGCAAATTAAGTGATTAGGAGATGGTCGTGCCTTGACGGTTCCGAGTCCGGCCTGTCCTTGAGGTTTTTGCTTCGTCTGGTTCATAGAGGTACGAGAGCAATCACAATTGAGTTAAAAAGAGATCATAATTAAAAAAGTGATAAGATAAATAAACTGGGTAATGACCTAGGCACTGATGGTGGCTTCAGAATCCCTAACCTAAGGTCAAGGGGGGCATAAATCTTAGATTTCATGTTAGTTACCGAAAGACCACGTGAGATGCTGCATTCATATGGTTGCTTATGGATAGCATATGTTTGATAACTTGATTTGAAATTTACTTGTGTATACATAGCATTGAAAGTGTTACTATCCTATTCACTAAGCCATAATGTGCTCAATCCCTCACAGACCTTTTTGTAGGTAACGATTATGAATGCGCGAGATGGGATAAGATGTGAAGTGTTGAGAGTTTTGGAAAACTAAAACAACAAAGTAAGATTTGTGAAGGATATATTTACTTAGATAAAATGTTAGGACCCCCATGTGAATAGAATTTGAAATTGAGAAACCTAGGATTTATCCTATTTTACTGATTGGTAGGGGATATCGACTCTCTACGATCATGGTTGATCGTGGGGTACGAGATCCATAGTTATATTTTATTATTCAATTATATGTACTATGATTAGTTGTAAATGCAATTATTTATTTAAAGTCGTACGATCTTTGACACGTAAAACGATCATTATGTAATGGATACACATGTGCCATGATGTTTTAGTGGAGACTTCTAGGCTCCTTTCAAAGCGTGACAACCAGTGAGAAATTAAAAGGCACACGGGTCGGGTCCAAAAGATTCTTTGTCCAAAAGTGCACAACAACTTGCTTTCTCCTTTGAAAACTTCCCCATCAGCGGGCTCTTAGGGCTGGCTGCCGTATTTTTATTTCTATTTAAAGCTGCTTCGGCTGTCACCTTTCCCTGCGAGTTTTTGATCATCATACAGGGTCTCTTTTCCTTCTTGATTTCGACAATTATTACAGTGCATGCTTTGAGTACATAAGTTTTAAAGAGATTCCTATAACTTTGTTTCCTTGATTTGTCAGGAAAATGGCTAAAAATGGAGAGAAAAGGATGGGGGAGAGGAAGAGAGACATGGTGCACAAGCCTAGTGGGTCAGCTTCAAGGCTTGCTTTGACTGGCGATCATACTTCAACAGTAGATGGTGCCGTCACCACCGTTCAGCTGTGCAGTGCTCTAGTGGAGGCTGTTGGTGATGTTTTTGCTGATGATTACAATGCAGCATCTTTCACCGAAAATACGTAAAGAACACCCAACCTTTGTTGCTAGTATAATCGTATCAAAAGTCTTGTGGGAAAGTTTCTTAAATATTTACTTGCTTGTAATTTTTAATTACGGCACTAAGGTCTATATATATACTACATGATGTAAATAGTAGAAATTGAAAAAGAAGCGAACGTTTTGAGGGCATAAGTTAATGTATTCAGTTTATTTTTTGCTTACTATTTTTAAGTTATCGTGTTTCATCTTGACATACAAAATTTAACACTTAACTTTTGAAATTGAAAATACCAATAGTTGCTCCATTAATCATATACTTTATTAGTCTTTTTTTTTTTTCATTAATTTCATATTCTTACTATGCACATCCTCCAACTTTATAGTTGAAGAGAACTCATTTTTTTGTTATTCACTATTCAATTTTTCATTAATAAATATCATGTTCTCATGGTTATAATTTAAAAACTTTTAATTAAACATATAATCAAATTAGTTATAATTACAATAAAATAGAATGTGTAAAATTAAAGATTCTAAATAACCCCTTCAAATTTGTAATAACAAATAAAAATTATTTATAATTAGTATATCCAAAAATCAAGATTAGCTAATATAAGAGAAAGAAAGAAAAAAACATTGGTGGTGGCTACTGTAGCGATTTGACCCGCTATATTAGTAACACTCAGTTATCCTAAACCAAAATGCATTTATAGTTTGGTCTTTTTTCAACTTCTTTCTTTTTTGTCTTTTTTTTTTCGGTTTACGTTAACTTATTTTGTAAATATATTAGATCTAACATGATTACCATGCATTACAATGGTTAAGGGTTGTTTTTGAACTTCAGAAAACATAACTATTGCTCATCGTCTTAAATATATTAATAATAAAACATCGCATGACTGCTTCGGTTTTATAGACAGCCCAATTTTATCCTTTTATTATTATTTTTTTAATTTTTAATTTTTAGTATAAGATAGTCTTTTAGGAATATAGAAAAATTAAAAATAAAAAAAAAGAAAAACCAAGAAAAAAAAAAGAAAAATTTGGAAACAAGAATGCAAAATTAGAAAATAAAAAATAATGTTGGAAAGGATGATGATATTTCGGGATTTAAAAAAGCAAAATTTTCTAGGTAGGAAGCAATTTCTTTTTTTAATCCTCAATACACATCATGGATTTAGTGGATTTAAAGTTTTTATTTTTATTATAATGTTATTAATTAACCCGGATCTAATTTACTAACTCCAATAAATGATAAATATTTTTATTTTCATGAAGTTGGATTCATAAAAAATAATTGTTAAAAGTTCTAATTTCTAGTTTTAAAAAAGAAAATATTCAATTTGTGCTAGAACATTACTTTTTTGTAAACTAAACCAAGCTAAATAAGCTAGTATAATGTTCTAGCCAAAAAAAAAAAAAAGAAGCTAGTACAATGGTTTAAGCCAATTTATAAAGTGAAAATTAATGAATTAGGCTCAAATCCTCTTTTTGCATTTATTACTAATTTTTAATTTTAGCGATAGGAAAAGTTTAAGTAAAATTTAATTACATAGGTTCAAAAAACAAATAAACAAGATAGTTATGGTCCATATCTCAAAAGGCAAGGTTGGGGTTCGATTCTTGATGCGTGCACCAAGGGTGTTTGGGCTAGATGTGCGCATGCAAAACCCATCTATTATTCTTTGATTGATGCAAGGAATCTTTTTTCCCTACTACTGCCTTAATCTATTAGGCTAAAGGCAAATGAGTTTTGGTCTACATGTAAGTAGCAAGTTTCACATTGATGTATCCATATTAATCTTGTTTGATGGGCCTTTCCTGAGGATGGATACATTAAGATTAACACAGATGCCTCGAAACAGTCTACCATTTCTCTAAGTACAATAGGAGGAGTTCTTAAGATGAAGCAACTGTTAGGTGTTTGGTTTTGGAGAAAAAAATAGGGAATGTTTCAATTCTAGAGGCTAAGCTATGGGCTATTTACTAGGGTTTAAGTATGCTAAATTAATGAATATTAACAATGTGGAGTTATGTATTGATTCATTCTCTATTGCACTTATTTTAAATTCTTATGCTCTTGGCAATATTAAATTGGCTTATGCTAACATTACCTTTGCTTGTAGGCACGTCTCTTCTCTGTTTGAAGTTTATAGGGTTGGATATTCAGTAAGAGAGACCAACATGTTCGCTAATGATATAGCAAATAATATGCATGAATTCCATGAGGAGGAGAGGTAAGCTTTTGTTCCTCTAGATTTCTAACAGCAGTATCTACTTAGATTGTAGCTCCTATGTTCACGTTTGGGAGTCTATGGAGTTACGCGTTGCTTGTTTGTATCGGGGTCTTTTGTCACTACTATTGTTTATTTTTTATTTGCTAGTGTGAAATATATCTAATTTATTAAGACTTATGTTAATATTAATATATTTCCTCTATACTACAAAAAAAAAAAAAAAAAAGCGCATGTATTGTCTTCCCTATGTAGAGTTAGGATTTCTAAAATTTAAGAGCGGAAAGGGAAGGATCGAAATCTGCAAAATTGAACAAAAAGGGATCAAATTCAAATGTAAACTTAAAGTAACAAAGGCAAAATCAAAATTTTAATTTTGATGCGTTGAAATGAATTAATGAATTCTAAGATTGGGTATATAAATATGAATGTGCTGTGTGCATTGCTTCATTGGACACAAGAATCTTCAAAATATGTTAATCCAGTTCAATCCAACAATTTCTTACTCTAGAAAATTTTGAAACCCACCACCACACCACTCTCACTCTTTAAATCCAAAAAAAGACACCAATCCTCAATTAAAGCCACCACCCTTAGTAGTTAGAATGAAGTTTTAATCCTTGTGGAAGGGAAAATATGTTGGGTTACAAATAGTTATTCCAGCATCCTTTAAATTGTCAAGAGTAAACTTCCTTTCATTTAACTAAGTGTCTTTAGTAGAATAAAATGTTATTCAATACCAAGGAAGAAATTTGTTATCCTTAAATGCTTAGTAGTAAATTATTGATCCAAAGCCTTCTTGAGCAAACAAATTTCACTCTCTTATGTACTTACAATTAGAACATCATCAACATGGGATAGACATAGCTATAAACTTTCCAAAAAATGATATAGTAAAGAGTGAATAGTCATTCTTGGATTGTGGAAAACCTTAGGCTACCAAAATTTTCTAACCTCAATTTTTTTCCATGAGTGATAATAGTAATGATGGGAATGGAAAAAATAAAGACAAAAATGAACTATTAAGAAGAAAGTTGAGTCATATATCCACTATGATGCTATGTGAAATTTTATGAAAAATCAAATACAATGAGCATCAAAATCTACTATTGATGCTGCAAAATTCACTTAGCTCTCACTCTCTCTTGAAACTTTAAACAAAAAATAGAAATGATAGTAAATAGTGTCAATTTGTTTCATTAGCTACTAAAAAAAGTTTATATACATAATAAACTATCTTTAATTATCATCTACTATACACCAAAAAAAAGTATTAAAATCAAATTAGTTACAAATTTCCCAATCCTATGTGGCAAATATATACATATCTTTACACAATAGTCTTAAATAAGTTGTCCAATTTTTTCTTGTGTAAATAATTTTGTAATGTACACTTTATGGCTTCAGCACATGTGCAAGTGTTTGATTTATTTAATCTTTTGTTATTATTTTTTTGTTCCAAATTTAAATAGTCTCTACCTTATATTGAGATTGATGAATAGATTTGTAGGAGTTTACATAAGATGTGATTTCATATAATAGTCATACAAGAATCCTTTAGTACATTCACTTGGTGAAATTTGATACGACGAAAAAATTCTTATTTATGAGGGATATAATAAGCAAGTACTAACCTATTACTTTGTTTGATTATGGTGAAAGTTACCAAAAAGATTAGAAAGAAAAGCCAGAACTGATAAATTAACTGGAATAACCTAAGAAATCACAAACCATGCTTGTAGTATAAAATGAACCTACACCAAAAACCATAGCATAAACTGGTTATACACCACAACCATTAGGTTATTCAAATTATGTTGCAATTGCAGGTGAAAAAAAAAAGGCTATGAATACTATTGATGGAGTTTTTTGGACATAGAAACCCTAAGGCCCAATTCGACTTGTTTAAGCCCTTATCTAAGCTCTTTTTACCCAAACTGACCTCTAATAGATTGCTACAACATCAAAAGCATCAAGTCTAGCTAATATGCCTCGATCTAATGCTTAGATTGGCCATACACATCCCTAAATTGGATAAGGAAGAAATGCTCTAAATAGATAAGGAAAGGAGCTGGTCAACGGTATACCCTACAAAATATCTAGAAAGAATCTTAGACATAAATGCACTTGTCAAGTGAAGGCTAGTTCCAACCCCTATATTGGATAAAGGATCTTGATTCTCATAACCCTCATACACTTTTTACTCATTTCATCACCCTTCAATCCTTGTGCTGACTAAAGAATTGGAGTAGCCATGCTAGAGTAACCTCCAATATCCCTTGCAACCTATTTTGCTCTCTTTGTAGGTAATTTAACCACCTAGAAATTCTCTGCACAACAATTGGTGCCATCTTCGTGATCTTACTCATGATTGCAATCATGGCATCTAAGCTTTAAACCACTAAATTTGTGGAAACTATTATGACCAAAGCGGGTTAACTATGAAACGGCCAACTCGACTGGGTCTAGTGGGTCAAAATGCACTAATTAGTACAAGAGTTGAAGCGTTGAATAGTTCATAGCCATGTGAGAAATGTGATTTGGATAACACTAGTGCCATCATATCGAAAGTGCATGAATCAAGATCTTGGAAGTTTGTTAAGATAAGGTTTTTTATTGAGAAATGCATTTTACTCATTTGTTTGATAGTGTCTAGAAGTTAGGTGGGAAAAAAGGAAAGAAATTAGTAAGTGTAGATTTTTAATTCTATGCATTTGGGAACAATTTAACAACCATCATAGCTAGTTTTGAGTAATGGGATTTAGCTGATATTTTGATAAATTCATTTTTGTGCACATAGTGTTTGTGGAAATTCCTTAATGGGATTTTGTTTTGAAGCGAGGCTAGAGAATGACTTAGGATATACTATGCCAATTGAGGAAGAAAGTAAAGAAAGGAAGAGGAAGAGGAAGATGAAAGGCGAAAATTTTGAGACACAAGAGATATAGATAGATATAGCTTAAAAAAATTCTAAAGAATACGTTTTGCCTAGCTTAAGAAAAGGGAACATAATGTTTGATGGAAGCAACAATCAAATTGTTAATGTACCTACTCATTGAATAGGGCCTAAGTTTGGGCTATCTCAAATTAGCTAGCCTTTGACCTTTTACAAGCATGCCATATTTTTTGCACCAAGGCTTTACTATAAGTGACATGGTGATTATTCCTACTATTATGTGTAAATCCTTAAAATATGTGTAAATCTTCAAGATATAATTTCTAATATTTTCACTCGTTAGTAATGGTGACTATTTGAAATTGCATTTTATTATAATTTTATGTTTCTTTTCCTTAATAATTGAAACATAATTATATTTATATATGTATATATTTTTATTGACCTCAAGTCAACCTTTGGTTGAACTTAATTTGACCCTTTTACATATTCGAGCTAACCACTTGAGTTAGGTCTAACAACATTGGTAAGTATTATAAGCTAGATTAATTTTTGAAGCAATATCATTTTCCACGATATAATCAATGATACAACTTATATCTATAAGCTCAATAAAGGGTTTAATTATAAGTATATTTATACTACTTTTATTTTAGATCTAAGAATTTGCAAAACAATCGTCGTTTGAATATAATATCTTAGTTAAATAGGAAGCACTAGAGATTCATAATCATTTGATATTGAATTTAGTGCCATTTACCTTAATATAACATATCAACAAGCCTTGAAATCCAATGCCCATCCATTTTGAGCAATGATGCTTTGTCATATCTATTGGGTGAAAATGGGAGGCAAACCAAGTTTGCCTCACACTTATAGGTGCTTTTGCATCAAGAAAGAAAGATAGTGCTAACATCTTTGAGTTCCTCCATGTAACCATTTCCTTGTATGTTGATGGGTAACTTAGAAGAGGGATTCTTTTAATGTCCACCACATGTTCACCATTGTAGATCTTATATTTCAACCTTAAAGTAAACCTTGCTATAGTTTGTTCCTTAGGCTCTTTTAATTCACATTTTACTAGAAGGGTCTCCAACTCCTATGCATAATCCACCACATGCATTCCCCTTTGTCTCGAATTTTACAATCTCATACTCCTTTTATAGTATTGGGATGTAAATCTCTTTCTTATCACCCTTTTCACTATGTTCCATGTTTTCACCTTTGCTTTTTTGTCTTCTCTCAATTGAATCTTTACATCCCTTCACCACAACAGTGCGTGGCCTATAAAGTCCAAGGCAACCGTATTAATTCTGGTTAGCTCATCATACTCATAAAACTTAAATAATCTTTCTACTTGTTGCTCCCAATCAAAGTAATATTTTGGAGATCAATGACCATCAAATTTGGGAATCTTCAATTTAACAACCTTTAACCCCCATTCTACTAATTGTTATCTCACTTCATCTCTTGCAACATTCCTACATCTCTTATTATCATTAACACCACTACCTCTTTCAATGGTGTTAACGATCACTTGACATGCTACAATTTCATGAAAAGTGTACAAACTAAATACTCTGACACTAAGATGATATGTCTAAAACCTTGAGTTGGGATTATGGCACAAACTACAAGTGCAACTAATGAATAAATTCTAAATCTTTTTGGTATTTTCTAAATTACTCAAGTAAAAGAAAATATTTTTGTGGATATTTTATTATTTAAGAAAACTAAATAAAAGGATATGGATAATTGGTTAAATTGAAATTCAACAGTTGAACTAGGAAAGTGGTATTTGAACTTCCATAATCGATATGACCCTTAGTTTGTGTAACTTAAACAAGTTTAACTCAAGTAACCTATATGACCTATGATTAGATTAATTAAAAGGAATTGTCATAATTAGAAGAATATCCTGAGTGATAAAATCAATGAGGATAAATACTTTCAATAAGATGAAAGGTGTCAACAATACTTAAAAAGAGTCTATAATATCAATATTCATTCAGAGGATAATAACTGCCTCATGCATAGGTTTACATAAGCATTTATACAAGAATACTATCAATAAAGGAAAGTACTAAAAAGAAATAAAATAATTGTTTAAAAAGAATGAAAATAACTTCTAAATAATTGCATTCCGAATTCTTCGAGCTTTGTAATATTCACTTTCATAATCCAAATGATTTGAAATAGTTTCCATTTAAATTACCCTTTACCCATGTAAATATCTTTTAGAAAGAACTCTATGAGAAACTTCTTCCATTGTGCCAATCAGAATTAGGCTTTTGAATGGTCTTTGATTTGTTAGAAATAGCAACAACTTTGTCTTAGAAATAAGCCCTTCTTATTATTTTGAAGGTTGGCTTGCATTAAGAACTAGAACATTGAGGCATTCTTTTTAATGAATTAAATGTGTTTTCGACTTGATTTCTTCTTTAATTTTGAACTTGCACTTCATTAGATTGCTTTTGACAACTAAATTCTCTACTACCTTCATTTGTATGAGGGGCTTTATATGGGTCAGAACTTGGCTTTTTTTGACTTATGTCTTACGATGAATGCCTTGACTAACTCCATGTGAATCTAATTTTCTCTATTGCCATTTGAAATGAAATTTGGACTTCTAATTACCATAAAACAATTTATTGCAAATAATTATAATAAATGTTAAATTTACAATTTTTAAAAACTATTTTCATTTATGTAAAATGTATGTTAAGTGAAGTTTATAATAAATTTTTACATTTGAAGCAACACCAAATAGGTTTCTAAAAACACCCTAAAAGTTCTACATGAATAGTATAATCAAACTAGGAAGTTCAAAAACTTTTATCAATTTTAAAATTACAAAACTATCACATGAAAAAATACAAAAAATATTTTTTACCTTAATGCTTTGAGGATTAATCTTGAAGGTTTAATGTTTTTATAAATTTGAGCAAGATCATGATAGATGGGCCTTTTGATAGATCTTCTAAAAACGTTTTCATGATAACAAAACCTATACGAATCAAGTTTCTCAAGTGTATAGTATCAAATAATCTCTAAAAAAGTTTTGATGAAAACAAAACATATATGAATCAAGTTTCTCAAGTGTGTAGTATCAGATAATCAAATGTGTAGTATGCAAAACCTATTTTTAAGTATGCAGGACATATTTCTTTTATTGAAAGCAAAGTCAGAAGTTTTGATTTGAAGGTGGTCATAAGCCAAAGGGCAAGTTCTAATTTTAGAGATAAGTTTTATACATAATCATTATAAAGTTTGGAAAGAGAAGCTTTTGGAATCTATTGATTAGAACTTCAATGAAGTGTTTCTTAATGAAGGTGAAGACTCTAATAGAATATTTTGGATGACAAAATTTAAGGCTTACCTCCATTAGTCAAATATATTTAAGTGATATATTTGAAGCATTCCACCAGAAGTTGGATTTGAATATCATGGTGATTTTAGTTTGTGCAAATTACATGAATATTATAAAGTTTCCAATAGAGGAAACCCAACTAGCACTTTAGAGATATATAAAGCAAATTGACAAAAATAATTGCTATAAGTAAACCTTTCCAAATAAAGGATGCTAAATATTAAAGATCTAACTATTGGAGAAATAGTATATATGTTGTTTATATGTTCTTTAATATATTTCTTGTGCACTTAATCTATAAAGGATTTAAAATTGTTTTTCCTCGTAGTTTTACTTAGAATTGTACTTATAGAGTTTTTTTTTTTTTTGAAATGTTACAATTTTGATCAATGTTGTTCTATGTGTGTTGAGCTTAATTTTTCAATTTTTTTCTTAATCTAATTTACACTAAACCTTATGCTTATTTAGTGTAGATCCTCAATTAAGATTACAAAAAAAAAAGAAAAAACTTTTGAAAATAGGAGTCACCACTTGATTATGATCGAGAAAAAATTAAGTTAGAATTAATAGAGTGGTATTAATTTATCTTTTAAAACATCATGGTTACCACTTTAACCTTCCAAATTTAAATTTTATTTTTCAAGGTATTTAATAGAAAAGAGTAGAAAAAAATATTTTATTGAATTTTTTTCTTCTTCTTTCTTTTTTTGTTATTGAGGTCGTCTCGTAGGTGTCTATGTATCCACTATTTGGGATCAGACTAATCGTAGTTAGCATGGTTAAATTTAATTTTTTTATCTTATTTTATTTATTTATTTATTTTGTTATTTATTTACTATTATATATTATATTTTTATTTAAAAAATATAATACATTAAAACACAAATATATTTTATTTACTTATATTAGTAAAAACTTTTTGTTTAAGAAAGACAAAAAAATATATACATGTTTTAATTATTTTTATTTAAGTACCATAAAAATTTCATAAAAAAAAAGTTATAAAGGGAAATAAAAACACACATAAGAATCGACTACGGATATGGGTCAGGGTCTAGTAAACTTAAATCAAATTTGGATACACCAATTGAAGCAATAGGGTCTTCCTACAATTGCATGGCTACCAAGGCAATTAGTTATGGTGGCAGAGTACGTCGAATTGGATAGGTGAAGACTTGCATGATAGTAGGTCACTAGTGGAATGGTTGTTTGGAGTAGTTTAGGATGTGGGGGTTGAAGGTGTTTGGAGGTATTTTGAGGGGTGGCTCTAGTGGTTTTTAGTAGTTAAGAGGATGGGAAAGCTCCTGAACATGTCAATTTCAAGTTTGATGCAACGGAAGAGCTTAATCAAGTTAGATAGAGAAATTGATTCCTAAAGCGAGAGAGAGTGAGAGAGAGAGAGACCTTGAAATTCTTTTATGGAAGTGGGAATGGGTGATTTTTCTGTACTCAGTCCTAATTCGGAAGGCTTACTCAAGCTCCTATTTATACTGTAGAAGTTTGCATCGGAGATGGAAAGTTTCCTTAGCCATGAATTCGTAGATTAAATCTTGAGATTGTTTGGGGCAATATTCTTGGGTTTGATTTAGTTGTGCATGAAAATTTCCTCCTTTGCACTGATTCTAGCTAAAATTGAGTATGGAAAACTTCCAAAATGGTGGTTTTAGGTTTGCACTCAATTCGGCCTTGTTGGGGTATGATTAGTGCGATCTTATTTTCCTCCATTTTCAAGTGCAGATTTGTTTATAGATGGTGATGCATTTGGACTTATTTTTTGTTTAAATCTACAAAAGGCTATGTAATCTTCACAATTTTACCATTAGTTCATTGAGATTACAAAAAAAGTATGGTTGTGTTGCTAAAGGTAGAAGAAGCTAAAATCATAGGTTCAACCCATGTCTTCTATTTTTTTTTTTTAAATTGTATTTATGTGTTAAGGGGATTGGTCTTGGGTCTTCTTGCTTGCTAGGCATATGCCTTGGTCTTTTAATGTAAACAAATTGGATTTATTTTTATTTTGACCCATGTCTTTCGTTTTTAAAAAAATTTTGCACATCCACGCGTTGGGGGGATCAATCTCAAGTCTCCTCGTTTGCTATTTGTATGTGTTTTCTAATAGGCCGTTGGCCTATGCCTTAGTCTTTTAATGCAAATAGATTGCATTTATTTTATCTTCCATTCTAAAAAAAGTCATGCATGTATATGTATGCAAGGGGAATAGAACTCGAGTCTCCCGTAAATGTATGTGTGTGTTTTCCGATTTGGCCATTGGCATGTACCTTGATTTGTAATGCAAACAAATTGCATTTATTCCTATTTTTTATTTTCCTTTTTAAATAAATAAATACATAAATAAACTAAAGTGAGCAAAAATATAGTGTTTACAACTACTCCTCTTTGGGGTGAAGTTTGAGGAATGCTTTACCATAAAGACTAAAGAGATAAGCTATTTTTGCCAAAAAAAAAAAAAGCTTTATTGGTAACCATTTGAAAAATTAGATGCAGGTGAAGAAGTTGACAAACTAATACAAGATTTGGTCTTTCAATCTTGAAAATAGAGATAATGCTTCTTATGAGCAAGCGGTCCATTTATTTTAACTTAGGATAGTGCTCTTATGAGCAGGTGATCATAGTGCTTTAAAGAGCAGATGATCTTAAATTTAGATAGTGCTCTAATGAGCAAACGATCCATTTACTTTAACTTAAGATGGCACTCTAATGAACAGGTGATTTATTTGATTTAACATAAGATAGCACTTTAAAAAGCAGGCGATGTTAAAATTAGATAGCGCCTTAATGAGCAAGCGATCCATTTACTTTAACCTAGGATAATGATTTAATGAGCAGGCAATTAATTTAATTTAACTCAGGATAGCACTCTAAAGAATAGGTGATCCATTTGCTTTAACTCAGGGCAGCGCTTTAATGATCAAGTGATCTTAAAACTAGATGGTGCTCTAATGAGTAAGTGATCCATATACTATAACTTAGGATAACGTTCCAATGAGCAAGTGATCCATAAGGATTATGACAAAAGAGATCTTATAGCTTAAATAATTAGAATGAAATTGACATTAGAGATAAAAGTCCCCTTGATTTGGAATGGATTAAATGACAATGGTTATTAAGGTAAAAATGAGATGAAGACTTTTAACTTGGATAAGACTTGGTTGCTAGGGATAATAGGCTGGAGTGGACAAAATTGGCCCTAAGGCAAATTGATTGACTTTGACTTAAACAAGAATTGGCCATTGGAGCTAACATGCTAAAAAAGTACGAACTTAGTTTTTAAGAGCTTTCCAAATTTAAACAATAATCTTATATATATATATATATATATATATATATATATATTAAGATTCACCAATAAATATAGATTCTTTATAGATTCCCAAGCACTCTTACTAAGTAATAAGCCCATAGTGACTAGTTCTACTTAGGGACCATTTCTTTAGGGGACTTCTTCCTCTTTACGAAATCTCATTCTTTAGGGGCTTTGAGTTCTTTTATTGGCATATTAATCTTCAAACTTGAGGTAAATGACTTTTATTCCATTGGGAGTGGCTTCAATCATCTTTTTGCTTGAAAGTAGACATCTTACTAATGATTAGTTTAGTCTAAGAAGACTTTCCTCACCTTCTCTCGATCTAGATTTCACTCTTGATTACAATTCCAAAAATTATAGTTCATCTTATAAGTGATACACTAGAATAGATCTATCAAGTTTTTTTTTTTTTTTTTGGTAATGTATCATGGGCTTTTGATTAAGATGAAAAGGCTTATTATACTTCAACCTAGGTCTAAAAGTATGCTACTTAGTTTCAAAAGCAATTTTTGTCTAGGATAAAATATTTCCTATGACCTAAAAACCTTGATATCATGGGTGGGACTTGGTTTTAAATTATAGATCTTAGAGGTTTGTAGGTTGGTAACTTTTACGATTGGCTGTAATGCTTTTGAAACTTTTTGGACTGACTCGCTAGTCACCTTTCTTTTTGGCCCTATAAGAGGTGATTGTTTCTTTTTTATTGGATGACGACAATTTAAAGTGTTTGGATTTTGTGTGGTTTTCATGATCTAGGCTTTTCTTAATCTCAAAGGAAATAAATTATCGACGATGATTGATTACTCTTGAATCGATGCAACTAAGGCAAGCACAAATTAGTTTAATCCTTTTCTCCTAACTGATGGCCCTATATTCCTTATTGCCCCATTATAGGGTGGTTCTTGATAAGGTTTAGTTTTGAAACTACTCCATTCAAAGGCTCAATGTTGTTAACAAGGGATAATTGTGTTTAGAATAAAATAATGAATGCCTAACATCATTTTAAATCACGTATCAAATTCAGGATGGACCTCCTTTGAGGAATGAGTTTGAAAACCTCACAATGATGACACTCAACTTCTCAAGTGTTTAAAGTTGGTGTTTGGGATGTGGTTTTCCTCTTTTCATCCAAAACTTTTCAGCTGGTAAGATGTCATATTTAATTTCTATCCTTATTTAGCTTAAATGGCCGCATGTCCCTAAAAGATCTTAATGCTTCAAGTTTTGTACCTTAAACATCATGCCTAAAAAATTAAGAGAAATAACTTTTATTCAAATGATTCATTTCTTTTGCTATTAGAACTTTGGCAAAGATTGACCCTCTTAATTTGCTAACCTTTACCCCTCACTCTCTTGGCCCAAACGATATTGTTAATCATTTTAGATGATCGATTAATTTATCATATGGTAGCAATAGGCTTTCAACATAAGGCACTAAAGATTGTTCTTCATGGCTTAGGGAAATATTGTCTTTGTACATAGACCCACCAACTTCTAAGAGGTCTGGTTAGATATCTTTGAATCAATGAGGTTTTGAACCTTATTTTTTAGCCTTTAGTAGTTTTCAATTAAGTGGCCTATTTGACCCATATGATAGTCACACTGTGTGTTTAGGTCATAGTTCCTTGGCCTATAGTTTAGTTTAAGGGTTTCATAGGATATGATCCTAGCTTCCCTTAACTTAATGAGGGCCTAAGCCATTGGGATCTTGAATGGAGTAAGTTGCCTTCCATGACCTTGGACTTGTATTTTCATGCTTGGTAGGTTGGCCTCTAGCTTTTTCTCTTTTTAGCCCTTCATCATTACTAAGGCTTAATAATTCCCTTTAAGTTTGAAGGAGTGGTGTTTTCTCAATGAGAGGAGTGGCAAGTTGAAATCTTTTCAGTATAGGCTCATGGTCATTTCTAGGTCCATGATCCTTTCCCCTAGGTTCATTAACTTTTCTTTAAGAATTGTAAGCCTTTCTTCCTAGGATAAAACCTCCTGTTGAATGATAGGCTTCTCTTCTATAGCTTTTTCTCTATTAATGACCCCAAAAGCTATTAATCTTTGCACCTTAATTTTGACTCAGGTTCGATCATTCAAGTCTACCTCTTGTAGGTAATCGGCTTACTTTAAATCTTATACTAGTTGCTCAAACAACATTGGTATTTCTTATAGACTTAGGACCATTTTGGTTTCATCTAAGTTTAACATGTTGATAGTATGCCCTGAGTCATGGATAAAGTCTAGTTGGATTGTCCCTACATCTATTAAGTCTTGGATCTTGTTTTTCAACTCCCAACAATTATTTGTAGTATATCTTTGTTGATCCATGCGACATTTACATTGTGCAATTGGATTATATTTTCTTAGCTTGTATCCTAACATCAAATCTTTAGGATACCATAAACTATCTCTCCTTAGTTGATAAAAAACTTATGACAATAGATAAGGATTTGAGTGAATTTCCTCCTATGTACCTTTAGGCCTATCTTGCTTTGTGTGGGCTCTAATATTATAGCATTTATAGTTTCCTCAAAATCTAGTGGGGTTAGTCATTTTCTTGTTAGCTTCCCTATTTTGATGGCTTCTTCAATTCTGCTACTAGTAGCTATTAAATCTCTAAATTTGGACATAGTGCTACCAATTAAATGTCCATAATATGGTTTATCTAATGTGTTGATAAATGCAGAGGTTAGATCTTTTTCTAAGAGAGGAGGATTGACTTTAGCTACCATGCTCCTCCATTTTTGGGCATATTCCTTAAAGGTTTACTTGTTACTTTTGTTCATTCCTCGAAAATCCCATATTAAAGAGCCTATCTCCATGTTGAACTTATAATGGATATAAAATAAATGAGCTAATTTATACCATGTATCGATCTCATATAGATCCAGTTAGATGTACTAAGCCAGTGCAGACCTAATTAAATTGTCTTAGAAAGTTTGGATCAATAGCTACTCATGTTTGGTGTAACAAGCCATCTTACATAAATATAACCTTATGTGAAGCTTGGGGCATCTAGTCCGATCATATTTTTCAAAGTCTGGTACTTTGAATTTTTCTAGATAAGCATCTATGTCATTTGTAGCAATGCCAGTGATTTGATAAAACCCTTCATGATCTCTTAGAACTTTTAGCTTGTTAGAGAATTGCTAGAATAATTCTCTATCCATTTCCTTCTGTTTGTTTTTCAATTCCTCTTTTAGGTTCTTAGTATTAAGGCCCATGTTGACTACTGTGTTAGGCTTAATTGCTTCATGAGGTGGAATTTCAATTGTCTCTTCAAGGTGGGCCTTTGAATGCCCCTCTTGTGATGGTTGGAGGGCCGTAAAAAGATTGATACA
Organism: Laguncularia racemosa; assembly: GCA_037954665.1. NCBI lineage: Eukaryota > Viridiplantae > Streptophyta > Magnoliopsida > Myrtales > Combretaceae > Laguncularia > Laguncularia racemosa. The sequence goes on from JBBMOL010000040.1 coordinate 1,647,097, forward strand.
TGCAGTGAGAAACTAGATTTGTTCAACCATCTTCTTCACAATTTGTTCTAGAGCAAATATCTTTAAGCTGGCAGAGGTGTCGGTGTTATTGTTGTTGTCATTATTGTCACTAGCCATTATGAGCTTTAGTAGTGAATTTGGTTACTTACAAGCGAGAATCATAGGAGAATTTGTTCTTGTTAGAAATTCTTTTGTTTCTCCTTTTTTTTTTTTAATTACTTCAAAATTAAAAGAAAAAGGACTTAAGCATTGACTAAAGCAACAATTGCAACTCTAAGATCCTAAGGAGATGGAGATGAGTGGAATAACCAATATATATAGGGGGATGAAATGAGATGGTTATTATTTATTTACAAGATAATTCATTTTTTCTTTTTAAAATGTAATTGTTTTTATTTTTCTTATTTATTTTATTGTATTATTTTTTTGAGATTATATTTTGGAAAAGACATTAAGTAGAAGTTACCTTAGATGATTAGGAAAAAAAATATTTACAAATTCTAGTATCTATTTCTTATTTCTCTCTTTCTCTCTCTCTTTCTCTCTTTTATGCATTATTATTGAAAAATGAACTAAAGTTAAAAAGAGATTAGATGGCTCATGAAGAAAAACATCATTTATTATTATTACTCATGAAATTGATAATAATTTCCAGATCAACTAACTGGGTTAAATATTCTTAATATAATCTTGCAATTGTGCTCTTAGTCATTACAACATCTTTAGTGCTTATTAAAGGGCACCTTTAGTTTATTTAGCTTAGGCTAAGAGAGGCTGTACGTCTGATTCTACCCCCATGGCTCTTTCTCTCTAATAATTTACCTCTACTTTAAGTAGTTAGACCTAGAAGTTGGGCATGCCTGGTATACTATTGACTTCTTGCTCATTGCCATATGATTGATTGCAATTGATTTAGACAATTATCAATTTTACAAGTAATATTTACGAGCCACTTGATCTTTCTTTTAAATAAATAAATATGTATGGAAACACACGAGTTCAAGAATCATTAAGGTAATATAGCACTTATTGAGTTGCAACCTTATTAAGACTCTGTGTTTATATCATAATTGTAATATATAGGAAATCGTATTTACAAAGAATTTGTTTACAGATTGCGAAGGTATTTACAAAGAAATAATATATTTACATTATACATTTGAGATATGTACGGAAAGGTTTACATAATCATTTATAGGACATTGAGCATTAATTGGATTGCAACTTTAATTAAATGCTACAGTAACTTTATAGTTGATGAAAAGTACATGCAATTTAGGTAGGTTTTAAAAGTTTCCAAGTTTTGTAGCCTCTCTTACTTTTCGAGAAACAGATCCCAGAACACATTAAAGAATTAGGTAGGGTAACCTAATCAGTCTCGAGCAGTAGTCATTCCACTATACTTGAAACTTACATAATAGCCCCCTCTTAGGTTCTTAATATGGTTTGGTCTGACCACTTCAAACATACATCAATGTCAAAACCCTCTTATTTAATAAACCCTAAATGTTGCATAACACAAACATTAGTACAATTATTTACAAGTAAAAGTAAGTACTTTGAAAAATAAATTTTATTTTCGAAAGGTTTTGATACAAAATCGGTTTGCTCGGATTCCTAATTGATATGAACCATGCCAACATGTGACGAAACCCAATACCAATACGTTCGAAATTCGCTACCTAAGATGCCAAACACACTTAAGGGGAAACCGCGACCCGTTGTCTATAAGCGAGACAAGAACCTTGGTATAATATGAAGACGCTACAATCAGGATGAAAGACCGATTGATAAGTGGGGATGAACGCCATAGAAATAAAATCCAATAAGTTCTAGATTAGTTCTTTAAAGAACCAAGAGAGGAATTCTCTCAAAAGTGTTTTCTCATACTTCAATGTTGTTTATTCTATATTATAAATGTTCTAAATCCTAGGAGCTTTATATTAGGGTTTACAATTCGTAACAATAAGGCCCCAAAACGACATCACTTCAATAAGTTGCGAAAAATCAACAAAACAAAACATGAAGGCCAGCGGTGTAGACATGAAGGCCGGCGGCCTTGGAGCCGGTGTTGAAGATATACACGGCCGTGTACTTCTAGACATGTATCTTTCTGTAGATTTTCTTGACACCATACACGGCCGTGCCTTTTAGCCGTGTATATGACCGTGTATGATTCTGTGTAACCTTTAGACTCCTACACAGCCGTGCCTTAAAAAGACACGCCCTCATCAACCCGTATCCTTTATGACTTGTACAAGAGCAAGGGAATTCCCATGGTTGTTCCAATCCTTTCTAACTTCATGATTGCTCCAATCCTTTCCGGCTTTGTGGACATCCTTTATCAACCCGTTAAGTGCTTCCTTGAATCGTTTCACTCAATTTCTTGTGATCAGTCCAGGTGGCACTTCAAGAGGATCCACATTCCATCTTCTGGCTTGGCTCCCATCATGGATCTCATCATTCCCCTCTTCTTGAAAAGGATTTTTCCTCAAATCATCGCCTACATCCAAAGGACTCAGATCAGTAACATTAAACATAGCACTTACTTGATACTCACCTGGTAAGTCTATCTTGTAGGCATTATCATCGATGCATTCAAGAATTTGAAATGGTCCATCGCTTCTAAGAAGTATTGTAGATTGACACTCAGTAAGTGGTGCTACAATGGTGCTGAAATCCTTCACAAATCTCTTGTAAAAGCTCGCTAGTCCATGGAAACTCCACACATTACTTACATTAGTTGGACTAAGCCATTCTTGGATCGTACGAATCTTTTCTTCATCAACCTGTATTCCCTGTGCACTAACAACAAAACTAAGAAACACAAGTTTGTCTATGCAAAAAGTGCACTTCTTGAGGTTAGCATATAATTGCTCCTTTCGAAGCACTTCTAAAACATCCGTCAAGTGAGACATATGATCTTCTAAACTCTTGCTGTAAATGAGGATATCATCAAAATAGACAACTACAAATTTGCCAATAAAAGTCCTCAAAACATGGTTCATAAGTCTCATAAAAGTACTAGGTGCGTTAGTTAAACCGAAAGGCATTACTATCCACTCATACAATCTATATTTCGTTTTGAATACGATTTTCCATTCATCACCTTCTTTCATTCTAATTTGGTGATATCCACTTTTTAGATCAATTTTGGAAAAGACACTAGACCCATGTAACTCATCTAACATGTCATCTAAGCGAGGAATGGGATGACGATACTTTACCGTGATGTTGTTGATGGTGCGGAAATCAACACACATTCTCCATGACCCATCCTTCTTAGGCACCAAAATCACAGGCACTGCATATGGACTCAGGCTTTCTCTCACGTACCCCTTCTCCATTAATTCATCGACCTACCTTTGGAGTTCCTTTGTCTCCTCCGGATTGCTCCTATAAGCTGGCTTGTTTGGAATCGATGCTCCGGATACAAGGTCAATCTGGTGCTCAATACCACGAATAGGTGGTAATCCCTTTGGAATCTCCTTAGGGAAGACATCTTCAAAGTCCTGCACAATAGACACAACCACACTAGGCAAGGAGTTAGATAGTTCGTTAGTATTCAAACATGTTTCTTTAAAAACCAGCAACAACATAGGTTGCTTCATCACTAACGCTCTCCTCACTACACTCGCTCTTACCACACAACTCTCCTTTTGCAAGGTTGCACTCTCCTTTTCACTCACCACCAAAGTTAATCCCCCTTCAACTTAGTCTCTCACACTCTTTCCAACCTTCCTCTCTTTTTCCTTTTAAGATCGATTTTTGTATTCCTTTTCTTTCTCACTGTCTTTTGTTCTCTCACTCTCCCTCTGTTTTTCACTCACCTTATGTTTTGCAAAAGACTGTTGTAGCTGCAACTGATCCTCATACACCTGTTTAGGTGTTAAAGGTTTAAGATTAAAGCTTTTCCCCTGGTGAACAAGTGTATACTTGTTAGAAAAGCCATCATGAACAACCTTCCTATCAAATTGTCATGGCCTCCCCAACAACACATGACATGCTTGCATTGGTACTACATCGCATAACACCTCATCCTCATACCTACCAATGCGAAAGGTAATCAAGGCTTGCTTACTCACCTTAGTCTCGCCACTATCATTCAACCACTGGAATTTATATGGACTAGGGTGTTTAGTAGTCTTGATTTCCAGCCTCTCAACAATAAAGTTACTCACCACATTGGTGCAACTTCCTCCATCAATAATCAAACTGCAAATATGATCACCTAGATAACATCTAGTATGAAAGATATTCTCTCTTTGCACCTCCTCTTCTTCCTTCTCCTGCACATTCAAAGCTCGCTTCACTACTGCCACTAACCTCCCTATTACAGGCTCCTAATCATCACTAGCGTCCTCTAATGGAGGCATATCATCTTCTTCACTATCCCCCTCAGTCTCTTACTCACCATCATCACGCAGAATCATCACACGCCTATTTGGACATTGATTAGCAATATGGCCTCTACCTTGGCATTTAAAACATCTAATGTCACGATTTCTAGCAGTAGAAGAATCAGGTTTACCTTGGTTACCAGGAGTAGAACCCGCTTGCCTCAGCTCTCCTTTCGGTTTGGTAGGTAAAGGCTTTTCTTCCTTCTTCCATTGGTTAGTCTTCCAAGTGGATGAACCGGTACCCTATTGAAACCGTGCATTACTACTACCTTTCCTCCTGTGTTAGTTCTCAACCTTTATAGCCATATGGCCCATATCTTCTAATTCTACATAATGCTGCAATTCAACAACATTTTGAATTTCTCTATTCAATCCCACAAGAAACCTAGCTATGGTAGCCTCTCTATCCTCCTCTACATTCACCCTGATCATCGTAACTTCCATCTCCTTGAAATACTCATCCACACTTTGGCTTCCCTGCCTAAGAGTTTGCAATTTGTTGTGCAATTTACGATAGTAATACGCAGGCACAAACCGCTTCTTCATCACCCTTTTCATCTCTTCCCACTACTCAATAGGTGGTTCGCCATTCCTTCTTCTATTCAACATTAGTTGATCCCACCACATTATGGCATAATCCGAAAATTCAATGGCAGCAAGTTTCACTTTCTTTCTCCCACTATAGTTATGACAATCAAACACCATCTCCACCTTCTTCTCCCACTCTCAGTACACTTCGGGATCATTCTTCCCTTGGAAAGGAGGAATCTTCATCTTTATGCTACTCAATTGATTATCCTCTCTATTCCTATCTCCTCTATCTTCCTAATCCCTAGTTCCTCTATTCCGACCACTATATCCTTTATAACTCCCGACAGAAGGCTCATCAAATTCATCATCCGACATTTCATCTCCACCCCTTTGTACTCTCCTAGAACAACTCTCCCTTTTACGCCCTTGGAAGACGTTTTTAGATTGCTCTAGTCTTTGCTCTACCGTCTCATGAATTTATTCCATTCCCTCCTGAAACATTCTCTTCATCTCACCCCTCAACGCCTCAATCACTAACCTAGCATCAAACCTTCCCCTCTCACCTTCAAGAGAATGTTGTCTTGACATAGTTCCTGCAGAAAAGATTAGTATTAACACAAATATATATATGATTAAACCTCACGATACACTCCCTTACATGTTTTGCTCAAATGATGATATCACACAGTCACTCGTGTATTCTCACAAACAATGATGATATCAACTCGTTAATTCCTCTTCTCAATTCTCTTGGAACTAACCGAAACTACACCAATTCCCTTCCGTAGAATTCAAAACAACTCTAAGGCTCGAAATTTTCCTCTTTTTCTTTCCGAATTTTTTTTTTTGTTGCCTTTGTTTCTTGCTCTTGATCACGTTCCTCCTTTTTTTTTGTGTAACAAAATTGAATAGTAGGTACTACACTTTCAATAGACAATTAACACTATGAAATTGAATACTAACAATTGATATGAACGATTGGAGTTAGGGTTTTGATGTTACCTTCCTCAAACCGAACTGATGTTTTAACAAACCTAAGCTCTGATACCAAACTGATATGAAATTGGTTTGCTTGGATTCCTAACTGATACGAATTATGCCAACATGTGACGAAACCCAATACCAATACGTTCGGAATTCGCTACCTAAGATGCCAAACACACTCAAGGGGAAACTGTGACCCGTTGTCTATAAGCGAGACAAGAACCTTGGTATAATATGAAGACGCCACAATCGAGATGAAAGACCGATTGATAAGTCGGGATGAACCCCACGGAAATAAAATCCGATAAGTTCCAGATTAGTTCTTTAAAGAACCAAGAGAGAAATTCTCTCAAAAGTGTTTTCTTAAACTTCAATGTTGTTTATTCTATATTCTAAATGTTCTAAACCCTAGGAGCTTTATATTAGGGTTTACAATTCGTAACAATAAAGCCCCAAAATGACATCGCTTCAATAAGTTGCGAAAAATCAACAAAACAAAACATGAAGGCCGGCGGTGTAGACATGAAGGCTGGCAGCCTTAGAGCTGGCCTTGAGCCAGTGTTGAAGATATACACGGCCGTATACTTCTAGACATGTATCTTTATGTGGATTTTCTTGACACCATACACGGCCGTGCCTTTTAGCCGTGTATATGACCGTGTATGATTTTGTGTAACCTTCAAACTCCTATACGGCCGTGCCTTAAAAAGACACGCCCTCATCAACCCGTATCCTTTATGACTTGTACAAGAGCAAGGGCATTCCCATGGTTGTTCCAATCCTTTCCAACTTCATGATTGCTCCAATCCTTTCCGGCTTCATGGACATCCTTTATCAACCCGTTAAGTGCTTCCTTGAATCGTTTCGCTCGATTTCTTGTGATCGGTCCAGGTGGCACTTCAAGAAGATCTACATTCCATCTTCTGGCTTGGCTCCCATCATGGATCTCATCAGGTTTAAGTGGCTAGCCCACTTGGTAGTCCCTAGTGGCGTCGCCATCCGATTGAACCTAACTTTTCAAATTTTTTCTAATCCGATTTACATTAAACCTTATGCTCATTTAATGTAAACCTTCGACTAAGATTAAGAAAAAAAAATGCTTTTGAAAATAAGAGTCACCACTTGATTATGATCGGGAAAAAATCAAGTTAGAATTAATAGAGCAGTATTAATTCTAACATAACCACTAATCTTGTTAATATATATATATATATATATATATAAAGGAAAAACCAGAGATTCTATATTTGGGGACTATATTTTAAAATACCACAGTTACCACTTTAACCTTTTGAATTTAAATTTTATTTTTCAAAGTATTTAAAAGAAAAGAGAAGAAAAAATTATTTTATCTATTTATTTTATTCAAGTCGCCTCGGAGGTGGCTTTGTACTCACTATTTAAGATTCGACCAATTGTAGTTTGTATGGTTAAATTTTTTTAATTTTTTATCTTATTTTATTTATTTATTGATTCATTCATTTATTATTTATTTACTATTATGTATTATATATATTTTTTATTTTTATCTTTTTTAAAAAACATATAATACATTAAAACACATATATGTTTTATTTACCTATATTGGTAAAAACTATTTGTTTAAGAAAGACATAAAAACATATATAAATGTTTTAATTATTTTTATGTAAATACTAGAAAAATTTCATTAAAAAAAATTATAAAGGAAAATAAAAACACACCTAAGAATCAACTACGGACATGGGTTAGGGTTTGGCAAACTCGAATCAAATTTGGATGTACTGATTAAAGCAATAGGGTCTTCCTACAATTGCATGGCAACTAAGGTGGCTAGTTGAGGTGGTGGAGTACGTTAGCCTGGATAAGTAAAGACTCCTTTGCTTTTTTATAGTGATTCCATGATAGCAGGTCATTAGTGGAATGGTTGTTTTGATGGTGGCTGGTCGAAGTAGTCTAGGATGTGGAGGTTAAAGGTGTTTAGAGATGTTTTAAGGGGTAGTACTAGTTCTTTTTGACAGTTAAGAGGATAGGAAAGCTCCTAGATGTGTTAATTTCAAGTTTGATATAGTGGAAGAGCTTAATGAATTTCATGCCTCGAAAGGGGGCCTAGAAGTTTCCACTAAAATCATCATGGTACGTGTGCACTTGTTATATGATAATCGTTTTATGAGCCAAAGATTATAAGACTCTAAGCAAATAATTACATTTACAACTAATCATAGTATATACAATTAGATAATAAACTATAACTATGGATCTTGTATTCTACGGTCAACCATGATCGTAGAGAATCGGTATCCCTTACCAACCAGTAAAATAGGATAAATCCTAGGTTTCACAACTTCAAATCGTATTTACATAGGGGTCCTAACATTTCATCTAAATAATCTATCATTCAGAATTCTTACTTTGTCGTTCTGGTCTTCCAAAAACTCTCGACACTTTACATCTTATCCCATCTTGAGCTTTTGTAATCACTACCTACAAAAAGGGTCTGTGGAGGGGTAAACACACTATGACTCAATGAATGAGATGGTAACACTTTCAATGCTACGTATACACAAGCAATTTCAAATCAAGTTATCAAAACATATGTTATACATGAACAACCATATGAATGCAACATCTCACGTGGTCTTCCAATAACTGACATGAAGTCTAGGGTTTACGCCCTCCTTGACCTTAGGTTAGGGATTTCGAAGCTACCATTAGTGTTTGGGTCTTACTCACATCTTCATTATTTTTATCACTTATTTAAGTTGTGTTTTAGCTTTAATGTTTTAAGCTTAGGTGCCCTAATACACCAAGCACTACACTCTCAAGAGATAGGTCAAACTTAGAACCGTTAAGGCGCGATAATCCCCTAATCACTTAGTTCGCACTTGGCGGAACAGTGATCCTTTGATCACTTTCGGCGCATCTTGTAGTAGTGATGACCTTCAATTTCATATAATGTCTTGTGGAAATGCATGTCAAGTTTTAATCAAGTCTACTTCTTTAATTAATTAATTCAAAGTGACCAAATAACATATATAATCACAACCAATTCTCATTCAAGGTAATGAAGTAACTACCAAGCATTCAAGTCTACCATTTCAAGAATAATCAATAGGAACTCGGTGGGGTCCCATCAACAATCCACTACATTTCATTTCACACTTACCGCAACACGTAAAGATCATGCATTTCCCATTACAGAATAAACAAGGGACTAGACCCAGTGGATGGGAACCATCTAGCTATATACAAGGTTTTAGGTAATTTGACACCTCTGTGCCATTTATCTCAAACATCAAATCAACCACTCAGGATTGATTTATGATCATCATTCCTGACACATGTATGTCATTGCAGTTCTTAAGTGCTCTGTTATTCACATATCCGAGAGCCAATAAGGTCGTCTCGTATATTCCTTCTAGGTCTTCAATACACTTATGTATCATATATATATATCTACACATGTATATAGGTCCATAGCATAGCTTTAACTAGAGGACCATTTACTAGACACCTTCCCTCACTTGCTTAAGGGGTAAGAAAATAGGATTGTTAAGTTGTAAAAATCAAGTTACACTCATGATTTATATGATTATGTTCATGAGTGTATTTTATAGGTATAATAGGAAAATAGGTTTGCCTAAGCATATGTATACATTCGGAAGTAAACTCTAATATGTATACATAATGATATCTTTATACCCTATTCTAACTATGCACACTTACTCGGTAGCTATAGAAGGAAAAGCTAGGTTTCTATATTTTAGTTTAGTTTGAAGAAAACAATTTTGAATCATGGGATAGGCTTATGGTAATAGCACTAGCAATATGGTGCTAAGTGCTATTGTAAGGTAATCACATCTAAACCCTCAAGTCATTCCATCCCCTACACTCTTTTTTACTTCTTTCCTGAACTCATTAATCCTCACCATATAACTCAATAATAATAATAACCACATTCAATTGCAAACGTAACAAATCGCAATTTCACATACATAGCATATCAACATACAACATAACATGGTAGCATATCATTAAGTTTCCCACTCACTTGTTTAGGGTTATCATAGTCTTAGCTGGAGTTTAGTGATTCCAGCGGGTAACCTCTTTACTTTCCTCTTGAAATCAGTGTCCTTCCGCAATGCTTCCTTAACCAAACCATAGAAGGCAACATCTCCACTTGACTTTAGTAGTTTCCTAGTACCTGATATGTATACTCTGCTCATCTTATGTTTGATGGTAAGGTGTGAAGCTTCCTCTTTAAGGAACTTTGGGCGAACAAGATTCGAAACGTTGAACACTTCTTCAATGTGATTCTGATACAGGGTTCAAGAAGGAATGGCCTTTTTAAGAATCGTTGCTTTTAACACCCTAAGTTGCTGTGATCGATTGTCTGCTATCCTCATGTAGAAGTTGAGCAATGAAATGTCTTCAACCTGCCAAATTTGGAATCCCTTCTTCCGTGTATGCAACATACCCTTAGAGAGGACAACTAAAGGTCTTGCTTTAGGGTATTTAGCCAAGAATGATCTTCCTCGACATCCTTTGAACATTACATTTCAAAATCCATTTCATTCCAAATATCCCCTAGGACATCATCTTGGACGTTGCTCGAATCATTCCTTTTACCATCTACACCATCATAGACGCCTCTCCTTTACATGAAGTATCTTTGAACCTTTCGTTTCTCAATTTGTCTCTGATATCTTCCAATGAACTTCATGTAGGACAACTTGTAGGATTTAAGTAGTCCTTAAAGATTTTGTATCACCTTCTTTCTTCTCTCCCTTGTTGACATCTCCATCTATAGGGTTTCCCATCCTTTCTACTAGTTTTCATCCTCACTTACACTTCCATTACCATATATACACCAACCTTTCCCACACACCAACATACTCTTATCTATATACATACACACTCCGCACACCACGTATGCACCTACATATTCATACACACAACCATACCATATACCTAATTACATGCACACACAACTGTACTTTGTTATCCTCCTTTCTCCTCAATTGACCTATGCTTCCTCAGTTTACCTAGTAGCTTATCGTGTTACTGGAGGTAGAAGAAGCTGAAATTGTAGGTTTAACCCATGTATTCCTTTTTGAAGAAAATTTTGCATTTGTGCATTGGGGGGATTGATCTTGGGTCTCTTTGTTTGTTGGGCATGTGTGTTTTCAAACAGGCCATTGGCCTATGCCTCGATATTTTAATGCAAACAAATTAGATTTATTTCGACTTTGACCCATGTCTTCCATTTTGAAAAAAATTTGTGCATTCACACATTGGTGGGATTGATCTTGAGTCTCCTTACTTGTTTTCAGTATGTGTTTTCCAATAGGTCGTTGGCATGTACCTCTACTTTTAATGCAAATGGATTGCATTTATTTTATCTTCCGCTTTGAATTTTTTTTTTTTTTTTTGCATGTCTATACTCACTAAGGGAATCAAACTTAGATCTCTTGTAAATGCATGTGTGTGTTTTCCAATTAGGCAATTGGCCTATGCCTAGATTTATAACGCAAACAAATTGTATTTATTTTGATTTTTTTAATTATTTTTATTTTACCTTTTTTAATAGATAAACAAATAAATAAATAAACTTAAAGGAGTAAAAATGGGGTGTTTATAGTAAAGATAGCTTTAGGAGAAGCTATGTGAAATAGAGTAGTGAGTATTTGTTTTGTAGTGGCAATTGTTGTAACTGCAAAAGATTCTTTGATTAAAAAAGTGGAATGACTAGTAAAGATGACCATGTCCTCAATAACCTAAGGTTGGAAGACTAGACTAATGCACAAGACAAAACCACTATAAATCTGTTGTCTAATCTTATTGCTCTTTACTCTTTTATTTTTGATGCAATTTATTCATTTTTGCAATTGTTTACTTCCCTTGTGTTTCTTCATCAAATTTCATAGTAATCAAAAGGGAATCTTTCAAAACGTTTTGAGAAAGAATTTTAAAATTTTAGTAATCAATTTAACCCCCTTCATGATTGTTCACTTGTAGTAGCACTTTCCATTGGAGCTTTAATAATCTCCGAGTGATGAGGGTATATCAACTTGATGTGCCTTTCAATGAGTTTGCAAGAACACTAAATCTACTTCCAATTCCATGACAAGATGGCATGAAATCTACAATCAAACGAACCCTAATTGCATGAATTCAAATGACTACAAGGACAAATTATAAAGAAGATCACTTGCAATTGTAATATATGTTAAGGATCACACAAAGATGAATCGAATTCCAATTAAATTGGAATTGACTTCAAATTTGAAAATTTAGATCCCTAAACACGTGAACAAGAACAAAAGAACATAACCAATTACAAATAGATATGACGAACTAAAAGTAATTAGAAGCAACTTAAGAAGAAATTGATGTAACTCACAATACTTCTCAAGTCAACTCACCACAATTCTAAGGATGAAATTGATAAGAGTTTGAGACGTGAAAGAGGCAAGCTTTCCATGACAAAAATTTTCAAAAAAGAGATGTTCAAAAAGTCCCTTACAAACCTTACTTATAAAGATTGATCACTATACCTACTATAATGCAATTCAAACATTATTACATAAGGAAATGTATACATGTGAGCAATTCAGATCAAGCATCCAAATTAAGTTCCCTATTGGGATCGCAGGGTAGATTCCCTTCATCTCCTCGGGCTTCTGAAAGATTTGCCTTCAAATCTAGAGGGTCATTTCTTTAACCGAACCCTAGTGTCTTTGTAGACCTGTTTGCCCTACTGTCAGAAGAAGCAAAAATAGTCTTGATTTGCTCTTGGAAAGTGTGCACCTCTGATGGAGACATAGGCATTAATATTATTCGAGACCCTTCCTTTTGAAACATATAAGTGTTATTGAATCCATCACGTAATACGTTCCTATCAAACATCCAGGGTCTACGCAACAGCAAATGAAAGGCACACATGGGAATCACATTACAAAGGATCTCATCATGATCTTTCTTTCCTACACTAACTGATACCTTTGCCCTTTGTGTAACATATATACTATCTCAATTGTCCAACTAATGCAAATTATAAGGGCTAGGATGTGGATTAGTGGTTAGTTGTAATATATCTACTAATGTAGCAGATATGACATTAGTGTAACTACCACTATCAATGATTAGTACACAAAGGTTACCTCTGATCCTACAAGAAGTGTGGAATATGTTTTCCTTCTGCTTGTCCCTAGCATCTGGAGATATAGTTAGAACCCTGTGCAACACATTAATAGGTAAATACTATTCATCTATTCCCTCCTCATGTGTCTCAGCGTTTTGATCGTCATAGTACTCCTATAGTGCTATAGATAGGTCTGTAGGCTCGACAAATTCTTTTTCATCCTCTTCTTCTTCTCCAGTACCCTCTATAATTATCATGACTCTCTTATTAGGACACCATGCAAAAATATGTCAAAATCCAATGCGTTTAAAGCATTTAACTTGACGCATTTTCCCACTAGTTGTTCTTGGTACTATCTGCTTAACATCGGGTCCAATTACCTCTTTACCCTTCCCAGGAGTCATTTTCTCTCTATTTGTGCTAGGGGTAGCTCTGTCCACTACCTTGACAGGTTTACCTACTCCATTTGGCCCATTCAACTGACCATTAGTTCCCATGGTCCTAGTAGTAACATTGGGCCTGCTACTAGTAACCCGGAATGGATTGGATCGTCTTTGCCTTTCCACTTTCAAGGCTAACTATATAGCTTTGTTAAGTGTACTGTATCTTTGGAGCTCAACTACACATGCAATCTCATATTTCAAACTAGATACAAAACGTGCTAAGGTTTGCTTTGAAGGCTTTATTGACCTACATCTGATCATCAAGGTTTCAAATTCCTACACATAATCATTTACTGTTTTGCCTCCCTGTCTCAAAGTCTGAAGATGTATAAACAGTTCCTACCTATAATGTTCAGGAATCAACCTCTTTCTCAAAACCCTTTTCATGTCTCTCCAAGTATGAATTCCAGCCTCTCCATCCTTTTGCTTGTTGATCACCAAATTTTTCCACCACAAGGTGGCATATCCTATGAATTCAATAGCAACAAGTTGAACTCGGGTGTTATCATCGATCTCATAACATTTGAACATGCCCTCAACCTTATCCTCCTAGTCTAGATAGTCATTTGCTGAACCCCTACCATCGAATGAAGGCATTTGCAGCTTCACATACTTTAAGCCCCTAGGTGGCTTAAAATCTCTATTTGGGTAAGGATTGACCCTAAAGTTATCATCCCTCTCCTCCCTATAGGGATGATCTCCTTCCATTCTTCCTCCCATGTTTCCTCCTCTTACTGCTCCTTCTCTTTGGATGTTTTGTGGAGCTACTCTTGGCAGTGCCTAAGGATTTACCACTGGTGGTTGTGGCATTGTCATCCTATCAATCCTTATTGCTAATGTAGTAACAATGGTAGTAAGGTCCTAAATTTGTTCTTCCAAGGTTCTTCTACTTGCAGTATGATGACCTTATCCTCCACCAGCCTGGTTATTGGCCTCATTGCCAATCCCCCCATTTACATTGTCATTCGACATGCTTATGGATGTGATTTGTTAAAGTGTAATCTCACAATTTGCAGCACACTCCCTTCATAACACCACATCACAATAACACGCTTAGACAACAACACACACACACACACTTGCACACCCATGATGCAACAAGTCACCCAAAACAATAATTACTTCTTGACACTTTAAGTATAGTCAAATTAACGAAGCACAAATAAACACTTCCAAGTAGTTAAGATATTAAATTCAACTAAGCAAGTGTTTAAGTAATGAATCTCAATTACTTTCACACTTAAATTCTTGTTTTTGAATTTCAAACTTCACTACTCAATTTCCTTTTTTTTAGTCGCAGTTTCACACTTACACTTAGTCTTAATGTGTAACACCTTACACTACACACACACTCGGTACAACTACTACAATTACCACTATACACACAACAATTTACACCACCACTTACACTACACACACACTGTGTAATCCTTCAAACAACAACAATTCAAAATGTAACACTTCCTTGCTATAACACTTCATGTTGCAACTTACAAACAAGGGCAGCAAGCAACAATTTAAATAACTCCACTAAATGCAACCTTCACTATAAAAGGTAAGATAATTTAAATTCAAACAACACTCTTTAATGTTACTCAATAACTACTTCAAATTAGTGGATGTTTGAATTCAAATGATTTCCTTTTTCCCACACAATGCAATTTGAAAATTGTAAACACACTTATCCTCTACAACAATTCAAAATCACACTCTTCTAAGCTTCAAATTTCACCTCCTCAAATGATCACGATGATTACTTCTCCTTAATCACTCACAGCCAACTCAAGGAGACAAGGAACATTACATGTACTCCATGTCTATTACAACAAGAAACAAGTATAGCACCTTAACAGCACAATCAAATAATTCAATTTCTAACTTCTACAATTAAGATCAAGTGCTAAACTTAAGAACCCTAATTTTCCAAATTCACAATTACACAAAATCCCTTCTCACAACCAATGCTCGGATACCAAAAGGTGATGTGCCTTTTAATGAGATTGCAAGAACACCAAATCTACTTCTAATTCCACAACAAGATGGCATGAAATCCACAATCAAATGAACCTTAATTGTGTGAATTTAAATGACTACAAGGACAAATTATAATGAAGATCACTTGCAATTGTAATATATGTTAAGGATCACACAAAGATGAACTGAATTCCAATCAAACTGGAATTGAATTCAAATATGAAAATTTAGATCTCTAAACACGTGAACAAGAACAAAAGAACACAACCAATTGCAAATAGATATGACACACTAAAAGTAATTGGAAGAAACTTAAGAAGAAATTGATGTAACTCACAATACTTCTCAAGTCAACTCACCACAATTATAAGGATGAAATTGATAAGAGTTTGAGACGTGAAAGAGGCAAGCTTTTCACGACCAAAATTTGCAAAAATGAGATGTTCAAAAAGTCCCTTATAAACCCTACTTAGCAAGTATTTATACTTGCTCCAAGTAGGGTTAAAATGTCCAAAAAATTATGCCTATACCACTAAGTTGCCAGTTCTAATTCAACAAAATACAAGCAAATAAAAAATGTCCTAAAAAATGATTACAAAGTGACCGGTTCAATAATAAAATAATAAGTACAAAGATGGTCTTCAAAGAGCGATTCTTTGAGTTAATTGAGTTCATCGCAGGTCATTGGATGTGAGTCCGATGATGTTCCCAATTTGATCAATAGTGTAGGTTATTTGGCATCCTGTAAAGATTGATCATTGTACCTGTTATAATGCAATTCAAACATTATTAGATAGGGAAATGGACACATGTGAGCAATTCAGATCATATTCTTTGAGCTAATTGAGTTCATCGCAGGTCATTGGATGTGAGTCCGATGATGTTCCCAATTTGATCAATAGTGTAGGTTATTTAGCATCCTGTAAAGATTGATCACTGTACCTGTTATAATGCAATTCAAACATTATTAGATAGGGAAATGGACACATGTGAGCAATTCGGATCATATATCCAAATCAGGTTCCCTGACTATTGGGATTGCAGGGTAGATTCCTATCACAACTAGCCTCACAATGCTGCATTAGTAGTTCATTGATTGCTCCTCACTCATATACTCTACCTCCTAAATGGTAATCGATAGGATTTTTTTTTTTTTAATTTCCTAAATTTATTTTCCTTTATTTTATTTACCCCTTGTTGTTTCACAAAAGCTCTTTATGAACTCAAAGGAATTGCCAATATTATAGCAATTTGGTAAGGAGATTTGCTAATATTTGCCCCCAAAATCCCCAAACACGTCCAAAGTTCTTATTCTTTAGTTTTGATGTCACACTTCATTTGCTTACTACATGTTCACTTGGTGTAATAGCTATTATATTCCCCCTTTATTACATACTAAATGATTATTCTAGTGTTTAGTTACATTATAAATACCAAATAGCCATTCACTATGAATTAATAGTATATAAAATATTAAATAGCAATTCATGATCCTATCCTTATGAATTGTTATTCACAACCTGATCACTTTACTAAATAGAATAAAGTGGGAATTGGATTGTAATTTTACATTAATGTAATAGAGTTATAATAATTATTACAAATATATTATATTATTTAGTTAACATAGAAAGAAAGTAGGAAATTAATTAAAAAAAAAATAAAATACCTTTTATACCTTTAGTAATAGCATAATATTAATTACATTCTTTATGATGAATGGACAACATGTAATGATGGAGTGTCTCCAAGGCAAGGGTACTTATGAAACAACAGTGAATAGGCCATTAAATAGTAATTCATAAAGGTGAGGCCGAATTCCTATTTATTATTTTACATAATACCAAGTGTTTAAAATGTAACTAAACATTATAATAGCAACATCACGGATGAGGGAGAGAATGGAGTAGTTATTTCTCTTAAGTGAGCATGCACTCAATGGCTTATTTATTTACCTTTATACAAATGCCTATACCATTAAAACACCACTACCGTAAAAGATAATATTTTCGTAGTTACTTGTCATTATTGATATTAATGATGAGGCTTCTTATAAGAGTATAATTAATATTTTACTCCATAATTTTTTATATTGTTTCTATGAAAACTATAGTATAATAGGCTTCAAGTGTCTAGAGTTGTGCTTGTGCTTGAGTTGCTTCCCAACGACTCCACCCAATAGAATCTCGTTATTGTACTCTTGGAAATGTGATAGTTCAAAGAAGTTGATAGATCACACATTATAAGCATAGACTAGAAAGATGTGTGACTTGGTCTTAGCCTTATGGTCTTGGTCTTCTTGGATAGAAGTAATAAATAGTGTCAAACTACATATTAAATTAATTTTTTAGCCAATATAAGAGAATCTACCAAAAGATATTAGAATATAAGTGCTATGCTATCATAAGACATGCTTTTATAAAACTAGTTATCCTATAGTTACTATATGACGATGGATAACTCATGAAATGACATCGTAACATAAAATAATGATTATTATTTTATTTTGTTATACTTAAAATAAGATTGGTTCAGCAATATATTTGAAATAAATCTAAAAGTGTTGATGTATTTTACTCCAATTCATGAATTAACAGTTGAATTATGGTTCCATTGATAGATTTAGAAATTATTTAGTCTTAGATTTCTTGGATGTATCCAATATATCATATGTAATGTCTCATTTGGTATAAAAGAAAATTTTAAAATAATTAGTCTAAAATGAATGGGAATTGTGATTTTCTCTTTCAAGTTCAGGATTTGAAATCTTAGTCAAAATTGAAATCATCAATTGTAAGGAATCTCAATTTAATTTTTTAAAGCTGCATCTAAACACAAAAATAAGAATAAAATTTAAAATTGTGATTTCATTTTAGGTATCTTCTTGCATACTAAGCATGTTATAAGAGAATTCACCGAAAGATAATTGGATATAAACAGTATGTTATCATGTGCTTTTAGTAAACTAATGTCTGTCCATTATCGGTGTTGAAAATCTAAAGTTTTTTTTTTTTTTTTTGTAAATATAGCAAAAGGTATTTTATTCTAAAACACATAGTTTACATTCACATCAAATCGTCTTCATTCAATTCTCAAATGTTACATAAAAACACATAGTTTACATAGGCTTATTGTAAGGAACTATATGGGATTATTATGTACCTAAGATATTTACTAACCAACACATCTGCTCATCCCTGTAGTGGTTGAATTCATTTAGGTCAATTCATAACTAATATATATTAATTAATAGAGAGTACTATTTTTATTTATCTATAATATTCAATAACTTACACAAATGCTCATAAATGGAATATTTAGAAAAGAAATTTCCATTTTCTTTTAGTATAGTGATTTATTTTGCTAGAAAATCCTTTTCGAGTTTAAAGTTAGCTCTATTTACATAATACCTAATTTTTTTTATAATTCATTTATAAATATTATAACATAAAAACCAAGATTAAGGATGGGGATTTTATAAAAATTGAGGGGCAATTTAGACATTTCCTAAAATGAGTATTTAAGCCTAAGTTGACCTAGTGTTCCACTCTTTTGTCATCTTATGTAGTAAACAAGAGACTCTTCCCGAAGAAAAAGATAGCTTAGTAAACCACAAGAGTGATCTTGAGTAAACTAAGTAAGAATATTAATGGATTAGTGATTAGTTCATGTGGAATTGAGGAGATGACCACTTTTCAACCCTTGTTCTAATAGAATTGAAAATTGGGAAAAGACAAAACGAGCATGGGAATCCATTAATCAAGGATACGATGTAAACACCTCATTTTTACCCTAAGAATAAATAATAATCAATAATAATAAATTTTCAATTTTTTTCCAATTTTTTTCAATTTTTCTAATTTGGCAAAAATAGGAAAAATATTCAAAAAATAAATATATATAGGAA
This sequence comes from Laguncularia racemosa, assembly GCA_037954665.1. Classification (NCBI taxonomy): domain Eukaryota; kingdom Viridiplantae; phylum Streptophyta; class Magnoliopsida; order Myrtales; family Combretaceae; genus Laguncularia; species Laguncularia racemosa. The sequence goes on from JBBMOL010000040.1 coordinate 1,666,459, forward strand.
AATACATCAATTTTGAGAAATAATTTGAGAAATAGCAATAATAAGGATTAAATAATTTTTACAAATTTTTTAAATTCCAAAAAATACAAAAAAAAATGGAAAAATTGCATCGCATATGTACAATTTGCGATGTAAATAAAATCGGGAAATTGGGCCAGCTTAGCTGGCTCGTGTGTGCGCCTGGGAACGTGCGGGAAGCTAGTGGTCGCGAGTTTGAATCCCCCCCACGTGCGCTCGACAAAAATTTTTCTTTCTTTTCCCTAGAGCTACCACGTGGCAGCATGTGATTAGCCGAGAGGAAACACATGCCTCGTACGTGGTCGTCTTCTTCCTTGAGCCCAGTCGGAGAAAAATTCGGTAGAAGTCCGATAAGGCTGAAATTGCTGGATTTCTTCGAATCTTTTTGGATTTCAATAAATCTAAAACCGAATTATCCAGATAAATCACAAGATTACAACAAATCGGCATCAAATAGGTTAGAGAAAATCAAATATAAAAAACGGGAAAATATGGGTTTATCCAAATCGGCGGATTTGAGCTTATCCGGAGGAGTTTGTGAGTACCTATAAATAGAGGAGGAGGGGAGGAAGCTAGATCACAGATCAAAAGCGAGAGAAAGTGAGAGAAAAGAGAGAATTGAAGTCCACCGGAGTTGTTCCGAAGCCGTGACCGCCGATCAAGAGCTGGGCAACCACCAGGAGGCGTTTCTAGAGCAAACCACTTCCACCATTGGATTCCTCACCCTCAATAACCTAGGATTCGACACCTCACCCACTACAAAAGGCCGTCGGAATGCCGTTAACGAGCACTCCCCGCCGCTGTGTCCGACCCGACCTACGCACCGACCCGGATCAAGGTAAGTCGGATTTTCCGGATTTCTCAATTTATTTTTATTTTTATTTTATTTATTTAGGTTATTTTATTCCGAATTGATTATTTAGTCTGTCATTTATTTATTAATTTGTTATTTAGTTATTTATTTATTTATGTTTTATTTATATTTCAATAAATAGAAAAATGTTAGAAATTAGATTTTTTTTAGGATTTAATAATAAAAAAATATAATCAAAATAATAAATAATAAAAATATTAGAAAAATAATAATAAGACTTTAGATTTTAAAATAGGATAGATACGAACCTAGGAGAAAATTTTTAACAAAAATTCACAAAAATTATGAAAAATTAATAAAAAATCATAAAAAATAATAAAAATTATAAAAAATTATAAAAATCATGAAAAATCATAAAGAATATAAAAATTGTAAAAGAATAATAAAAGAATCATAAAAATGACAAATAATAATAAAAAATTAATAAAAATTCAAAAATTAAGAAAAAATAGAAAAAAATGAGTTTTATCACTTAGAAAAATCATTTTCTCAAATAAATTCAAAATTGATGTTTTTCCTTAAAAATTATTTTCAAAAATCAAAATTAAGCTTAGGCTTATATTTTTTAGAGAAATCCCAAAATGGTAAAAACATAAATCAAAAGAGATTTCACAATTAAAATTCACAAACACACTTAAGATTTTCAGGAAAAGCGAACTACGACTTGTTTGATCCTGAATAGCAGGTACGTAGGCACCCATTCGGGTTAACCCATAAAATGAAATAAAAAATAATAATTTTTAAATAATTCATTCAAGAGCACAATAAAAGGCAACAGAAACAAAATAAAAGACATTTCTAAATGGAATAGATTTTAGGAGATTAGGTGGTAACCGTAAGGTTATAATAGGTTAGCCTCCGAACTTAGAAACTCTGGTTTTCCCTTTTCCTCTTTTCACAAAAACGAGAAGAGGAAATCACGACGACTAGTGTTTCAAATTAAGACTAATCCACTCCTTTAGTCTTAATTCAATCTTTCCCAACAACAGTTGGGTAGTGACTCCAAAATTAAACGAAGTTCCTAACTCAAGTCGAGGATCTATATTAGATGAGCATAGGGTCTAGTCTAGATCGGATTAGGAATGGAAATTCAAAAAATTAGACTCGACATATGACCTATGGAAGTATTATGTAAATAAACTAATTCATGTAATTTAAATAGATAATACATATTTTAGGGTTAATTTAAACCTAGAGATAAAGAGAATCAAAATTAGAAGGAATTAGGATAAAGGAATTAGGGTTTGCGAAAGGATACTATGAGATACATGGCCTATGTACATGGTTGTGTTTAGAACATGTTGAGCGCAAAACATACCGAGAGATACATGACCTGTCTACATGGCTATGTTTCAACTATGTTGAACCTAAAACTCATCAAAAGATACACAATTTTTGACAAGATCGTGTATTAGCCCGTGTTGAACTACACAATCTCTAACATGATTGTGTTGAGTGAAACATAACTTAATTCTAAATCTATTTAACTTCTAATTAAATTAATTTCTATGCAATCTAGATAGGTAGTAAGATCTTAGATAATCTAATAGATTAAGGGAGTTAAGAGATTATATTAAATCTTAGATTAGTACTAAGAAGGACTTATTGATGTTATACAGATTCCAACTTAGCTTAAGTTGAATACAAGACGTGCTTAAGGCTAGGATTCAAGGTACGTGTAACTTGTGTATTGTTTTATGCTTGTTTAAGTTAGCATATGTATTGAAATTGATGAAGCTAAATGATTTGGCTTAAGTGTTTAAGTTGTATATTATATGTGCTTAGCTCAACCTAGGATCCTATAGTGGTAGATCCTTGGGGAGCACCCCGATGATCTTAGTGTGATGTTGTCCCTAGTGAAGTCATGCTTGAAAATGATCTAGGCTGAATGTTAGATTAAGTGGTATTAGTGGACATAGGTGTAGGGCTCGTAGTGGCAGTTCCCATTACCAAGTTTAAGTACTTATGTAGACATGGGTGTGGGGCCCATAGTGACAATTCCCATCACCAAGTTTAAGTGGATTAAATGAGCATGGGTGTGTGACCTGTAGTGGTAGTTCCCATCACCAATTCATGTTCCAATGTGTTAAGTGTGTTAAGGGGATCATGAGTACCTTGTTGTTTCTTGTGGACTTAAATTGTATCATGAAACAATTACTTGTGTTTAAGTACTGCATAATGCATGTGATACTTGCTCATGTTTATTCATGCGTGTGTTCTTGTATTATACATATTAGGGCATTAGCTCACTCTTCGGGAAACATTTTTTTATTTTTTAGATGCAAGTATTGAGTGAGATGATAACCCAAAAGAAAACTTAGGATTGGGTGAACCATAAAGAGAGGAAGAAGATGGTTACCGTTATTATTATGGTGATTAGAAATTAGGGAGAATTTTGTTATTTGAATGTAATAGAAAATATCATTTAGAGAATGTTAATTTAGAGTTTTATAGACTTTTGCTGCATTAGATGTTTAATATGGATTCATGAAATTGATTTTGAAGTTTGTGGGATGTATTGAATGTCTTTATACCCAAATTATAGGATAAAAAGGTATCAAAGTTGGTTTAGAGCCTTAATGTGTTCTTGTGAGATATGAACACGTAGTAAGCAGTAGCACGATCGAGGTTTTGGGGTGTTACAACTTAGGTGGTATCAGAGCATGGGTTTATGATCCTTAAGGACTTAAGTTTGGATCTATAGAGGATAGGTTGATGATCCCTAGGACGCAAGTTTTGATTTATAGAGCATAGGTTGTCGATTTTAAAGAGCTTAGGTGATGATCCTTAGAATTATGTGATGATCAATAGACATAAGTTTCAAATAGTAAATAATAAGATATGACCTTTAGAGAAATTAAGTATTTGATCTGTAAGACAGTGAGAGATGAAGAGTGTGGGAAAAATATGAGACATTTATTTATTTAATTATTTTCTTATATTATTATTTTACTTGCTTTCCTTTAACTGCTAAGTTATATATATGAGTAAACATCATGTGTAGTAGTATATGTGTATATGCCTACACACTATAACACTAACATTGATGGATATTAACTTACGTAGATTCGATTGTCTCTTCTTAAATAGAATGCTCCCAAGAAGAATCACTAGATCAAGAGCTAGAAGGGGTGTTGGACGTGGTAACCCCAATGAGGAGGAAATCTAGAATCCATAGCTACATGGTGAAAAGGGTCAGATGGTTGAAGAGACAATTTTGCTACTTTATACAGTGAATCACTTAATGGGTCTGTTAGCACAACAATAGCAAGCCCCTAATGTCCCACAAAGTAGAAATGTCAATGAACCCATTAGCTTTGATAGGTTCATCAGAGTAGCTAAATAATTCAATCCAAGAGTGGATAACCTAATTGAAGTTGAAAAATGGGTATAGGAAATTGAGAAGACATTTGTTGCCCTTTAGATACTGGAAGACAAGAAAGTAAATTATGCTCTATTCATGCTAGAGGGAACTATAGCGAAATGGTGGGCCTTGGTTCTTAGACTTAAAGGGGAATGCATGAATTAGACCGTGTTTAAGGAGCTATTTTATCAAAGGTACTTTCCTAGCTGCTCTAGAGACAGGATGGAAAACAAATACTGTGATTCTGAGCAAGGGGATCGAACAGTTTAAGAATATAAGGTAGACCTAAATTTCCTCATCTAATTCTTTCATGAAATGTGCGTAATGATGATAGTTCTTGAGCCAAGAGATTTCTAAGAGACTTGGACTTGGTCCTACAATTTATAGTAGGGGCCTTTTAGCTAAATACATATGCTAAAATGGTTAATAAGGCTAAATACCTTGAGTAGAATAAGAAGATCATTGAAGAACAAAGGAGCTACAAAGTAGCAATAGCTTTAGGAAAAAGACTTGCCTTAAGTGGAATGGGGTAAGACAAGGGAAAAAGACACTATGTGTAGTAGAGTAGAACATAAAGTGTTGAAGCCCCTCCTTTACAGATCAGATAAGTACCCTTGACACTTCCTGTAGCAGGCTTACATGTTAAATGTTCTAGATGCTATGGGCCTCATGAATTGAGAGAGTGCAGATGGCTTGATGGGGTATGCTTCTCTTATGGAAAGACTAGACATATTAGTAGACATTGCACTAAGAGGTCAGTTCCCATAATTTTCTATCATGTGTGTAATCAGAGGGGATATAAGGAAGTTAATTGTCTTCAAGGACAAATAGGAAATTAGACAAGCCCAGTCTAATAGGTAGGTAGACCTCTAGTGAGAGGATAGGGAAGTAGACCACAAGTAAGGGGTCCTAGGTAAAGAGTTCCTACTAAGGTATTTGCTATCCACTAGCAATAGCACCAGGACATCCTTGATGTAGACAACATTGCAAGTATGCTTCTAGTACACTCTTATAATGCATATGTACTGTTTAATACCAATGCATCTGTATCTTTTGTGTCTGAAAATTTTGTATATGCATGTGCATTGGATAATGAAAACATTAATGACTATATGGTTGTTAGTATTTGATGTACGATCTGACCGTTCTAACAAGTTTAACCCTATACTCAATCCTAGCTTACGATCAGTTCTCAGGTAAGTGTACCTATCGATTAGTAGTATAGCATAGGAGTATAGGTATCGATCCCACGAAGACTTATAAGTACTAGTACTAACGATTATCCTACTATTTAACTTCTCACTATTGATGATCTCAATTATCCTAATTATTGCTTAAATCTGAAAGAAACGAATAAAATGAACAAAGTAAATATATTCAAACACTCTCTTAATTAATTCAATGATCTAAACATACCCTACCCAAGATCTACCCCTAATTCTCATGCAACTTTTATTCAATTCCAAACTTTCCAATGATTAATACCCAATCTCTGATCGGCGGAGTTTCTTACACTAGATTAGGGTCTTTCTCAAGATCACTAATCTTTAATCCTAATTAAGTCAATTAAGATCTCTCTTTAATTAACATAATTAAGATTGCAATAAAATCCTAGGACTCTCAATTGAACCGGACCACAATAACCTCGTTCAATACAGAAAACCTCCTATAACCTAACTCTAGGATTACAAGGGGTCTTTTTATTCATGCCAGATCTACTCTATTAAACGATTTCTTAATCTTAATAACAGAGATCTAATCCCATCCTAATACTGCGCATATATCAAGATGAACAACTATGATTGCAACATGAATAAACTAAAAGATTATAATTAATTATTGAACATCAACAATTCTGTTACATGACAATCAGGGGTTTCTCAAGGGATCAGGTATGAAACAATTAGCTACTCATGATTCTAATAAAAAGAACAAAACAAAAAATAATTGAGTCCATAAGGAAAATTCAAACACGAAATATCTTAGCTTCAAATCCGAAAACTATTCTGGCAACAACTTCTCTTCTTTAGGGTTCTCTTGTGCCGCCTGCTCTCTTCTCCTTAGGGTTGTTCTATTTATACTTCCTGAGGAATGGCCGAGCATCTTAAGTTGGAAAGATGCAGTCGTATCTTTCCTTTTCCAAGTGAATCTCGACAAGTGAATAACAGTCACCTGACACGCCCAACAACACGGCCAGATTTCCAACCGTGTTTCCCTCTGGTCGATAATCTGTAATTCCTCATTCTTGTTCAGTGTTTGGCACGGCTAGTAACATGGCTAGTAACACGGCTGGCAACACGACTAGATTATAAACCGTGCCAAGTTCTAGAGCTTTCCACGTCTTCGCAGCGTCTGCCACGGCTTCAAGCACACCCCTATCACAAGCCGTGCTTCCTTTCCAAGTGACAAGTTTCACCTTTAGGTGTGCCCATGGTTCATGATACGGGCGTGGCTTTCCCTGTGTTGTCCATAAGTAGCTTTAACTTGATCTTTTAAGCTTCAATCATGCTCCTTTTGTTATCTTTCTCCTTCTCTTTGGTATTATACCCTGAAACTGATATATTTATCTGTTAAGTACCAAATCCACATTGATTTTATTCAAAAGACTACACAAATTCATCATTAATGCCTATGATTTACAAGGGTTAATTTACTCTTATCAAATTTCCCCACACTTAAGCTTTTGCTTATCCTTAAGCAAACACGGATTACAGAAAACCTAAAGGACAAGTTCTCATAAGTTCCAGCAATCGAGAAGATATTTCAGCATCATCGATTTCATGCTACACCTCAATCATTGATAATTTTTACTTAATCTTACCGTTAGTTGTATACAAAATACAAATACTAAAATTCCCAAAGCTAATCCAAGTAAATTAAACTATTACCCTTATCATTTAAACTAAAGTTCCTAAAGTCAAAATTGCCACAAGATCGAGACTAGTAAAATAAAGTATACAATCCTTTTAACCACGGTTGTAAGCAACACAACAGGGACTAAAGGCATGTTGTATCCACTTGTTCCCTAGCTCTTCCTTTTCTGTTTCATCCAATTCTTAAGTTAATTTTGGGAGTTTACCATTAAAGAACTTAACTAAGTTAACCGACCCATGTAACGAACTTTCGATCGATAATCCCGAGTTCATCACTTGAGTTAATAGACGTTATTCCCTCAGCGTAGAAGGCGTCCATAGGATTTACTTGTTCGAGTCCAATTAACTCATTCAATTAATTAATTAATTAATTAAGATGGTTTCCTTGGTCAGTAAGCCCCAGACCAGGCGATCTTAGGCTATAGGTTTAAAAATACCCCTTCGAACCTCTACCATCTCAATCAATCACTATCATTCATATAAGCTCTTTTAAGTTCAGTTTTCTCGAACTTTTCTCACGACCCTTGTAGCGAGCTTTCAGCCATTGATCCCAAGTTCATCACCCGAGTCAATAGATGTTATTCCTTAAACAGGCAACTCTCAGGCTTAATTACTCGAGTCTATGAGGCCCACTTCTGAACTATTTACATATTAATATATTCTTCCATTACTCCCATTGTTTTTTTTTTTCTTTTTTACACTTCTTCGAAAAGGAATCACCAAGTTACAAGTATCATTTACTCCTTCACTCCAAGTTATATAGCTTACCTACTGAGCAAAAAGAAGAGCATACTAAACTCACTAGTGACCTTAATCCAATCTCACTTCCCGAAAGTAAAGGTTAAATGACAAGTAAGTTTACTTCACTTGGATTTCATCTTGTAATTTTAGCAACGTATCTCTAATACATAATAAGAGAATAAAAATTGTTAAAGATGTTCCACGGGGGTATAAACAAATCTCAGCAGTCCTTGATTGCCAAAAGTCATCATCGCTTATACCTTAATTAAGAGGAAATTACATTTTTAATTGCACAACCCTTGTATCCTAGTTTCGTTTTCCTAACCCCCTTCCCCACACTTATAATAGACATTGTCCCCAATGTCCTCATGAAATGCATAAAGGGAATCAAAGAATAAAAGCAAAAAGAAAACAAAAGGAAAACGAAAAACTTCCCTGAATTCTCTTACAACGCGGATCTTTAACAGAAAGTCAAGCAACGCACAAGTAGAGTCATGAGAACCTTTGCTAAACGTAACGGGTCGGTGTACTTTGAAAGCCTGTATCTCACAAAAAAAAAAAAACAAAACAAAAAAAAAAGAAACTCATAATTGACTGAAAATAAAGCTAACTATCATTAGCATTTTCTATTTCAAACATTAGTGGTTGGTCAGTCTTCCATAATCAAACAAATCAGGACAGTAAAAACAAAAGTAAAACGGCTGTTCTGCACAATGGTCCAAATCTCCCGGGTTCAACTTCCATCGATCCACTCGCGAGATCAACTACTGAAGTCATCATCCGATGGCAATGGTACAGTGCCTGATCGGCGAGGAGAATCAGATCCAATCACCTCAGTATCCTGTTGATTGCTCACTTCGGCAGTAGCAACTGCGGGACTTTCATGTCGTGCCATGAAAGCTGCACCCGAGGATTCTCCAAAATGAAAACCGAGATCATATGCACCACTCAAGTGACGATCTCCTCCAGAAACAACCCGAGTAGCTTGTGATGCTACATCCTCATCACTAGAGCCACCACATGGGGGAAGATCTACCTCCAATTTCTCACCAATACGGGATAAACACGTGACCAAATAACTCTTCAAGCCCTTCACCCGCTTTGACTGCCTGGCTTGTTCTCTCTTAATTTCTTCTAAATCCGCAGTCAATCTCTTTACAGAATCTGCTAGCTCCTGGTTTGGTCCGGCCTGCTCTTGAGCTCGCTCTTGCTCCTCATCCTACTCGGGTTCTATCTCTGGCTCTTGTTGTTCGTCAGATGCATCTAGTATGCGAAACCTCCACCTCCGCAAAACACTCTCGGGGAGAGAGGTACTCCTTCCACAACTGTCCCTAGGAACCCGGCTTGGAAAGACACCATAATTTTTCAAAATATAGGTAATCCAGGAACCGACAAAAACCTTGTGATGCCCCAGATCGCACTGTTTTTTCAAACACCAAACAACTGCTAATCCAACATTAACCCGGGTACCCGTGATCATACTCCATAGCTGGTACAGGTCCGAAGCATTCACAACCCCCCGAGAATCACCTCTACCAGTGGTTGAACGGGCCAAAATGTAATGAAGTACACGCACGGTAGGATCCCTTAAATGGCTCCCCTTAGATTTGGAGGGATCATATCCACCATCACCCATACTGTTCCACACTCGATATTGCAGTAGGCCCCTAGGAAAGGCATCTGGAAGTTGCGAGAATTCATTGGAGTCGATAAACTCATTATCGTAAATACCCAGGCACTTGATGAAGTCTCTCTTTTCAACACGGTGGTAACTCCCTTGGCAGTAGAAAGAGACCACGTTATCAAGCTGGGTATGCCAGCCGAAACTAAGCTTGAATGTGGCGATGAAATCATAGCTTAGCGAAGAATACACGTCCTCCTCAATGCTCAGAAGTGCTCTCCAAGCTGGATCGTTAAAAAATTGATCAAATCGTTCCACCAACCCATACCGAGCCAGCATATCCCAATCGACTACTACATTAGGCATGAATACCTTCCTTTCTCGCACCGTGTCATACTTACCTTCATCCTCCCTCCACAAGTTAGGAGGATAGCGTCTCGTAGTCCTAGAGGAACCCCCAGCTGAACGAGGTTGAGCATTCTTACGCGCCATGGTCTTAATCCTAGGCATCTTGGATACACCACGCTTAAGAAATCTCTAAAGATTGATGAATGATGTTCTTCACCTAGTGGAAACAATAGAGAGGCAAGAAAAAGAACGAAGATGCAGAGAGAAGTAATGTGGGAATGAGGAGAGAAGTGTAGTGCAAGGTGTTTTATTTCTGAAAATCGCGAACCCTAAAAGGCTATTGACGACATGGTCTCAAAACTGGGCGTGTTATAAGTCATGCCATACACTGCTCTGTATAAAAGAACTTGGAAAAATCTTACCTTGTGGCATAGCTTGTAACTTGGCCGTGCCTGTACCTGTGCCATCCCCTGGAATGAAACACCTTTCACAAATGCCCGTACACTTTGGTGTGGCTTAGACCATGTTGTACCCTCTTTATTAAAATCTTACCTGCAAAACCACCACTCACAAATGTAATGATGATGACAGTTAAAAGGAAAAACTAACCTAGTAGATGCATGGGTTGCCTCCTAGCCAGCGCTTTTGTTTAACGTCGTTGGCTCGACCTAAGGAATAGAAAAAGGTCAGTTATGGATTCGAATAAGGGTCAGCTCCGCTCTTTCTTCAAAGACCCTCTTGTCTCCTAAGTAATGTTTAAGTCTCTGTCCATTGACCTTGAAAATACCCTTTTCAGGGTGTTCTAACTCCACCGTGCCATAAGGGAAAATGTTCTTTACCCGAAAAGGACCTGACCATTTTGATTTGAGTTTCCCCGAAAAAAGTTTTAACCTGGAGTTGAATAGCAATACCATATCTCCTTCCTCAAATTGCTTGTGCTAGCGCAACCTTGCATCATGATATGCTTTGGCTCTCTCCTTGTAGAAATTAGCGTTGTCATAGGCCATAAGTCTTAACTCATCAAGCTCATTAATCTGCCTTTTCCTGTGAGCTCCTGACTTGTCGAGATTGAGGTTGATAGTCTTGATTGCCTAGAACGCTCGATGCTGAATCTCAACTGGTAAGTGACATGCTTTCCCATATACTAACCAGAAAGGAGTTGTATCAAGTGGTGTTTTGTAGGCCGTCCTATAAGCCCATAACGCATCGTCTAACCTGTCTGCCCAATCTCGCCTATACTGGAGAGTTGATCTCACTAAGATGCGCTTTAGCTCTCTATTTGTCAACTCTACTTGCCCACTTGTCTGTGGATGATAAGGAGTGGTGAGACGGTGAGTCACTCCATATCTTTTAAAGACTTTTTCAATCTGAGAGTTGCAAAAATATGTACCTCGATCACTAATTAGTGCTCGAGGTACCCCAAAATGGCAAAAGAGCTTCTTGAGGAACTTGACAACCACCTTAGCGTCATTTGTTGGTAAAGCTTGTGCTTCAGCCCACTTAGACACATAATCTACTACTACCAATATATACTTGTTTCCATATGAAGGAGGAAATGGCCCCATAAAATCAATACCCCATACATCAAACACCTTGCACTCCAGAATATAGTGCTGTGGCATTTCGTCCCTCCTTGAAATGTTGCCATCTCTCTAGCATCGATCGCACTGAGCTACAAAACTTTGGGCATCCTTGAATACTGACGGCCAATAAAAACCAGCTTCTAACACTTTGTGGGCTGTCCTATTGGCACCATGGTGTCCTCCAGTGGGTCCACTATGGCAATGGTTCAAGATCTCCCGTCTTTCCTCATGTGAGACACAACGCCTGATCATTTGGTCTAAGCAATACCTGAATAAGTAGGGGTCTTCTTCCCAATAGTAATACTTCAGGTCAGTAAAGAATTTCTTTTTCTGTTGCTTTGACATGTCTTGTGGAAGGACCCTAGCCACTAGATAGTTGGCCATGTCTGCAAACCATGGGGACTCCAAACTGCTAACTTTGTTGACGGAATACAAATTCTCCTCAGGAAATCTATCGTTAATATCTTCTTCCTTCAGCTGCTCCACACATGGGTTCTCCAATCGAGATAGATGATCTGCTGCGAGGTTTTCTACTCCCTTCTTGTCTCTGATCTCAAGGTTAAATTCTTGCAATAGGAGTATCCACCTGATCAGGCGGGGTTTTGCATCCGTCTTGGTCATTAAATATCTCAATGCGGAGTGGTCAGTATACACTATCACCTTAGAAAGAATAAGATAAGATCGGAATTTGTCAAAAGCAAACACTACTGCCAATAACTCCTTCTCAGTAGTGGTGTAATTCTCTTGAGCCCCGGTTAGAGTTTTGCTAGCATAGTATATTGGCTGGAAATACTTATCTTTTCTTTGACCCAGGACAGCTCCTACAGCATAGTCGCTGGCATCGCACATCAGTTCAAATGGTAAGTTCCAATCTGGAGCCACCATGATAGGAGCTTCGGTCAGTTTCTCCTTCAGCGCCTCAAAGGCTTGGAGACATTCATCATTGAAATCAAAGGCGATGTTCTTCTCCAGCAACCTGGTGAGAGGACGAGCAATTTTGGCAAAATCCTTGATGAATCGTCTATAGAATCCAGCATGTCCCAGAAAACTCCGAATAGGTTTAACTAAAGAGGGTGGGGGAAGTTTGGCTATAGTATCAACCTTGGCGTTGTCTACTTCAATCCCCTGTTGAGATATTTTGTGTCCTAAGACAATACCTTCAGTCACCATGAAGTGACACTTCTCCCAATTCAAGACCAAGTTAGTTTCTTCACAACGTATGAGCACCCTTTCCAAATTCTGTAGGCAAGAATCAAATGAATCCCCAAACACGGAAAAGTCATCCATGAATACTTCTATAATATCTTCAACCAGATCTTCAAAAATCGCTAACATACATTGCTGAAAGGTGGCCGGTGTATTACATAATCCAAAGGGTATCCTCCTGTAAGAAAATGTGCCATAGGGACATGTAAAGGTAGTTTTCTCTTGATCTTCAGGGGCAATCTGAATCTGGTAATATCCCGACATCCCATATAGAAAACAGTAAAACATATGTCCAGCAAGCCTCTCCAACATCTGATCGACAAAAGGTAAAGGAAAATGGTCCTTGCGTGTGGCTTCATTTAATTTGCGATAGTCAATGCAGACTCGCCATCCCGTCACCGTCCTCATTAGTATGAGCTCATTATTCTCATTTGGGACCACCGTCATTCCCCCCTTCTTTGGCACCACCTGGACGGGGCTTACCCATGAACTATCAGAAATGGGATAAATTAGCCCAGCATCTAACAATTTGATTACCTCTTTCTTAACGACTTCTTTAATGTTTGGATTAAGTTGTCTTTGAGCTTGCACCACTGGTTTAAAATTGTCTTCCATCAGGATTTTGTGTGTGCAAAAAGATGGACTAACCCCTTGGATATCTACGATTTTCCATGCCAAGGCACGCTTATGCTCCTTCAAGATCTTCAAGAGCTTTTCCTTCTGACCAATGGTTAGCCCGGCTGCAATGATGACCGGCAACTGAGAATCCTTCTCTAAGAAAGCATACTCCAGATAGTCAGGGAGTTGCTTCAGCTCTAGAATTGGAGGATCTTCAATAGAGGGCTTCAATCTGGTAACATCTCCTGCATCAATATTCTCCCTCTCTATTTTTATCCCAAGTTCATCCTTACCATCAAGATGAGTCAACATTTCTTGTATTGCACAATCTTCTGTCTCTTCAATATTGCATACTCTCAAACTCAACTCTAATGGATCTTTGCATAAGATATCTTCCACAATGGTATCAGTTACATCAATTGCATAACAAGTATCATCAGAATTTACCGATTTCTTCATCACAGCTGGGATTTGTATCACTAACTCGTCTCCCCCAATGCGTAGCACTAATCGACCCTCAGCCACATCAATGATTGCTCGGGATGTGGCTAAAAAGGGGCATCCCAAGATCAGAGGAACTTTAGTGTCGACATCCATGTCCAGGATCACAAAATCAACCGAGAAAATGAAAGTTTCTACTTTTACTAACAAATCTTCAATAACCCCTCTAGGAAACTTCACTGATCGGTCTGCCAATTGAAGGCTCATTTGTGTAGGCTTTGGCTCCCCTAATCCCAGCTTTTGAAAGAGGGAATATGGCATCAAGTTTATACTAGCCCCCAGATCTACTAATGCTTTTTCTACGGGTAAATTACCGATGAAACATGGTATGGTGAAACTCCCTGGATCTTTCAATTTCTTTGGAAGTTTGTTTAGTAAAATCGCAGAACAACCCGCACCAATTGTTGCAGTGGAGATATCTTCCATCTTCTTCTTATTAGATAGTAAATCTTTCAAGAACTTGGCATACCGGGGCATCTGAGAAAGGGCTTCCGCAAGTGGTAAGTTGATATGTAACTGTTTGAACAAATCCAAAAACTTACCGAAATGTTCCCGATCTTTGTCGTTCCGCAGCCTAGCAGGATATGGCAATGGGGGTTTATAGGGCTGGACGATAGGTGTCTTCTTAGCTTCCAAGTCTTTTGTTCTTTCCTCTATAATTTTGCCTTTTTCTGCTTTATTAGTGGTCTCGCCTTTATCAACAGTCTCATCCTCCTTCCTACTAACAAGAGTTTCCCTAACCTTGTCTGATTTCACTTCCTTTCAACTCCTAAGAATTACTGCCTTCATGTGTTCCCTTGGGTTGGTCTCTATATTTCCAGGAAGAGACCCTTGTGGTCGCTTAGCAAGCGCTTTAGAGATCTGCCCCATCTGGTTTTCCAAGTTGTGGATTGAGGCTTCATGATTTCTTAGAGCTGTCTCTGTGGATTGCTGGCGTTGCTCCGACACTTGAATGAACTTCGCAATCATATCCTCAAGGCTAGATTTCTTTTCTTGGAAAGGAGGTGGAGCTGGTCTTTGGAATCCTGGAGCAGGTGCATTACCCCTTTGAGATTGCTGATTACTCTAGGAGAAATTGGGATGATTACGCCACCCTGGATTATATGTGTTGCTATAGGGATTGTTCTGTGATCTTGTGGGATTTCCCACATACTCAACACGCTTTGTCACTTCAGACATCGCATTGTTGGAATGAGGTTCAATCGAGCAGTATTGGGATGGTTGAGATATAGCCATCCCTTCAACTTTTGAAGCGAGCGCATCTACTTTTGCTGCAATTGCTGTCATCAAATCAACCTCATAAATGCCCGCTGCCCTGTGCTTTTGTCTACCATGGCTCCATTGGTGATTATTTTTGGCCATGTTCTCAAACAAACTCAACGACTCTTCCGGCGTTTTCACATTCAAAGTACCCCTAGCCGCAACATCAATTGTCTGCCAAGTTGCATAGTCAAGCCCATTATAGAAGGTGGAAACTTGCAGCCAGTCAGGCATTTGGTGATGTGGACACCGCCTAAGAAGATCCTTGAATCTGATCCATGCTTCATGCAGGGGCTCGTGATCTAGTTGGGTGAATGATGTGATATCATTTCTCAACTTGGCAGTTTTTTATGGTGGGAAATAATAGTCTAAGAAAGTCTCTGCCATCTGGGTCCAAGTGGTTATGGAATCCCGGTTTAGTGAACTAAACCACTGCTTTGCTTTCCCCCGGAGAGTAAAAGGGAAAAGTCGCAATTTCAGTGCTTCCTCAGATACTCTGTTTTGCTTGACAGTTGCGTAAATATCCAAGAACATCTGAATGTGCGCATGAGGATCCTCATCAGACAAACCGTCAAACTGGCATTGGTTGTGAATCATATGCATTGTAGAGGCCTTGATTTTGAAGTTGTTGGCCTCTATTGCTAGTTGCACAATACACGACCCAATGCTGCACAGAGTAGGTCGAGCATATTCAACCATCGTCCTTCGTTCATCTGCCATTGGTCCAGTTTCTCTCAATCGCCTTCTAAAAGTTTGGTCAATCTCAGGATCAAAGTCAAGAAGCTTAGATGAAGAGCTCCTTGTCATAAACTGCGACAGACAAACAATGAACTTAGTTTCCTCAACAAATTTAAATGGAAGCACGAATGAAGTTAATGGAAATAACTAAAAAAAATAAAAAAATTATAGTTAAAGTAGTAAGCGTCAAGTTTTCCTAATATTACAAGTCCCCGGCAACGGCGCCAAAAACTTGATGTACGATCTGACCATTCTAACAAGTTTAACCCTATACTCAATCCTAGCTTACGATCAGTTCTCAGGCAAGTGTACCTATCGATTAGTAGTGTAGCATAGGAGTACAGGTATCGATCCCACGAAGACTTATAAGTACTAGTACTAATGATTATCCTACTATTTAACTTCTCACTATTGATGATTTCAATTATCCTAATTATTGCTTAAATCTGAAAGAAATGAATAAAATGAATAAAGTAAATATATTCAAACACTCCCTTAATTAATTCAATGATCTAAACATACCCTGCCCAAGATCTACCCCTAATTCTCATGCAACTTTTATTCAATTCCAAACTTTCCAATAATTAATACCCAATCTCTGATCGGCGGAGTTTCTTACACTAGATTAGGGTCTTTCTCAAGATCACTAATCTCTAATCCTAATTAAGTCAATTAAGATCTCTCTTTAATTAACATAATTAAGATTGCAATAAAATCCTAGGACTCTCAATTGAACCAGACCACAATAACCTCGTTCAATACAGAAAACCTCCTATAACCTATCTCTAGGATTACAAGGGGTCTTTTTATTCATGCCAGATCTACTCTATTAAACAATTTCTCAATCTTAATAGCAGAGATCTAATCCCATCCCAATACTGTGCATATATCAAGATGAACAACTATGATTGCAACATGAATAAACTCAAAGATTATAATTAATTATTGAACATCAACAATTCTGTTACATGACAATCAGGGGCTTCTCAAGGGATTAGGTATGAAACAATTAGCTACTCATGAATCTAATAAAAAGAACAAAACAGAAAATAATTGAGTCCATAAGGAAAATTCAAACACAAAATATCTTGGCTTCAAATCCAAAAACTATTATGGCAACAACTTCTCTTCTCTAGGGTTCTCTTGTGCCGCCTGCTCTCCTCTCCTTAGGGTTGTTCTATTTATACTTCCTAAGAAATGGCCGAGCATCTTAAGTTGGAAAGATGCAGTCGTATCTTTCCTTTTCCAAGTGAATAACAGTCGCCTGACACGCCTAACAACACGGCCAGATTTCTAACCGTGTCTCCCTCTAGTCGATAATCTGTAATTCCTCATTCTTGTTCAGTGTTTGGCACGGCTAGTAACACGGCTAGTAACGCGACTGGCAACACAACTAAATTATAAACCGTGCCAAGTTCTGGAGCTTTCCATGTCTTCGCAGTGTCTGCCACGACTTCAAGCACACCCCTATCACAAGTCGTGCTTCCTTTCCAAGTGACAAGTTTCATCTTCAAGTGTGCCCACGGTTCATGACACGGGCGTGACTTTCCCTGTGTTGTCCATAAGTAGCTTTAACTTGATCTTTTAAGCTTCAATCATGCTCCTTTCGTTATCTTTCTCCTTCTCTTTGGTATTATACCCTGAAACTGATATATTTATCTGTTAAGTACCGAATTCGCATTGATTTTATTCAAAAGACTAGACAAATTCATCATTAATGCCCATGATTTACAAGGGTTAATTTACTCTTATCAGTATTCCCTTGGGAATAGGAGGAAGAATAGGTAGAATATGTAAAGGAGTGGGAATAAAAATATATGGTAGGGTAATGCCAGCAGATCTTTTAATATTAGAGATGGTGGAGTTCGACATTATTCTAGGCGTTAACTGGCTATTAAAATATCATGCCACCATTAACTGTCACAACATGATGGTTTAGTTTAATATACCAGGGGAGGAGTACTTTCAATATAAGTTAGAAGTGTAAAGACCCACTATATTACCTACTTATGAGATGTGGGTAAAGAATGTACTAGCAACTGTATTTGTTAAAGCTAGTGAAGAAGCTAAGATGGAAATGATACCTCTAGTGAAGGAATTTCTAGAATTGTTTCTAGAAGGCCTTCTTAGTTTACCCCTAGCTAAGGAGATAAAATTTAACATTGACTTAGTATAGGGTACGATACCTATATCAAAACCAACTTATAGGATGGCACTAGTGGAATTGGAAGAACTAAGGAAATAGTTGTAGGAGTTATAGGATAAGGGTTTCATAAGACCTAGTCTCTCTCCTTAGAGTGCACTAGTCTTGTTTGTGAAGAAGAAAGATGGAAGCATGAGACTCTATATAGACTATAAAGGGTTAAACAAGGTCACTATCAAGAACAAATATCCTCTTTTTAGGATAGATGACTAGTTTGACCAGTTGCATGGAGCTTAGGTGTTATAAAAAGTAGATTTGAGATCAAGCTACCATCAATTAAGGATTAAAGAAGAAGACATTCAAAAGTTAACATTCAAGACTAGATTTGGGCATTACGAGTTTGTGGTGATGCCCTTTAGACTAACGAATGCACCGACTGCATCTATAAACTTAATAAATAGAGTATTTAGGGATTTTGTAGATAAATTTGTAATCTTCTTTATAGACGATATCTTAATATACTCTAAAAGCACTGAGGAGCATGAAGAGCACTTAAGGCTAGTATTGGGCTGGTTATAAGAAGAAAAGTTATATACCAAGTTCAGTAAGTGTTTTGGTTGGAACAAGTAGTGTTCCTGGGCCATGTGGTCAATAGAGATGGAATATCCATAGACACCAAAAAGGTGAGAGCAATAGTTGACTAGTATAGATCGAAGACAGTTATAAAGGTTAGAAGTTTTTTGGGTCTGGTAGGTTACTATAAGTAGAGGGGTTTTCTAAACTAGCAACTCCTCGCACTAGATTGACGCAGAAGAATGTGAGATTCAAATGGGATGATAGATGTGAAGCTAACTTTTAGATGTTTAAAGAGAAACTTCAATCAATGTTAGTTTTGACCTTGCTTAAGAGTGGAGAAGAATTTGTAGTGTATAGTGATGCCTTAGTTCAAGGGTTAGAGTGTGTATTGATACAAGGTGGTTAAGTAATAGCTTATGCATCTCACCAATTGAAGCGATATGAGAAGAACTACCCAACTCATGACTTGGAGTTGGTAGCTATGGTACTAGCTTTGAAGCTATGGAGGCATTACTTGTATGGAGAAAGATACAAAATCTTCACTGACCATAGAAGCTTAAAATACATATTTACACAGAAATAGCTAAATATGAGACAAAGGGGATGGTTAAAGCCAATCAAAGATTACGGTTTGGAGATATAATACCATCCAGGAAAGGTTAATGTGGTGGCAGATGCCTTTAGTAAAAAAGAAATAGGGTAATGTAGCTATTCTCATCACTTTGTAGAAAGAGCTATTAGAAGACATTTGCAAATTGGAATTGGAAATCTTAAAATTAGAAGTGGGAGCAAAAATTGTTACCTTAAGAATATACCCAACCATAATAGACAGAATTAAAGCTAGTTAGATAGAAGATGAATATATTCAAGAGATTAAGAGAAAAATGGAATGGGGTAAGGTTCCAAAATTCAACTTGGATGTAGAAGGGATCTTGAAATATAAAATGAGACTATATATGCCAAAGGATGCAGAATTGAAGAGAGAAATAATGAAAGAAACACATTACTTAACCTACACAATACACCTTAGAAGCACCAAATTGTACAAGGACTTGAAGAGTCATTACTGGTGGAGAAACATGAAAAGAGAGATAGCTGAGTATATAGCTAGATGCTTTACATGCCAGCAAATCATAATAGAACATTAGAGACTAGTTGGAGAGTTATAGCCTCTTCTAGTACTAGAGTGGAAATGGGAGCATGTGACAATGGACATTGTTACAACCCTCTTGAATACCAGGGAGAAATAGGATGCAGTTTGAGTAATAGTGGACAGGTTGACTAAGTCTGCTTATTTTATACCTATTAGAGTAGAGTGGGATACAAGTTGGAGAAACTAGCTCAGATATACATACAAAAGATTGTCAAATTGCATGGAATGCCAATGACCATCACTTCTAATAGAGGCACAAGATTTGTGAGCAGATTCTAGAATACCTTACATAAAGCTTTAGGCACCAAATTACAATTTAGCACGACATTCCACCCTCAAATGAATGGCCAGTTGGAGAGGACTATACAGATATTGGAAGATTTTCTCATAGCATATGTACTAGACTTTGGAGGCAACTAAAATGAGCATATACCTTTGGTAGTGTTTACCTATAATAATAGTTACCAAGAAACCATCAAGATGGCTCCTTATGAAGCTCTTTATGGAAAAAGGTGCATGTCCCCACTACACTAGGATGAAGTGGGAGAAAGACAAACGATAGGGTTAGAATTAGTATAAGAGGTAGTGGATAAGGTAAAACTAATTAGGCAGAGAATATGGATAACCTAGTCTTGGTAGAAGAGCTATGTAGACAAGAGAAGAGACTCTTTAGAATTTCAAGTGGGAGATAATATCTTATTGAGGATTTCTCCAATAAAAGGAGTAATCAAGTTTGGGTTGAGAGGAAAGCTAAACCCAAGGTATGTCAGCCCATTTGTGATCTTGGAAAGAATAGGGACAATGGCTTACAAGTTACCTATTTTACTAAGTTTGGTTAGAGTACATGATGTATTCCATGTATCTATGCTAAGTATGTACCCAACTCGAATTAGATAGTAGCTTTAGAATCACTGAATGTATAGCCAACTTATCGTCTATGGAAAAGCCAATCAGAATTGTGAATACTAAGGAGCAATTATTAACACGGAGAACAATCCCCTATGTTAAAGTACAATGGACCAATCAGATAGAAAGGGAAGTGGCATGGGAACTGGAAAAAGAAATGAGAAAGAAGTATCCAGAACTCTTCCAGAATCAGGTACCTTTGAGGATAAAAGTTTTCATAGGAAAGGGGGAGAGTTGGGGGTGGAGAATGTAATATCTGAATTTTTTTTAATAATTCATTTATAAATATTATAATGTAAAAACCAAGGCTAAGAACGAGGATTTTATAAAAATTAAGGGGCAATTTGGATATTTCTTGAAAGGAGTATTTAAGCTTAAGTTGCCTTAACATTCCCTTCTTTTGTCATCTTATGTGGCAAACAACAAAGGACTCTCTTTGAAGGAAAAGACAGTCTAATGAACCACAAGAGTGATCCTGAGTAAACTAGGTGAGAATATTAATGGATTAGTGATTATTTCACGTGGAATTGAAGAGATGGTCACTTTTGAACCCTTGTTCTAACAGAATTCGAAATTAGGAAAAGACAGAATGAGCATAGGAATCCATCAATCGAGGATATGACTTGCGGAAGTATTAGTGTAAGTAAATTAATCAGTGTAATATAAATAGATAGTACATGTTCTTGAGTTAATTTGAAACTAGGGATAAAGAGAATCGAAATTAGGATAGAGGAATTAAGGTTCACAAAAGGATACTATGAGATACATAACCTGTCTATATGGTCGTGTTTCGACTGTGTTGAATGCAAAACATACTAAGAGATACACGACCGTGTTTCAATAGTGTTGAACCCAAAACTCGTTAAAAGATACGTGACCTTTGACACAATTGTGTATTAGCCTGTATTGAGCTACACAACCTCTAACATGGCCATGTTGAGTAAAACATAACTTAATTCTAAATCTATTTAACTTCTAATTAAACTAATTTCCACGCAACCTAGGTAGTTAGTAAGACTTTAGATAATCTAATAGATTAAGGGAGTTAAGAGATTATATTAAATCTTAGATTAATACTAAGAAAGACTTATTGATGTTAATAGATTTCAGCTTAGCTTAAGTTGAAGACTAGATATGCTTAAGGCTAGGATTCAAGGTACATATAACTTATATGTTGTTCTATGCTTGTTTAAGTTAACATATGTATTGAAATTGATTAAGTTGAATTATTTGGATTAAGTGTTTAAGTTATATGCTGTATGTACTTGGCTCAGCCTAAGGGTCCATAATGGTAGATCCATAGGGAGCACCTAATGATCCTTATGTGGTGTTGTCTCTAGTGGAGTCATGCTTAGAAATGATTTGGGTTGAATGTTGGATTAGGTGGTTTAAGTGGACATGGGTATAGGGCCTATAATGGCAGTTCCCATGACTATCTTTAAGTGGATTAAGCAAACATGGATGTGGGGCCTGTAGTGGTAGTTCCCATCGCCAAGTTTAAGTGTTTTAATAGATCATAGGTGTGGGGCTGTAGTGTTAGTTTCTATCACCAATTCATGTTCTAATGTGTTAGGTGTGTTAAGAGGGTCATGAGTACCTTGTTATTGCTTGTAGACTTAAATTGTATCATGAAATGGTTGCATATGTTTAAGTGTTGCATAATACACGTGATACCTATTCATGTTTGTTCGTGTATGTGTGCTAGTGTTATATGTATTGGACATTAGCTCACCCTTTAGAGAGCATTTTTTTTTTTTTTAGATGTAGGTATTAAAGGAGATGATAACCCAGAAGATAACTTGGGATTGGGTGAATCACAAAGAAAGGAAGAGGATGGCTACCATTATTACTATGGTGATTAGAAATTAAGGAGAATTTTATAATTTGAATGTAATAGATAGTATCATTTGGAGAATGTTAATTTAGAGTTTTATAGACTTCCACTGCATTAGATGTTAAATATGGATCATGAAATTGATTTTGAAGTTTGTGGGATATATTGAATGTCTTTATACTTGAATTACAAGATAAAAAGGTATCAAAGTTGGTTTAAAACCTTAACATGTTCTTATGAGATATTGACATGTGGCAAGTAGTAGCACAACCTAGTTTTTGGGGTGTTACAATTTGCTATCAACATTTACTCAAATTTTGGGGTTTGCTTATAGAATTTTTGTTGTAGGCTTAAGTTTAGATAGTTTTTATGTTTACTTACTGTTAATCCTTCTATCTTTAAAATTAAACACTTAATCATTTAAATTTTTGAAAAATTTATTTTTATGTGGCAAATTATTAAAATGTATATTTTATTATTTTTTAAAGAGATAATATTTGAAGTCTAAAATGAATGAAATAAAATATTGAACGTTACCATATCTAACATGTGGCATTGACTAGAATATAGAGAGAAAGTTTGAAATTTGAAAGAAATGAAAAGGAAAAAAAAATGTAATCAACCCTACATAAAATAATAATAAAAAAAAGAAATGGTAGGAGAGGATGGCTATAGATGGGTGTGTCATATCGTCACGTTAGGTAAAAAAAAATATAGTTATTTTACATTAATTAAGTTTATGAGTTTAAACTTGATTCGAATATGAATTTTGTTTTGTTTAAATGGGTTTGAAAGGTTAAAAAGGAAGATTCCATTCCCCCAAATCTAAACTAGTTGCACAACAACTTGCTTTCTACTTTGAAAACTTCCCCATTAGCGGGCTCTTACGCCAACAACTTGCTAGCTGAAGAAGGTTTATCACTGTCATACCCAAAATGGAAACTTTTTTCATCAATTTATTCCCCTAATAATGTAGAAATGTTTTCACTTGTAAAAGTCAAAGTTCTCAATATGTAAAAAAGTATCATAATCATAATGAAGCTCTCGTTGAAAAATTTCTTGAATATTTATTTGCTTGTTATTTTTAATTACCGCGCTAAGGTATATATATATATATATTAACCTTGTTCCTAGGGCCGGTAATGTGGGCCAAATGGGCTGGCCCGCCCCGACCCGTACCGGCCTGATGGGTGTCGAATCCAACAAAAATAAAACCTACTCCTAGACAATTATATGATTTGCATATAGTGGTGAGTAGGGTCGAATCCATAGGGATTGGTAAAGATATTTCTATTCAAAGAGAACAATAAGAAAAAGGAAAATGGGGGGTTTTGTTTGTGAATCAAATAAAGTAAAACAAGGTAAGAAAATCAGATATTGGTAAAAGCCTAGCCAAAGGAATCAAGATGGTTTAATTCTAGGAATTGATCATCGATGCAAATGTTCTCTATTCTTGTTCTAGATAAATTGGTTATGGTTATTAACAAGCTCTAACAACCTATCTCTCCTTACTTCCTCGATAACCTCCGACAAGCGCTTTGAATTATTTCTCTTATTGATTAAACAAACCTTAGACAAGCACTTAGGATTTAATCTATCAATAGCATTAAGATCTAGAGAGACTACCAATTCATGCCAGTAGATTATAAGATAACCTATTTAAACATGATCACACACCTCCATAACATGAATTCGATCATCTCTTTTATAACCAAACATGTTATTGCGTCACTAAGACTAGAACAATCAAACAATTACGGATTTGACGTGCTAGTTGACAATATATTAACTTGCTAATTGAGTAGAAGAGCTCTATTCATACCAATCAACAAAGATAATAATGACAAAACGATCAGAAGATATATGAATACCCGAAAGCAAAGAATAGAATAAATACAAGTCAATTAGACCTCACAATTCGTGGAGAATTAAACATCTATGACCCTTTGGCTAGAAAAGTAGCTTAGCTACTCATGTTCATCAATAAAACGAAAATAAAAGATAGAAACATAATGAACCCGGTTGCTTGCTCTGCCTCCACATTTCCTTCTTCAAGGTCCAAGATTCCGAGATCAAAAGTTTTTTTAACCCTCTAGGGTTGGCTCTATTTATACTATTAGATGGATAGCATGTGATCTTTTGCTAGCAAGATACGAAAATATCTTTCCTTTTTCAAGTAGATTTCGAGAAGTGAAGATACGTCTGCCTGGCACGCCCCACCACACGGCCGTGGGTTAAGCCGTGCCATCCTCTGTGCATATTCTTCAAGTCTTCAACCACGCCCAGTGTGAACCACGGTTACACACATGGCCAGATTTCAAGCCGTGCCTTCATCTGTGCATAATCTTCAAGTCTTCATCCGTGTCTAGTGTGTACCACGGTTACACCCACGGCTAGATTTCAAGCCGTGCCTTCATCTGGTTGATGTTCCACACTTTCTTCTCCTTGGTCCTGGCTTCCACCACGGCTTCAAGCACGGTTTATCCCACGGGTTCCACCACGGCCGTGCCTTAAGCCGTGTCTCTCTCTATTCAAAGTCCTCATTTTCGCCTTTTCCAGTGTGTAACATGGTTTGAACCTTGGCCGTGCCTCAAACCGTGCTTCCTCCGGTGGTGTAATTTCTTGTCTTGATCCAAGTTGTAGATGACTTCTCTAAAATACTTGAATTAGCATCCTTGACTCCATTTAACCTGATTTATCACGATGATAGAATTAAAGTACCATTTCCTTATGATTTCTATAAAATCAATAATAATTTAACACAATTTATACTATAAAGATTGAGTATAAAATGGCTCTATCACGGCCCGTGGGTCAGCGCGGGTTGACCCGCAGTGGCTCGCAAGTCTTGCAGGTTAACAAAATCAGCCCGCCCCACCCCATGGGCTAAGTGGGCTGGCCCACAACGACCCGCAGTGGCCTATGGAAGTGGAACTTGCGATGACCGACACCGTCGTCCTCACCTTGACTCCTCGCTCGTTTGTCGACCGTCGTCCTCATCTCAACTCCTCGCTCGTCCGTCGACCGTCGTCCTCACCTCAACTCCTCCCTCGTCCATCGATTGTCATCCTCACCTCGAGTCAGCAGTCCTCGACGAGGCCCTCGACTCCTCCCTCGTCCCTCCACACTCAGTCACAAACCGGAGATGACAGTCCTCTTTCCATGTCTAGACGTACCCTGCGCCGGCAAAAAGGCCGCCGTCGACAAAATGGTAGCTATACTAGCAGAGATTGGCTACACTCTGATGAACCCTGCCGGACCTCCTATCCTTCCCTCCGATCTTCTTAAGTCCGTACCATGTCCAGACAAGACATCCTTTGCCCTAACGAACCTTGGCCTGATCTAGCTGGTGAATCACAGCTCTCCCCAATTGCCACCACCACGAACCTCGCCCTGTACTCTTCCACTTCACCCGACAAGACATCCTTTGCCCTAATGCTCCACTCATCGTAGTTCATGAGCTCGACTCGAGTAGTTGAGTGTTGTACTTGGGTGTGATGTAGGTATTCGATGAACTGGGTAGCCAATGGCTCGCCGTCACCGTCGCCGTCACCAATTGTAAACACCCCATTTTTGCCCTAATGATCAATAATAATCAACCATAATTAATTTCAATTTTTTTCCATTTTTTTCCAATTTTTTCTATAATTTAGCAAAAATAGGAAAAATATTCAAAAAATAAAATAAATAGGAAAAATACATCAATTTTGGAAAATAATTGCAGAAATGGCAATAAAAAGGGTTAAATAATTTTTACAAAATTTTGAAATTTCAAAAAATACAAAAAAATAAAAAAATCGCATTGCATATATGCAAATTGCAAAAATAATAAAATCGCGAAAGTGGGCAAGCCCAGCTGGTCCGGACTAGGGTCAGGTGCGCGCGGGAGTGGGCTCCGCATTTTACAAAATTTTTCTCTACCTGGGACACATGTCAGCATCCGATTGGCCGAGGCAAATGCACATGCCGGGCGCGTGATCATCTTCAACCTTTGTCCGAGATCACCGTCAAGGAGAAAAATCCGAAATTTGGCCATTTTGATTCGATTTTTTGCACAAATCCAATAGATCTTCAACAGAAATAAGATAAATATCATCTAATTGGAATCAAATCGCAACAAATCGTTGGATTTGCACAAATCAGAGATGGGTTTTTAACCGCAAATCTAATTTGCTTCAATCGGTGGAAATCCAAGCTTATCCAGCTGGATTTCTTATGCCTATAAATAGAGGATGAAGTGGAGAGGTAGAAGCACGGATCAAAAGTGAGAAAAAGAGAGAAAAAAGTGAGAATCGAAGCCTCACCGGAGTTCTCCAACCCGTGACCACCGATCAAGCGTTGAGCAGCCACCAGGAGACGTTTCTACAGCAAACCACCACCACCACAGTTGAGTTCTTCACCCCCGAAAACCTAGGAATTGACACCTCAACCGCTTTGGAAGGCCACCGGAATGCCGTCAACGAGCATCCCCAGTTGCCGCGTCCGACTGACCCGACCTGACTCGTGCACCGACCCGGATCCAAGTAAGTTGGATTTTTTGATTTTTTATATTTATTTTATTTATTTAGTTATTTTATTTATTTCGAATTTATTTATTTACTTATTTACTTATTTGTTATTTATAATTCAAAAAAATAGAAAAAATGTTAGAAATTAGATTATTTTTTTTCAGATTTAATTTAAGATGAATGAAAAAATAAAAATAATAATTATAGTAATAAATAATAAAAATATAGAAAATTTATAAAGAAAATAATAAAAATATTATAAAAAAATAATAGTGAAATTTAGATTTTAGAATAGGATAGATGAAAAATCTAGGAGAAAATTTTCAGTAAAAATTTAATAAAAATTATATAAGTTAATAAAAATTGTGAAAGTTATAAAAATTAAAAAAAAATCAATAAAAATTTATAATAGTAGAAATGAGTCGAAAAATAGAAAAATGATTTTTTTTTTATCACTTAGAAAAATCATTTTCTCAAATAAATCAAAAATTGGTGTTTTTCCTTAAAATTATTATTTTCAAAAATCAAATTATTAAGCTTAGGCTTAGATTTTTTAGAAAAAATCCTAAACTGATAAAAACATAAATGAAAAGAAATTTCATAATTAAAATTCACAAACACACTAAAGTTTTTCAGGGGAAGCGAACTACGACTTGTTTGATCCTGAATAGCAGGTACGTAGGCACCCATTTGGGGCAACCCTAAAAAGGAATAAAAATCATTTTCCTAGTATAATTCACTCAAAAATACAATAAAAGATAATAAGAAATAAATAAAAGACATTTTTAGATGAGGTTAAGATTTTAGGAGATTAGGGTGGTAACCTTAAGGCTTTAATAGGTTAGCCTTCGAACTCAAAAACTCTGGTTTTTCCCTTTCCTCTTTTCGCAAAAAAATGAGAAGAGGAAATCACGCTGACTAGTGGTCCAAATTAGGATTGATCTGCTCAATTAATCCTAATTCAATCTTTCCCAACAATAGTTAGGTGGCGACTTCAAAAATAAAACGAAATTCCTAACTCAAGTCGAGGATCTACATTAGATGAGCATAGGGTCTAGTATAGATCGGATTAGGAATTGGAAATAAAAAATTAGACTTAACACCAATCAGTAATTTTTTTTTTTCTGATCGTGAGTCCGCGGGCCAACTTGCACTCGCAGGAACTTGCTCGCCCCGCCCCGCCCTGCGGGTCACGCGGGCGTGGGTCAAAATGGCCCGCAGCTTCAGCGGGCTAAAATTTTTTGCCTACCCCGCAATTCCCACCCCTACCTGTTCCCTTAACCATTTACGACCTTTTATGTTTGCTCATTCTATTCCAAGAGTATGCTACAAAAGTCGCACTCGCATCGCACGCATAAAATTATGCAATAAACCCATGGAATGCCACGAAGAAATATCTACTCCTCTATGTACTATTGTTTAGGGAGAAGAAAATAACAAGAAAATGAGAGAAGGAGAAAACAAAACAAATGATATATATATATATATATATATATATTTCTACATGATATAAATAGTAGAAATCGAAAAAAAAAAGTGAACCTTTTGAGGACATAAGTTAATATAATCAGTTTATTTTTTGCTTACTATTTTTAAGTTATTTTCTTTCATCTTAACATACAAAATTTAGCACTTAGCTTTTGAAATTGAAAATACAAGTACTTGCTCCATTAATCATATACTTGAATAGTTTTTTTTTTCATTATTTCCATATTCTTACTATGCACATCCTCCAACTTTATAGTTGAAGAGAACTCAGTTTTTTGTTATTCACTATTATATTTTCTGTTATTAAATATCATATTCTAATCAGTTCATGGTTATAATTTAAAAACTTTTAATTAACCATATAACCAAATATATTTAATCGAATTAGTTATAATGAAAATAAAATAGATTGCGTAAAATTAAAGACTCTAATATGATTACTATGCATTACAATTGTTAAGGGTTGTTTTTGAACTTCAAAATACAAAACCGTTGCTCATTGTCTTAAATGTATTAATAATAAAACATTGCATGATTGCTTTAGTTTTATAAACAACCTAATTTTATGCTTGTATTATTTTTTAAAATTTTTAATTTTTAGTATAAGATAGTCCTTTAGGAATATAGAGAATTTAAGAAAATAAGGAAATGAAGAAATACCAGGAAAAAAATTTGGAAACAACGAAGGCAAAATTAGAGAATAAAAAATAAAGTTGGAAAGGATCATGGTATTTCGAGATAAAAAAAGCACAATTTTCTAGGTAGGAAGTTTTTTTTTTTTTAATCCTTAATAGACATTATGGATTTAGTGGGTTTAAAGTTTATATTTTTATTACAATGTTTTTAGCTTGATGCGAGTCTAATTTACTAACTCAAACAAATGATAAATATTTTTATTTTCAGCAAGTTGGATTCATAGAAATTAATTGTTAAAAGTCCTAATTTCTAGTTTTGCAAAGGAAAATATTTAATTTTATGCAAAATTGGAGCCAAAATCCAATAAAAGACACTTAACCAAACCAAGTCGAATAAACTAGTATAATGTTCTAGCCCACCCCCCTCTCCCCCCCCAACAAAAAAAGCTAGTATAATGGTTTAAGCCAATTTATAAAGTGAAAATTAATAGATTTGGCTCATATCTCAAGAGGTTTAAACAAATAAACAAGATAGTTATGGTCCATATCTCAAGAGGCAAGGTTAGGGTTTCAATTATTGGTGCATGCTTTAGGGGTGTTTGGGCTAGATGTGTGCATACTAGGCTCATATATTATTCTTTGATCTATGCAAGGAATCTTTTTTCCTTACCATTACATCAATCTATTTAGCTAATGGCCAATGAATTCTAGTCTACACATAAGTAGCAAGTTTCACATCGATGTATCCATATTAATCTTTTTTTATAGGCCTTTCTTGAGGATAGATACATTAAGATTAACATAGATGCCACTAAACAGTCTACCATTTCTCTAAGTATAATTGGAGGAGTTCTTAGAAATGAAGCAATTGTTAAGTGTTTTAAAAAAAAGGGAATGTTTCAATCCTAAAGGTTGAGCTATAGGCTATTTACTAAGGTTTAGGTATGCTAAATTAATGAATATTAACAATGTAGAGTTATGTACTAATTCATTCTTTATTGTACTTACTTTAAATTCTCATGTTGTTAGAAATAGTAAATTGGTTTACGCTAACATCACCTCCACTTGTAGGCACATTTCTTCTCTATTAGAAGTTTGTAAGGTTAGATATACAATAAAAGAGACCAACATCTTAGCCAATGATATAGCAAATAGTATATATGAATACCATGAGGACGAGAGGCAAGCTTTTGATGCTTTAGATATCTAACAGCAGTATCCATTTAGATTGTAGCTCATATGCTCATGTTTGAGAGTCTATGGAGTTAAGCTTTGTTTGTTTGTATTGGAATCTTTTGTCACTATTGCTGTTTATTTTTTATTTGCTAATGTGTAATCTATCTAATGTATCGAGAAATATGTTTAATATTAATATATTTCCTCCGTTCTACCTAAAAAAAGGCACTTATATTGTCTTCCCTATGTAGAGTTAGGATTTCTAAAATTAAAGAGTAGAAAGGGAAGGATCAAAATCTGCAAAATTAAATAAAAAGAGATCAAATTCAAATATAAACTTAAAGTAACAAAGGAAAAATAAAAAATTTGATTTTGATGCCTCGAGCTTAATTAATGAATTCTAGGATTGGACATATAAATATGAATATGTTATGTACATTGCTTCATTTCACACAACAATCTTCAAAATGTGCTAATTCTGTTCAGTCCAACACTCTCTTACTTAACAATATTTTGAAACCCACCACCATTGATAGGAATCAAAATTCGTAAAGACCAATCATTAGGGCAAGAGCCAAAGGATTTCAAATCTTAGCGATGAGGGTCTATTTTAAAACACATCGACCTCGAAATTATTTATAAATTAACCTTTTTTCTATTATTCTTGTATTGTATTTTCCAACAGGCACACTTATTTGGCTTCATAAGGCAATGGACAAACTCACAAAGACTCAACTTGTGGGTTATCTATGGACCGACTTAAAAACTGAAGATGAGCTGAACCAACGACTTCCATTACAGAGCTAGCCTATTGAAGATTATTTTTGTATTTATAATTTATTTTTGAACTATTTATTTTGTAAGCTTTGTGGGACCTTTTATTTTGGTTGTAATTATGTTTTTTAGGACCGACTACCCTAAAAGTAGTATAGTTGTAATTTTGTGAACTTTTTTAACCCTAAAAGGAGTGATGTGCCTAAACCCAGTTGGAAGCACAATCAAAAGACTCAAGAAAACAATCTCAAATCAATCATAAAAACCGGTTCCAAAAGGGGTTAAATTGCGTGAACCCTAGTGAAGATGCAATGAAATCCAAAATACTCAATGATGTAACTATGATACCACAATAATAATCTCTTCTAACATCACACTAATCACATATAATCCCACGTGAATAATTCACAATCTCAAAATAAATCTTCAATTCTAAGAACCCCTTTCCACAAGTGATAATCACGTTTCAAGAAGCAATCTTAAAGGAAGAACCGAATTCAAATGCAAAGGATCTCAATTAAGCACAAGAATTAAAAAATAATAGGAAGCAAATCTGTCCAAGAACTATCTCAATTCACCCCTAGATATGACACACTAGAGAAGAAAAGAAATCATAACAAAATGAAATTAATATTACTCACAATTTCAAGGTGTTGCACTCGCCACAATTTTAACTCTTAGGATTGAAATTGATAAGCGTCTGATACGAACCACGCCAACCCGTGACGAAACCCAATACCAATACGTTTGGAATTCGTTGCCTAAGATGCCCAAACACCTAAAGTGGAAACCACGACCCGTTGTCGATAAGCGAGACAAGAACCTTGGTATAATGTGAAGACGCCACAATCGGGATGAAAGACCGATTGATAAGTCAGGATGAACGCCACGGAAATTAATCCGATAAGTTCGATTTAGTTCTTGAAGAACTAAGAGAGGTGCCTCTCAAAAGTGTTTAATGTTCAAAGATGTAAATTCTATATCATGTCTATTCTAAACCCTAGGAGCTTTTATACTAGGGTTACAATTCGTGAAAATATAAGCCAAAAATGACGTAGCTTAGATAAGTTGCGTAAAAAACACAAGAAAGAACAATGAAGCCCGGCGGTGTAGCCATGAAGGCCGGCGGCGTTGGATTGAAGGCCGGCGGCCTTGAGCCGGCCTTAAAGAGATACATGGTGTTGAACGCATTGCAATCATACAAATTAAAATCCTTTTTACTCCGACTCTTCCTTGCGATCAATTAGGCAAGTGCACCTATCGATTACAGTAGTATAGAGTTAAGCACGGATATCGTCTCCTCAAGGACCAGCAAGTACTAATACTAACTCTAAACCAACTATCTAACCGCACAAATTCGAGAGGTTTTAGATTAAATTAGGAATACTTAACAAAACCTATAGCAATTAAAATTAACACTATAACTAAATTATTAATCTGATAACTAAGAAAATACCCTACCCTTATTACTCCTCTAATTGTCATGTAACTTTGCCCTTTCAATAAACTAGTTAACAAGCAATGGTTATCTCTAAACCGCGGAGTATCTAACACTAAGCTAATGTTCTTCCCAGAATCACTAGCTCCTAACCCTAATCGCTTTGATAAAGATCCCTCTTCTATCAAAATCAATTAGAATTGCATTAACACTCTTGAACCCTCAATTAGATCAAATTATCTAATTTAACCTAATACGGAAAATTCACGTTCTCTATCCCTAGATTACATACGAATTCCTTTATTCATGTAAGATCTATTCAAACAAGAGATTTCCCAATCATCTTATAAGAAATCAATGCAAACCCAATGTTGGCCATACATCAAATTAGCAACACTACATGAACAACATGAATAAATTCAGAGAATTCCAATACTCATTAACTATGCAATCAATCCCATATTACATAACAATTAGAATTCATAAGGTTCAGGAATGAAACAACTAGCCACTAAGGATTTTCAAGATATAACTCAATGAAAATAGAAGGAAAAAGAAAGAGAAAACTCCTGTGCATGAGCCCTTCGGCCTCTTGGCCTTCTCTTTTGCGCTCTCCTCTTTTTCTCCCCTTTTCTCCTCCTCCAAAAACTCCTTCTCTCTCTTCAAAGATGACTATTTATACCTAGGGTAGCTTCCTCTCTGGCATGTAGAAGATATCCTCCAAAATTGGACGAAAGATTTAAAATCGATTTGAAGATATCCTTCCTTCGATAGATACACGGTCCTACTACACGGGCGTGTATACAAACCGTGTATCTCTCTGACTAAGTGAACTCTGGGCGTGTATATCCCACACGGCCGTTTGTAATAGCCGTGTATGCCTCTGGCTTCTTTGTTCTTCATACACGGTTTACTACACGGGTGTGTAACTCAACCGTGTGTCCTCCTCAATATGTTCTTATGCACGGTTGGTTTACACGGGTGTGTATTCCAACCGTGTATTGATCTGTCCTAAAACTCTTCCACGCGGATACACGGTCGTATACACGGGCGTGTATACTAACCGTGTAGTCGCCTGATTCCTTCACACGGCCGTGTATATCTGCTGTTCCTTCCAAAAAGTATTTTTCTTCATGTATTCCTCTCTGATTTCAATCCAAATCGATATCTTTTCTCAAAATAGTGGTCCTCATCCCTGAAACTGAAACATTTCTATTTTAAGTATCAAAATTCTTCAAGATAACATCAAATTATTACACAAACAAATAGAATTCATCTAAAATACAAGTGTTAATTTATACTTATCACATGGCCGTGTACTTTTAGACGTATATCTTTCTATGGATTTTCTTGACTCCATACACGGCCGTGCCTTTTAGCCGTGTGTCTAGCCATGTATGATTCTGTGCAATCTTGGAATTCCTACACGGTCGTGCTTTGAAAGTACACGCCCTTTTCAACCCGTGTCCGGTGTGACTTGTATAAGAGCAAGGGTCTTCCCATGGTTGTTCCAATCCGTTCCAACTTCATGATTGCTCCAATCCTTTCCGGCTTCATGGACATCCTTTATCAACCCATTAAGTGCTTCCTTGAGTCGTTTCGCTCGACTTCTTGTGATCGGTCCAGGCGGCACTTCAAGAGGATCCACATTCCTTCTTCCGGCTTGACTCTCATCATGGATCTCATCATTCCCCTCCTCTTGAAAAGGATTTGTCCTCAAATCATCACCTACATCAAAAGGACTCAGATCAGTAACATTAAATGTGGCACTTACTTGATACTCACTAGGCAAATCTATCTTGTATGCATTGTCGTTGATGCGCTCAAGAACTTGAAATGGTCCATCGCCTCTAGGAAGTAGTTTAGATCGACGCTGCACGGGAAACTGCTCTTTGCGCTTGTGAACCCAAACCCAATCTCCAGGTTCAAAAACAGCTTGTCGATAACCGTTGTTGGCTTGTTTCACATACTACTCTGTTCGTTGCTCAATGTTCAGCCTTGCCTTCTCGTGGATCTGTTTAACAAATTCGGCCTTCTTCGTGCCATCTAAATTAACATACTCAGAAATAGGCAAAGGTGATAAATCCAAAGGAGTTAGTGGATTAAAACCATACACAATTTCAAAAGGAGAAAATTTTGTAGCGGAATGCACTGTACGGTTATAAGCAAATTCAACATGCGGCAAACAATCCTCCCAACTCTTAATATTCTTTTTAATTACAGCCCTCAACAAAGTAGATAAAGTTCGATTCACTACCTCAGTTTGACCGTCAGTCTGTGGATGACAAGTAGTAGAAAACAATAACTTAGTTCCTAACTTAGCCCA
Source organism: Laguncularia racemosa (assembly GCA_037954665.1). Classification (NCBI taxonomy): domain Eukaryota; kingdom Viridiplantae; phylum Streptophyta; class Magnoliopsida; order Myrtales; family Combretaceae; genus Laguncularia; species Laguncularia racemosa. The sequence goes on from JBBMOL010000040.1 coordinate 1,701,161, forward strand.
CAAGGTCTTCCAAAAGTAGCTTAAGAACTTAACATCCCTATCTGATACAATTGTTCTAGGCATACCATGCAATCGCACAACTTCTCTAAAGAATAAATTAGCAATATTACAAGCATCATCCATTTTGTGACAAGGAATGAAATGTGCCATTTTAGAAAACCTATCAACAACTACAAAAACAGAATCCCGACCATGTCTAGACCTGGGTAATCCTAACACAAAATCCATAGAAATATCTACCCAAGGCTCATGAGGAATGGGAAGTGGGGTGTAAAGCCCTTGAGGTTGGACTCTAGATTTCGCTTGCTTACATGTGACACATCGCTCACAAATCCTCTCAACATCTCGTTTCATGTGAGGCCAATAGAAGTGTTCCTGCAATACCCCTAATGTTTTAGCTACTCCAAAGTGTCCCATTAAACCTCCTCCATGAGACTCCCTCACAAGTAATTCTCTTAGAGAACAAATTGGAATGCACAGTTTACTCTCCCTAAACAAGAATCCATCATGTTTATAAAATTTTCCATGCCCACTCTTCTCACATTGCACAGTCCTCACAAAAATCTCGATCAGCAGCATATAACTCCTTAATGTTCTAAAAACCAAGAAGTCTAGAACTAAGAGTAGAGATAAGAGTATACCTTCTAGAAAGTGCATCAGCAACTACATTCTCTTTACCTTGCTTGTAGTGGATGACATATGGAAATGTTTCGATGAACTCCACCCAACGAGCATGCCTTTTGTTTAGCTTGTGTTGCCCCTTCAAATACTTCAAAGATTCATGATCAGTGTGGATCACGAACTCTTTTGGCCAAAGGTAGTGTTGCCACATCTCTAGGGCTCGAACCAATGCATATAGCTCCTTGTCATAAGTAGGGTAATTCAAGGTTGCCCCACTTAGCTTCTCGCTAAAGAATGCAATCGGTCTTCTCTCCTGCATAAGCACTGCTCCAATACCTAATCCTGAAGCATCACACTCAATTTCAAACGTTTTAGCAAAATTAGGTAAAGCAAGTAACGGCGCCTGAGTCAACTTATTTTTAAGCATCTGAAAGGCCTTCTCTTGTTGCTCTCCCTAGCTGAACCCCACGTTCTTCTTAATTACCTCAGTAAGTGGTGCTGCAATGGTGCTGAAATCCTTCACAAATCTCTTGTAAAAGCTCGCTAGTCCATGGATACTCCGCACATTACTTACATTGGTTGGACTAGGCCATTCTTGGATCGCACGAACCTTTTCTTCATCAACCTGTATTCCCTGCGCACTAACAACAAAACCAAGAAACACAAGTTTGTCTGTGCAAAAAGTGCACTTCTTGAGGTTAGCATATAATTGTTCCTTTTGAAGCACTTCTAAAACATCCCTCAAGTGTGACATATGATCTTCTAAACTTTTGTTGTAAATAAGAATGTCATCAAAATAGACAACCACAAATTTTCCAATAAAAGTCCTCAAAACATGATTCATAAGTCTCATAAAAGTACTAGGTGCATTGGTTAAACCGAAAGGCATTACTAACCACTCATACAATCCATATTTTGTTTTGAATGCAATTTTCCATTCATCACCTTCTTTCATCCTAATTTGGTGATATCCACTTTTCAGATCAATTTTAGAAAATACATTAGACCCATGTAACTCATCTAACATGTCATCTAAGCGAGGAATGGGATGACGATACTGTACAGTGATGTTGTTGATGGCGCGACAGTCAACACACATTCTCCATGTCCCATCCTTCTTAAGCACCAAAATCACAAGAACTGCACATGGACTCATGCTCTCTCTCACGTACCCCTTCTCTATTAGTTCATCGACCTGCCTTTGGAGTTCCTTTGTCTCCTCCGGATTGCTCCGATAAGCTGGCTTGTTTGGAATCGATGCTCCGGGTACAAGGTCAATCTGGTGCTTAATACCACGAATAGGTGGTAATCCCTTTGGAATCTCCTCAGGAAAGACATCTTTAAAGTCCTGCACAAGAGACACAATCACACTAGGCAAAGAGTTAGATAGTTCGTTAATATTAAGACACATTTCCTTAAAAACCAGCAACAACATAGGTTGCTTCATCACTAACGCTCTCCTCACTACACTCGCTCTTGCCACACAACTCTCCTTTTGCAAGGCTGCCCTCTCCTTTTCACTCACCACCAAAGTAGATTCCCCTTCAACTTGGCCTCTCACACTCTTGCCAGCCTTCCTCTCCTTTTCCTTTTGATCTTGACTTTTATATTCCTTTTTCTTCTCATTGTCTTTTGCTCTCTCACTCTCACTCTGCTTTTCACTCACCTTGTGTTTTGCAAACAACTGTTGTATTTGCAACTGATCCTCATACACTTGTTTAGGTGTTAAAGGTTTAAGGTTAAAACTTTTCCCTTGGTGAACAAGCGTAACTTGTTAGAAAAGCCATCATGAACAGCCTTCCTATCAAATTGCCATGGCCTCCCCAACAACACATGACATGCTTGCATTGGCACTACATCACATAACACCTCATCCTCATACCTACCAATGTGAAACCCAATCAATGCTTGCTTACTCACCTTAGTCTCTCCACTATCATTCAACCACTGCAATTTATATGGACTAGGGTGTCTAACAGTTTTGATCCTCAACCACTCAACAATAAAGTTACTCACTACATTGGTGCAACTCCCTCCATCAATGATCAAACTACAAATGTGATCTCCTAGATAACATCTAGTATGAAATATATTCTCTCTTTTCCTATCTCCTCTATCTTCCCAATCTCTAGTTCCTCTATTCCGACCACTATATCCTCTATAACTCCCAACAGAAGGCTCATTAAAGTCATCATCCGACATTTCATCTCCACCCCTCGGTACTCTCCTAGAACGACTCTCCTTCTTACGCCCTTGGAATACGTTTGTGGATTGCTCTAGTCTTTGCTCTACCGTCTCATGAATTTGTTCCATTCCCTCTTGGAACATCCTCTTCATTTCTCCCCTCAACGCCTCAATTACTAACCTAGCATCAAACCTTCCCCTCTCACCTTCAAGAGAATGTTGTCTCGACATTGTCCCTGTAGAAAAGATTAGTACTAACACAAATATATATAAAATTAAACCTCACGATACACTCCCTTACGTGTTTCGCTCAAATGATGATATCACACAGTCACTCGTGTATTCTCACAAACAATGATGATATCAACTCGCTAATTTCCTCTTCTCAATTCTCTTGGAACTAACCCGAACTACACCAATTTCCTTCCATAGAATTCAAAACAACTCTAGCGTTCGTAAATTTTCCTCTATTTTTTCTATCCGAATTTTTTTTTTTGTCTTGGTTGTTGCTCTTGATCACGTTTTTCTTTTCTTTTCTTTTCTCTTCTTTTTTTTTGTCGTGATTTTTACTCTTTTTTTTTTTTAACAATCGCCTAGTCGATATTACACTATCAAAAGACAATCAATACTACGAAATTGAATACGATAATTGATATGAATGATTAGAGTTAGGGTTTTTGATATTACCTTCCTCAATCGAACTTGATGTTTTGACAAACCTAAGCTCTGATATCAAAATGATACGAACCACGCCAACCCGTGACGAAACCCAATACCAATACATTCGGAATTCGTTGCCTATGACGCCCAAACACCTAAAGTGGAAACCGCGACCCGTTGTCTATAAGCGAGACAAGAACCTTGGTATAATGTGAAGATGCCACAATCGGGATGAAAGACCGATTGATAAGTCGGGATGAACACCACGGAAATTAATCCGATAAGTTCGATTTAGTTCTTGAAGAACCAAGAGAGGTGCCTCTCAAAAGTGTTTAATGTTCAAAGATGTAAATTCTATATCATGTCTATTCTAAACCCTAGGAGCTTTTATACTAGGGTTACAATTCGTGAAAATACAAGACCAAAACGACGTAGCTTAGATAAGTTGCGTAAAAAACACAAGAAAGAACAATAAAGGCCGGCGGTGTAGCCATGAAGGTCGGCGGCCTTGAGCCGACCTTGAAGAGATACACAGCCGTGTACTTCTAGACGTGTATCTTTCTGTGGATTTTCTTGACTCCATACACGGCAGTGCCTTTTAGCCATGTGTCTAGCCGTGTATGATTCTGTGCAATCTTGGAATTCCTACACGGCCATGCCTTGAAAGTACACGCCCTTTTCAACCCGTGTCTAGTGTGACTTATATAAGAGCAAGGGTCTTTCCATGGTTGTTCCAATCCGTTCCAACTTCATGATTGCTCCAATCCTTTCCGGTTTCATGGACATCCTTTATCAACCCATTAAGTGCTTCCTTCAGTTGTTTCACTCGACTTCTTGTGATTGGTCCAGGCGGCACTTCAAGAGGATCCACATTCCTTCTTCCGGCTTGACTCTCATCATGGATCTCATCAGCGTCTAATGACAATTAGGAGAACCCTAATCCTCACGTGAAATGTACTCTCAAATCTGTAAAAGTAGCCTCCTCAAACCCTCTCTTAAGCAAGTATTTATACTTGCTACTCCTAGGGTTAAAAAGTGCTCAAAATTACAAGTTTGCCACTTTTAAGGTGGCTAACCCTAAATGAAAATTACAAGGAAATAAAAGTGTCCCAAAATGAAAATACAACCAAAATAGTTCATAAAACAATTACATGATACAAAATAACATAAGTCTTCATGATCGAATGCCTTGGAATAGAAAACAATCGCAGCGGGTCTTTGATTGTCATCTTGAAAAACGTTCTGTGTCCAATAGGAGTTATAGGACTTATGGGCATCCCATGGAGAGTTATCATTGTACCTGTAAGATTATTCTCAATTTTTATTAGAAATAAAGACATAAGGTAAAATATGAGCAATTTGGATCATTATCTAAATTGGGTTCTGAAAAGGTTGACGGTGTCAGAAAATTTCCCATCATCTCCTTGGGCTTCTGATAGATTTGCCCTCAAATCTAGAGGATCAATTGTGGAACTGAACCCTAATTTCTCCGTTGTCCTCCTCTTCCGGCTAACAATGGTAGTGGATGGATTTCTGATATGTTTTTGAAACCCTTAGACCTCAGATGGAGTCATCGGTAATAGAATTATGCGTGACTTACCTATGCTGAACATGTAGGTATTTTCAAACCCATCATGTATCACTTGTCAATCATACAACCAAGGCTGACCCAACAGTAAATGGAATACATGCATAGGGACTATATCACACGGGATCTCATCATGATAATTCTGCTCGACATTCACAGGAACCTTTGCCCCAAGGGCAACATGCATACTACCTCTATTATCCAGCCAATGCAAGTGATAAGGACTAGGATGTTGGATAGTAGATAGTTGTAATTTTTCTACCAGTGCAGCAGATATAACATTCGTGCAACTATCACTATCGATGATGAGTACACAAAGGTTACCTCTGATTCTACAAAAGGTGTGAAATATGTTCTCCCTTTGAATATCACTGGTATTAGGAGATATAAATAAAGCCCTGTGTAATACATTAAGGGATAGATACTTTCCTCTTGTATGCTCCTCAGGCACGTTTGCAGTCTGATCATCATAATATTCCTGCAGTGTTGTTGGTAGATCTGTAGGTTTAATCTGTTCATGATCATCCTCAACATCCTCCCCAGTGTCTTCCATTATAGTCATCACACCCTTATTTGGACACTGTGCAGCCATATGCCTAAATCCCATGCATTTAAAGCATTTTATCTGGCGCGCTTTCCCACTATTAGATTCTGAAAAAGTCTGCCTCGTTTTTGGGGCCACGACCTCTTTACCCTTCCCAGTGGGTAATTTTTCTCTCATAATGGTTGGGGTAGTAGTGCCCACTACCTTTACTCCCTCACCTACCGCCTTTGTTCCTCCTAATCGACTATTAGCTGATATGGGTCTATTAACAGTACTAAGCCTACTGCTTGGAGCCCTAAAGAAGTTGGACCTCCTTTGTCTCTTTACTTTTAAGGCTAACTGAATAGCCTCATCAAGTGTATTATAATGCTGCAGTTCAACAATACACGCTATTTCATATTTTAGACTGATAGAGCCATTTTATACTCAATCTTTATAGTATGAATTGTGTTAATTTATTATTGATTTTATAGAAATCATAAGGCAATGGTACTTAATTTTATTATGGTGATAAATCAGGTTAAATGGAGTCAAGAGTGTTAATTCAAGTAAATTAGAGAAGTCATCTACAATTTGGATCAAAGACAAGGATTTACACCGCCGGAAGGAAGTACATGGGCGTGTATTTGAAGTACACGGCCGTGTACTTGGTTTAGAGTCAACAGAAAGATACATGGTTGAAGTACACGGCCGTGTATCTGTCTTGAAGAACCAACAGAAAGATACACGGTTGAAGTACACGACCGTGTATCTGTCTTGAAGAATCAATAGAGAGAGGCACGACTTGAGATCTGGTCGTGGTGGAAGTCATGGCATGCACTGAACAAGGATAATGATATGTGAATTATCAACAGAGGAAGGCTCGGCTTGAACTCTGGTCGTGTTTGTGGGCGTGTCAGGCGAACGATTATTCACTTCTCAAGATTTACTTGAAAAAGGAAAGATATTTTCGTATCTTGCTAGCTAAAGATCCTTTGCCATTCCCTTAATAATATAAATAGAACCAACCCTAGAGGAAAAAGGGATTCTTTTAGAGCTTTTGGACAAGAAGGAAGGGAGGAGGCAGAGTAAGGGAAACCGGCAACAAAGACTTTTTCATGTTTTCACTTTTAATTTTCATTTTGAGGATGAACATGTGTAGCTAAGCAAATTTTCTAGCCAAAGGATCATTGAAGTTTAATTCTTCATGGATTGTGAGATCTAATTGAGTTACTTTTATTCTACTCTTTGTTTTCAGATATTTATATATCTTCTGGAAGTTTTGTCAATATTATCTTTGTTGATTAGTATGAATTAAAGCTCTTCTACTCAATTAGCAAGTTAATATATTGTCAACTAGTATGTCAAATCCGTAATTGTTTGATAGTTCTAGTCTCGGTGACACAATAACATGTTTGATTATAAAATAGATAGTCAAATTCATGTTATGGAGATATATGATCTTGTTTAAATAGGTTATCTTATAATCTATTGGCATGAATTGGTAGTCTCTCTTGTTTTTAATGCTATTGATAGATTAAATCCTAAGAGCTTGTTTAGGGTTGTTTAATCGATAAGAGAAATAATCAAAGAGCTTGTTTTGATTATCAAGAAAGTAAGGAGGGACAAGTTATTAGAGCTTGTTAATAACTATAACCAGTTTATCTTGGATAAAGGATAAAAAATATTTGCATCGATGATCAATTCCTAGAATTAAACTATCTTGATTCCTTTGGCTAGGCTTTTATCAATATTCGATTTTATTATCTGATTTCAATATTATTTTGATTCACAAACAAAACCCCCCATTCTTCTTTTCCTCTCTATTCTCTTTTAATAGAAATATATTTAACCAATCCCTGTGGATACGACCCTACTCACTACTATATACAAATCATATAATTGTCTAGGAGTAGGTTTTTATTTTTGTTGGATTCGACACCCATCATAGACCTAAGACAAAATGTGCTATAGTTTGCTCTAGAGGCTCAACAGACCCACACCTAATCATAAGGGTCTCAAACTCCTGCAAATAATCATCCACTGTTTTGCCTCCCTGCCTCAATGTTTGCAGTCGCATAAACAGCTCTTGTTTGTAGTGTTCAGGAATGAACCTTTTCCTCAGTAATCTTTTCATGTCTCTCCAGGTCTAAACCTCAGCCTCTCCATCCCGACGCCTACTGATAATCAGATTCTTCCACCAGAGTGCAGCGTACCCTACAAATTCAACAGCAGCCAATCGGACCCTAGTACTGTCATCGATCTCATAACATTCAAAGAGACCTTCGACCTTATCCTCCTAGTCTAAGTATTCATCTACTGATCCCTTGCCATCATAGGATGGCATCTATAGTTTCACATACTCCAAACCCCAAGGTGGCCTAAAATCCCTATTCTGATTTGGGTTTGCCCTAAAATTATCATCCCTTTCTTCCCTGTATGGAAGATGCTCCTCACCTATCCTTCTATTTAAATTCGCATCTCCCATTACTCTATCACGATGAGGATTTTGTGGAGCTACTCGAGGTGGTGCCGGTTGGTTTACCACTGGTGGTTGTGGTAATGTCATTCTGTCAACTCTAGTTGCCAGTATAGCAACTATGGTAGTAAGTTCCTGGAGTTGTTCTTCCAAAGTTCTCCTACCTGCCACATTACGACCCTAACCTCCACCAACCTGAATTTTGGCTTCATCACCAATTCCCCCATTCACACTGTCATTTGACATAGTTGTAGACTCCCGTATACTGATCCTCAAAACAATTTGACTCAAGGGCACACACTCCACTACTACACTTCCCTTAACTCCACACAATAGCAACTACAAAAAAGACAAACAAGCAAACGCACTTAACTTTACAATTATGTTATTGCAACTCACGTGTAATACTCTTCTCCACAACACGTCATAACAACACGGTGCAACAAATTTAACTTCCACAAGCCACCCCCACGGCAACACACTAGTATCAACAACAATAAAGATGAGTTACTTCCACAGCAACAACATAAGGGATAATAATAACAAGTAGGTTTCCACTTCCACGACAAAGAATGACAACAAAGGACAAATATGTTACTTTCCACAAATGTATTCCAAATTCCACAATAGGTAGCAACTTCAATTTGAAATTCAAACCACTTCACTAATTGTAAGCCTTCTTCAATTGGTAAGCAATGAATTCAAATTCAAATAGCACTCATTAACTCCCACAACTTAATGGCATGTGATTGAATTCAAATAAATTCCTTACTAATCAAAACTCAATGCAAATCTGTAAATTGTACTTCTCTAATTCACAATTACACAATGGAAGTCACAACAACAACCTACACATCCTCCTTCACGCCACAACAAGCCATAGGAAGGATTGGTAAGTTTTTCAAGTTCCAAAAGTTGTTGAATTAAACAAAACTTCTATGCTTCTACCCTTCCACGAAAATTATTGATCATAAGATGATATAACAACCTTCCCAATCCAACTCCAAGAAACAGCAAATTAAATTTTAAGCCAAGGTAATTTCACAAGCTCAAAACCACAACAACAACACAATTTGCGGTTTTCACTTGATCAACCCTAATTAATGATTAATTCCACGAAATCAAATACAACCAATCCCTTCTCTCAACATGTTCTCTGATACCAAAAAGATGATGTGCCTAAACCCACTTGGAAGCACAATCAAAAGACTCAAGCAAACAATCTCAAATCAATCATAAAAACCGATTCCAAAAGGGGTAAAATTGCATGAACCCTAGTGAAGATGCAATGAAATCCAAAATACTCAATGATGCAACTATGATACCACAATAATAATCTCTTCTAACATCACACTAATCACATATAATCCCACGTGAATAATTCACAATCTCAAAATAAATCTTCAATTCCAAGAACCCCTTTCCACAAGTGATAATTACGTTTCAAGAAGTAATCTTAAAGGAAGAACTGAATTCAAATGCAAAGGATCTCAATTAAACACAAGAATTCAAAAATAATAGGAAGCAAATCTGTTCAAGAACTATCTCAATTCACCCCTAGATATGACACACTAGAGAAGAAAAGAAATCACAACAAAATGAAATTGATATTACTCACAATTTCAAGGTGTTGCACTCGCCACAATTTCAACTCTTGAGATTGAAATTGATAAGAGTCTAATGACAATTAGGAGAACCCTAATCCTCACGTGAAATGTACTCTTAAATCTGTAAAAGTAGCCTCCTCAAACCCTCTCTGAAGCAAGTATTTATACTTACTACTCCTAGGGTTAAAAAGTGCTCAAAATTACAAGTTTGCCACTTTTAAGGTGGCTAACCCTAAATGAAAATTACAAGGAAATAAAAGTGTCCCAAAACAAAAATACAACCAAAATAGTTCATAAAACAATTACATGATACAAAATAACATAAGTCTTCATGATCCAATGCCTCGGAATAGAAAACAATCGCAGCGGATCTTTGATTGTCATCCTGAAAAACGTTATGTGTCCAACAGGAGTTGTAGGACTTATGGGCATCCCATGGAGAGTTATCATTGTACCTGTAAGATTATTCTCAATTTTTATTAGAAATAAAGACGTAAGGTAAAATATGAGCAATTTGGATCATCATCCAAATTAGGTTCTGAAAAGGTTGACGATGTCAGAAATTTTCCCATTAGGGAGCAAGTATAAATACTTGCTTAAGTAGGGTTTTGAGGAGGCCAATTTTCAGATTAAACACTTCACTTTCACGTGAGAGAACTTAGGGTTTCCTAGTTCAATTTCCTCTTATTAATTTCAATCCCAAGAGTTGAGATTGTAGCGAGTGCAATTGAAATTATGAGTCATATCAATTTCTAATTGTTGTTTTTTCTTTTCTTCTCTAGTGTGCAATATCTAGGGTTCGATTGAATCATTTCTTGGTCAGATTTGAGTTGTTTGATTTGAAATAGTGTACTTGTTTTGAGTACTTATCTTACTTGTTATTCACTATCAACAATTGCTATCATTTTGAACCATGAATTGCATTTCTATAAAGGGGGATCTCAGAATTGATTTTGTTGTTGTTCTTGGATTCACGTGGTAATTCAAGTGTAATTAGTGTGTTTTGAAGGTTTTGAATCATTGTGGCTGATTAATTCATTAGTTATTGAATTCAAATCTCCTTGCACTCCATTAGGAATCACACAATTCTTAGCTTATTGAACCAAATTTGATTGAGTGCATTTAAGGTTGGTTTTTCTTCCATTTGATTATGCTTAATCCCCTTTTAGGCACATCATCTTTTTGGTACCAGAGCTATATCATACTTGGAATTAAGATTGATAACACCATTATTTGAATAATTGGTTACAAGTAATGAAGATTTGATGTCATTTTTCATATGATTGAAGCTAGTTTAATTGTCTTTCAAATTGGTTTTACATATGCTTAATTTTGGTTTTAGGCACATCAACCACATTGCTCTCTCTCTTTAAGTCTAACAAAGACCACCCACCCTCAACTAAAGCCACCACCTTTAGTAGTCAAAATGAAGTTTTAATTCTTGTGGCTAGGAAAAATATATCGGGTTACAACCAGTTATTCCAACATCCTTTAAATTATCAAGAGTAAACTTCCTTTCATTTGACTAAGTGTCATTAGTAGAACAAAACATTTTTCAATACCAAGGAAGAAATTTGTTATCCTTAAATGCTTCATAGTAAAATATGAATCCAAAGCTTTCTTGAGTAAACAAAGTTCACTTTGATATGTACTTGCAATTAGAAAATTATCAACATGGGACAGACATTGCTATAAACTTTCAAAAAAATGATTTAGTAAAGAGTGAATAATTATTCTTGGACAACGAAAAACCTTAGCTTAGCAAAAATTTCCAAGCTTAATTTTTTTCCATGAGTGATAATAATAATGATGAGAAAGGAAAAGATAGAGATAAAAATGAACTGTTAAGAAGAGAGTTGTGTTATAAATCTACTATGATATAATGTTAAATTTTATGAAAAATGAAACACAATGAGCACCAAATCTACTATTGATGATGCAAAATTCACTTTTCTCTCTCTCTTGAAACTTTAAATGGAAAATAGAAATGATAGCAAATAGTATTACTATGTTTCATTAGCTAGTAAAAAGAGTTTATATACATAATAACCTATCTTTAATTATCATCTACTAAACTCCAAAAATGTATTAAAATTAGTTACTAAATTCCCATTGCTATGCGGCAAATATATACATATCCTTACATGATAGTCTTAAATAAGTTGTCCAGTATTTTCTTATGTAAATAATTTTGTAATGTACACTTTATGGCATCGGCATTTGCACAAGTTTTTGATTTATTTCATCTTTTGTTATTATTTTTTTCTTCTAAATTTAAATAGTCTCAACCTTATATTGAGATTTATGAATAGATTTGTAGGATTTAGATGCAATTTCGTATAATAGTCATACAAGAATCCTTCAGCACATTCACTTGGTGGATTGTAATACAACCAGAAAAATCTTATTTATAAGGGATAGAATAAGCACGTACTAACCTTTTACCTTGTTTGATTGTGGTGAAAGTTACCAAATAGACTAGAAAGAAAAGCTGGTAACCAGTAAATTAACTAAAATACCCTAAAAAATCACAAACCACACCTGTAGTATAAAATGAACCTACACCAAAAACCTTAGCACAAATCCATTATGCACCACAACTGTTAGGTTATTGAAATTATTTTGCCCTTATAGGTGCGAAAAAAAAAGGGTATGGATAATATTGATGGAGCTTTTTGGACATTGAAACCCTAAAGCCCAATTGGACCTATCTGAGCACTTATTTAATCTCTTTGTACCCAAACTGACCTCTAGTAGATTGCTACAACATTAGAAGTATTCAGTCTAATTAGTATGCCTTGATCTAAAGCTTGGATTGATTGTACACATCCCTAAATTGGATAGGGAAGAAATGCTCTAAACATATAAGGAAAGGAGTCAATCAAAGATATACCCTCCACAATATCTAAAAGAATCTCGAGCATAAATGCACTTGTCTAATGAAGACTAGTCCCAACCCCTATAAATAGGGGTTGAGACTATTAGGTAAAAGATCCTCATTTCATCACACTTTAATTCCTATGTTGACTTAGGTATTAGAGTAGTTAGGCTAGAGTAACCTTCGACATGCCCCACAACCTGTTTTTCTCTCTTTGCAAGTGATTTTACCACCAAGAAATTCTCAACATAACAATTGGTGCCACCATGACTTGGACGAGTTAACTATGAACCAACCAATATAATTAGGTCTAACAAGTCAAAATGCACTAATCGATGCAAGAGATGAAGCTTTAAATAGATTATAGCCATGTGGGAAACATGATTAGGACAACATTAGTGCTATGATATCTAAAGTGCATGAATCGAGATTCTTGGAAGTTGACTAGGATAAGGTTTTTGATTGATGAAATACATTTTATTCTTTTTTTTTTTCAATAGTGTTTATAAGTTGGGTTAGAAAAAGAAAAGAAATTAGTAAGTGTAGATTTAATTTATGCATTTAGGAATAATTTAACAAACATCATAGCTAGTTTTGACTAAGGGGATTTAGTCAAAATTATTTTTAAGTAGTAGGACATATTTCTTTTATCGAAAGAAAAGTTAAAAGTTTTGATTTGAAGGTGATCATAAGCTAAAAGGCAAGTTCTAATTTATAGAGACAACTTTTATATTAGAATCATTATAAAGTTTAGAAAGAGAAGCTTTTGGAATCTATTAATCAAAATTGGAATGTAGTGTTTCTTAATGAAGGTGTAGACTCTAATATAACGTTTTAGATGACAAAATTTCAAGACCCACCTCTACTAGTTAAATATATTTGAAGCAATCCACTAGAAGTTTGATTTGAATATCTTGGAGATTTTAGTCTATGCAAATTACTGAATATTATAAATTTTTTGATAAAGCAAACCCAACTAGCACTTTAGAGATATATAAAGCAAATTGAGAAAAATAATTGTTATCGGTTAACCTTTCTAAATAAATGATATTAAATGTTAAAGATCTAACCATTGGAGAAATAGTATATATATTTGTTTTTCTGTTCTTTAATATATTTCTTGTGCACTAAATTTGCTAAGGATTTAGAATTATTTTTTCTCATGGTTTTAATTGTAATTATACATATAGAGTTCGTTTTTTGAAATGTTATAGTTTTGATCATTATTGTTTTGTGAGTGTTGAGCCTAATTTTTAAATTTTTTTTCCTAATTTGATTTATACTAAACCTTATGCTCAATTAGTGTAAAACCTTAACTAAGATTAGACAAAAAAATACTTGTGAAAATGATTATCATCAAGAAAAAATCAAGTTATAATTAATAGAGTGGTATTATATATATATATATATATATAGAAAAAAACTAAAGATTCTATGTTTGGGGACTATCTTTTAAAATATCATGGTTATCACTTTAACCTTCCAAATTTAAAATTTATTTTTTAAAGTATTTAACTAAAAGAGAAGAAAACAATTATTCTATCGAACTTTTTTTTTTTTTGTTAAGGTTACCTTGTAGGTGGTTACTTACCCACTATTCGGGACCAGATTAATTATAGTTTGTGTGGTTAAATTTTTAAAATTTTTTATCTTATTTTATTTATTTATTTACTATTATATATTATTTTTTATTTTTATTTAAAAAAATACAATACATTAAAACACATATATATTTTATTTACCTATATTAGTAAAATCTATTTTCTTAAGAAAGACATAAAAATATATATATATATATATGTTGTAATTATTTTTATCTAAGTATTAGAAAAATTTCATAAAAAAGGTAATAAAGAAAAATTAAAACAAACCTAAGAATTAGCTATGAACACAAGTTAGGGTCTAATAGGCTCATATGAAATTTAGATGCATTGATTGGAGCAACAGGGTCTTCTTACAATTGCATGGCTACTAAGGCAACTAGTTGAGGTGGTAGAGTATGTTAAGCTGGATAGGTGAAGACTCCTTTGCCTTTTGACAATGATGGCATAATAGCAAGTCATCAGTAGAATGGTTGTTCCATTGGTAGTCGATTAGAGTAGTCTGGGATGTGGGGGGTTGAAGGTGTTTAGAGGTGTTTTAACGGGTGGCCTTAGTGATTTTTGAAAATTAAGAGGATGGGAAAGCTCCTGGATGCGTCGGTTTCAAGTTTGATGTAGTGGAAGAGCTTAGTCAAGTTAGAGAGAGAAGCCAAGTCCAAGAGAGAGAGAGAGAGAGAGAGAGACCTTTGAATTTTGTTACAAAAGTGGGAATGGTGGTCTTTTTGTACTCTGTCTTGATTTGGAAGGCTTACTTGAGCTCTTATTTATATTGTAAGAGTTTGCATCAAAGATGGAAAGTTCTTCGGCCATGAATTTGCAAATTGAATTTTGAGATTTGGTCGGGGAATATTCTTGGGTTTGATTTGGTTTTGCATGAAAATTACTTCCTTTACACTAATTCTTGCAAAAATTGAGTTTGGAAAACTTCCAGCATGCTAGTTCTTAGTCTACACTCAATTCAACTTTGTTGGAGTGTGATTCATGCAATCATACTTTCCTCAATTTTCGGGTGTAGATTTATCTATAGATGGTGATGTATTTGGACTTGTTTTGGGTTTAAATCCATGGAAGGCCATGTAATCTTTGTAATTTTACCATTAATTTGTTGAGATTATGAAAAAGATATGGCAAAAAATGCAAGGGAAGCCAGTCTCTTGGGGATGATGTTCGCTTGGAAGTTCACCATGTTGCTAAACATAGAAGAAGCTGAAATCATGGGTTCAACCTACGTCTTCTGTTTTGAAAAAAAATTTGCATCTATGCATTGGGGGATCGATCTCAAGTCTCCTCAATTGCTAGGCAAGTTTGTTTTCCAACAAGCCGTTGGCCTATGGCTCGATCTTTTAATAAAAATAAGTTGGATTTATTTAGATTTTGAACCATGTATTTCATTTTCAAAAGATTTTATGCATCTATGTGTTGGGGGGATTGATCCTAGGTCTCTTCGTTTGCCGTGCTTGTATGTTTTCCAATAAGCCATTGCATTTATTCCATCTTCCATTTTGAAAAAAAAAAAAATATGCGTGTTTGTGCTCATTAGGGGAATTAAACTCGAGTCTTATGTGAATGCATGTGTATGTTTTCTAACAAGGTTGTTAGCTTTTACCTCGATTTATAATGTAAACAAATTGCATTTATTTTGATTTTACTTTTTTTCTTTTTAAATAAACTAGAGGGAGAAAAAATGGGTGTTTATAGATACCCCTCTTTGGGGTGAAGTTTGAGGAAAACTTTACCACAATGACTAATGAGACAAGCCACTTTTGCTTGAAAAAAAAAAAAATCTTTGTTGCTGCCCTAATGAGTTAACCAATTGAAAACTTAGATGAAGGTGAAGAAGTTGTCAAACTAATAAATGATTTAGTCTTTCAATATTGAAAATAGGGATAGCACTTCTTATGAGCAAGCGATCCATTTACTTTAACCTAAGATGGTTCTCTCATGAGTAGGTAATCCATTTAACTTAAGATAGCTCTCTAAAGAGTAGGTTATCCTAAAACTAGATAGCACTTTAATGAGTAAGTGATCCATTTACTTTAACCCAAGATAGTGCTCTAATGAGTAGGAGATCCATTTAAATTAACTCAGGATAGCACTCTAAAGAGTAGGCAATCTTAAAACTGGACAGTGCTTTAATGATCAAGTGATCCATTTACTTTAACTTAAGATAGCACTCTAACGAGTAGGTGTTTGATTTAATTTAACTTAAGGTAGTGCTCTAAAGAGCAGAAGATCCATTTATATAGCTTCGGATAATGCTTTAATGATTTGGCAATCCTAAAATTGGACAATGCTCTAATGAGCAAGTGATCCATTTACTATAGCTTAAGATAGTGCTCTAATGAGCAAGCGATCTATGAGGATTATAACAAAAGAGATCTTATAACTTAAAGAATTAGAATGAAACAAGTATAAGGATAAGAGTCTCATTGATTTAGAATAGATTAAATGATAAGGGTCACTAAGGCAAAAACGAGATAAAGACTTTTAACTTAGATATGACTTAACTATTAGAGACAATAGGTTGGACTTTAGCAAAGATTGACCCTCTTAATTTGCTAACATTTGCCCCACACTCTCTTACCCTAGACAATAGCCCTAATCATGTCAAATGATGGGTTAATTTATCATGTTGTAATAGCAAACTTTCAACATGAGGCACTAAAGATTGTACTTCGTGGCTTGGGGAAAGATTATCATTGTACTTAGACCTACCCACTTCTAAGAGGTTTGGTTGGATAATCTTTGAATCTATGAGGTCTTGAGCTTTATTCTTCAACCTCTAGTAGTTTTCAATTGTATGACTTATTTCACCCATATGATAGTTACATTGTGTGTTTGGGTCATATTTTCTTGCCTCGTAGTTTCGATTAGGGGTTTCATAGGATGTGATCCCAACTTCCCTTAACTTAATGAAGGCTTAAGCCATCGAGATCTTGAATGGAGTAAATTTCCTTCCATGACCTTGGACTTACATTTTCTTACTTAGTGGGCTGGCCTCTAGCTTTTTTCTTGTTAACCACTCATCATTACAAGGCTTAGTAATTCCCTTTGAGTTTGAAGGAGTGGTGTATTCTCAATAAGCGGAGTGGTAGGTTGGAATCTTTTCAATATAAGGTCCAGTCATTTCTAGGTTTGTGATCTTTTCCCTTAAGGTTGTCACCTTTTCTTCATGAACTATAAGCCTTTCTTCATAGGATACAACCTCCTATTGAACAATAGGCTTCTTCCACCATAACTTTTTCCTTCCTGATGACCCCAAAAGCTATTAGCCTTTGCACCTTGATTTTGACTCGGGTTCAATCATTTAAGTCTACCCCTTGCAAATAACTAGTTTAAATCTTAAACTAGTTGCTCAAAAGACATTGGTATTTCTTCTAGACTTGGGACCATTTTAGTTTCATCCAAGTTTAACATGTTGATAGTACGCCTTAAGTCATGAATAAAGTCTAGTTGGATTATCCTTGAATCGATTAAGTCTTAGATCTTATTTTTCAAATCTTAACAGTTATTTGTAGCATGTCCCTCTTAACCTATGTGGTATTCAAATTGTCCATTTGGACAAATTTTCTTGGCTTGTATCTTAACATTAAATCTTTAGGATACAATAAGCTATCTCTCTTTAGATGATAAAAAACTTGTGACCATGGGATAAGGATTTGAGTGAATTTTCTTCTAGGTACCTTTAGGCCTTTCTTGCTCTGTGTGGACTCTAATTTTGTAGCATTTATAGTTTCCTCAGAATCTAATGAGGCTAGTCTTTTTCTTATCAGCTTCCCCATTTTGATGGCTTCTACAATTATGCTACCAAAAACTATCATATCTCTAAAATTAGATGTTGAGCTACCAATTAAATGCTTATAATATGGTTCATCTAATGTGTTGATGGACATAGAGCTGAGATCTTTTTCTAGGAGAGGAAGATTGACTCTAGCTACCATGCTTCTCCATCTTTAGGCATATTCCTTAAAGGTTTCTTGTTACTTTTGTTCATTCCTCAAAGATCCCATTTTGAAGGGGCTATCTCTATGTTGAACTTATGTTGGTCATAAAATACACAAGCTAGTTTATCCTATATATCAATCTCATTTATATTTAGTTAGGTATACTAAGATAGTACAGGCCTAGTTTGACTATCTTGGAAAGTTTGGAACAATAGCTGCTCATGTTTAGTATAATGAGCCGTCTCGCGTAAATATAACCTTATGTGAAGCTTGAGGCATCTAATCCCATCATATTTTTCAAATTTTGGTACTTTAAATTTTTCTAGATAAGCATCTATGTCATTTGTAGCAATGCTGGTGATTTGATCAAACCTTTTATGATCTCTCAAAACACTCAGCTTGTCATAGAATTGCTGAATAATTTTCTCTCCATTTTCTTTTGATTGTTTTCCAATTCCACTTTGAGGTTCTTATTATTAAGGCCCATCTTGACTACTATGTTAGGCTTAATTCCTTCATGAGGTGGAATTTTAATTCTCTTTAAGGTAGGCCTTTGAATGCCCCTATTCTTATTTCTCTCTATCTTTTTTTTTAATGCATTATTATTGAAAAAGGAACTAAAGTTTAAAAGAGATCAGATGGCTCATGAAGAAAAACATCATTTATTATTATTACTCAAGAAATTGATAATTATTTCCATATCAATTGACTAGGTTGAATGACTTTAATATAATCCCATAGTTGTGCTCCTAGTCATTGTAGCAACTTTAGTGCCCATTCAAGGACACCTTCAATTCATTTAGCTTAGGTTAGGGGAGTTTGCATGTCTAATTCTACCCCCTAGCTTTTTCTCTCCAATAATTTGCCTTTGCTTCAAGTAGTTGGACCCGAGAGTTAGGTATGCTTGGCATACTGTTGACTTCTTACTCATTACCCTACTGATTGATTTCCATTGAATTAGACAATTATCAATTTTGCAAGTAATATTTATGTGCCACTTGATCTTACTTTTAAATAAAGAAATATTTATGGAAACACAGGGTCACAAGAACTGTTAATGTAATATAGCACTTATTGAGTTACAACCCTATTGAGATTCAGTGTTTACATCATAATTCTAATATATAGGGAATTATATTTGCAAGGAATCTGTTTATAGATTACAAAGTTATTTACAAGGAAATAATATATTTACGATATACATTCAAGATATGTATAAATGCTTTACATAATCATTTATTGGACACTCAAGCATTAATTGGGTTGCAACATTAATTAAATGCTATAGTAACTTTATGGTTGATGAAAAGTGCATGCAATTTAGTTAGATTCTAAAAGTAAAGGTTCTCAAGTTTTATGACCTCTCATGTTTTCAAAGAAATGGATCTTGAGCCACATCAAAGCATTATGTGGGGTAGCCTAATCAATCTCAAGTGGTGGTCATTCCACTACACTTGGAACTTACATAATGGCCCCTTCTTAGGTTCCTAATATGAGCTAGGTCTAACCATGTCTAACATAAATCGATGTCAAGACCCTCCTATCCAATAAACCCCAAATGCTGCATAACACAAACATTAGTATAACTATTTACGAGTAAAAATAAATACTTTAAAAAATAAATTTTATTTTCGAAAGGTTTAGGTAGCTAGCCCACTTGGCAGTCCCTAGTGGAGTTGTCATCCTATCAAGTGTAATTTTTTAATTTTTTTTTTCTAATCTGATTTACACTAAATCTTATACTCATTTAATGTAAACCTTTCACTAAGATTAGAAAAAAAAATTACTTTTGAAAATAGGAGTCACCACCCAATTATGATCAGAAAAAAATGAAGTTAAAATTAATAGAGATGTATTAATTCTAACCTGGCCATTGATCTTAAATATATATATATATATATATATATAGAAAAAAAAACAAGAGATTTTGTGTGCAGTGACTATATTTTAAAATACCACAGTTACCACGTTAACCTTTCAAATTTAAATTTTATTTTTCAAAATATTTAATAGAAAAGAGAAGAACAAAAATTTATTTTGTTCTATTTTTTTTAAGTTGTTGAGGTCATCTTGTAGGTGCCTATCTACCTGCTATTTGAGATAAGACTAATAATAGTTCGCATGGTTAAATTTAATTTTTTTTTCTTATTTTATTTATTCATTATTTATTATATTTATTTTTATTTTTCTAAAACATAAAATATGTTAAAACACACACACACACACACACACACACACACACATATTTTATTTACCCATATTGGCAAAAACTATTTGTTTAAGAAAGACATAAAAACATATATACATGTTTTAATTATTTTTATCAAAGTACCAAAAAATTTTCATAAAAAAAAATTATCAAGGAAAATAAAAACAAACTTGGGAATCGGCTACGAACATGGGTCATGGTCTAGTAGACTTAAATTAAATTTAGATGCATTGATTAGAGTAGTAGGGTCTTCTTATAATTACATGGCTATCAAAGTGGCCAACTAAGGTGGTGGAGTACGTTAGCTAGATAGGCCAAGACTTCTCTACCTTTTGATAGTGATGCCATGATAGCAGTTCATTAGTGGAATGGCTGTTCTGATGGTAGCTAGTCGGAGTGGTTTAGGATATGGGGGTTGAAGGTGTTTAGAGGTGGTTTGAGGAGTGGCACTGGTAGTTTTTGATAGTTAGGAGGATGGGAAGGCTCCTTCAATAGAAGAGCTTAGTTAAGCTAGAAAGAGAAATCGAGTCCTAGAGAGAGAGAGACCTTTGAATTCTTTTATGGAAGTAGGAATGGGTGGTTTTTCTATACTTAGTCTTGATTTGAAAAGCTTACTTGAGCTCCTATTTATACTATAAGAGTTTGCATCGAAGATGGAAAGTTTCCACAACCATGAATTCACAAATTGAATTTAATTATTGGTTGAGGAATATTCTTGGGTATGATTTGGTTATGCATGAAAATTGCCTCCTTTGCCCTGATTCTTGCCGAAATTGAGTATGGAACACTTCCGAAATGGTGGTTCTTAGTTTGCACTAGATTTGGCTTTGCTAGAGCATGATTCGTGCGATCTTACTTTCCTCTATTTTTTAGGTGCAGATTCATCTATAGATAGTGATGGATTTAGACTTGTGTTAGGTTTAAATCCATAGAAGGCCATATAATCTTCACAATCTTACCTTTAATTCGTTGAGATTACAGAAAAGATATGGCAAAATATGTAGGGGAATAGTCACTCAAGGAAGAAGTTCACCTTGAAACTCATTGTTTTGCTTAAGTTAGAACAAGCTAAAATTGTGGATTTAACCCACATCTTCCATTTTGAAAAAAAGTTTTGCATCTATGCATTAGGGGATTAATCTTGAGTCTCCTTGCTTTTTAGACGTGTGTGATTTCCAATAGGTTGTTAGCCTGTGCTTCATTCTTTTAATGCAAACAAATTGGATTTATTTCCATTTTGACCTATGTCTTATGTTATGAAAAAATTTTGCACATCCGCATGTTTGGGGGGTCGATCTCGAGTCTCCTTGCTTGTTGTGCATGCGTGTTTTACAGTAGGTTGTTAGCTTGTGCCTTAGCCTTTTAATGTAAACATACTGCATTTATTCTGTTTTCTATTCTAAAAAAAATAAAAAATTATCCGTATCTACACATATTGGGGGAATCGAAATCAAGTATCTCATGAATGCATGTGTGTGTTTTCTAATCAAGCTATTAGCTTATGCCTTGATTTATAATGCAAACAAATTTTATTTATTATGAATTTTTATTACTTTTAATTTTAATTTTTTAAATAAATAAGTAAACTAGATAGAGCAAAAAAAAAAGGTGTCTACATTAAGGTTAGCCTTAGGAGAAGCTATGTGAAATAGAGTAGTGAGTGTTTGTTTCGTAGTGGCAATTGTTGTAACTTTCAAAGATTTGTTTAATTAAAAAAGTGGAGTGATTGGTAAAGATGACCTTGTCCTCAACAAGTGGAGGTTAGAAGAGTGGACTAATGTACAAGACAAAGCCGTTATAAATCTATTGCCTAATCTTATTGCTCGTTACTCTTTTATTTTTCATACAATTTATTTATTTTTACAATTGTTTACTTGTGTTTCTTAATGAAATTTCATCAATACCAATCAAAAGGGAATCTTTCAAAATTCATTATGAATACATTATAATTGCCAACTAGCCAATCATTATGAATTGCAAATATACAAAATATTAAATAACATTTCATGACCTTACCCTCATGAATTGTTATTCACACCCTAATCACTTTACCAAATGGAATAAAGTAGGATTTAAATTGTAATTTTACAAGAATGTAATAGAGCTATAATAATTATTAAAAATCTATTATATTATTTAGTTAACATAGAGATAAAGTAAGGAATTGATTAGAATAAAAACAAAATACCCTTTATACCTTTAGTAATAGCAGAATATTTATTACGTTCTTTACAATGGGTAGACAACATCTAATGATGGAGGTGTCTCCAAGGTAAGGGTACTTATGAAAAGACGATGAATAGGCCATTAAATAGTAATTCATGCAGGTGTTTAAAATGTAACTAAACATTGTAATAGCGGCATCACAAATGAGGGAGAGAATGGAACAACTATTTCTTTCAAGTGAACATGCACTTAATGGCTTATTTATTTACCTTTACACAAATGCCATTACAATTAAAACACCACTACCATATAAGATAGTAAGTTTGCAGCTAACTCCTATCATTAATATTAATGATGTGGCCTCTTTAAAGGGTATAATTAATATTTTACTTTTAGTCTACGTAATTTTTTATATTATTTTTACAAAAATTAAAAAATATAATAGATATGTAATAGCTATTTTATGTCTATTCCATTTTGACTGAATAATGATTCAATTCCCCCTTTATTTTATTCAATGAAGTGAACGGGCCATTGTAAAATATATTAGGGACAACACCTAATTCACCCTTAACAAAGTTGATAGATGGTTAGCTCAAATTGAGGCTACCTGTTGATCCATGGACATGCTCAAGGGATGTTGAGGGGGTTTTGGCCCCTACACTAAAAAAAGAATTAATTATTATTAAGTATAATTAAGTGGCTAAGTTTACAACATACTATTGTGAACATAAGGTTATGAGTTCAAATTTCATAGTAATCATTTTACTTTTTCAAAGCATATTCATTTTTTATCTCTTATTAAGTGGTTTTCATTATCTTTTTGTTTTTTTTTACCTCGATATATGATAAAATTATATTTTATTTATTAAAAATATAGTTAACTACATAAATCCTCATTAAATTCCATTTATTTATTAACATTTATACTATTAATGGCATTGTCAATGCTACAATAGTTTTGGTCTTACCATGTAGAACATTAATTAATAGTAAAAGTCATATTTCTCAATATATTAATATTCTGTTTTCACAATTAGTATTATAAAAATAAATAAGTATTATTTGAAAATAATTGTCCACTTACTTATAATAAAAATGATAGTTTTGTAACATTATTTTATAAAATCATCTTAAAAAATTATAGAATACTTTACTTTACTTTACTTTATGTTGCTCTACTTGTACTATTTCTTTATATATATATATATATATGTAATCCATTTTATTGATAATGAATTTTGAGGTTTCAATCAATAATGTATTCTATTTGATAAACTTCTATCTATAGTTAAAATAGTGCTTTTATGGAAATTGGTTATAAGAGACAAACTTTATCTGATTTTTTATGATCTCATCATAAAATTCTAACCAAATTAGGAAAAGTTTTATTGGAAGCTCTAAATCTAATTGTTAGAAAATTTCGAGATACCACACCTTATATAATGATGAATGCCCTCAAGAATTTGTAAAATATATTACTCAAGGGGCCTTAGAGAAATTGCAGTTTCATAATGAATACACTGCATGCAAGAAGTGGGAGGCTCAGGGGCAATGCCTTATGAAATAGTCCATAAATCAAGCAGGTTTGCTGGTCTTCCACGGGGTAATTTTAGAAAAGGGATTGAACAATAGTGATGAACTGCTGATCAGGGTGTGGAGTCGTGCTTGTGTGTACGTCACTTCCTAATGTCTCTACCTAATAGAGTCCCGTTATTGTACTCTCGGACATGTGATAGGTCGACTGGGAGGATGTTTGACTTGGTCTTAGCCTTATGGTCTTGGTCTTCTTAGACATAAGTGATAAATAGTGCCAAACTAGATATTAAATTAATTAGTTAATATACAAAAGCATGTCCTACGATAGCATAACACTTATATTGTAATATCTATTTGCAGATTCTCTAATATTATATCTTGACTGTAGATCACACATTATAAGTGTAAACACCCTATTTTTGCCCTAGGAATCAATAATTCTCAAAAATAATCAATTTTCAATTTTTCCCAATTTTTCCAATTTTTCTCTAATTTACCAAAAATAATAAAAATATTCAAAAAATAAAAATAAATAGGAAAACACATCAAATTTGAAAAAATGATATCAGAAATGGCAATAATAAATAATAAACAATTTTTACAAAATTTGGAATTTTCAAAAAATAGAAAAAAATAGAAAAATCGCATTGCATATATGCAATTTGCGAAATTAGAAAAATCAGGAAAGTGGGCTAGCTCAGCTGGTTCGGACCATGGGCTAAGGCGCGGTGCGGGTGCGAGGTCGCAGGTTTGAAACACGGGGGAAGCATTTTCCGCGTTTTGCGATTTTTTCCATTTACTCAGGACACGTGGCAACATCTAATTGGCTGGAGGAAGCGCACGCGCCAGGCGCGTGATCGTCTCCTACCTCGAGCCCGAGATCGCTGGCGGAAGGAAAAATTCGTATTTCGGCCGTTTCGATTCGATTTTTTGCACAAATCCAACAGATCTTCAGCATAAATAAGATAAACATTATCTAATTGGAATCAAATCGCAACAAATCGAGGGATTGACACAAATCGGAGTTGGTTTTTCTAACCGAAAATCCGATTAGCTTCAATCGGAGGAAATCCGAGCTTATCCAACTCGGTTTCAAGTGCCTATAAATAGAGGAGGAGGGGAGGAAGCAAAAGCACGAATCAAAATTGAGAGAAAGTGAGGAAAGAGTGCAAATCGGAGAGCATCGGAGGAGACAAAAACCGCGAAGCACCGGCCGGAGTTGAACCACCACCAGGAGGTGATCTGGGAGCAAACCACCGCCACCATTGGATTCAGCAACCTCGAGAAGCTAGGATTCGACACCTCACCCGCTGCAAAAGGCCACCGGAAAGCTGTGAACGAGCCTTCCCCGTCGCCGTATCCGACCGATCCGACCCGACCCGATTCGACCCGACCGACCCGACCCGAATCTAGGTAAGTCGGATTTTTCGGATTTTTCATTTAAGTAATTTATTTTGTTTTGTTTATTTATTTATTCCGAATTGTTTTATTATTTATTATTTGTTATTTAGTTATTTGTTTTTATTTTCAATAAATAGGAAAATGTAGAAATTAGATTTTTCTAGAATTTAATAATGTAGAAAAATAATAAATAAGGAAAAAAATAATAATAAAAGTATATAAAAAAATAAAAATAAAGAAAATAAAAAATGTAGAAAAGTAATAAAAATATTAGGAAAATAATAATAAAATTTTAGATTTCAAAATAGGATAGATAAAATCATAAAAATCATAAAAAATCATAAAAAATCATAAAAATCATAAAAAATCACAAAAAAATCATAAAAAAATCATAAAGAATCTTAAAAAATCAAGAAAATCATAAAAAATTCAAACATTATAAAAGAATCATAAAAAAATGAGTTTTAGTACTTAGAAAAATCCCTTTTTTCAAAATAAATCCAAAAATTGATGTTTTCCCTAAAAATCATTTTCAAAAATTAGATTAAAGCTTAGGCTTAGATTTTTTAGAAAAAAATCCCAAAAATGGTAAAAACATAAATCAAAATAGGTTTCAAAAAACTAAAATTTACAAACAAACTTAAAGTTTTCAGAAAAGCGAACTACGACTTGTTTGATCCTAAGTAGCAGGTACGTAGGCACCCATCCGGGTCAACCCATAAAATGAATAATCCTTTTCTTATAATAATTCAAAAACATAATAAAAAGTAACAGAAACACAATAAAAACACATTTCTAAAGAGGAACAATTTCAGGATATTAGGTGGTAACCGTAAGGTTTTAATAGGTTAGCCTCCGGACTTAGAAACTCTGGTTTTCCCTTTTCCTCTTTTCAAAAACGAGAAGAGGAAATAACGTCGACTAGTGGTCCAAATTAAGACTAATCCGCTCCTTTAGTCTTAATTCAACATTTCCCAACGACAGTTGGGTGGCGACTCCAAAAAAAAAAAAATCAAACGAAATTCCTAACTCAAGTCGAGGATCTATATTAGATGAGCATAGGGTCTAGTCTAGATCGGATTAGGAATGGGAATTCAAAAAATAGACTCGACAGGATGACGACTCCACTGGGGACCCATGCTAGTAGGCTAGCCACCTGAATCTCTTCAAATTGTTATCTTTAAGAAATGTGTTTCATTCTTTTTACTCTATTGCTAACCTTTCAGGGTTTATTTAGATTTTCAGTTTTTCTTTACTGTGGGGGTTTGCATGCATATCTGTGTGAGTTGATACGGTCGAACCCGGGCCGTCCTAGAAACCTAAGACAGGGAGCCATTGTGTAGGTTTCGGGCGAAGTGAGTTGATTCACCGTTCGAGACCGATTAGGCTACCCTACCCTATGCTTTGATATGGCCTGAGATCCATTTCTTCGAGAATGTGGGAGGCCATAGAGCTCGAGAACCAATTAGAACCAACCTACTTGCATACATAACATCATAAGGGGTTGACAATTGAATGACAATGTAATGGTTTGTTATTTTGTCCTTGGAGTTCAGGACCATTTCCTTGTAATGTTTTCGTAGTTTTGTCTGTAACTAGGCTATTTCTTATTGTAATAGATGGCTAGCAGTGCAGTCGACCATCTCCTCCGCAAAGAAATACGGGTGTACAAACCTTTGGACCCAAAGTTGGTACTGGACCATTGGTTTACTTTGTACAACCCGGAGGAGCAGGCCTTCATCCAGCAAAGATCGGCCCCATACTCTCACTGACAAAGATAGAGGTGAATTTGCCTTTAGTCCGGGCCATGCTCCAATTATGGGAAATCGAGCCCGCTGCTTTCTTTATCGGGCCGCATGAGATCACCCCTACCTTGGAGGAGTACACCCAGTTGCTACAGGCTCCAGCACTAACTGATCAGATCTACATTCTAGACCTAGAGGCCGGGCCAGCCGGTACGTTCAGCAGATTATTAGGCATCCGTAAGATAGCAGTCAACAAAGCCCTAGCAGACTGTAATGGATATTGCATACGGTTGGATGATTTAGAAGCATGGTTCATCGCCCGAGAGGACAATGGGGATAGAAAGGACGTCCTTTGTGGGGACCCTACGACTTATAGATAGAGAAGAGTGAACGCCTTCATCTTGACGACCTTCGCCACCATACTGTTCCCCACCGGGACCTTCTATATTCACTACAGGGTTGCAGAACTGGTAGTCCAATTCCTGGAGGGAAGATCCTACATCCCGGCTCTACTGGCTGAACAGATGTAGAATTTAAACTTCCTCAAGAAAAAAGGCCATGGGATCCTTTGCTCCAGCCTCAACCTTCTGCTAATATGGTTTGTAAGCCACCTCAAATGCTTCGGGCTGAACATGGTTAGGAAAACCCTAGCCCAACAGGTGGATCTGGTGGATTCATGTATAGAAAAGGTAAAGCTACCCGACGACCTTACCAGCCACAGTTGGGTAGAGCTGCTTAGGAGCTTCAATGCCGAAGATATTCTATGGACAGCCAGGTGGAGTTGCTGTAACAAAATCATCTTGACCTGCAGAAACTTCCAAGCAGTGCCTTTAATCGGAATCAGCGGATGTATCGGATATCACCCGAACTCAGTGGTCCGCCAGTTCGGCACTATCCAAGACATAGTTTATCGGCCCTCGGTACAAGCAGTTACCTTTGAGTATCAAGATCCGAACCTGTTAGTAGCTGAGAAGTTTGTGAAGCTGGCAGAGGTCAAAGCACTTTGGGAAGCCAGAATTGAAAGCCCGAATGTGAACCTCGGGGAATTAGATGGCGAAGTGGGAAAGCACCGAGCCACCAGAGAGTTTGTAATCCACCAGCTATACCAGACAGGGGAAAGAGCATATCGGGTTCCAAACGTCACCCAACCGAGACCAGACAAGATCAACCCAGAGACAGAAGTATACTTGGAGCAGGTCAGGGCCCGAATGGAGGTATACTTTGAAGCTGCGGATCATAAGAAAGACATCTGGAAGGGACGTTTCAAAGAATCCGACTAAAGGAACAATGCCTTAGAAGCACAATTGGAGAAATGCCAAGCCAAAGTCAAGGAATTGGAAGCCGCCATCAGTGGGAAGTCTGAGCCTCCACAACAGAAGACTAAAAGAACTAGGAAGTAGATCTTTATTTGTAATATTTCGTTTTGGAACTCCAGAATTCTCACTATTAATAAAAGTAAAGTTTCAATATTACATTGTCAATTAGTTGTCAACCCTTTTTACTTTTAGCATCCGCGTGGCACATGCATATCATTCGTGCATTCATTACACTAAAAGCAAAACAAAATGCGAACCCAAGTATCAAAATAGCTTCCAAACAATCGAACCCTCCTAGAAGCCTAGTTCTCACGTGCTCAAGAACAAAAATGGCCAACAGTAGTGACAACCGCAACAACACCAATGCTGAAGCTGCCTCAGACTCTAGGATCATGTCCCTACAACAAACAGTCCAACAACTGGCTGCCTAGGTTCACCTCTTAACTGAAAGCATCGGCCTCCTGCGCAACACTCAGCCAACCCAGGAAGAGTATTCAGGGGCCAGAAAGGGAAAAGCAGTGGAGGGACAGCCTCCGGAATATGAGGAGATCAATTCCCACCTTAACCCGGCTTTTGAATATGAGCCAAAAGTCAACCAGGGGCCGACCTCTGACGACCTGAAGAGGGAAATGGAAGAGAGGCAGAAAGAGATGGAGAAACGACTTTTCCAGTAGCTCCATGACAAGATGAGAACCATTGAGGGCCCTGATGGTTTTGAACAAGCCGGAATCACTAATCTGCCAACATACAGGGAGAGATATACCCTGAAAAGTTCAAGACCCCAGATTTCGAAAAGTATGATGGGACCGGCTGCCCCAAAATGCATACCAGGCTATATGCTAGAAAATGAGCAAGTATGCTCAATACGACCAGCTCATGCTTCAGACGTTCCAAGACAACCTCACAGGCCCTGCACTGGCCTGGTATGCCCACCTGGACTTCAACATTGTCAACACTTGGGAGAAGCTAGCCCGGGCATTTTATGACCAATATAAGTTCAATATTGAAGTCGCCCCATCTGTAATCGACCTGGGAAGTCTCCAGAAGAGACATGCTGAGCCGTTCAAGGAATATGCTCAGCGCTGGAGAGCCCAGGCCGCTAGGGTAGCAACCCCGATATCTGAGAAGGAATTGACATCCATATTTGTCAATACCTTGAACAAGACCTACTTTTCACACCTGGTGGGCCAGACCTCGTCCAGTTTTGCAGAGGTAGTGGCTGCGGGGTGTAGGATTGAGAACGCCATCACCACCGGTAGACTCCAAACAATGGAGCCTCCTAGGGTCACACCGACACAAAGGCCTGTGGGAGGAAACAGAGCTAAAGAGTCCACTGTCAGCACGGTCCACTCCGGTAAAGCAGAAAAGGCCGGGACTCGTGTTACATTTCAGACCACGAGTACCTCAGTCCAGCAACCCACAACGGGTCAAACTCAGGCTGTCAAGGTCCCAAGGCAGTTCACTCCAATCCCCATCCCACTCAGTCAAGACTTCGCTCGGTTGAGGGCAGACAACTTGATTAGTTTCGAGATCCCCAATGACAGGTACAAGCCTAAGAACTTTGACTCAAATCTCAAGTGTGACTACCACATGGGTCAGGAGGGGCATTCCACAGATAGGTGCTGGAGGCTCCGACACAAAATCCAAGATTTAATTGATGCAGGAATCATATAATTGGATTTCGCGAACACCCCGGCACCCAATGTCAACACCAACCCCCTGCCCAATCATAGGCCCGCCATTAATATGATTACATCTGAGGAGTCGGTTCCCAAAGAAGCCCTGAAGACCGAGCCACAGAAGAAGCAATCCCGCCAAGCTCCAGAAGAGACTCCAAAAACACACATTAAGAAGAGATGGTTAGCGAGAGACCCAACCGTTGGCACGTTGGGAGAATCACACGGGAGATTTCAGTACTTGGTAAACTATTCTTATACCCCGACTGAACAAGGGCCACCTAGCGGATGGGGACCATAATTTGAGAAAGAAGACAACCCGGCAAAGGAAGAGGGGAAGATTGTCAACACGATCAACTCTCATCAGAAGCCCAGGGTTATACAATGCTATGTGGGACAGTCAGCTAAGGTACAAATCCCAAGAAAAAGATATGTATTCAACGTTCCCATACCGACAGGGAATTACAAGGCTGCACCGTTCGACTATCGGGCCCTCGAACAAGAGCGACCTCCTATAGTGGGAGGCATCACGCGCTCTGGGAGATTATACGATCCAAAGTATAAAGGCCTGACTGAAGAGCCCACCGTGGAAAAAGGGGAAGAAGAGGAAGAAGGACTTGCTGCATTCACGAAGATGGTTAAGGCCAGTGAATACAAGATCATGGAACAATTAAATAAAGTTCCAGCGCAGATATCGCTCATGGGCCTTCTCACAACATCCGAACCTCACAGGGAAGCACTCTTTAAAGTGCTGAAAAGGATTCAGGTCCCGGAAGGTATCGCTACAGACAAATTGGGTCACGTGGCGAACTCCATCTTCGCAATGGACCAAATATCCTTCTCACCGGAAGAGCTAGGGGAAGAGGGAGACCAACATACCAAACCACTGTTCGTAGTGGTCAGGTGCAATGACACCATTGTCTCCCGGGTACTTATCGATAACGGATCATCTCTCAACGTTTTCCCATTGGCAACGCTCGACTTATTGGGGGTCAATCCAAGCAATTTAAAACCCAGCTCCACAGTAGTCAGAGCTTTTGACCGGTCCAAAAGAGACATAGTAGGGGAGGTGAGCCTACCGGTGGAAATCGGTCCACAAACATTCCACATCTCCTTCCAGGTCCTCGATATCCCAAGATCCTTTAATTTGCTCTTGAGACGACCTTGGATACATGCTGCTGGAGCCATACCCTCTAGTTTCCACCAAAGGGTTAAATTCATCGCAAACGGGCAGATAGTCACCATACTGGGCGAGCAGGATTACGCCATATACAAAGAGACTGCCATACCTTATATTGGGGAAGAAGGTTCAAAAGACCTAGGGTTGTAGATTTTCAATGAAGTAAACATGGTGACCAGCAAGGAGGGCCATTAGTTTAAAGAGGGGCAGCACGGGACGTTTGGACTGGGGTACATTCCTACTGCCGCGGAAGAAGCACTAGCAAAAGGTGTCAGAGGCAGAATGAAGGGGAAGCTGATCGACACCCAGATGTGCATCCCACCTCTCCAACAATCTTTCCGAAAGGCAAACGTCAGTCAAGAGCTCTGGATAAATGAGGAGGACGACAGCAAAGGGAAATCAACTCCCCGCACGTCTAACCAGCATCCGGCTCTCAACAATTGGTTTTGTTATCCTATTAGTAGCGCTAGGTTAGCTCAAGAGTAGAGAAAGATTATTAAACAAATTTTATTGAGACTATTTATCGAATTCCATTGCAGTTTGTTTTTTTTTTCTTATATATATATATGCTTTCATTTTACTCAGATCTCCTACCATCGAACATCAGGGATATTTCGCGCAGGTAGAAAGTAAAAATGCTGATATCGTTTCCAACGCTGTTGGGTCAGTTGTTGAAGGCGATATTTTAGACCACGAAATAATATAAGGAAATTGGCTAAAACATGAACAAAGAGGAATCTCGATCAACGAGCTTATGGAGACAGTAAATTTAGGAAGCATGGGAAACCTTAAGAACCTCAAAATCGGGACCAATTTAAGTGCCGAGCAAAAACGTGAGATAACCAAGCTATTAGCGGAATATGCAGATGTGTTTGCCTGGTCGTATGGTGACATGCCAGGGCTAGACCAGTCAATAGTAGTTCACAGGCTTCCCACAAAGGAAGATGTCAAACCTAAAAAACAAAAACTAAGAAGATTTAGGCCGGATATCTTACTGAAAATCAAAGAAGAAGTCAAGAAACTGCTAGAAGTAGGGTTCATTGAAGTATCCGACTACCCAGAGTGGGTAGCAAATATAGTCCCCGTCATGAAAAAGAATGGAAAAGTACGCGTATGCGTAGACTTTCAGGACTTGAACCAAGCCACGCCAAAGGATAACTTCCCCCTACCTCATATTGATGTTCTAGTAGACAACACTGCAGGAAACCATCTTTTCTCATTCATGGACGGTTTCTCAGGATATAATCAAATAAAAATGGCTGAAGAAGATAAAACCAAAACGACTTTCATCACAACATGGGGAACTTTCTGTTACAAAGTCATGCCCTTCGGTTTGAAGAACGCCAGGGCGACGTATCAGAGAGCCATGGTCACAATACTTCACGACATGATGCATCGTGAGGTGGAAGTATATGTCGACGACATGATAGCCAAATCTAAAGAAGGAGAAAGCCATATAGGTATCCTGAGAAAATTGTTCAAACGACTGAGAAAGTTCTAGCTTAAGTTAAACCCAGAAAAATGTACTTTCGGGGTCACAACGGGGAAATTGTTAGGGTTTGTCATAAGCTAGGAGGGCATTAAAATCAACCCTGACAAGGTAAAATCTATATTAGAGTTACCTTCCCCACGCTCCGTTAAAGAAGTAAGAAGCTTACTGGGAAGATTAAATTACATAGCTCAATTTATCTCACAGCTCACCGACAAATGCCGACCACTATTCCGTCTGTTGAAGAAGAACGCCGCAATAGAATGGGACAACGAATGCGAAGAGGCATTCAGGACAATCAAGGACTACCTTATAAAACCTCCAGTCTTGATAGTCCCGAAACAAGGAAAGCCCTTATTCTTATACCTCACTATACTCCCTGAATCCATGGGATGTGTGCTAGGGTAGAAAGATGATGAAGGAAGAGAGCGTTCCATATACTATCTGAGCAAGAAGTTCACGGACGGGGAACAGAGGTACTCGGAGGAGGAGAAGACGTGTTGTGCGTTAATTTGGGTCATGCATCGGCTAAGGCAATACACCCTGTACTACCATATCGAGCTGTTGACAAGACACGATCCCTTGAAATACTTGGCAGAGAAACCAGCCTTGATAGGGAGAATTTCTAAGTGGCAAATGCTCCTATCCGAGTTCGACATCACATACATGAATCAGAACTCAATGAAAGGGCAAGCCTTAGCCGACCAATTGGCGGAACACCCTGTCGAAACAGATTCCCAAGAACTACAGGCCCAGTTTCCAAACGAGAATATATTGACAATGGAGGATATGCCAGAAGAAGACTTTGGGGTAGAGCAGAATGCTACATGGAAACTGTTTTTCGATGGAGCCGCTAATGTATTCGGTTGTGGGGTTGGGGCAGTATTGATATCCCCGGACGGCACTCAATTCCCTGCAGCGACGAGACTTACATTTGCCTATACCAATAATATCGCAGAATATAAAGCATGTATTCTTGGCCTCAAAATGGCCTGCCAAATGGGAATCCGCGAATTAGAGGTATACGGAGATTCGTCGCTCATCATACTACAGACAAGAGGGGAATACAAGACTAAAGACCCCAAACTGGTACCGTATCATCAACACTTGACAGAGCTAATTGAGGAATTCAAGGCAATCACTTTCACATACATCCCGAGAACTCAGAATCAGTTCGTAGATGCACTAGCCACACTAGCATCTATGATCCAGATAATAGGAGGAGCCGAAGTTCAACCGATGAAAATAGACATCGAAAGTCGGCCCGCCTACTGTTTAACAATTGAAAAGATACAAGATAACAAACCCTGGTATCACGATATCAAGACCTTTCTCCAAGAAGGTAAATACCCCGAAATGGCTAGCAAGAATGACCAAAGAACACTTAGAAGGTTAGCAAGCCATTTCCTATTAAGTGGGTCTATTCTCTACAAAAGATCAGTTGATACCACCTTGTTAAGATGTGTGGACAAAGATGAAGCACGCAAACTGATGAAGGAAGTACATGAAGGAGTATGTGGACCTCATATGAATGGCTACATGTTGGCCCGAAAAATCATGAGGTTGGGATATTATTGGTTAACCATGGAATCAGATTGCATAAAATATGTCAAGTATTGTCATCTATGTCAAGTCTACGCAAACCGGATAAATGCTCCGCCCAACGAGCTACATTTGTTATCGGCACCATGGCCATTCTCCATGTGGGGAATCGACATAATAGGCCCTATCACTCCAACAGCATCTAACGGCCATAGATTTATACTGGTAGCGATTGATTACTTTACCAAGTGGGTAGAAGCTTCATCATACACCAATGTCACAAAAGGGGTAATAGTCCGCTTCTTAAAAAGGGACATAATAGCCCGATACGGAGTTCCTGAGTCCATCATCACCGACAACGGTACCAATCTCAACAACAAATCGATGATAGGTTTATGTCAACAATTCCACATAAACCACCGAAATTCAACTCCCTACCGACCTCAAATGAACAGGGCAGTAGAAGCAGTTAATAAAAATATCAAAAAGATCATCGAGAAAATGACAACAACTTACAAAGATTGGCATGAAATGTTACCGTTTGCTCTCATGGCTTATAGGACTTCAATAAGAACATCCACAGGAGCTAGCCCTTACTCATTGGTATATGGTACTGAAGCAGTGATACCAGTTGAAGTTGAGATACCATCATTCAGAATCTTGTCGGAAAGTCAGTTAACCGAATCAGATTGGGTAAAGAAGAGGCTTGATCAGCTGAATCTGATTGATGAAAGAAGACTTACCGCATTATGTCATGGTTAGTGTTATCAACAAAGAATGGCCCGAGCATTTAACAAGAAGATGAGACCTCGGTACTTTAAAGAGGGGGATCTGGTACTAAAGAAGGTTCTCCCGAATGCCCAAAACTCTAGAGGAAAATTCACCCCAAACTATGAAGGCCCCTATGTGGTGAAAAAGGTTCTGTCAGGAGGTGCTTTGATATTAACTTAGATGGATGGTCTAGAATTGAGAGACCCCATTAACACAGATGCTGTAAAGATATACTATCCTTAGGCAAGGGAATTGAAATTTTGCCAATGTTTATGAAAGCCAATGTTCGATACAAATTTCGTTGAGTCGAGTTTTTATTTTTTACAAGCAAAGTTAATATCCTTGAATGGTCAATAAATCCAAATCAATTCGCACCATAACAAATATTCTTAAACACATCACCCACCATTTCACCAATGAAAGATAAACACTAAAATGATAATGAATCTTGATATGGTTTGTGATATAATCCTATCTATTTTTGAGCATTAAAACTGAGCGTGTTATTAGGATAACATTACCGTCAAAAGAGCATTGTGTATAAAGAAAGGGAGCACATCAAAATTGTCGACCTTGTGTCAAGATAAGAAGAAATGAAGCAGAAGCAAACCAGCTTGAAGGTTCGGTTGTTTGGTTGCTATCCACGATAAAACTGGCAAGCACATTAAAAAAATAATAACTGTCATGAAAGGCATCACATCATTTAGGTCGGGCCGTAGAAAGCATATTCGGAAGTACAAGATGAGTCAGCCCGTAGTAGGGCACTTGTCTGAACATGCCCTTTAATAGGGTAGTCAGCCCAAAAAGGGGCACTTCCCTAGATCTCTTCCAAGGTCGGTCTATAAAGACGCCTTCCTAGATATCATTTTTATATTAGGTTAGTCAGCCCATAGGGGGCACTTTCCTAAAAACTTTGTCCTCAAGGTCAGCCTATAGGGGACACTTTTTGAGGCAAATTCAAATCTAGGTTAGTCAGCCCATAGGGGGCACTTTCCTAAAAACTTTGTTCTCATGGTTAGCCCATCGGGGGCACTTTTTGAGACAAATTCAATCCTAGGTTAGTCAGCTCATAGGGGGCACCTTCCTAAACTTTGTTCTCATGGTCAGCCCATAAGGGGCACTTTTTGAGACAAGTCCAATCCAGGTTAGTCAGCCCATAGGGGGCACTTTCCTAAAAACTTTGTCCTCATGGTCAGCCCATAGGGGGCACTTTTTGAGGCAAATTCAAATCTAGGTTAGTCAGCCCATAGGGGGCACTTTCCTAAAAACTTTGTTCTCATGGTTAGCCCATCGGAGGCACTTTTTGAGACAAATTCAATCCCAGGTTAGTCAGCCCATAGGGGGCACTTTTTGAGACAAATTCAAATTTAGGTTAGTCAGCCCATAGGGGGCACTTTCCTAAACTTTGTTCTCATGGTCAGCCCATAGGGGGCACTTTTTGAGACAAGTCCAATCCAGGTTAGTCAGCCCATAGGGGGCACTTTCCTAAAAACTTTGTCCTCATGGTTAGCCCATAGGGGGCACTTTTTGGGGCAAATTCAAATCTAGGTTAGTCAGCCCATAGGGGGCACTTTCCTAAAAACTTTGTTCTCATGGTCAGCCCATCGGGGGCACTTTTTGAGACAAATTCAATCCCAGGTTAGTCAGCCCATAGGGGGCACTTTCCTAAACTTTGTTCTCATGGTCAGCCCATAGGAGGCACTTTTTGAGACAAATTCAAATCTAGGTTTGTCAGCCCATAGGGGGCACTTTCCTAAAACCTTGTTCTCATGGTTAGCCCATAGGGGGCACTTTTTGAGACAACTCAATTCCAGGTTAGTCAACCCATAGGGGGCACTTTCCTAAAACCTTGTTCTCATGGTCAACCCATAGGGGGCACTTTTTGAGACAAGTCCAATCCAGGTTAGTCAGCCTATAGGGGGCACTTTCCTAAAAACTTTGTCCTCATGGTCAGCCCATAG
Source organism: Laguncularia racemosa (assembly GCA_037954665.1). Lineage (NCBI taxonomy): Eukaryota > Viridiplantae > Streptophyta > Magnoliopsida > Myrtales > Combretaceae > Laguncularia > Laguncularia racemosa. The sequence goes on from JBBMOL010000040.1 coordinate 1,738,241, forward strand.
GGGGCACTTTTTGAGACAAATTCAAATCTAGGTTAGTCAGCCCATATGGGGCACTTTCCTAAAAACTTTGTTCTCATGGTCAGCCCATCGGGGGCACTTTTTGAGACAAATTCAATCCTAGGTTAGTCAGCCCATAGGGGGCACTTTTTGAGACAAATTGAAATCTAGGTTAGTCAGCCCATAGGGGGCACTTTTTGAGACAACTCAATTCCAGGTTAGTCAGCCCATAGGGGGCACTTTCCTAAAACCTTGTTCTCATGGTCAGCCCATAGGGGGCACTTTTTGAGACAATTCAATTCCAGGTTAGTCAACCCATGGGGGGCACTTTCCTAAAACTTTGTTCTCATGGTCAGCCCATAGGGGGCACTTTTTGAGACAATTCAACTCCAGGTTAGTCAACCCATAGGGGACACTTTCCTAAAAATTTGTTCTCATTGTTAGCCCATAGGGGGCACTTTTTGAGACATTTCCATCGTAGGTTAGTCAGCCCATAGGGGCCACTTTCCGAAAAAAAAAATAAAAAAAATATATAAAAAAATCTACCTCATGGTTAGCCCATAGGGGGCACTTTTTGAGGCATTCAATTCAAGGTTAGTCAGCCCATGAGGAGCACTTTCCTAAACTCTCCCGATTAGTCAGCTCTTGGGGCACTTTTCGGAAAATTTCTGCCAAACAGTTGCTAGTCTAACAAGACGCTTCTATTGACAGGTAGCCAGCTCATAAGGGCGCTTCCTGAGTAAATTTTCTTTCCAAGGTTGCAAGTCTGATAAGACGCTTCCTATCATCATTTCTCATACATTCCTACACAATGATGGAGACATGTCCCATCGCCAATTAGTCAGCCCATAAAAGCACTTTTTGGGAAGGAACATTACCTTGAATTGTTAGGAACATCTTCAATTGTAGGATTATTAGCTCTTGGAGCATTTTCCTACCAAAAATCCATTCAAGAGGCCAAAAATGGTGTCTTTTGTTAATCTTTGTGGTTAAGTTTTCCAAACTTTACCACAAAGAGGGGTAGCTGTAAACACCCCATTTTTGCCCTAGGAATCAATAATTCTCAAAAATAATCAATTTTCAAATTTTCCCAATTTTTTCCAATTTTTCTCTAATTTACCAAAAAAAATAAAAATATTCAAAAAATAAAAATAAATAGGAAAACACATCAATTTAAAAAAAATGATATCAGAAATGGTAATAATAAATAATAAACAATTTTTACAAAATTTGGAATTTTCAAAAAATAGAAAAATCGCATTGCATATATGCAATTTGCGAAATTAGAAAAATCAGGAAAGTGGGCTAGCTTAGTTGGTCCGGACCATGGGCTAAGGCGCGGTGCAGGTGCGAGGTCGCAGGTTCGAAACGTGGGGGAAGCAGTTTCCGCGTTTTGCGATTTTTTCCATTTACCCAGGACACGTGGCAGCTTCTGATTGGCTAGAGGAAGCGCACGCGCCGGGCGCGTGATCGTCTCCTACCTTGAGCCCGAGATCACTGGCGGAAGGAAAAATTCATATTTCGGCCGTTTCGATTCGATTTTTTGCACAAATCCAACAGATCTTCAACATAAATAAGATAAACATTATCTAATTGGAATCAAATCACAACAAATCGAGGGATTGACACAAATCGGAGTTGGTTTTTCTAACCGAAAATCCGTTCAGCTTCAATCGGAGGAAATCCGAGCTTATCCAACTCGGTTTCAAGTACCTATAAATAGAGGAGGAGGGGAGGAAGCAAAAGCACGAATCAGAATTGAGAGAGTGAGGAAAGAGTGCAAATCGGAGAGCATCGGAGGAGACAAAAACCGCGAAGCACCGGCCGGAGTTGAACCACCACCAGGAGGCGATCTGGGAGCAAACCACTGCCACCATTGGATTCAGCAACCTCAAGAAGCTAGGATTCGACACCTCACCCGCTGCAAAAGGCCACCGGAACGCCGTGAACGAGTCTTCCCCGCCGCCGTGTCCGACCGATCCAACCCGACCCGATTCGACCTGACCGACCCGACCCGCGCACCGACCCAGATCCAGGTAAGTCGGATTTTCCGGATTTTTCATTTAAGTAATTTATTTTGTTTTGTTTATTTATTTATTCTGAATTGTTTTATTATTTATTATTTGTTATTTAGTTATTTAGTTATTTGTTTTTATTTTCAATAAATAGGAAAATGTAGAAATTAGATTTTTCTAGAATTTAACAATGTAGAAAAATAATAAATAAGGAAAAAATAAAAAATATATATATAAAAAATAAAAACAAAGAAAATAAAAAATGTAGAAAAGTAATAAAAATATTAGGAAAATAATAATAAAATTTTAGATTTCAAAATAGGATAGATAAAATCATAAAAATCATAAAAAATCATAAAAATCATAAAAAATCACAAAAAAAATCATAAAGAATAGTAAAAAATCATAAAAAATCAAGAAAATCAGAAAAATCATAAAAATCATAAAAAATTCAAACATTATAAAAGAATCATAAAAAAAATGAGTTTTAGCACTTAGAAAAATCCCTTTTTTCAAAATAAATCCAAAAATTGATGTTTTCCCTTAAAATCATTTTCAAAAATCAAATTAAAGCTTAGGCTTAGATTTTTTAGAAAAAAATCCCAAAAATGGTAAAAACATAAATCAAAATAGTTTTCAAAAAACTAAAATTTACAAACAAACTTAAAGTTTTCAGAAAAGCGAACTACGGCTTGTTTGATCCTGAGTAGCAGGTACGTAGGCACCCATCCGAGTCAACCCATAAAATGAATAATCCTTTTCCTATAATAATTCAAAAACATAATAAAAAGTAACAGAAACACAATAAAAACACATTTCTAAAAAGGAACAATTTCAGGATATTAGGTAGTAACCGTAAGGTTTTAATAGGTTAGCCTTCGGACTTAGAAACTCTGGTTTTCCCTTTTCCTCTTTTCAAAAACGAGAAGAGGAAATAACGTCGACTAGTGGTCCAAATTAAGACTAATCCGCTCCTTTAGTCTTAATTCAACATTTCCCAACGACAGTTGGGTGGCGACTCCAAAAAAAAAAAAAAAATCAAACGAAATTCCTAACTCAAGTCGAGGATCTATATTAGATGAGCATAGGATCTAGTCTAGATCGGATTAGGAATGAGAATTCAAAATTAGACTCGACAATAAGCATAGAGCTAAAGCTATTTTAAGCAAGGTGAACATCAAATGAACTCTCTTTTCCTTCCCTTTGCTCTTCATATTACAACTTTTGTAACTTTATTTTATCGTATTGGTTGTTAGATATATACTTGGGAGAAACGAAGAAAGAAAAAAAAATCACATGATGATTCCAAAGAGCAGTTGAAAAAAAACAAAAACACTCATTGCTCTATTTCACATAGCTTCTCCTAAAGCTAACCTTACTATAAATACCCTATTTTTACTCTATCTAGTTTATTTATTTATTTAAAAAGTTAAACTAAAAAGTAATAAAAAAATTGGAATAAATTCAATTTGTTTGCCTTACAAATTGTAGCACAAGCTAATAGCTTGATTAGAAAATACACACATGCATTCATGAGAGACCCGAGTTGGACTCCCCCAATGTGTGTAGACACGCATATTTTTTTTTCCTTAAGAATGGAAGATGGAATAAATGTAATCTATTTACATTAAAAGATTGACACACAAGCTAATGGCCTATTGTAAAACACATATGCACAACAAGAGAGGAAACTTGTGATCCACCCCCTTATGCATGCGGATGCACAAATTTTTTTTCAAAACAGAAGACATAGGTCAAAATCGAAATAAATCCAATTTGTTTGCATTAAAAGAATGAGGCACAAGCTAATAGTTGTTGGAAATCACACACATCTAGAAAGTGAAGAGACTCAAGGTTAATCCCCCAATGTATCGATGCAAAATTTTTCCTCAAAACAGAAGATGCGGGATAAAACCACATTTTTAGCTTCTTCTATGTGAAGTAACACAATGAGCTTCAAGGTAAACTTCCTCCTCAAGTGACTAGTTTCAGTTGCATTTTCTTTTTTCTTTTTGCCATATCTTTCTATAATCTCAATGAATTAAAGGTAAAATTGCAAAGATTATATGGCCTTCTATGGATTTAAACTCAAAACAAGTCCAAATATATCACCATTCATAGATGAATCTGCACTAAAAAATGGAGGAAAGTAAGATCGCATGAATCATGCTCCAACAAAGCCAATTCAAGTTCAGACCAGGGACCACCATTTTGGAAGTGTTCCATACTCAATCTCGGCAAGAATCAATGTAAAGGAGACAATTTTCATGCACAGCCAAATCAAACCTAAGAATATTCCCTAGACAATTATTAAATTTAATCCGCAAATTCGTGGCTGTGGGAACTTTCCATCTCTAATGCAAACTCCTATTATAAATAGGAGCTCGAGTAAGCCTTTCAAATCTGGACTGAGTATAGAAACACTACCCATTCCCACTTCAATAAAAGAATTCAAAGGTCCCTCTCTCTCTCTCTTTAGGAGTTGATTTCTCTTTGTAGTTTGATTAAGCTCTTCCATTGCATTAAACATGAAATTGATGCCTCCATGAGCTTTCCATTCCTCTTAATTGTCAAAAATTATGAGTGCCACTCCTGAAAACACTTCCGAACATCTTCAATCCCGATACCCTAGACTACTCGGATTAGCTACCATTGGAATAGCCATTCCATCAGTGGCCAACTATTGTGGCATCATTGTCAAATGGTAGAGAAGTCTTCGCCTGTCTAATCTAACGTACTCTACCACCTCAACTGGCTACCTTGGTAGCGATGCAATTATTCTAGTGTTTAGTTACATTATAAATACCAACTAGCCAATCAACATGAATTGCTAATATATAAAATATTAAATAGCAATTCATGACCCACTCCCATGAATCGTTATTCACACCCTGATCACTTCACCAAATGGAATAAAGTACGATTCAAGTTGTAATTTTATAAGAATGCAATAGAGCTACAATAACTATTAAAAATCTATTATTATTTAGTTAATAAAAAAAGAAAGTTAATAGATGGTTAGCTCAAATTGAATCCACTTGTCGATCCATGGACACATCCAAGGGGAGTGGAAGGGGGTTTTGGCCCCTACACTCGAAAAAGAATTAATTATTGTTAAGTATAATTGAGTGGCTAAGTTTACAACATACTATTGTGAACATTGAGTCATGAGTTCAAATTTCATAGTAATCATTTTATTTTTTCAAATCATATTCATTCTTTATCTCTTATTAAGTGGTTTTCATTATCTTTTTGTTTTTTTTTTTTACCTCGATATATAATAAAATTATATTTCATTGATTAAAAATATAGTTAACTATAAAAATCCTCATTATATTTCATTTATTTATTAACATTCATACCATTAATGGCATTGTCAATGCTACAATAGTTTTGGTCTTACCATGTAGAACATTAATAAATAGTATTATAAGCAAAGACGGGGAAGATGTGCAACTTGGTCTTAGCCTTATGGTCTTGGTCATGTTCTTGTTCTTAGCCTTATGGTCTTGGTCTGCCATGTGCTACGCAATCATACGACATGCCGCCACGCTTGACATTAATCAAGTTCGCGAGTTTGAAGCTGATCCGAGTATGAATTTGATTGTGTTTGAATGCGTTTGAAAGATCCAAAGGGAAGACTTTCGGTTCCCTCCAAAGTCAATACAACTAGTTGCACAACGACTTGCTTTCTCCTTTGGAAACTTCCCCCATCGGCGGGCTCTTTTGGCTAGCCGACATATTTTTTCTTCTATTTAAAGCGGCTTCGTCTATCACCTTTCCTTGCAAGTTTTAGATCATCATACAGGATCACTTTTCCTTCTTGATTTCGACATTGATTTGTTTCGACTGTTATTGCAGAGAGCTGAAGCTATTTTAAGCAAGGTGAACATCGAATGAGCTCTCTTTTCCTTCCCCTTGCTCTCCATAGTGCAGCTTTTTTAACTTTATTTTCTTATATTGGTAGTCAGATGTATACTTGGGAAAAACGAAGAAAGAAAGGGGAAAAAGAAAAAAAAACACAGCATGATGATTCCAAAGAGCATTAAAGAAAAAAAAAGGAAAAAAACAAAGAAAGAGAGATGCACCATAGAAGCGTGTACTTTTAACAATTATTATTAGTTTTTTTTTTTTTTGCAATTTAGTATTTGTACTTTTAATTTAATTGTAATTTAATATCTATATTTTCAATTTAGTAAAACTTCAAATGCTAAATTATAACCTATATAAATACTAAATTATAACATATAAAAGTTTATCAATTAAACTATCAACAATTAAAAAACCGAATACTTATAATATGTTTAATTAATTTAAAAAAAAAAAACAAAGAGAGAGAGTAAACTAGAACTTGTATCATCCAATAGGCCAGTGCATGCGTTGAGTACATATGTTGTAAAGAGATTCCTATAACTTTGTTTCTTTGATTTGTAAGGAAAATGGCTAAAAATGGAAAGAAAAGGATGAGGAAGAGAGATGTGCTCAAATTTACTTGGTTAGCTACAAGGTTTGCTATTGGTGACGTTACTTCAATACCAGAAGGTTTCTTCATGGCCGCTGACCTGTACTTTGCTGTAGAGGGGTTGTTTGCTGAACGTTTAGCTGATCATGACAATGCAGAATCTTCCAACACTACATCTGCTAGCTGAAGAAGGGTTATCACCGTCTTACCCTAAATGGCAATAATGTAAAAATGTTTTCACTTGTTATTTGGTTAGCCCGTCTCTCAATCTAGTATCTGGTGCAATTATTATTATTATTATTATTTTGAAAAAGTCAAAGTTCTTAATATGTAAAGAACATCCAACATTTGCTACTATCATAATCACATCAAAACTCTCGTTGGAAAATTTCTTGAATATTTACTTGCTTGTTATTGTTAATTACTGCACTAACCATTTACGACCTTTTATGTTTATGAACTAAACAAATGATGTACCATATAGAATTATATATTTAACATTTACAGCTTAAATTCTAAAGAAGAACCAATCATTTTATCATATTGATAATATTTTGTAGATTTTCTTGCAAAATATTTGGAGACTATAAATAAAAGGGTGTGTTTCAATCGAAAAAATCAAGACTGTGGTCTCAGATACAATAAAGGTGCTTATGAGGTGAAACAACTTAATCATTTTATATTTTCTTTATCAAAAGATTTAACTCCTTTTAACTGAACCCTAGTTCCATAAATGTTAATCATATTGATATTAATATTAAATACTAAACATAATACTTTAAAAATATTCATTGTTAGGAATGTTCAAGATAAGAAGAGAGGAAAATGTGCCCTAGCACTTTTAGGTTGTTCCCATTTGGAACATTCCTTACAATTTTATTTATAAATGCATCAAATGCACTTAAATTTTCTTTTTTATAATATGGTATATTCACATGTGGCGAAATTAATTAGGTTGGTTTCACTCTTTAAGAGTGGAAGATGAAAGTAATAATCTATCTTCTAATTCAATCAAGCTAAAAAAATATTAAAGGATACTAGCAAAATTGAAGTAACTAAAAAACTTATGTCTTGAATAATTGATATCTAAAACTTATCATCATCCATAATCCTTCAATCTGGCAACCATGCCAACAAAACCCCAATAACCAATCACTGCCCACTCTAGCCATGCTTTTTATAATCACTAACCCTACTGATCCTTACCTACAAAAGACGACAAGGGATAAGAGGGGTAAGCTACAAGAGCGCATGATGTAAGCCACTAGGGTGTAAGTGATATAATATAACTAACATGAGTTGCTAGGGTTACATATGATGCTAGTCGACTTACACGTGGTACAAGCAACCTAGTCATGACAACATGCGCCATTAGGGTCCCTATTTTGGCTTGTCCTAATCAAGATGACTCATCTAGGTCTTAGTTCCTCTTGTGGCTAAGGTTAGATGGTTCATCAGTTAAGTGGTATATCGACTTACAAAAGTGGGTTTAGTAATTTGTGGGTCAACTGATCTTTGTCTATTGGTGGTAGGTTTTGATGGCATGTTTGACACTATTAGGTGGTGGTTAAAATTTTTGTTTTGATGGATTGTTCATAAGATCCTAAAATGAAATGGCAATTCCTTATTCGATAGGATTTTCTAACTCTATGGAATAAACTTTCCATTCAACTAATCATGTGATAGGACCTTTATAAGAAATAAAGCCTAAGGGGAAATAAATAACATTTCCATCTATGCTAATGTAATTATAACCAAATTTACTAGGTTTGTCAATATTAAAATAGACATTTATGTCTATTCATGGCCTTAGATTTTATCATCCAATGGGTAAATAGTTTGATTGAATTTAAATTAAAATTCTAATTTTTTTTTTTTGTTATTATTATTACTACTCTACATTAATGGGCAAATTCAAAGTTTGATTTTATAAAGCTACATATATTTATATATTTAGCCTTCAAGTATAGCTATAAGTGTATATGTTAAATGGTGGAAACTAAAATAAACATCACAAAAATTTTAAATAAAAAATAAAATATTACAACACATAATGGAGATTCATCTACAAGTACAACTAGAGAATGTACTTATGAAAGACATAACTCAATTATAATAGATAGTTAACATCTTTGATATGCACTCCATATTGTAAGAACAATGTATTATGTACTTAAACTATTTAAAAATAATGTATTTATTCATATGCCCTACCTGCTTATTTGTATATGGTTAAAAATGTTGGATTGAACTAGCGTAGTTTGAATTCAGCCATACAACAATTGAACCGAGAGTAAACTTGGTTTCAAGAAATGTAGATATTCATAATGTGCGGATAATCCCTAATGGCTTAGCTGTCATCGTCAATCTTCACATCATAACTTTAAATAATTTGTGCTTCTAACTATAGGCACCTAGTAAGTAGGTGAGGAAATGGATTGACGTAACCCAAATGGGATTAGGTTAATAAATAATCCATAAGGTGGCAATGGAATGTGAGGTCCACGATTAGTAGTAATATGAAGTGGACACTAAAAATTATCAATTTTGTATGAATGCCTCATTGTCATTGATACGCGGCGGCTATGGGAGAATTTGCATCAGCCACGTGATCTCCATGTGCCTGTCTTTTCTTCACAGGCCATACAGCTCTGGCTGCATAAAAGCTCAGAGCCGGATTTTTTTTAAAAAAAAAAAAACAAAAAAGTCATTTGAAGAAAAATTCCAATACATCTCTAAAATTATCGAGTAAAACTTAATTCTACTTATATATATATATATATATATATATATTATTAAACCTTCGATAAAACTCTTAACCTCGTCATTACTTATGTTTGTTTTATTGACAATTTTAGAGTTTTATGAACAGTTACAATAGGAGTATATTTTTAAAAACAACAAAAGATAAAATCACTTGAGAATTTAGGATTCATGTTCCTTAAAATACCAAACCGAATCTTCATGATAAAAATATTCAAATCAAATAAGTAGCAACTAGTTAGTTTATTTTTTATTTTTTGGGTTCTCCACGGAATGTAGATGATATGAAGCTCGAGAAGTCCGATTTTCAGTGCATCATGGGTGTGCTTTGACTATCCCTATGAAGGTATGGTGAATTTATTGCTCTCTCCCCGGATTTTTCAAGTAAATTTGATGTTGTTTTGGTGGTGTTGTTGAAATTGGGGTTTTTGTTAGGTGAAATAGATTTGAATAGTGATCGTTCAGCTTGAGGAGTGTTCGGTTTGAATGTGGTAGGAGTTAGGCAAAGGGAGCTAGGTAGAAGAAAAAAGTAAGTGAGGATTTTGGTTTGAAGGTGGCATGAGGAGGCGGTAAGAGGAGGTTGGTAGAAGGAAAAAAAAAAAATTGGGGTCTTTGTTTTGAATGCACATTTGAACTAGGTACAAGGAAAAAAAAATCTGTAGAAGTAGCCAAGTCGAAGGAGCTTGGTAGAAGGAGCTTAGAAGGTCTCTTCGCAAGTTAAACACTAACAGGAGGTTAGAAGCCTGGTGTCTAAGGTGAAAAGATATATAGTGTCTGTTGTTCATCATCCCTTTAGAGTAATAAGTTAAACTAAAATTGTTGTTCATTCATCTCGGGTAATTATAATGCTATATATTTTTATATATATGATGTTTTTCTCCATGAATTCCTTCTCTAATTATCATAACAAGGGACATTACATAAGTGCTTGTTAGTTCTAGAAATACTGCCTTATTTACGATGCTTATACTTGTGCAATATGGCATTATAATTTACAGTCTTGTTGAATTGCCAATGTTGATTTTAATTACCATTTGATTAGTTATAGAATTGCCATTTGAAGTGCTTGTTAGTTTTACGATATTTTCCATTTGGAGAGCCATGGTAATTTTTTTTCATTAGACTCAGCAAAATGTGTTGATACTCGCTTTATTGTTGCATATGATAATGGCGATTACATGTTTAAGATGAGTGGAATGAGATGGCACATGACACATGATCGTATATATCCAAGGGGCACGAAGTTTCCTTGAAGTAGCTGTGCAACATCATTAGGATTCAGATAGATTTATCCGTTATCCATGTCAAGATTTTCTTAATCAGGAATGGGTACCAATAGAGGCTATTGAGGTTCATCTAATTCATCAAGGAATGGCATAGTCTTACACAACTTGGATATTTCATGGGGAGACATTACATATTGATAAGTTGGATCGTATATACTCAGGTTTGAATTGCTCTAGGATTAGTGACAACCAAACTAGTGTACAAGACCTATCGACAATGGAGGAAGTGCTATGTGATAATGGCCATACATTTGAGGATGATGCCGATCATCAAATATTAGAGGATTTAGCATGTATAATGACTCTAAAGATGATATGTTAGAGGACAATGGAGGAGATTAAATTAACATGGATAAGTGGAGTGGCTTATTTGAAGAAGGAAAATGTGAGGTCTATCTAGGGTGTAAAAAATTTTCATTACTATTTGCTATAATATAGATGATGCATTTCAAGGTTGACGATCGACAATCTGTATATAGTTTCAACAATTGGCTTAGTTTTGTGAAGAGTATATTAATTATTCATGCATGTAAAAATGACTGTGTCTTATTTTGGAAAGCATTTAAGGACTTAGATTATTGTCCACAATGTAACCATTTAAGGTGGGAAACGAAGAGTGATGACAAGAAGAAGAAAACTCCTATGAAGGTTTTACAGTATTTTCCACTAATACCACGTCTTCAACGATTGTTCATGCGTAGAAAAACAGCACCTCTAATGAGATGGCATAAGGAAGGACGTGTCATTGAGGAAGATGGGACTTAGCATAAAGAAGGGTGTGCTATTAGGGATAATGTTCTAAGGCACCCTTCAAACTTAGAAGCATGGAAGTATTTAGACCAAAAGTTTCTCGATTTTAGTTTTGATATAAGGAATGTATGATTGGGACTTGCAATAGATGGATTCAATCCATTCGATAATTTGAGTATCGCATATAGGTAATAGCCTGTTATCTTATTTCCTTACAATGTGCCACCATGGGCTTCTATGAAAGAGCCATTTCTTTTTATGCCTTTGATAATACCGGGTCTTAGATCACCAGGCAAAGATATTGACGTTTTTTCACAGCCGTTGATTAATGAGTTGAAGGAGTTATGGGTAGAAGGGGTTAAAACCTTTGATGTTGTCTTTGGTTTATCATTTTACATGCGTGTAACACTATTATGAACAATCCATGATTTCCCCACATATGTTGATGTATCGGGTTGGATCACAAAAGGTTACAAGGCTTGTCCTATTTGTAATGTGGATGTCACTGGTGGCCATAAACATAGCAAATTTCATTACATGGGGCATTAGCGGTTTTTAACAATGAACCATATGTGGCGTAATGAAAAGATGAAGTTCGATGAAACTGTGGAGAAGTGTAAGGCTCCTAGGCAATTTAACAATGATGATATTTTGATGCAATTGAGTCAGTATGAGCATGTCATCTTAGGAAAGACAATAGGTTGTGGGAAGAGAAAGTGGTCAGATCATGAGCCTGATTGGTGTAAAAAAAGTATCCTTTTTTAATTGCCTTATTGAGATAAACTAATTACTAGACACAACTTAGATGTCATGTACATCAAGAAAAACATCTGTGATAGTTTAGTTGGTACCTTTCTAAACTTTAACGGCAAATCAAATGATAATGATAAAGCAAGATTGACTTTACAAGATATGGGAATTCAGCTGAAATTGCATCTTTAAAGAGGAACAAGTTGGGTGGTGAAACCCATGAGAGAGGTCCTGGGTCATAAGGTCGGATATAGTCGTGGTTTAGGCTATGGTGGCCCTAAACCACCTTCATCCCATCCTGAGATCCCATTTCTTTGTCACTCCGCACCTACGCCATCTAACGAACAAGTGACAAGATTGGAGGACAAAATATCCACATTAGAAGATACTGTTGCTCAACAAAAACAACTACTTGGTCATTTTTTAGCACAACAACAGCAGTTTTTTGCTTTGTAGTAGCAGTGGTTTTCACATCTATCAAGCACCTCACCATCAGCACAACCAATCCAATCATCATTGCAATCATCGCCGTTTTTTGGTGGGTTTGGAACTGGGAATATTCCATTAGCTCCATTTATTCCACCATAAGGTGGATCTTCACAACAACCATCACACCCTCAATTCGCAATTCAACCACAAGTTAGACATCAACAATCTTTCTTTCTAGCTTCATTCTATAGCTTCCTCAACACCTAACAACAACAACCACAGTCTCTAGTAGACGAACATCAGTGATTGATTTAATTATAAGCCAAATACCGCATCACTAGTTTTTTTGTTGGATTTCATGTGATGTGTTTATTTTTTTTTTTGAACTTTCATGGATATTTATGGTTAGATGCTGGATTGGTTGTCTTTTGTTTTGGCAATGAGTAATGCATAGTGCAAAACGAAATTTATGATAGATTGGAGCAAGTTTTTTTTTTTTTTGTCTTAATTGATTACATTTTGCGAAGATTCATTTCTCCTAAACATTGGGTATTACGAGGAATTTTTTCTCTTTCCTCATAAATTCTCTTTTTTTTTTTTTTTTGGTTGATGGAGAATGTTCCTCATTCCTTGTAATTTCTCTTCCTTTTCAGCTGATGGAGGATGTTAGTTTTTACTTACCTGATGAAGATATTGTATCATAGGTTGAAGATTGTATATTTTGTATGATAGTTTTTTTTTTTATCTTTTTTTCGTAAAAATTGTGCAAGGGAAAATTGCATTATGTGAAAAATCATTCGTCTTAAAAATGCCAGATTTTTTTTATTTGCCATAATTTATTCGTTGTAAATATGACATTGCCACAATTTGATTTCTCGTAAATTCACTCAATTGATTTCTCTTGCACATTGCCACAATTTGATTCCCCACAAATGCCTAATTGCCGCAATTTCATCATCATAAATGCCTTGTTGCCACAAATTCATTCCTCACAATTGCCTTATTGCCGCAATTTTATCTTTTTAATTACCTTATTATTGCAATTTATTCCTCACAATTACTTTATTGCCACAATTTTATTCTTTGCAATTACCATATTGCCACAATTTTTTTTTTAGCGAATTCTCACAAATGGCTTGTCACGAATGCTTTATTGTGACAATTTCAATCCTCACAAATGCTTTTTTACTTTTTCCAGCCGTCCACTTTTTTCTAACAACATTTTTTCTCGCAAATGCTATTACCTCTCCTCACAAATACTTTTTCCAAGTGTGAGAATGTCTTCCTCGCAATATCTCAAAGTTGGTAGGCTTATTGTGACAATTTTTTTACAGAAATATAAATTCTCGCAATCGATTTATTGCCATGATTTTTTAAGATTTTGCATCAAAAAAATTTCCTCACATTTCCTAATAATTATTGTAGTGTAATATAAGAAAAAGAAAGAAAAAAACATTGTTGGTGGCTATTATAGTGATTGTTATCCACTATTTTGGTAACACTCGGTTATCCAAAATCAAAATGCATTTATACTTTGTCTTTTTTCCAATTTCTTTCATTTTTTTTTTCAGTTTATGTTAGCTTATTTTGTAAATATATTAGATCTAATATGATTACTATGCATTACAATTGTTAAGGGTTGGTCTTGGCCTTGGTCTTCTTGGACAGAAGTGATAAATAGTGCCAAACTAAAATTAGATTAATTAGTTAGCTAATAGTTGAGATATAATATAAGAGAATCTAAAAAGAGATATTAGAATATAAGTGCTATGCTATCATAGGACGTGCTTTTGTAAATTAACTAATTAATTTAATACCTAGTTTGGCACTATTTATCTCTTCCGTCCAAGAAGATCAAGACAATAAGGCTAAGACCAAGTCGCCCATCCTCCTAGTTTATGCTTATGATGTGTGATCTATCAGCTTCATTGATCTATCACATGTCCGATAGTACAATAATGGGATTCTATTGGGTGTAGCCATTGGGAAGAGACTTACGTACATGCACAACTCTAAACCCTTGAATATTAGATCAACACTTCATCACCACCGTTCAATCCCTTTTCTGAAATTGCCTTATGGAAGACTAGTAAACCAGCATAAGTCATAGAACTATTTCATGAGGCATCACCCTTGAGCCTCACGCTTCTTGTTTGCAGTGTTTTCGTTATGAACATGCAATTTCTCTAAGGCCCCTTGAGTAATATATTTTATAGATTCTTAAGGGTATTCTTCATTATATAAGGTGTTGTATTTCGAACTTTCTAAACCTGTAGATTTAGAACTTCTAATAAAATGTTACTTGATTTGGTTAGAATTTTATGATGAGACCATAAACAATTAGATAAAGTTTGTTTCTTATAATAAAATTCATAAAAAGCACTATTTTAGCTGTAGATAGAAGTTTGTCGAATAGAATACATTATTGAAAGAAACCTCAAAATTCATTGTCAACAAGATGGATTATATATATATATATATACAAAAAAAAAAAGAAATAGTACAATTAGCACAACATGAAATAAAGATAAAGTATTCTATAACTTTTTAAGATGATGTTATAAAACAATGTTACAAAACTATCATTTTCATTATAAGTAACTAGACAATTATTTTCAAATAATATTGATTCATTTTCATAATACTAATTGTGAAAAAAGATTATTAATAAATTGAGCAATATGACTTTTACTATTTATTAATGTTCTACACGGTAAGACCAAAACTATTGTAGTATTGACAATGCCATTAATAGTATGAATGTTAATAAATAAATGGCACATAATGATGATTTATGTAGTCAACTACATTTTTAATAAATAAAATATAATTTTATCATATATTGAGGTAAAAAAAAAAAACCAAAAAGATAATGAAAACCACTTAATAAGAGATAAACAATGAATATGATTTGAAAAAGTAAAATGATTACTATGAAATTTGAACTCATAACCTTATGTTCACAATAGTATGTTATAAACTTAGCCACTCAATTATACTTAACAATAATTAATTCTTTTTCGAGTGTAGGAGCCAAAACCCCCTTCAACTTCCCTTAGGCATGTCCATGGATGACAAGTGGACTCAATTTGAGTTAACCATCTATTAACTTTGTCAAGCGCGAATTAGGCGTTGTCCCTAATATATTTTACAATGGCCCACTCACTTCATTGAATAGAATAGAGAGGGAATTGAATCGTTGTTCAATCAAAATGGAATAGACATAAAATAGCTATTATATGTCTATTATATTATTTAATTTTCTTAAAAACAATATAAGAAATTATGTGGACTAAAAGTAAAATATTAATTATACCCATTTAAGAGGCCACATCTTCAATATCAATGATGGGATGTAATTGCGAACATACGATCTTATATGGTAGTGGTTTTTTTAATCGTAAGGCATTTGTGTTAAGGTAAATAAATAAGCCATTGAGTGCATGTTCACTTAGGAGAAATAACTGTTCCATTCTCTTTGTCATATGTGATGCTTCTATTACAATGTTTATTTACATTTTAAACACTTGCTATTACGTAAGAAAGTAAATGGGAATTCACGTCCCACCTTCATGAATTATTATTTAATATCTATATTTTCAATTTAGTAGAATGTTAAGCACTAAATTGTAACTTCTATAAGTATTATATTATAAAAGATAAAAATTTACAAACTAAGCTGTCAATAATTAAAAACCAAACGTTTATAATGTGTTTTATTTAAAAGAGATAGAGAGAGAGTAAGCTAGAACTTATATCATAAAATAGGACAGTGCATGCGTTGAGTACATATGTTGTAAAGAGATTCCTACAACTTTGTTTCTTTAATTTGTTAGGGAAATGACTGAAAATGGAGAGGAAAGAATGAGGAAGAGGAAGAGAGACATGGTGATCAAACTTACTATGTCAACTACAAGGCTTGCTTTGACTGGTGATCTTACTGCAATAGTAGATGGTGCCATCAACACCGTTGAGCTGTATAGTGCTGTAGTAGAGTTTGTTGGTGATATTTTTGGTGATGATGACAATGTTGTAGTGGAGTTTTTTGGAATTTGGTTATAAGAGAAAAACTTATCTGATTTTTTATGATCTCATCATAAAATTCTAACCAAATCCGAAAAGTTTTATTGGAAGCTCTAAATCTAATTGTTAGGAAATTTTGAGATACCACACCTTGTATAATGATGAATGCCAGAATCTGTAAAATATATTACTCAAGGGGGCCTTAGATAAATTGCATGTTCATAATGAAGACATTGCATGCAAGAAGTGGGAGACTGAGGGGCAATGTCGTACAAAATAGCCCATAAATCAAGTTGGTTTGCTAGTCTTCCATGAGGTAATTTCAAAAAAGGGATTGAATGATGGTGATGAAGTGTTGATCAGGGTATGGAGTCGTGCTTGTGCGTAAGTCGCTTCCCAATGGCTCCACTTAATAGAATCCCGTTATTGTACTCTCGGACATGTGTTAGGTCAATGGAGTAGATAGATCAGACATTATAAGCATAGACCGGAAGGATATGCGACTTGGTCTTAGCCTTATGATCTTGGTCTTCTTAGATAGAAGTGCTAAATAGTGCCAAACTAGATATTAAATTAATTTATTAATTTACAAAAGCATGTCCTACGATAGCATAGCTCTTATATTGTAATATCTATTGGCAGATTCTCTAATATTATATCTCGACTATAGATCACACATTATAAGCATAGAGTTGAAGCTATTTTAAGCAAGGTGAACATCGAATGAACTCTCTTTTCCTTCCCTTTGCTCTTCATATTACAACTTTTGTAACTTTATTTTATCGTATTGGTAGTTAGATATATACTTGGGAGAAACGAAGAAAGAAAAAAAAAATCACATGATGATTCCAAAGAGTAGTTAAAAAAGAAAGAAAAAACACTCATTGCATTATTTCACATAGCTTCTCCTAAAGCTAACCTTACTGTAAACACCCTATTTTTACTCGATCTAGTTTATTTATTTATTTAAAAGGTTAAACTAAAAAGTAATAAAAAAATCGGAATAAATTCAATTTATTTGCCTTACAAATTGTGGCACAAGCTAAGAGCTTGATTGGAAAACACACACATGCATTCATGAGAGACCCGACTTGAATTCCCCCAATGCGTGTAGACACGCATATTTTTTTTTCTTTTTTTTTTTTCTTAAGAATGGGAGATGGAATAAATGTAATCTATTTACATTAAAAGATTGACGCATAAGCCAATGGCCTATTGTAAAACACATATGCACAACAAGTGAGGAGACTTGAGATCGACCCCCCATGCACGTGGATGCACAAATTTTTTTCAAAACAAAAGACATAAGTCAAAATAAAAGTAAATCCAATTTGTTTGCATTAAAAGAATGAGGCACAAGCTAATAGCTGTTGGAAATCACATACATCTAGAAAGCGAAGAGACTTAAGGTCAATCCCCCAATGTATAGATGTAAATTTTTTTCTCAAAACAGAAGATGCGGGATAAACCCATAATTTTGGCTTCTTCTATGTCAAGTAACACAATGAGCTTTAAGGTAAACTTCCTCCTCAAGTGACTAGTTTCCATTGCATTTTTTTTTTTTTTTGCCACATCTTTCTATAATCTCAATGAATTAAAGGTAAAATTGCAAAGATTATGTGGCCTTCTATGGATTTAAACTCAAAATAAGTCTAAATATATCACCATCCATAGATAAATCTGCACTAAAAAATGAAGGAAAGTAAGATCACACGAATCATGCTCCAACAAAGCCAATTCAAGTTCAGACTAGGGACCACCATTTTGGAGGTATTCCATACTCAATTTCGGCAAGAATCAATGTAAAGGAGACAATTTTCATGCACAACTGAATCAAACCTAAGAATATTCCCTAGACAATTATTAAATTTAATATGTGAATTCATGACTGTGGGAACTTTCCATCTCTAATGCAAACTCCTATAGTATAAATAGGAGCTCCAGTAAGCCTTTCAAATCTAGACCGAGTATAGAAAAACTACCCATTTCCACTTCAATAAACGAATTCAAAGGTCTCTCTCTCTCTCTTTAGGGGTTAATTTCTCTCTCTAGCTTGGCTAAGCTCTTTTGTTGCATCAAACATGAAATTAATGCCTCCATGAGCTTTCCATTCCTCTTAATTGTCAAAAACTATGAGTGCCACTCTTGAAAACACCTCTGAACATCTTCCATCCCCATATCTTAGACTACTCCGATTGGCTACAATTGGAATAGCCATTCCACTAATGACCAACTGTCGTGGCATCACTATCAAATGGTAGAGGAGTCTTCGCCTATCTAGTCTGATGTACTCTACCACCTCAATTGGCTGCCTAGGTGGTGATGCAATTATTCTAGTGTTTAGTTACATTATAAATACCATTTAGCCAATCACTACGAATTGCTATTAGGGAGAAGAAAAATAACAAGGAAATGAGAGAAGGAGAAAACAAAAGAAATGATATTATGTATATTTTCTACATGGTATAAATAGTAGAAATTGAAAAAGAAGCGGGCCTTTTGAAGGCATAAGTTAATATGTTCAGCTTATTTTTTGCTTACTATTTTTAAGTTTTTGTGTTTCATCTTTGTCAAGTCTAATTTTTTTATTTCCCATTCCTAATCCGATCTATACTAGACCCTATGCTCATTTAATATAGATCCTCGACTTGAGTTAGGAATTTCGTTTAATTTTAGAGTCGCCAACCAACTGTTGTTGGGAAAGATTGAATTAAGACTAATGAAGCGGATTAGTCTTAATTTAGACCACTAGT
The DNA here is from genome assembly GCA_037954665.1 of Laguncularia racemosa. NCBI lineage: Eukaryota > Viridiplantae > Streptophyta > Magnoliopsida > Myrtales > Combretaceae > Laguncularia > Laguncularia racemosa. The sequence continues at coordinate 1,757,469 of JBBMOL010000040.1, forward strand.
CATCGTGATTTCCTCTTTTCGTTTTTGTGAAAATAGGAAAAGGGAAAACCAGAGTTTCTAAGTTCGGAGGCTAACCTATTAAAACTTTACAGTTACCACCTAATCTCCTAAAATTTACTCCATTTAGAAATGTCTTTTATTTTATTTTTTGTTGCCATTTATTGTGTTTTTGAGTGAATTATTCTAAGAAAATGATTTTTTTATTCATTTTATGGTTTCCCCAAATGGGTGCCTACGTACCTGCTATTCAGGATCAAACAAGCCATAGTTCACTTTTCTTGAAAACTTTAAGTGTGTTTGTGAATTTTAACTTTGAAATCTCTTTTGATTTATGTTTTTACCATTTTAGGATTTTTCTAAAAAATCTAAACCTAAGCTTTAATAATTTGATTTTTGAAAATAATTTTTAGGGAAAACATCAATTTTGGATTTATTTGAGAAAATGATTTTTCTAAGTGATAAAACTCATATTTTCTTTTTTTTTTTTACTTATTATAATTTTTTTATTAATTTTTATGATTTTTATTAATTTTTTTTTATTTTTTATAATCTTTATGATTTTTATTATTTTTATAATTTTTATTAATTTTTCATAATTTTTTATGAATTTTTGTTTTATTAAAAACTTCCCTCCTAAATTCTTATCTATCATATTTTATAATCTAAAGTCTTATTATTATTTTTCTAATATTTTTATTATTTATTACTTTATTTATATATATAATATTTTTTATTATTATTAAATCCTAGAAAAATCTAATTTCTAACATTTTTCTATTTATTGAAATATAAATAACACATAAGTAAATAAATAGATAAATAAATAACAAATTAATAAATCAATTTGGAATAAAATAACCCAAATAAACAAAAATATTATAAAAAATCAGAAAATCCGAAAAATCCGACTTACCTGGATTCGGGTCAGTGCGCGGGTCGGGTCGGGTCGATCGGATGCGGCAGCGGGGAGTGCTCATTGACGGCGTTCCGGCGGCCTTCTTCAGCGGTTGAGGTGTCGAATCCTAGGTTATCGAGGGTGAGGAATCCAATGGTGGTGGTGGTCTGGTCCAGAAACGCCCCCTGATGGTTGCTCAACTCCTGATCAGCGGTCGCGACTTCGAAACACTCCAGCAGACTTCGATTATATCTTTTCTCTCACTTTCTCTTGCTTTTTATCTGTGTTCTGGCTGCCTCACTTCCTCCTCTATTTATAGGCTTTCAAAATCGAGCAGGATAAGCTCGGATTTCCACTAATCGAGGTAAATCAGATTTGCGGTTAAACGAACCAACTCCGATTCGTGTAAATCCGTCGATTTGTTGAGATTTGATTCGGATTGGATGATGTTTATCTTAATTTTGTTGAAGATCTATTGGATTTGCGTAAAAAAATTGAATCGAAACGGCCGAAATTCGAATTTTTCCCTCGCCGGCTATCTCGGACCGAGGTTGAAGACGATCATGCGCCCGGCACGTGCGTTCACTCCAGCCAATCAGATGCTGCCACGTGTCCCGAGTAAATGAAAAATTTGCAAAACGCGGAATCTGCTCCCCCCCACGTTTCGAACCCCTGACCTCTCACCCGGGCGCGCCCGCTTGACCGTGGCTCGGACCAGCTGAGCTAGCCCATTTTCCTGATTTTGTTTATTTCGCAAATTGCATATATGCAATGCGATTTTTTTATTTTTTTGTATTTTTTTGGAATTTCAAAAATTTGTAAAAATTATTTATTCCTTATTATTGCCATTTCTAAAATCATTTTTCAAAATTGATGTGTTTTCCTATTTATTTTTATTTTTTGAATATTTTTATTATTTTTGCTAAATTAGAGAAAAATTGGAAAAAATTGGGAAAAATTGGAAATTGATTATTATTGATTCTTAGGGCGAAAATGGAGTGTTTACAGCTACTCCTCTTTGTGGTAAAGTTTGAAAAACTTGACTACAAAGACAAGAAAAACACCATTTTTGGCCTCTTGGTTAAATAGATAACGCATTGGTTTACAGCTACCCCTCTTTGTGGTAAAGTTTGAAAAACTTGACTACAAAGATAAGAAAAACACCATTTTTGGCCTCTTGGTTAAATAGATAACGCATTGGTTTGGCTGGTTATCTAGAATTTGGTTTTTGGTAGGAAAATGCTCCAAGAGCTAATAATCCCACGAGTTAAAAATGGTCCTAATAATTTAGAGTAATGTTCAATCCCACGAGTTCAAAATGGTCATAACAATTTAGAGTAATGTTCCTTCCCAAAAAGTGCTTTATGGGCTGACTAATTGGCAATAGGAAACATCTCAAGCATTGGTCTGCCATGTGCTACGCAATCATATGACATGCCGCCACACTTGACATTAATCGAGTTCGCGAGTTTGAAGCTGATCCGAGTATGAATTTTATTGTGTTTGAATGCGTTTGAAAGATCCAAAGGGAAGACTTTCGGTTCCCTCCAAAGTCAATACAACTAGTTGCACAACGACTTGCTTTCTCCTTTGGAAACTTCCCCCATCGGCGGGCTCTTTTGGCTAGCCGACATATTTTTTCTTCTATTTAAAGCGGCTTCGTCTATCACCTTTCCTTGCAAGTTTTAGATCATCATACAGGATCACTTTTCCTTCTTGATTTCGACATTGATTTGTTTCGACAGTTATTGCAGAGAGCTGAAGCTATTTTAAGCAAGGTGAACATCGAATGAGCTCTCTTTTCCTTCCCCTTGCCCTCCATAGTACAGCTTTTTTAACTTTATTTTCTTATATTGGTAGTCAGATGTGTACTTGGGAAAAACGAAGAAAGAAAGTGGAAAAAGAAAAAAAAACACAGCACGATGATTCCAAAGAGCATTAAAAAAAAAAAGGAAAAAAACAAAGAAAGAGAGATGCACCATAGAAGCGTGTACTTTTAACAATTATTATTAGTTTTTTTTTTTTTTTGCAATTTAGTATTTGTACTTTTAATTTAATTGTAATTTAATATCTATATTTTCAATTTAGTAAAATTCAAATGCTAAATTATAACCTATATAAATACAAAATTATAACATATAAAAGTTTATCAATTAAACTATCAACAGTTAAAAAACCGAATACTTATAATAAGTTTAATTAATTTAAAAAAAAACAGAGAGAGAGTAAACTAGAACTTGTATCATCTGCTAGCTGAAGAAGGGTTATCACCGTCTTACCCTAAATGGCAATAATGTAAAAATGTTTTCACTTGTTATTTGGTTAGCCCGTCTCTCAATCTAGTATCTGGTGCAATTATTATTATTATTATTTTTTTTGAAAAAGTCAAAGTTCTTAATATGTAAAGAACATCTAACATTTGCTACTATCATAATCACATCAAAACTCTCGTTGGAAAATTTCTTGAATATTTACTTGCTTGTTATTGTTAATTACTCAACTAACCATTTACGACCTTTTATGTTTGCTCATTCTATTCCAAGAGTATGTAGCAAAAGTCGCCCTCGCATCGCACGCATAAAATTTTGCAACAAACCCGTGGAATGTCACAAAGCATTATCTATAACCCCTTCAAATTCGTAATATCAAATAACAATTATTTATAATTCGTATCTCTAAAAATCAAGATTAACTAACACTACAATAGAAATGAGCAAAAGCGAGGAATTATATTGTGAGAAGTAAATCGCCAGAAAGGAAAATGCATATTTCTAAGAAAATAATTCTCGCAAATAATACGTAGTTTTTGCGAGAAGTTCATTGCCACAAAAGGAAATGCTTTTTTTCTGGGAACATAATTCTTGCAAATAGTATATGTAATGATGTGATTGCCGCATCTATCATTTTCATCACAATTGCTTATTTACGAGAAAGTAATTGCCACATGTTAGCTAAATTTTGGCCCCTTGCACTTTCCCTCAGCATTTTCCCCCCTCATCTTTTTCCCTCTCATCGTCTAGATCGAGCCTTGTTTTCTAAAAAACACAGACCCAAAACACCTTTGTCATCAGTTTTTTTAACCAGAATTTGAAGGAGCAATTTTTGCAAGCAGGCTCTCTCGTGCAGCTAGACTTGTGGCTTGTAAAAGGTGTGTCTAAACATCTCTTCCTCTTCCCCCCACTTCCCCTTGTCTATTTACCTAAAACTTTCAGTTTTTATTTTTTGGGTTCTCCATGGAATGCAAATGATATGAAGCTCAAGAAGTCTGATTTTTAGTGTGTCATGGGTGTGCTTTGACTATCCGTATGAAGGTATGGTGAATCTATTGCTCTCTCCCTGGATTTTTCAAGAAAATTTGATGTTGTTTAAGTGGTGTTGTTGAATTTGGGGTTTTTGTTAGGTGAAATAGATTTGAATAGTGATCGTTCGGCTTGAAGGGTGTTCAGTTTGAATGTGGTAGGAGTTGTGCAAAGGGCGCTTGGTAGAAGAAAAAAGTATGTGAGGATTTCAATTTGAAGGTGACAAGAGGAGGCTGTAAGAGGAGGTTGGCATAAGGAAAAAAAAAATTGGGGTTTTCGTTTTGAACGCACATTTGAACTTGGTAGAGGGAAAAAAAAATCTGTAGAGGTAGCCAAGTCGAAGGAGCTTGGTAGAAGGAGCTTGGAAGGTCTCCTCGTGAGTTAAATGCTAACAGGAGGTTGGAAGCCTGGTGTCTAAGGTAAAAAGATATATAGTGTCTGTTGTTCATCATCCCTCTAGAGTAATAAGTTAAATTAAAAGTGTTATTCATTCATCTTGTGTAATTATAATGCTATATATTTTTATATATATGATGCTCTTCTCCATAAATTCCTTCTCTAATTATCATAACAAGGGACATTCATAAGTGCTTGTTAGTTCTAGAAATACTACCTTATTTATGATGCTTATACTTATGCAATATGGCATTATAATTTACAGTCTTGTTGAATTGGCAATGTTGATTTTAATTACCATTTGATTAGTTCTAGAATTTCCATTTGAAGTGCTTGTTAGTTTTACAGTATTTTCCATTTAGAGAGCCATGGTATTTTTTTTTTCATTAAACTTAGCAAAATGTGTTGATACTCCCCTTATTGTTGCATATGATAATGGCGATTACATGTTTAGGATGAGTGGAAGGAGATGGCATATGACACATGATCGTACTTCTTTAGAATATATCCAAAGGGTATGGAGTTTCCTTGAAGTAGCCGTGCAACATCGTCGGGATTGAGATGGACTTTTCCATCGTCCATGTCGAGATTGTCTTAATAAGGAATGGTTACCAATAGAGGCCATTGAGGTTCATCTAATTCGTCCAGGAATGGCATAGTCTTACACGACTTGGATATTTCATGGGGAAACATTACATATTGATAAGTTGGATCGTATATACTCAGGTTTGAATTGCTCTAGGATTAGTGACAACCAAACTAATGTGCAAGACCCACTAATAATGGAGGAAGTGGTATGTGATAATGGCCATACATTTGAGGATGATGCCGATCATCAAATATTAGAGGATTTAGCATGTATAATGACTCTGAAGATGATATGTTAGAGGATAACAGAGGAGATGAAATTAACATGGATAAGTGGAGTGGCTTATTTGAAGAAGGAAAATTTGAGGTTTATCTAAGGTGTAAGAAATTTTCATTGCTATCTGCTGTAATATAGATGATGCATTTCAAGGTTAACGGTCGACAATCTGTACAAAGTGTCAACAATTGGCTTAGTTTTGTGAAGAGTATATTACCAAAGAGGGAAGTACTCCCAGGTTCCTATTATGAGTGTCGAAAAATGTTACGTCAATTGGGAATGGATGCTCATCTTATTCATGCATGTAAAAATAATTGTGCCCTATTTAGGGAAGCATTGAGGGACTTGATTATTGTCCACAATGTAACCATTTAAGGTGGGAAACAAAGAGTGATGACAAGAAGAAGAAAACTCCTATGAAGGTTTTACGGTATTTTCCACTAATACCATGTCCTTGATGATTGTTCATGTGCAGAAAAATAGCACCTCTGATGAGATGGCATAAGAAAGGATGTGTCATTGTGGAAGATGGGACTTGGCATAAAGAAGGGTATTCTATTGGGGATAATGTTCTAAGGCACCCTTCAGACTTAGAAGCACAGAAGGATTTGGACCAAAAGTTGCCTTATTTTAGTTCTAATCTAAGGAATGTACGATTGGGACTTACAACAGATGGATTCAATCCATTCGGTAATTTGATTACCGCATATAGTTCATGGCTTTTTATCTTATTTCCTTACAATGTGCCTCCATGGGTTTCTATTAAAGAGCCATTTCTTTTTATGTCTTTACTAATACCAGGTCTTAGATCACCAGGTAAAGACATTGACGTTTTTTTACAGCCATTGATTGATGAGTTGAAGGAGTTATGGGTAAAAGGGGTTAAAACCATTGATGTTGTCTCTGGTTGATCATTTCGCATACGTGCAACACTATTATGGACAATCCATGATTTCCCCACATATGGTGATGTATCAGGTTAGATCACAAAAAGTTACAAGGCTTGTCCTATTTGTAATGTGGATGTCACCAGTGGCCATACACATAGCAAATTTCATTACATGGGGCATTGGTGGTTTTTATCAATGAACCATAGGTGGCGTAATGAAAAGATGAAGTTTAATGGAAGTATAAAGAAGTGTAGGGCTCTTAGGCAATTTAGCAATGACGATATTTTGATGCAATTGAGTCAGTATGAGCATGTCATCTTAGGGAAGACAATTAGTCGTAGGAAGAGAAAGAGGTTAGATGATGAGCCTAATTGGTGTAAAAAAAGTATCCTTTTTGAATTGCCTTATTAGGATAAACTAATTATCAGGCACAACTTAGATGTCATGCACATCAAGAAAAACATTTGTGATAGTTTAGTTGGTACCATTCTAAACTTTAAGGGCAAATCAAATGATACTGATAAAGTAAGATTGACTTTTACAAGATATGGGAATTCGGCCTGCATTGCATCCTCAAAAAGGAGCAGTTCAGGTGGTGAAACCTATGATAGAGGTCTTGGGTCATAAGGCTGGATATAGTTGTGGTTTAGGCTATGGTGGCCCTAAACCATCTTCATCCCATCTTGAGATCCCATTTCTTTGTCACTCTACACCTATGCCATCTAGTGAACAAGTGATAAGGTTAGAGGACAAAATATGCACATTGGAAGATAGTGTTGTTTAACAAAAACAACTACTTGATCATTTTTTGGCACAACAACAGCAATTTTTTACTTTGCAGCAACAGTGGTTTTCACATCTATCGAGCACCTCACCATCAGCACAACCAATCAAATCATCATTGCAATCATCACCCTTTTTTGGTGGGTTTAGAACTGGGAATATTCCATTAGCTCCATTTATTACACCATTATGTGGATCCTCACAGCAACCATCATCCTTCAATCTGCAATTTAGCCACAAGTTAGACATCTACAATTTTTCTTTGTTACTTCATTCTATAGCTTCCTCAATACCCAATAGCAACAACTACAGCCTCTAACAGACGAACATCAATGATTGATTTAATTGTCTATGTAGTACATCACTAGAGTAGACCATATCAGCTAATTTTTGTGTTTATCTACTGACCAATTTTTTTTTTTTTTTGTTTGGCTAGATATCATATCGCTTGTTAGCTAAATACCACATCACTTTTTTTTTTTTTTTGCTGTATTTCATGTGATGCGTTCATTTTTTTTCAAACTTTCATGGATATTTATGGTTAGATGCTGGATTGGTTGTCTTTTGTTTTGGGAATGAATAGTGCATAGTGCGGAAAAATATTTGTGATAAATTGGGGCATTTTGTTTTTGGTCTTATCCAATTAAATTTTGCGAGGAATCATTCCTCGTAAACATTATGTATTACAAGGAATTTGTTCTCTTACTTCATATATTCTCTCTTTTTTTTTTTTGGTTGATGGAAAATGTTCCTCATTCCTCGCAATTTCTCTTCCTTTTTGGCTAATGGAGGATCTTAGTTTTTATTGACCTGATGAAGATATTGTATCATAGGTTGAAGATTGTATATTTTGTATGATAGTTTTTTTTTTTTTATCTTTTTCCGTAAAAATTGTGTAGGGGAAAATTGCATTATGTGAAAAATCATTCGTCTTAAACACGCAAGATTTCTTTTATTTGCCATAATTTAGTAGTCGTGAATATGACATTGCCATAATTTGATTTCTCATAAATTCACACAATTGATTTCTCTTGCACATTCCCACAATTTGATTCCCTACAAATGCCTGATTGCCACAATTTGATTCCTCATAAATGTCATGTTACCACAATTTCATTCCTCGCAATTTCCTTATTGCCGCAATTTTATTCCTCGCAATTGCCTTATTACTACAATTTTATTCCTCACAATTGCTTTATTGCCACAATTTTATTCCTTGCAATTACCTTATTGCACAATTGTTTTAGCAAATTCTCATAAATTGTTTGTCACAAATGCTTTATTGTGACAATTTCAATGTTCACAATAGTATGTTGTAAACTTAGCCACTCAATTATACTTAATAATAATTAATTCTTTTTCGAGTGTAGGAGCCAAAACCCCCTTCAACTTCCCTTGGGCTTGTCCATGGATCGACAAATGGATGCAATTTGAGTTAACCATCTATTAACTTTGTCAAGCGTGAATTAGGCGTTGTCCTTAATATATTTTACAGTGGTCCACACACTTCATTGAATAGAATAGAGAGGGAATTAAATTGTTCTTCAATCAAAATGGAATAGACATAAAATAGCTATTATATGTCTATTATATTATTTAATTTTCATAAAAAATATAAAAAAATTATGTGGACTAAAAGTAAAATATTAATTATACCCCTTTAAGAGGCCACATCATCAATATCAATGATGGGAGGTAATTGCGAACATACTATCTTATGTGGTAGTGGTTTTCTACGGGCATTTGTGTAAATCTAAATAAATAAGCCATTGAGTGCATGTTTATTTAGGAGAAATAAATGTTCCATTCTCTACCTTATCTATGATGTTTCTATTACAATGTTTATTTACATTTTAAACACTTGCTATTACGTAAGATAGTAAATGGGAATTCATGTCCCACCTTCGTGAATTATTATTTAATACCTATATTTTCAATTTAGTAGAATTTTAAGCACTAAATTGTAACTTCTATAAGTACTAAATTATAAAAAATAAAAATTTACAAACTAATCTATCAACAATTAAAAACCAAACATTTATAATGTGTTTAAAAGAGAGAGAGAGAGTAAACTAGAACTTATATCATAAAATAGGATAGTGCATGCGTTGAGTACATATGTTGTAAAGAGATTCCTACAACTTTGTTTCGTTGATTTGTTAGGGAAATGGCTGAAAATGGAGAGGAAAGAATGAGGAAGAGGAAGAGAGACATGGTGATCAAACTTACTATGTCAACTGCAAGGCTTGCTTTGATTGGTGATCTTACTGCAATAGTAGATGGTGCTGTTAGCACCGTTGAGCTATGCAGTGCTGTAGTGGAGTTTGTTGGTGATATTTTTGCTAATGATGACAATGCAAAACATTCTACCGACCCCAACACAAACACGACACCTGCTAGTTGAAGAAGGGTTATCACCTTCATTCCCTAAATGGCAACAAATTATGCAACAAACCCATGGAATGTCACTAAGCAATATCTTCACCTCTATAATATTATTTAGGAGGATGAAAATTACAAGAAAACTAGAGAAGGAGAAAACAAAAGAAATGATATATATATATATATATATATTTGAATTTGGTCTAAATATGAATTTTATCATATTTAAATGGATTAAAATTTTTTATATTTTTATTGATTTTTTTATGTATTGTACTTTGTTGTATTTTGATTCATGGATCATATTTTGAAGTGCTTATTGCTAAGCTTGTTCATATAAACATTTAAAACGAATACCATCATTATAATCTGGCTCACCGGTAATCGTCCTCCAACTATAAATAACCCCTTCAAAGTTGTAATAACAAACTACAATTATTTATAATTAGTTTATTTAGAAATCAAGATGAACTAATATAATACGAAATATACATTATATAAATAATTTAAGCATAAGGTCAAGAAAAGTAATAAGTTTAATCTATGGGGGCAATTTAGTCTTTTTATGGTGAAGAAATCTAAAAAACCCCCAAATGACCTATTCTCTCCCCTTTTTCCCATTTTTATAGTTGAAGACATAGAAACACTCTTAGACATATGCAAGGTAACTTAACGGAAATCTACAAGATCAATCTACTTTCACCAAGTAAGGACTCTAATCATTAAGATGTATATTTTTTAGTATAGAATCGTAGGTCTAAATGATTTTGACAATGTGTTGTTAGAATTCGGAACAAGGGGTGAGATGTAACGAACATAGATATGGGGTCAAGCAATTTGCGAGTTTCGATTGCAAATCGAAGCAACTATACAAATTTTGTATAACATATTAGAATTTATAAGTTAATTCAATTAATTTGATTTGGATTCATAGAAATTAGGGTTGGGGAGCTAATTAAAGAAGGGGAAGAAGAGGATTCGTAATGGAACAGTGGAGTACATGACTAGGTATATGTTGTGTAGAAAAGAAAAGGAACGAGTTAGGAAGTTCACGACTAAATAAACACTATGTACCTACCTATGTAACTTTACATAGCCACAATACATGCCTGTATACTTGGTTATGTCAAATTATGAAAGTGTACAAAAAGGTACACGGCCACAATACATGACCATGCACCTTAATATACTCATAAACACGGCCTAATACATTACTATATACCTTGAGAAATTTCTTTATTTGATTTCTTTTCTTGTTAATTGAATTTCATTAACCTCAGACACCTAGTACAATCCTAGAAATTCCACTAGAGTAAAAGAAGTGATCCAATAATAACTAAGTGATAAAAATCAAGAAACTTGGACGATACTTTAAAGTATAGATCCAATAATAACTAAGTGATAAAAATCAAGAAACTTGGACGATACTTTAAAGTATACTAAGATTAATTACTTTGCATTTTGATGGATTTTAGTGTGACAGCTAGATAAGAACAAGTCATATTTAAGACCACCCTTTTAGGTACGTATAATCTTGTTTATTGCTTGTGTTTGTTAGGATAGTTAAAAAATTAGAAAAACTGGTATCAAATTGGATTAAGTTGCCTACTGGTTATGCTTGGCTCGATTTACAAGCCCATAGTGGCAGATCCTTATAGCACACCTTGATGATCTTTGTTAACACTATCCTTAGTGGAGTTGTGCATTGAAATGATCTAAGTAGATTTAGGGACTCATAGGTTTTCGGGCCTATAGTGGCAATTCCCAACATTGTACTTTGTATTAAGTACATATATGTATATAGTGTAGTGGGGCCGTGAGTACCCTTTTGTTATTTGAGGACTAAATGAGATAATAACCTACTATTTGAATGTTTACTTATTGTGCTGGTGTATGTGGTTTAAGTATTCTTGATCATGCGCATATGTTTATGGGTTATACGTATTGGGCATTAGCTTAACCTTAGGAGATCATTTTTTTTAGCTACAAGCTTAGATGAACATACCTTATATGATGAAGACGTAGGGTCATATGCATAGGATGGGAGTGATGTAGAGTACTATTACCACTTGATGACTAAGTGAAGAAAGCAGAGGAAGTTCTTAATATTGCTAACATGGTGACTTCCATTAGAGTAGGATATAATAGTTAATTACTAGAAATTCAGTTGTTTCTAGATTTTGATTAGATTGATATACCTAGATTATCTTAAAAGCTACTTATGGTTTGTAATGAAATCTAGTTGAATCATTATGAATGACATCAAATGAATTATTTCAATTGTAGTTAACAATTATTGTAGGTTACATAGTGCTTGTAGAGTTAAGAGCCTTAATGTCTCTTTACCCTCTAAGGACACTTGGTAAGTTATAGCGTCTCTGATTTTGAGGTGTTATAGTTTAAGTGGTATTAGAGCTTAGGTTTAATGATCCTTAGAAACTAAGTGATAATCAATAAATATGGGTTTCAAACAATAGAAAGTAAGTTGTGATCTTTAGATGGATTAGGCATTGAATTTGTAAGATGGTGAGATATGAAGAGAGTGGGCGAAATTATGGGTCGATTGCTGTGATCAATAGATTATTTTACTATAATTATTATCTTTACTTGAAGTTTCTTTAAATCTCTACTTTGTTTATATATAAATATGTATATATGTGTGTGTGTGTGTATATATATATATATATATCATCACTAACTTTTAAGTTGACTTTAACTCCTGGGTTTATTCGATTGCCTCCTTTCAAACAAAGTGCCTTTAAGAAGAATTACTAAGCCAGGGTCATCAAGAGGTGTTGGGCATAGCAGCCCAAATGAGGGGAATCCCCATGGTCTATAACCACAAGGGGGATAAGGTCATGTTGCAAACTATACTACCTAACTTTTAGAGATTATGAGCAACTTAGTGGGGTTAATAGCATAGAAATAGCAAATGTAGAAAGCTCGACAAACCAGTGTAGTAGAGAAGATAATAAGTTTTGATAGATTTGCTCGGGTAGTGAAGGAGTTCAACCCTAGGATCAATGTCCAGATATGGACACTATTGTAGGAATCCTTTAAGTACACACCCGTAATGCTTATGTCTTATTTGATATAAGTGCCACTCATTCTTATGTGTCTAAATCTTTTGTACATGATTGTGGATTGAATTCTAAATATTTAGATGTTCATTTGAGTTATAGTACCCCCTTAGGAGTTGGAGGGGTTTTAAATTAAATTTCTAGAATGTAAAAGTGGAGATATAGGGTAAGATAATGCTAATAGGTCTATCGATGATAGAGATAGTGGAGTTTGATGTAATCTTAGGAGTCAAATTAAGTTTAAGTTGGGAGCACAAAGACCAATAGGATTACCAACTTATGAGTTGTGGGCAAAGAGTGTGTAGGGCATTGTGATAGTTGAGGTGAGTGAATTAACAAAATTAGAGATGGTGTCAATAGTGAGGGAATTTATTGATGTCTTTCTAGAAGACCTTCTCAATTTAACCCTATAGGGAAATTAAGTTTAGCATCGATTTGGTACTGGGTACTATACTAATATTGAAACCAGTATACAGGATAGCGCTGGTTGAATTAGAAGAGTTCAAGAAAGAGTTGTAGGATGTACAAGATAAAGGATTCATAAGACCTAGTACATCTCCTTAGGGTGCGCTAATCCTTTTTGTCAAAAAGAAAGATGGAAGTATGAGATTGTGCATAGATTATAGAGAACTGAATCACATCACCACCAAGAATAAGCATCCTCTCCCTAAGATAGATGATTTATTTGACCAGTTACATGGAGCTTAGTTATCTTCTAAGATCGACTTGAGATTGGGATACCATCAGTTGAGAATAAAGGATGAGGACATCCAAAAATTAGCTTTTAGGATGAGGTATAGGCATTATGAGTATGTGGTGATGCCCTTTGATTTAACAAACACTCTAGCAACGTTCATGTATTTAATAAATAGAGTATTCAAGGATTTCTTCAACAAGTTTATGATTATTTTTGTAAACGGTATCTTGAGATATTCCAATAGCAATGAGGAACATGAAGAGCATTTAAGATTGGTGCTAAGTAGATTACAAGTAGAGAGGTTATATGACAAATTCAAGAAATGTGATTTTAGTTATAGCAGGTGGTTTTCCCGACCATGTGGTTAACAAAGAGGGAATATCAATAGACCTAGAAAAGGTAAGAGCTACGGTAGATTAGCTTAGACCGAAGATAGTGATTGACATAAGGAGCTTCTTGGGTTTAGCAAGTTACTATAGATGGTTTGTAGTGGGATTCTCTAAAATAGCAACCACTCTCATTGGATTAATATAAAAAAAGGTGAGGTTTGATTGGGATGATAAGTGCGAAGCTAGTTTTCAAAAACTTAAAGAGAAACTTGTATCCACCCCAATTCTAGCATTACTCAAGAGTGAGGAAGAATTCATTATTTATAATAACGCCTCAACTTAAGGGCTAGGTTATGTTTTGATGCAAGGTAAGTAGGTCATAACATATGCATCCCATCAATTGAAGCCATATGAGAGAAGTTACTTGACTCATGACTTTGAGCTAGCAGCAATAGCACTAGCATTAAAATTATGGAGACACTAGCTATATGGGGTGAAATGCAAGATTTTCACTAACTACAAGAGTTTAAAGTATATCTTCACTAAAAAAGAACTAAATATGATTCATCGGAGATGGTTGGAACCAATTAAGGACTACGATCTTGAAATCCAATATCACTTTGGTAAGGCCAATGTGGTGGCAAATCTTTTAGCAGAAAGAAACAAAGTAATCTCGCCACTTTAATCACCTTTACAACGAGAATTGTTGGATGATATGCATATGCTAGAACTAGAGATTTTGACTCAAAAAGTTGAAATGAAGATGGCCACTTTACAAATCTAACCAACTCTAGTAAACAAAATTAAAATAGCCTAAGTTGGGCTTGCTTTGACTGGTGACCTTACTTTAATAGTAGATGATGCCATCACCACCGTTAAGTTACACAATGTTATAGTAGAGGTTGTTGATGATTTTTTTGCTAATGATGACAACGTAGAATCTTCCACCGACCCCAACACCAACACAACACTTGCTAGCTAAAGAAGGGTTACCACCATCATTCATTAAAGAATACTTATAGACACCTCATTTTTACATCCTCTTTATTTTTGTTACTTATTTTTTTTTTTTTATAATCAAATGAGAACAAATACAATTTGTTTACATAATAAAACCAAGCCACATGCTAATGCCCTGATGGAAAATACAAACAAACATTCGCAGAAGGCTGGGGTTCGAATCCCTAAATGTGCATGTATTCACCTCAATGTTTTTTTTTTTTATCTAAAAAAGAATAAGTACAATTTGAATGCAATAAAAAATGAGGCACAAGCTAAAGGCTTATTGGAAAGTCACATGCATAAAATACAAAAGGTCCAGAATTTGATCCCCAGTAAATGCAAGATGGATAAAATTTCTTCCTTCCCCTTTAGCCATGAGGTAGCCTCCCATTAGCTGACTAGAAACATTGTGGATCTTCTCCTTCTTGCATCTTCAACAGATTTGTGACATTTTCCCCTCTATAACGCCCAGTTTTCGGCCATTTTTTCCACAATATCTACAAGATTTCACCTAAATAATGGTGAAATCGTATAGATCACATGGCCTATTTTAGATAGAACCCATTAACGCGTCTTGGTTCACCTATTTACACGATAAAAAGTGACTCCAAGAATAGGAAAAAATAATTTTTTGCACGAAATGAATTTGCTAAATTGAACACAATTAATGCGAATTAAAGCTTTCAAATACTATCTTAAGTAACAACAAAGCACAATCAATCGAATCTAGCTTGTGATTTATTGTGATTCCAAGGGATTTCAATCGTAATTGGTCAAAACCCATTAAAGTGAGATTTTGACTTCATTACAGAAATTGACCTTCCATGATTAATCCAAGCTTAAGCAATATAAAAGGGACCTCAAGGAATGCATTCGGAGAGGGGAATTAATAGGAAATCATTCTCATTTCAAACTTTTCATCCATTTCTCTCTCTACCTGTGTCTTTGTTCTCTCTCTAGAAATTAGCTTCCATAGCCACTTTTTGGAGAAACCACCACCATCATTAGTTTCCCAATTGTTGAAATTCTTAGGAAGCACGCTTTAGTTTAGAAATGTCGAGGAAGGCTTGAATTGTGACACTCCAAAGCTCCACTATTGGCCACCTTTCTAATCACTACCCTTCGCTACGTCTAGGATCAAACCAACTTGGTAGGTTAATGTACCATCTTTTGCCATGCAATTTTGATGTCCCCAACAGGCTGAAGCACCATTGAAGTTGCCACCTCATCTCCAATTCACCACCTCTTCTCCTATTAGATATTTATTTTTTATTTTATTTTTCATTATGTTATTTTTTAGGCAATTCAATTTTCTTTTAAGGTAAATAATAATAATAATAATAATTAGCCTACATATATATATATATATATATATTTCTAAGAAAATTTTTATATAAAATTAAACTTTTTAGATATTTTATTTTTATTTTTATTTTTTTGACGTTTAAAAAAGAGATACTTGATAGAAAATTATTTTATTTTTTATTAACATTTTAGATTAAAAAATTCTTTTTTTACTTAAAAAATAGTAATTTTTTTTTTTACTTTAGACTTTGAAATTTTATTTAGTTTTTAGCCTTTATTTAAAAAAAATCTAACAATTTAAAATTAATGCAAACTACGGCCAGTTTGATCTTGAATAGAGGGTAGGTAGGCACCTATGGACGACCTCAATTTTTTTTTTAATTTTCTTTAGTTAAATTTTTTCTTGAAAAATAAATTTTAATTTTGGAAGGTTAATGTGGTAACTGTAAGGTTTTAATAAGATAACCCCTAATTCCAAAATCTCTGCTTTTATTTAAATGTTTCACATGGACTAGTAGCTAAATTAAGACTAATCTACTTAACTAGTCTTAATTTTATATTTTTTCTAATTTTGATTAGGGGGTGACTCCTTTTTTCCAAATTAGATAAAAATAAAAATTGTCCTATTCTTAGTCGAGGATATACATTAGATGAGCATAGGTTTAGTGTAAATCAGATTAAGAAAATAAATTGGAATTCAGGCTCAATAAGATAGCGACTCCTTTAAGGATCCCCTAAGTGGGCTAGTCACTTAAACATTATGAAAATAGATTTTTTTAAGGATTATTCATTGAAGTTTTTTTATTATTATTACTATTATATTTTTTGTATTAACTTTTGTTTATACATGATTTAAGATTTACTTATTTATTTTCAATGTGTATTAGATACAGTCAGACTTGGGTCGTCTTAGGACCTTAGGAAGGGAGCCATTATGCAAGTTCTAAGTATAGTGGAATGACCACTACTTAAGGCCGATTATGTTACCCCACACAAGTTTTGATGTGACTTATGAACCATTTCTTTGAAAATGAGTGAGGCCACAAATCATGGGGACTTTTTAGAGCCCACTTAAATTGCATACACTCTTCATCAACCAAAAGTTATTATAGCATTTTAATTAAAGTTGCAACCCAATTGATAATAGAGTGTCCTATAAATGATTATGTAAACCCTATGTGTATCTTGAATGTATATTGTAAATAAATATTATATTATTTCCTTGTAAATACCTTTATAAACAAATTCCTTATAAATGTATTTCCTTATATATTAGAATTATGATGTAAGCATCAAGTTTTAATAAGGTTGCAACTTAATAAATGTTGTAATACTTTAATGGTTCATACATTTGTATGTTGCCATACATTTTTTTTTTTTAAAAAAAAAAATCAAACGGCTCATAAATATTACTCATAAAATTGATAATTGTCCAGATCAATGACAATAAATAAACAAGGCAATGAGCAAAATGTCACTGGTATGCCAAACATACCTAACTCTCAGGTCTAGCTACTTGAAGTGGAGGTTAATTATTAGAGAGAAAGAGCCAGGGGGCAAAATTAGACATGCAAATTCTCTTAGCCCAAGCTAAATGAACTAAAGGGCTCCTTGAGCAGACGTTGAAGATGTTGCAGTGACTAAGAGCACAACAGTAGGATTAGATTAAGGATATTCAATTTTGTTAGCTGATTTGGAAATAATTGTCAAGTTCATGAAAAATAATAAATTATATTTTTCTTCATGAGTTGTTTCATCTCTTTTTAACTTTAATTTTTTTTTTCAATAATAATGCAAGAGAGAGAGAGAGAGAGAGAGAGAGAGAGAGAGAGAGAGAGATAAGAAATAGATAATAGACTTTGTAAATAATTTTTCTTCCAATCATTATAAGTTCACATTTACTTAATGTCCTTTCTAAAAAAAAAATGGCCATTTTTATTATTATTTCATCCCCCTATAAATATTGGTTATTCCATTCATCTTCATCTCCTTAGGATCTTAGAGTAACAATCGTTGTTTCAGTCAATATATGAGTCTTTTTTATTTTCAAAGTTAATTTAAAAAATAATAGAATTGTTAGCAATTACAGATTCTCTCAGGATTCCAACCTTTAAGCAACTAAGCTTATTACCCAAACTCATAATGGCTAGTGACAATAACAACAACAACAGTAGCACTAACACCTCTACTAACTCAAAGATATCAACTCTAAAATAAACTATGAAGAAGATGGCTAAACAAATCCAATTTCTCACCAAAGGTATAAATCTTTTGAAGGGCCTCTAACCATCATGAGAGGGGCATCTAAAGGCCGACCTTGGAGAGACAATTGAAATTCCACCTCATGAAGGAATTAGGCCCAACATAGCAATCAACATGGGCCTTAATACTAAAGACCTAAAAGAGGAGTTGGAAAACAAACAAGCGGAAATGGAAAGAAAATTATTCTAGCTTGTGTTTGTTAGGATAGACCATAATTTTTGGAATTGGAGTCAAGAGTGGGATCTAGACTAAGAGAAGGTAAGTAAAGTCCTCTTAGACTAAACTAATTGAGATATCTACTTTCAAACAGACAGATGACTCCTAGTGGAATAAAAGTCATTCTCCTAAGTGTGAAGATCAATATTTTAATAAAGGAGCTTAAAGCCTTTAAAGAAGAGTTCAAAGCCTCTAAAAAATGAGATCCATTAAAGAGGAAGAAATCCCCTCAAGCAATAGTCTTCAAATAGAACTAGCCATTATGGATAAATGGAAAAGGCTTATTGCTTAGTGAGAGTTCTTGGGAATCTATAGAGAATTTATATCCGTTAATAAATCTTACTTAAAAGAAAAATTGTTAAATCTAGAAAGCTCTTAAAGACCAAGTTTGTTCTTGGCTCCAATAGCCAATTCTTGTTTAAGTTAAAGTCAACCAATTTTCCTTAGGGCTAATTTTGTCCACTTCAGCCTAATATCCTTAATAGTTAAGTTTTATCCAAGTCAAAAATCTTTATCTCATTAGTGACCCTTGTCATTTAATCCATTCCAATTCAAAGAAACTTTTATTCTTATTGTCATTTCATGTTATAAGATCTCTTTTGTTATAATAACCATGGATTGCTTGCTCTTTACAGCGCTATTCAATTTTAGGATCACTTGCTCATTATATGCCATTTATTTATTAACATTCATACTATTATTGGCATTATCAACGCTATAGTAGTTTTGGTCTTACCATGGAGAACATTAATTAATAGTAAAAGTCATATTTCTCAATATATTAATATTCTATTTTCACAATTAGTATTATAAAAATGAATGAGTATTATTTGAAAATAATTGTTTAGTTACTTATAATAAAAATGATAGTTTTGTAACATTGTTTTATAAAGTCATCCTAAAAAGTTATAGAATACTTTATCTTTATTTTATGTTGCTTTACTTGTAGTATTTATATATATATATATATATATATATATAATCCATTTTGTTGACAATGAATTTTGAGGTTTCAATCAATAATGTATTCTATTTGATAAACTTCTATCTATAGCTAAAATAGTGCTTTTTTGGAATTTGGTTATAAGAGAAACTTTATCTGATTTTTTATGATCTCATCATAAAATTCTAAACAAATCAGGAAACGTTTTAATGGAAACTCTAAATCTAATTGCTAGGAAATTTCTAGATACCACACCTTATATAATGATGAATGCCCTCAAGAATCTGTAAAATATATTACTCAAAGGGCCTTAGAGAAATTGCAAGTTCATAATGAAGACACTGCATGCAAGAAGCGGGAGGCTCAGGGGCGATGCCTTACGAAATAGTCCATAAATCAAGCTGGTTTGCTGGTCTTCCATGAGGCAATTTTAGAAAAGGGATTGAACGATGGTGACGAAGTGTCGATTAGGGTGTGGAGTCATGCTTGTGCGTAAGTTGCTTCCTAATGGCTCTACCCAACAGAATCTCGTTATTGTACTCTCGGACATGTGATAGGTCGATTGAGTAGATAGATAAAACATTGTAAGCAAAGATTGGGAGGATGTGCGACTTGGTCTTAACCTTGTGGTCTTGGTCTTCTTAGATGAAAGTGGTAAATAGTGCCAAACTAGATAATAAATTAATTAGTCAATTTACAAAAGCAAGTCCTACGATGGCATAGCACTTATATCGTAATATCTATTGGTAGATTCTCTTTTATTATATCTCGACTATAGATCACACATTATAAGCATAGAGCTGAAGCTATTTTAAGCAAGGTGAACATCGAATGAACTCTCTTTTCCTTCCCTTTGCTCTTCATATTACAGCTTTTGTAACTTTATTTTATCGTATTGGTAGTTAAATCTATACTTGGGAGAAAGGAAGAAAGAAAAAAAAAATCACATGATGATTCCAAAGAGCATTTAAAAAAAAAAAGACTCATTGCTCTATTTCACATAGCTTCTCCTAACGCTAACCTTAGTGTAAACACCCTATTTTTACTCCAACTAGTTTATTTATTTATTTGAAAAGTTAAACTAAAAAGTAATAAAATAAATAAATAAATTCAATTTATTTGCCTTACAAATTGCAACATAAGCTAATAGCTTGAATGGAAAACACACACAAGCATTCATAAGTGACCCGAGTTTGATTCCCCCAATGCGTGTAGACACGCATTTTTTTTCTTTTTTTTTTTTCTTAAGAATGGAAGAAGGAATGAATGTAATCTATTTACATTAAAAGATTGAGGCACAAGCCAATGGCCCATTGTAAAACATATATGCACAACAAGTGAGGAGACTTGAGATCGACCCATTATGCATGCGAATGAGCAAAATTTTCTCAAAATAAAAGACATAGGTCAAAATCGAAATAAATCCAATTTGTTTGCATTAAAAGAACAAGGCACAAGCTAATAGCTGTTGGAAATCACATACATCTAGAAAGCAAAGAGACTTAAGGTCAATCCCCCAATGTATAGATGCAATTTTTTTTCTCAAAACAGAAGATGCGGGATAAAACCACAATTTTAGCTTCTTCTATGTGAAGTAACACAATGAGCTTCAAGGTGAACTTCCTCCTCAAGTGACTAGTTTCTGTTGCATTTTTTCTTTTTTTCTTTTTTCCATATCTTTCTATAATCTGAATGAATTAAAGGTAAAATTACAAAGATTATATGGCCTTCTATGGATTTAAACTCAAAACAAGTCTAAATATATCACCATCCATAGATGAATCTGCACCTAAAAAAGGAGGAAAGTAAGATCGCACGAATCATGCTCCAACAAAGCCAATGTAAGTTCAGACCAGGGACCACCATTTTGGAAGTGTTCCATACTCAATTTTGGCAAGAATTAGTGTAAAGGAGACAATTTTCATGCACAACTAAATCAAACCTAAGAATATTCCCTAGACAATTATTAAATTCAATCCGCGAATTCATGGCTATGGAAACTTTCCATCTCCAATGCAAACTCCTATAGTATAAATAGGAGCTCGAGTAAGCCTTTCAAATCTGGACCGAGTATAGAAAAACTACCCATTCCCACTTCAATAAAAGAATTCAAAGGTCTCTCTCTCTCTCTCTCTTTAGAAGTTGATTTCTCTCTCTAGCTCGGTTAAGCTCTTCCATTGCATCAAACATGAAATTGATGCCTCCATGAGCTTTCCATTCCTCTTTATTGTCAAAAACTATGAGTGCCACTCTTGAAAACACTTCCGAACATCTTCAATCCCAATATCCTAGACTACTCTGATTGTCTACCATTGGAATAGCCATTCCACTAGTGACCAACTGTTATGGTATCATTGTCAAATGATAAAGGAGTCTTCACCTATCGAATCTAACGTACTCTAACACCTCAACTGGCTACCTTGGTAGCAATGCAATTATTCTAGTGTTTAGTTACGTTATAAATACCGATGAGCCAATCACCATGAATTGCTAATATATAAAGTATTAAATAGCGATTCATGACCCCACCCCCATGAATCGTTATTCACACCCTGATCACTTTACCAAATGGAATAAAGTATGATTCAAGTTGTAATTTTATAAGATTGCAATAGAGCTATAATAACTATTAAAAATCTATTATTATTTAGTTAACATAAAAAGAAAGTTAATAGATGGTTAGCTCAAATTGAATCCACTTGTCGATCCATGGACACATACAAGGGGAGTTGAAGGGGGTTTTGGCCCCTACACTCAAAAAAGAATTAATTATTGTTAAGTATAATTGAGCGGCTAAGTTTACAACATACTATTGTGAACATAGGGTCATGAGTTCAAATTTCATAGTAATCATTTTACTTTTTTAAATCATATTCATTGTTTATCTCTTATTAAGTGGTTTTCATTATCTTTTTTTTTTTTTACCTCGATATATAATAAAATTATATTTCATTTATTAAAAAATTAGTTAACTACATAAATCTTCATTATATTCCATTTATTTATTAACATTCATACTATTAATGGCATTGTCAATGCTACAATAGTTTTGGTCTTACGATGTAGAACATTAATAAATAGTACTATAAGCACAGACGGGGAAGATGTGCAACTTGGTCTTAGCCTTATGGTCTTGGTCATGTTCTTGTTCTTAGCCTTCTGGTCTTAGTCTGCCATGTGCTACGCAATCATACGACATGCCGCCACGCTTGACATTAATCAAGTTCGCGAGTTTGAAGCTGATCCGAGTATGAATTTTATTGTGTTTGAATGCGTTTGAAAGATCCAAAGGGAAGACTTTCGGTTCCCTCCAAAGTCAATACAACTAGTTGCACAACGACTTGCTTTCTCCTTTGGAAACTTCCCTGTAATGGGGAGAAATTGAATTAGGGTCTGCTGGTTAGGGTTTGGAGCTGAGAAGAGAGGAAAAGGGAAAGTAACGAGAAGTAAGGGTGTCAGAGGAAGTGAAGTGACTGGAGCGTGTGCGTACAGAAGAAGGAAGCTGTCGGTCGTGCTGTGGGCTAAGGTCGAGAATTTAAGGCTGGGCTAGTGGTGGTAGTGGGCTGGAAGAGGATAGAGGCCAGAAATGGGTTGTCCATCATTCACCAAGCCCACCCATGATCCAGAGCAACCGAATTAAGTATCATACATAACAACTCACATGGGTTTTTAAGATTAGGAACAGACTATAAATATATGTAGGAGACAGAATGTTGTTTTTATGAAAATATGAACAAAACTTTCATCCGAATTGCAGAGCAATCAATTTGTATCCGAATTGATTTCTTCTACTCGTTACAAGTGGCATCAGAGTAGGTTGTTGCCATGGAGACCCGTGAATCTAAGAAGTTAGACGAAGCAGTGTGTAGTGTTGTGAAGGAACACACAGAAGAAGCTTTAAAACCCATTCATGACACATTGAAGAGGATGCAAGAACTGATGGATCAACATATACTCACCATTGCTGAGCTGAAGACAATTAAAATTGACCGGTTGGAAGCATCTGGCTCCACAACTATGGATTCGGGTAAGTTACCTGAAAAAGATGAAAAACACGGGTTAGCATTAGCTCATACTGTAATAGTAGGAAATCAATTGCAAACACGAGCACCTAAGGTGGACTTTCCATCTTTTGATGGCCATGACATTAAGGATTGGTTATACAAGGCACAACAATAGCCATGTACTTAGAAGGTAAGGCCTTGAAATGGTATCATGTGTATATTCAAACCCTTGAGGATAACCATGTTGTCACTTGGAATGAATTGGTTAAGGCTTTACAAGCTAGGTTTGGGGAGAAAGCTTATGAGGATCCTATGGCTGAACTTAAGGAATTACACCAGCAAGGAATGTTGCAAGATTATTTGGAAGAATTCGAGCACCTAGTTACTTAGGTCAGATTACCAGAAAATTACTTGTTAGTTGTTTTATGAGTGGTTTACATCCATCCATACAATACCCTATCCGTATGTTTAACCCACAAACCCTACAAGAAACATATTCATTAGCTAAAATGCAAGAAGCTAACCTTTTGTCCACTAATCAATACCTTAAAACACCCTGCATAACCTACAACTCAAACTCATCTAACCTCAATTCATACCTACCTCCCAGTAAAAACCAAACCTACCTAAAGAACATCCTCACCACCAGTTTCAACAAAACACCCATCCATCCAAACTCCAACAGCCCCACCAAATACTACAACCCACCCAGACCACCCAGTACATTTAACCCTTAAACACGACTAACCAAAAGATTGACTCCTGAGGAACTAGAAGAAAAGAGAAGGAAGAAGCAATGCTTCTGGTGTGATGAACCCTTCGGACCGGGACATCTTTGCAAGAAAAGATTGAATATGTTGGTAGTAGATGCAAAGGAGGAACCTCTCGAGGTAAATGAGGAGGAAGAATCTCAAATCGGGGTGGAGGTTGACCTTGCCAATCTCACTCTCAACGCCTTGGATACAGGGAGAGGAGCCTCTTTAAGTAGCATGAAGATACAAGGGAGTTACAAAAAGAGGAAGATGGGAATTCTTATTGACACCGGTAGTTCATTGAACTTCATAGATGAGTGCCTTGCTAAGGGCTTAAAATGTCCTCTTACTGACATCTCACCAATGAAAGTAACCTTGGCTGATGGCACAGAGGTCTATAGCACGAGTAAAATTTCCCACTTTACTTGGAAAACACAAGGATATGAGTTTGTGGCAGAAGTTTACTTTTTAACCTTATCTGGATGTGACCTAATTCTAGGACTGCCATGGTTGGAATCATTGGTTACCATACACTGGAATTTCCAACATTTAACCATGGATTTTGAGTTGAACCAACAGAAATACAGATTGGTGGGGAACAAGGAGCAATTGAAGGTTATCAAGTCCTTTGAGTTGAGTAGAATAATTGCTAGTGGGAGAGCCGTGCAGTGTGAATGTTGGATGGTACAGGTTAAGGATGAGAAGACTCAAAGTGGATCCCATCAGGGCTTACACCTACTTGTCATGGATATACTGGACAAATTTTGGGTTTGTTTGAAGATCCCCATGGATTACCAACAGTACGGGCATATGGCCATAGAATACCATTACAAAAGGATTCCAAAATAGTCAATATACGACCTTACCGTCATTCTGCAGTACAAAAGACAGTGTTGGAAGAAATGGTTCGAGAAATGCTTTTAAGTGGAACCATCCAACACAGCCACAGCCCATTTACTTCACCAGTAGTCTTGGTGAAGAAAAAAGACAACACGTGGCGCATGTGTGTTGACTTCTGTGAGCTGAATAGACAGACGGTTAAGGATAGGTTCCCAATACCTATCGTTGAGGACTTATTTGATGAATTACATGGGTCTGCCTATTTTAGCAAGTTGGATTTGAGATCGGGCTATCATCAAATAAAGATGTGCCCTGAAGATATCTACAAGACAGCCTTCAAGACACATGAAGGGCATTACGAGTTCTTGGTAATGCCCTTTGGCTTAACAAATGCTCCTTCTACCTTCCAAGGGCTTATGAATCATATATTCAAGGCCTATTTGCGAAAATTCGTCTTAGTCTTTTTTGACGATATTTTGGTGTATAGCCTGACACTTGAGGACCATGGACAACACCTGCGAACTGTGTTTGAAGTACTCCGACGAGAACAGCTTTACCTTAAGAGGTCTAAGTGTGTCTTTGGAGCAACACAGATTGAATACTTGGGGCATATTGTGAGTAGGACAGGAGTAGCTACTGACCCTAAGAAGATTGAGTCCATTGTTAAGTGGCCGGTCCTTAAGAAAATAAGGCAACTAAGAGGTTTTTTGGGTCTGACAGGCTATTACAAGAGATTCATTAGTGGATATAGTCTTATTGCAAGACCCCTTACATTGTTGTTAAGAAAGGACAACTTCCACTGGAATCCTACTTGCTTACAAGCTTTCGAAAAGCTCAAAGTAGCTATGACAAGTTCTCCAATCTTAAGCTTGCCAGATTTCACTAAGAGGTTTGTGGTAGAGACGGATGCTAGTGGGGATGGAATTGGAGTTGATTTGATGTAAGAATGTCACCCAATAGCCTTCCTAAGCAAGACCTTATCTCAAAGACAACAAGGATTGTCTGTATATGAGAAGGAATTGCTAGCCTTGGTTCATGCGGTGGAGAAGTGACGGCACTAGTTGATGGGACAACACTTTGTGGTCAAAACTAACCATCAAAGCCTGAAGCACTTGTTAGAACAACAACTAGTTACTTCTAGTCAACATAAGTGGTTAACTAAGTTGCTAGGCATGGATTACGAGATACAGTACAAGAGTGGACAGTCAAACACTGTTGCTGATGCACTATCCAGGTTGGATCATGCTGAATTGAGGGCCCTGAAGGTGACCATCACTACCCCTGAATTAGTTCAAGAAATTAGAGACAACTGGAAGCTGCCCGGAGGCTACTTAGATGTTTTGAACCAACTGGAGGCCAAGAAGATATGCAAGAACTTCACTCTGAACCAGGGGATGTTGAGAAGAAGGGGTAAATGCGTGGTGGGACCTTCTAGTCCTTTGAGGAGGAGACTATTGGGAATATATCATGATGGGGTGCTTGGTGGACATTTAGGGGGCCATACTGCATACAAGAAGTTAAGCGTTGTGTTTTACTAGCCTAAGCTAGAGAAAGATGTGAGGCAATGCATACGAGATTGTGAAGTTTGCCAACGACACAAATTTGAAAATATAGCTACCCCAGGGTTGCTACAACCGCTACCAGTTCCTAATACTTGTTGGGCTGAGGTTACCATGGATTTCATAGAAGGTTTTCCAAATTGAAAAACCATCGGCAGGCTCTTTTGGCTAGCTGACATATTTTTTCTTCTATTTAAAGCGACTTCGTCTATCACCTTTTCTTGCAAGTTTTAGATCATCATACAGGATCACTTTTCCTTCTTGATTTCGACATTGATTTGTTTCGACAGTTATTGCAGAGAGCTGAAGCTATTTTAAGCAAGGTGAACATCGAATGAGCACTCTTTTCCTTCCCCTTGCTCTCCATAGTACAGCTTTTTTAACTTTATTTTCTTATATTGGTAGTCAGATGTATACTTGGGAAAAACGAAGAAAGAAAGGGGAAAAAGAAAAAAAAAAAACACAGAAGAGCATTAAAAAAAAAAACAAAAAAAACAAAGAAAGAGAGATGCACCATAGAAGCGTGTACTTTTAACAATTATTATTAATTTTTTTTTTTTTGCAATTTAGTATTTATACTTTTAATTTCATTGTAATTTAATATCTATATCTTCAATTTAGTAAAACTTCAAATGCTAAAGTATAACCTATATAAATACTAAATTATAACATATAAAATATTATCAATTAAACTATCAACAGTTAAAAAACCGAATACTTATAATGTGTTTAATTAATTTTTTTTAAAAAAAAAGAAGAGAGAGAGTAAACTAGAACTTGTATCATCAAATAGGCCAGGCCAGTGCATGCGTTGAGTACATATGTTGTAAAGTGATTCCTATAACTTTGTTTCTTTGATTTGTAAGGAAAATGGCTAAAAATGGAAAGACAAGGATGAGGAAGAGAGAGCTGCTCAAATTTACTTGGATAGCTACAAGGGTTGCTTTTGGTGACGTTACTTCAATACCAGAAGGTGTCTTCATCGCCGCTGACCTGTACTTCAATACCAGAAGCTGTAAATGGCAATAATGTAAAAATGTTTTGACTTGTTATTTGGTTAGCCCGTCTCTCAATCTAGTATCTGGTGCAATTATTATTATTTTTTATTTTGAAAAAGTCAAAGTTCTTAATATGTAAAGAACATCCAACATTTGCTACTATCATAATCACATCAAAACTCTCGTTGGAAAATTTCTTCAATATTTAATTGCTTCTTATTGTTAATTACTGCACTAACCCTTTACGACCTTTTATGTTTGCTCATTCTATTCCAAGAGTTTGTAGCAAAAGTCGCACTCGCATCGCACGCATAAAATTTTGCAACAAACCCGTGGAATGTCACAAAGCAATATCTATAACCCCTTCAAATTCGTAATAACAAATAACAATTATTTATAATTCATATCTCTAAAAGTCAAGATTAACTACAGAAACAAGCAAAAGCGAGGAATTATATTGTGAGAAGTAAATTGCTGGAAAGGAAAATACGTATTTCTGATAAAATAATTCTCGCAAATAATACTTAGTTATTGCGAGAAGTTAATTGGCACAAAAGGGAATGCTTTTTTCGAGAACATAATTCTTGCAAATAGTATATGTAACGATGTGATTGCCGGTTCTATCATTTTCATCGCAATTGCTTATTTATGAGAAAGTAATTGCCATATGTCAGCTAAATTTTGGCCCCCTCCACTTTCCCTCAACATTTTCCCTCCTCGTCTTTTTCCCTCTCATCATATAGATCGAGCCTTGTTTCCTAAAAAACACAGACCCAAAACACCTTCGTCATTGGTTTTTTTACCCAGAATTTGAAGGAGCAATTTCTGCAAGCAGGCCCTCTTGTTCAGCTGGACTCGTGGCTTGTAAAAGGTGTGTCTAAACATCTCTTCCTCTTCCCCCCACTTCCCCCTATCTATTTACCTAAAACTTTCGATTTTATTTTTTGGGTTCTCCATGGAATGCAAATGATATGAAGCTCGAGAAGTCCAATTTTTAGTGTGTCATCTATCCCTATGAAGGTATGGTGAATCTATTGCTCTCTCCCTGGATTTTTCAAGTAAATGTGATGTTGTTTTGGTGGTGTTGTTGAATTTGGGGTTTTTGTCAGGTGAAATAGATTTGAATAGTGATCGTTCAGCTCGAGGTGTGTTCGGTTTGAACGTGGTAGGAGTTGGGCAAAGGGAGCTAGGTAGAAGAAAAAAGTACGTGAGGATTTTGGTTTGAAGGTGGCATGAGGAGGCGGTAAGAGGAGGTTGGCAGAAGTAAAAAAAATTTGGGGTTTTCATTTTGAATGCACATTTGAACTAGGTAGAAGGAAAAAAAAAAACTGTAGAAGTAGCCAAGTCGAAGGAGCTTGGTAGAAGGAGCTTGGAAGGTCTCCTCCCGAGTTAAACACTAACAAGAGGTTAGAAGCCTAGTGTCTAAGGTGAAAAGATATATAGTGTCTATTGTTCATCATCCCTCTAGAGTAATAAGTTAAACTAAAATTGTTGTTCATTCATCTCGGGTAATTATAATGCTATATATTTATATATATATGATGCTTTTCTCCATGAATTCCTTCTCTCATTATCATAACAAGGGACATTACATAAGTGCTTGTTATTTCTAAAAATACTACCTTATTTACGATGCTTATACTTGTGCAATATGGCATTATAATTTACAGTCTTGTTGAATTGGCAATGTTGATTTTAATTACCATTTGATTAGTTCTAGAATTGCCATTTGAAGTGTTTGTCAGTTTTACGGTATTTTCCATTTGGAGAGCCATGGTATTTTTTTTTCATTAGACTCAGCAAAATGTGTTGATACTCGCTTTATTATTGCTTATGATAATGGCGATTACATGTTTAGGATGAGTGGAAGGAGATGGCACATGACACATGATCGTATATATCCAAGGGGTACGAAGTTTCCTTGAAGTAGCTGTGCAACATCGTTGGGATTTAGATAGATTTATCCATTATCCATGTCAAGATTGTCTTAATCAAGAATGGGTACCAATAGAGGCTATTGAGGTTCATTTAATTCGTTGAGGAATGGCATAGTCTTACACGACTTGGATATTTCATGGGGAGACATCACATATTGATAAGTTGGATCATATATACTCAGGTTTGAATTGCTCTAGGATTAGTGACAACCAAACTAGTGTGCAAGACCTATCGACAATGGAGGAAGTGGTATGTGATAATGGCCATACATTTGAGGATGATGCCGATCATCAAATATTAGAGGATTTAGCATGTATAATGACTCTAAAGATGATATGTTAGAGGACAACGGAGGAGATGAAATTAACATGGATAAGTGGAGTGGCTTATTTGAAGAAGGAAAATGTGAGGTCTATCAAGGGTGTAAAAAATTTTCATTACTATCTGCTGTAATACAGATGATGCATTTCAAGGTTAACGGACGACAATCTATACATAGTTTCAACAATTGGCTTAGTTTTGTGAAGAGTATATTACCAAAGGGGGAAGTACTCCCAGGTTCCTATTATGAGTATCGAAAAATGTTATGCCAATTGGGAATGGATGCTCATCTTATTCATGCTTGTAAAAATGACTGTGTCTTATTTAGGAAAGCATTTAAGGACTTAGATTATTGTCTACAATGTAACCATTCAAGGTGGGAAATGAAGAGTGATGACAAGAAGAAGAAAACTGCTATGAAGGTTTTACGGTATTTTCCACTAATACCACGTCTTCAACAATTGTTCATGTGTAGAAAAACATCACCTCTGATGAGATGGCATGAGGAAGGATGTGTCATTGAGGAAGATAGGACTTGGCATAAAGAAGGGTGTGCTATTAGGGATAATGTTCTAAGGCACCCTTCAAACTTAGAAGCATAGAAGGATTTAGACCAAAAGTTTCTCGATTTTAGTTTTGATCTAAGGAATGTACGATTGGGACTTGCAACAGATGGATTCAATCCATTCGGTAATTTGAGTATCGCATATAGGTAATAGCCTATTATCTTATTTCCTTACAATGTGCCGCCATGGGCTTCTATGAAAGAGCCATTTCTTTTTATGCCTTTGCTAATACCGGGTCTTAGATCACTAGGTAACGATGTTGATTTTTTTTACAACCGTTGATTGATGTGTTGAAGGAGTTATGGGTAGAAGGGGTTAAAACCTTTGATGTTATCTCTGGTTGATCATTTTACATGCGTGCAACACTATTATGAACAATCTGTGATTTCCCCGCATATGTTGATGTATCAGGTTGGATCATAAAAGGTAACAAGGCTTGTCCTATTTGTAATGTGGATGTCACTAGTGGCCATACACATAGCAAATTTCATTACATGGGGCATTCGCGGTTTTTAACAATGAACCATTGGTGGCATAATGAAAAGATGAAGTTCGACGGAACTGTGGAGAAGTGTAGGGCTCCTAAGCAATTTAGCAATGATGATATTTTGATGCAATTGAGTTAGTATGAGCATGTCATCTTAGGAAAGACAACAGGTTGTGGGAAGAGAAAGAGGTCAGATGATGAGCCTTATTGGTGTAAAAAAAGTATCCTTTTTTAATTGCCTTATTGAGATAAACTAATTATCAGACACAACTTAGATGTCATGTACATCAAGAAAAACATCTGTGATAGTTTAGTTAGTACCATTCTAAACTTTAAGGGTAAATCAAATGATACTGATAAAGCAAGATTGACTTTACAAAATATGGGAATTCGGCCCAAATTGCATCTTCAAAGAGGAACAAGTTGGGTAGTGAAACCTATGAGAGAGGTCTTGGGTCATAAGGCCGAATATAGTCGTGGTTTAGGCTATGGTGGCCCTAAACCACCTTCATCCCATCCTGAGATCCCATTTCTTTATCACTCTACACCTACGCCATCTAACGAACAAGCGACAAGGTTGGAGGACAAAATATCCACATTGGAAGATACTGTTGCTCAACAAAAACAACTACTTGATCATTTTTTAGCATAGCAACAGCAGTTTTTTGCTTTGTAGCAGTAGTAGCTTTCACATCTATCGAGCACCGCACCATCAGTACAACTAATCTAATCATCATTGCAATCATCACCTTTTTTTGGTGGGTTTGGAATTGGGAATATTCCATAGCTCCATTTATTACACCATTAGGTGGATCCTCACAACAACCATCACACCCTCAATCTGCAATTTAGCCACAGGTTAAACATCAACAATCTTTCTTTCTAGGTTCATTCTATAGCTTCCTCAACACCTATCAACAACAACCACAACCTCCAGTAGACGAACATCAATGATTGATTTAATTGTCTATGTAGTACATCACTAGAGTAGACCATATCAGTTAATTTTTAGATTTTTCTACTGACTAATTTTTTTTTTTTGTTTAGCTAGATATCATATCGCTTGTAAGCCAAATATCGCATCATTTTTTTTTTTTTTGCTGGATTTCATGTGATGTGATTATTTTTTGTGAACTTTCATGGATATTTATGGTTAGATGTTGGATTAGTTGTCTTTTATTTTGGGAATAAATAGTGCATAGTGTGGAACGATATTTATGATAGATTGGAGCAAGTTTTTTTTTTTTTCTTATCTGGTTACATTTTGCGAAGATTCATTCCTCGTAAACATTGGGTATTACGCGGAATTTTTTCTCTTTCCTCATAAATTCTCTCTTTTTTTTTTTTTTTTTGTTGATGAAGAATGTTCCTCATTTCTCTTAATTTCTCTTCCTTTTTAGCTGATGGAGGATGTTAGTTTTTACTAACCTGATGAAGTCATTGTATCATAGGTTGAAGATTTTATATTTTGTATGATAGGTTTTTTTTTTTTTATCTTTTTTCATAAAATTATGCAGGGGAAAATTGCATTTTGTGAAAAATCATTCGTCTTAAACATGCCAGATTTTTTTATTTGCCATAATTTATTCATTGTAAATATGACATTGCCACAATTTGATTTCTCGTAAATTCAACTAATTGATTTCTCTTGCACATTGCCACAATTTGATTCCCCACAAATGCCTAATTGCCGCAATTTGATCCTCATAAATGCCTTGCTGCCACAATTTCATTCCTCGCAATTGCCTTATTGCCGCAATTTTATTCCTCGCAATTACCTTATTGTTGCAATTTTATTCCTCACAATTACTTTATTGCCACAATTTTATTCCTTGCAATTACCTTATTGCCACAATTTTTTTTAGTGAATTGTCACAAATGCTTTATTGTGACAATTTCAATCCTCGCAAATGCCTCTTCACCTTTTTCTAGCCGTCCACTTTTTCTAACAACTTTTTTTCTCGTAAATACTTTTTCCAAGTGTGAGAATGTCTTCCTCACAATATCTTAAAGTTGGCAGGCCTATTGCAACAATTTCTTTACGGAAATATAAAATTTCACAATTGATTTATTGCCATGATTTTTTAAGATTTTGCGTCAAAAAAATTTCCTCACATTTCTTAATAATTGTTGTAGTGTAATATAAGAAAAAGAAAGAAAAAAACATTGTTGGTGGCTACTATAGCGATTGTGATCCGCTATTTTGGTAATGCTCGGTTATCCAAAATCAAAATGCATTTATACTTTGTCTTTTTTCCAATTTCTTTCATTTTTTTTTCAATTTATGTTAGTTTATTTTGTAAATATATTAGATCTAATATGATTACTATGCATTACAATTGTTAAGGGTTGGTCTTAGCCTTGGTATTCTTGGATGGAAGTGATAAATAGTCCCAATCTAAAATTAGATTAATTAGTTAGCTAATAGTCGAGATATAATATAAGAGAATCTGCCAAGAGATATTATAATATAAGTGCTATGCTATCATAGGACATGCTTTTGTAAATTAACTAATTAATTTAATACCTAGTTTCGCACTATTTATCTCTTCTGTCCAAGAAGATCAAGACCATAAGTCTAAGACCAAGTCGCCCATCCTCCCAGTTTACGCTTATAATGTGTGATATGTCAGCTTCATTGACCTATCACATGTCCGATAGTACAATAACGAGATTCTATTGGGTGTAGCCATTGGGAAGAGACTTACGTACAAGCACAAATCCAAACCCTTGAATATTAGATCAACACTGCATCACCACCGTTCAATCCCTTTTCTAAAATTGCTTCGTGGAAGACTAGCAAACCAGCATGAGTCATAAAACTATTTCATAAGGCATCGCCCCAGAGCCTCCCGCTTCTTGTTTGCATTGTTTTCATTATGAACATGCAATTTCTCTAAGGCCCCTTGAGTAATATATTTTACAAATTCTTAAGGGTATTCTTCATTATATAAGGTGTCATATTTCAAACTTTCTAAACCTGCAGATTTAGAACATCTAATAAAATGTTACTTGATTTGGTTAGAATTTTATGATGAGACCATAAACAATTAGATAAAGTTTGTTTCTTATAATAAAATTCATAAAAAGCACTATTTTAGTTGTAGATAGAAGTTTTTCAAATAGAATACATTATTGAATGAAACCTCAAAATTCATTGTCAACAAGATGGATTACATATATATATATATATATATATAAAGAGAAATAGTACAAGTAGCACAACATAAAATAAAGATAAAGTATTCTATAACATTTTAAGATGATGTTATAAAACAATGTTACAAAACTATCATTTTCATTATTAGTAACTAGACAATTATTTTCAAATAATATTCATTCATTTTCATAATACTAATTGTGAAAAAAGATTATTAATAAATTGAGCAATATGACTTTTACTATTTATTAATGTTCTACATGATAAGACCAAAACTATTGTAGCATTGACAATGCCATTAATAGTATGAATGTTAATAAATAAAAGGCACATAATGAGGATTTATGTAGTTAACTATATTTTTAATAAATAAAATATAATTTTATCATATATTGAGGTAAAAAAAAAACCAAAAAGATAATCAAAACCACTTAATAAGTGATAAACAATGAATATGATTTGAAAAAGTAAAATGATTACTATGAAATTTGAACTCGTAACCTTATGTTCACAATAGTATGCTGTAAACTTAGCCACTCAATTATACTTAACAATAATTAATTCTTTTTCGAGTGTAGGAGTTGAAACCCCCTTCAACTTCCCTTGGGCATGTCCATGGATTGACAAGTGGACTCAATTTGAGCTAACCATCTATTAACTTTATCAAGCGTGAATTAGGCGTTGTCCTTAATATATTTTACAATGGCCCACTCACTTCATTGAATAGAATAGAGAGGGAATTGAATCGTTGTTCAATCAAAATGGAATAGACATAAAATAGCTATTATATGTCTATTATATTATTTAATTTTCATAAAAAATATAAAAAATTAAAATGCCACATCAGCAATATCAATGATGGGAGGAAATTGTGACCACACTATCTTATATGGTAGTGGTTTTTTAATGGTAAGGGCATTTGTGTAAAGGTAAATGAATAAGCCATTGAGTGCATGTTCCCTTAGGAAAAATAACTGTTCCATTCTCTCCCTCATATGTGATATTTCTATTGCAATGTTTATTTATATTTTAAACACTTGCTATTACGTAAAATAGTAAATAGAAATTCATGTCCCACCTTCATGACTTATTATTTAATATCTATATTTTCAATGTAGTAAAATTTTAAGCACTAAATTGTAACTTTTGTAAGTACTAAATTATAAAAGATAAAAAATTACAAACTAAGCTATCAAGAATTAAAAACCAAACATTTATAATGTGTTTAAAAGAGAGAATGTAAACTAGAACTTATATCATAAAATAGGACAGCGCATGCGTTGAGTACATATGTCATAAAGAGATACCTACAACTTTGTTTCGTTGATTTGTTAAGAAAATGGTTGAAAATGGAGAGGAAAGAATGAGGAAGAGAAAGAGAGACATGGTGATCAAACTTATTATGTCAGCTGAAAGGCTTGCTTTGACTGGTGATCTTACTGCAATAGTAGATGGTGCTGACAGCACCTTTGAGCTGTGCAATGCTGTAGTGGAGTTTGTTAGTGATATTTTTGCTGATGATGACAATGCAGAATCTTCCACCAACCTCAACACAAACACGACACCTGTTAGCTGAAGAAGGTTTATCACCTTCATTCCCTAAATGGCAACAAATTATGCAACAAACTCGTGGAATGTCACTAAGCAATATCTACACCTCTATATAATATTCTTTAGGAGGAAGAAAATTACAAGAAAATGAGAGAAGGAGAAAACAAAAGAAATGATATATACATATATATATATATTATTATATATATTTGAATTTGGTCTAAATATGAATTTTATCATATTTAAATGGATTTGACTTATTTATATTTTTATTGATTTTTTGTATATTGTACTTTGTTGTGTTTGGATTTATGGGTCATATTTTAAAGTGCTTATTGCCAAACTTGTTCATATAAACATTTGAAACGAATACCATCATTATAATCTAGCTCGCCGGTAATCATGTACTTAATTAGTCTTTTTTATGTAACTTTTGTATTCTCACTATGCACATCCTCCAACTTTATAGCTGAAGAGAACTCATTTTTTGTTATTCACAATTACATTTTCCACTAATAAATGCCACATTCTAATAAGTTCATGGTTATAATTTAAAAAATTTTAATTAACCATATAATCAAATTAGTTATAATTACAATAAAATAGATGTAAAATTAATGACTCTAAAAAACCCCTTCAAAGTTGTAATAACAAATTACAATTATTTATAATTAGTATATTTAGAAATCAAGATGAACTAAGATACTACGAAATATACATTATATAAATAAGTTAGGAATAAAGTCAAGAAAAGTAATAAGTTCAATGTATGGGGGCAATTTAGTCTTTTTATGGTGAAGATATTTAAAAAACCCCAAATAACCTATTGTCTCCTCTTTTCCCCATTTGTATAGTTGAAGACATAGAAAAGCTCTTAGACATATGCAAGGTAACTTAACAAAAATCCATAAGATCAATCTACTTTCACCAAGTAAGGGTACTAATCATTAAGATGTATATTTTTTAGTATAGAATCATAGGTCTAAATGATTTTGACAATGTGTTGTTACAATTCGGAACAAGGGGTGAGATGGAACGAGCAGA
The DNA here is from genome assembly GCA_037954665.1 of Laguncularia racemosa. Lineage (NCBI taxonomy): Eukaryota > Viridiplantae > Streptophyta > Magnoliopsida > Myrtales > Combretaceae > Laguncularia > Laguncularia racemosa. Next base: position 1,794,033 of record JBBMOL010000040.1, read on the forward strand.
CGTAGGGTCAAGCAATTTGCAAGTTTTGATTACAAATCAAAGCAATTATACAAATTTCGTATAACATATTAGAATTTACAAGTTAATTGAATTAATTTGATTTGGATTCAAAGAAATTAGGGTTGGGGAGCTAATTAAAGAAGGGGAAGAAAAGGATTCGTAATGGAATAGTGGAGTACATGACTAGGTATACACCTATGTTGTGTAGAAAAGAAAAGGAACGAGTTAAGAAGTTCACAACCAAATAAACACTCATATACTTACCTATGCAACTGTACATGGTTACAGTACATACTTGTGTACTTGGTTATGTCAAATTATGAAAGTGTACAAAAAGGTACATGGCCACAATACATGACCATTTACCTTACTATACTCATAAGCACGGCCTAATAAATGACTATATACCTTGAGAAATTTCTTTATTTCTTTTCTTTTCTTGTGATTCGAATTTCATTAACCTTAAACACCTAGTACAACCTTAGAAATTCCACTAGAGTAAAAGAAGTGATTAAATAACAAGTGATAAAAATCAGGAAACTTTGACAATACTTTAAAGTAATACTAAGATTGATTACTTTGTATTTTGACATATTTTAGTGTAACTGCTAGATAAGGACAAGTCATATTTAAGTCTACGCTTTCAAGTGTGTATAATCTTGTTTATTGCTTGTGTTTGTTAGAATAGTTAAAAAATTGGATAAATTAGTATCAAATTGGATTTAGTTGCCTACTGGTTATGCTTAGCTCAGCTTATAGGCCTATAGTGGCTAGTCTTTATAAGGTTCCTTGATGATCTTTGTTGACATTATCCTTAGTGAAGTTGTGCATTGAAATGATCTAGGTTGATTTAGGGACTCATAGGTATCAGGGCCTATAGTGGCAGTTCCTAACATTGTACTTTGTATTAAGTACATATATGTATATAGTGTAGTGGGGTCATGAGTACCTTTTTGTTATTTGAGGACTAAATGAGATAATAACCTACTATTTGAATGTTTACTTGTTACACTGGTGTATGTGGTTTAAGTATTCATGATCATGTGTTTATGTTTATAGGTTATATGTATTTGGCATTAGCTTAGCCTTAGGAGATCATTTTTTTAACTGTAAGCTTAGATGAATACACCTTTTATGATGAAGACGTAAGGTCATATGCATAGGATGGGAGTGATGTAGAGTATTATTACCACTATGATGACTACGTGAAGAAAGCAAAGGAAGTTCTTAATATTGCTAACATGTTGACTTCCATTAGAGTAGGATATGATAGTTAATTACTAGAAGTTCAACTGTTTCTAGATTTTGATTAGATTGATGTACCTAGATTACCTTAAAAGCTGCTTATGGTTTGTAATGAAATCTAGTTAAAACATTATGAATGACATCAAATGAATTATTTCAATTGTGGTTAACAGTTATTGTAGGTTACATAGTGTTTGCTGAGTTAAGAGCCATAATGTCTCTTTACCCTCCAAGGACACTTGGTAAGTTATAGTGTCTCGAATTTTGAGGTGTTATAGTTTAAGTGGTATTAGAGCTTAGGTTTAATGATACCTAGAAACTAAGTGATGATCAATAAATATGGGTTTCAAACAATAGAAAGTAAGTTGTGATCTTTAGATGAATTAGGCATTGAATTTGTAAGATGGTGAGATATGAAGAGAGTGGGTGAAATTATAGGTCGATCACTGTGATCAATAGTGTATTTTACTATAATTATTATCTTTACTTGAAGTTTCTTTAAATCTCTATTTTGTTTACATATAAATATGTATATATGTGTAGATAATATATGTATATATAGGTGTATATTATCACTAACTTTTAAGCTAACTTTAACTCCTGGGTTTATTCGATTATCTCCTTTCAAATAGAATGCCTTTAAGAAGAATTACTAAACCAGGGTCATCAAGAGGTGTTGGGCATGGTAACACAAATGAGGGGAATCCCCATGGTCTATAACTATAAAGGGGATAAGGTCATCTTGCAAACTATACTACCTAACTTTTAGAGATTGTGAGCAACTTATTGGGATTAATAGTGTAGCAATAGCAAATGTAGAAAGCTTGACAAACCAGAGTAGTAGAGGAGCTAATGAGTTTTGACATATTTGCTTGGGTGGCGAAGGAGTTCAACCCCAGGATCGATGTCTAGATATGGACACTATTGTAAGAATGCTTTAAGTACACATTTATAATTCTTATGGCTTATTTGATACTAGTGCCACTCATTCCTATGTGTCTAAATCTTTTGTACATGATTGTGGATTGAATTCTAAATATTTAGATGTTCATTTGAGTTTTAGTACCCCTTTAGGAGTTAAAGGGGTTTTAAATAAAATTTGTAGAAATGTAAAAGTGGAGATATATGGTAAGGTAATGTTAATAGGTGTATTGATGATAGAGATAGTGGAGTTTGATGTAATCTTAGGAGACAAATTAAGTTTAAGTTAAGAGTATAAAGACCAATAAGATTACCTACTTATGAGTTGTGGGGAAAGAGTATGTTGGCCATTGTGACAGCCGAGGAGAGTGAATTAATGAAATTGGAGATGGTGTCAATAGTGAGGGAATTTCTTAATGTCTTTCAAGAAGACCTTCTCAATTTAGCCCTATAGGGAAATTAAGTTCAGCATCAATTTGGTACTGGGTACTGTACTAATATTGAAACCCGTATATAGGATGGCGTTGGTTGAATTAGAAGAGTTGAAGAAAGAGTTGTAGGATATACAAGATAAAGGATTCATAAGACCCAGTACATTTCCTCAGGGTACGCTAATCCTTTTTGTCAAAAAGAAAGATGGAAATATGAGATTGTGCATAGATTATAGAGAACCGAATCACATCACCACCAAGAACAAGCATCCTCTCCCTGAGATAGATGATTTATTTGACTAGTTACAAGGAGCTCAAGTATTTTCTAAGATCGACTTGAGATTAGGATACCATCAGTTGAGAATCAAGGATGAGGACATTCGAAAATCAGCTTTCAAGATGAGGTATGGGCACTATGAGTATGTAGTGATGCCCTTCGATTTAACAAACGCTCTAGCAACCTTCATGTATTTAATAAATAGAGTATTCAAGGATTTCTTGGACAAGCTTATGATCATTTTTGTAAACGGTATCTTGAGATATTCTAGCAGTAATGAGGAACATGAAGAGCATTTAAGATTGGTGCTGAGTAGATTACAAGTAGAGAGGTTATATGACAAATTCAAGAAATGTGAATTTTGGTTAGAGTAGGTGGTTTTCTTAGGCCATGTGGTTAACAAAGAGGGAATCTCAATAGACCTAGAAAAGGCGAGAGCTACAATAGATTGGCTTAAATCGAAGATAGTGATTGACATAAGGAGCTTCTTGGGTTTAGCAATTTACAATAGACAGTTTGTAGAGGGATTCTCTAAAATAGCGACCCCTCTCATTAGATTAATGTAAAAGAAGGTGAGATTTGATTGGGATAATAAGTGCGAAACTAGTTTTCAAAAACTCAAGGAGGAACTTATATCCGCCCCAATTCTAGCATTACTCAAGAGTGAGGAAGAATTCATTATTTATAATAACAACTCAACAGAAAGGCTAGGTTGTGTTTTGATGCAAGGTAGGTAAGTCATAACAAATGCATCCCATCAATTGAAGCCATATGAGAGAAATTACTTAACTCATGACTTTAAGCTATCAGCAACAGCACTAGCATTAAAACTATGGAGACACTAGCTATATAGGGAGAAATGCAAGATTTTCACTGACCACAGGAGTTTGAAGTATATCTTCACACAAAAAGAACTAAATATGATTCATCGAAGATGGTTGGAACCGATTAAGGACTACGATCTTGAAATCCAATATCACTTTGGTAAGGCCAATGTGGTGGCAAATCTTTTAGCAGAAAGAAACAAAGTAATCTTACCACTTTAATCACCCTCACAACAAGAATTGTTGGATGATATGCATATGCTAGAACTAAAGATTTTGACTCAAGAAGTTGAAATGAAGATGGCCACTTTACACATTTAACAAAATCTAGTAAACAAAATTAAAATAGCCTAAGTTGGGCTTGCTTTGACTAGTGACCTTACTTTAATAGTAGATGGTGCCATCACCACCGTTAAGCTGTACAATGTTGTAGTGGAGGCTATTGATGATTTTTTGCTAATGATGAAAATGTATAATCTTCCACCGACCCCAACACCAACACAACACTTGCTAGCTAAAGAAGGTTACCACCATCATTCCTTAAAGAATACTTGTAGACACCTCATTTTTACTCCCTCTTTATTTTTGTTACTTATTTATTATTTTTATTTATAATCAAATGAGAACAAGTACAATTTGTTTACATAATAAATCCAAGCCACAAGCCAATGGCCTGATGGAAAATATAGACAAACATTCACAAAAGAGTGGGGTTCGAATCCCTAAATGTGCATGGATGCACCTTAATGTTTTTTTTTTTGTATCTAAAAAAGATTAAGTACAATTTAAATGCAATAAAAATGAGGCATAGGCTAAAGGCCTATTGGAAAGTCACATGCACAAAATACAAAAGGTTCGGAATTCGATCCCCAACAAATGCAAAATGGATAAAATTTCTTCTTTCCCCTCCAGCCAAGTGGTAGCCTCCCATTGGCTTATTAGAAACACAGTAGATCTTCTCCTTCTTGCATCTTCAACAGATTTGTGACGTTTTCCCCTCTATAACGCCTAGTTTTTAGCTATTTTTTGCTACAATATCTACATGATTTCACCTAAATAATGGTTAAATTGTGTAGATCACATGGCCTATTTTGGATAGAACCCACTAATGCGTCTTGGTTCACCTATTTACACGATAAAAAGCGACTCCAAAAATAGGAAAAAATAGTTTTTTTGCACGAAGTGAATTTGCTAGATTGAACACAATTAATGTGAATTAAAGATTTTAAATACTATCTTAAGTAACAATAAAGCATAATTAATTGAATCCAGCTAGTGATTTATTGTGGTTCCAAGGGATTTCAATCGTAATTGGTCAAAATCCATTAAAGTGAGATTTTGACTTCATTACAGAAATTGAGCTTCCGTGATTAATCGAAGCTTAAGCAATATAAAAGGGGCCTCAAGGAATGCATTCGAAGAGGGGAATTAATAGGAAATCATTCTCATTTCAAACTTTTCATCCATTTCTCTCTCTACCCGTGTCTTTCTTCTCTCTCTAGAAATTAGCTTCCATGGCCACTTTTTGGAGAAACCACCACTACCATTAGTTTCCCCATTGTTGAAACTCCTAAGAAGCACCTCGCTTTAGTTTAGAAACATTGAGGAAGGCTTGAATTGCAACACTCTAAAGCTCCACTATTGGCTACCTTTCTAATCGTTGCCCTCCGCTGCATTTGGGATCAAACCAACTAAGTAGGTTAATGCACCATCTTTTGCCATGCAATTTTAATGTCCCCAACAGGCTAAAGCACCATTGAAGTTGCCACCTCATCTCCAATGCACCACCTCTTCTCCTATTAGATATATGTATATATATATATATATTTTCGTTATGTTATTTTTTAGGCAATTCAATTTTCTTTTAAGGTAAATAATAATAATAATAATAATAATAATAATAATAAATTAGCTTGCATATGTATATATATATATATATTTAAGACAATTTTTATATAGAATTAAACTTTTTAGGTTTTTTATTTTTTTTATTTTTTTGATATTTAAAAAGAAGATACTTGAAAAAAAAATATTTTATTTTTTTGTTAACATTTTAGATTAATTTTTTTTTTTACTTTAGATTTTCAAATTTTATTTAGTTTTTAGCCTTTGTTTAAAAAAAATTCTAACAATTTAAAATTAATGCAAACTACGACCAGCCTGATCCTAAATAGAGGGTAGGTAGGCACCTACGGGCAACCACGATAATTTTTTTTTTTAATTTTCCTTATTTAAATTTTTTCTTGAAAAATAAATGTTAATTTTGGAAGGTTAGTGTAGTAACCGTAACGTTTTAATACAATAACCCCTAATTCCAAAATCTCTGGTTTTATTTAAATGTTTCACATGAACTAGTAGCTAAATTAAGACTAATGTACTCAATTAGTCTTAATTTTATATTTTTCCCGATTTTGATTGGGTGGCGACTCTTTTTTTTTTTCCAAATTAGATAAAAATAAAAATTTTCCTATTCTTAGTCGAGGATATACATTAGATGAGCATAGGTTTAGTGTAAATCAGATTAAGAAAATGAATTGGAATTTAGGCTTGATAGGATAGTGACTCTTTGGATCCCCTTAGTAGGCTAGTCACTTAAACATTATGAAAATAGATTTTTTTAAGGATTATTCATTGAAGTTTTTTATTATTATTACTATTATATTTTTGTATTAACTTTTGTTTATACATGATTTAGGATTTACTTATTTATTTTCAATGTGTGTTAGATATGGTCAGACTTGGGTCGTCTTAGGACCTTAGGAGGGGAGCCATTATGTAAGTTCTGAGTGTAGTGGAATGACCACTGCTTAGGATCGATTAAGTTACCCCACACAAGTTTTTATGTGACCTATGAACCATTTCTTTGAAAATGAGTGAGGCCATAGAACATGGGGACTTTTTAGAGCCCACTTAAATTACATACACTCTTCATCAACCAAAAGTTATTGTAGCATTTTAATTAATGTTGTAACCCAATTGATGATAGAGTGTCCTATACATGATTATGTAAACCTTATGTGTATCTTGAATGTATATTGTAAATAAACATTATATTATTTCCATGTAAATACCTTTGTAAACAAATTCCTTATAAATGCATTTCCTTATGTATTAGAATTATGATGTAAGCATCAAGTTTTAATAGGGTTGCAACTTAATAAATGTTGTATTATTTTAATGGTTTATACATTCGTATGTCATCATACATTTTTTTTTTTGAAAAATCAAACGGTTCATAAATATTACTCATAAAATTGATAATTGCCTAGATGAATGGCAATAAATAAACAAGGCAATGAGCAAGAAGTCAATTGTATACCAAACATACCTAACTCTCAGGTCCGGCTACTTGAAGTGGAGGTGAATTATTAGAGAGAAAGAGCTAGGGGGTACAATTAGACATGCAAATTCTCTTAGCTCAAGCTAAATGAACTAAAGGGGTCCTTAAGCAGACGTTGAAGATGTTGCAGTGACTAAGAGCACAACAATAGGATTAGATTAAGGATATTCAATTTTGTCAACTGATTTGGAAATAATTGTCAAGTTCATGAATAATAATAAATTATATTTTTCTTTATGAGTCGTTTCATCTCTTTTTAACTTTAATTCTTTTTTTCAATAATAATGAAAGAGAGAGAGAGAGAGAGAGAGAGAAATAAGAAATAGATACTAGACTTTGGAAATAATTTTTTTTCCAATCATTAAAAGTTCACTTTTACTTAATGTCCTATAAAAAAAAATGATCATTTTTATCATTATTTCATCCCCCTTGTAAATATTGGTTATTCCATTCATCTTCATATCCTTAGGATCTTAGAGTCACAATCGTTGTTTTAGTCAATATATGAGTCCTTTTTATTTTAAAAGTTAATTTAAAAAAAAAAGAATTGTTAACAAATACAAATTCTCTCAGAATTCCAACCTTCAAGCAACCAAGCTTATTACCCAAACTCATAATGGCTAGTGACAATGACAACAACAATAGCACTAACACCTCTGTTGACTCAAAGATATCAACTGTAAAACAAACTGTGAAGAAGATGGCTAAACAAATCCAATTTCTCACCGAAGGTATAAATCTTTTTAGGGGCCTCTAACCATCACAAGAGGGGCATCCAAAGGCCGACCTTAGAAAGACAATTGAAATTCCACCTCATGAAGGAATTAAACTCAACATAGCAATCAACATGGGCTTTAATACTAATGACCTAAAAGAGGAGTTGGAAAACAAACAAATGGAAATGGAAAGAAAATTATTCTAGCTTGTGTTTGTTAAGATAGACTATAATTTTTGGAATTAGAGTCAAGAGTGGGATCTAGACTGAGAGAAGGTAAGTAAAGTCCTCTTAGACTGAACTAATCATTAGTGAGATATCTACTTTCAAATAGACGGATATATTCCCAGTGGAATAAAAGTCATTCTCCTAAGTTTGAAGATCAATGTTCTAATAAAGGTGCTCAAAGCCTTTAAAGAAGAGTTCAAAGCCCCTAAAAAATGGGATCCATTAAAGAGGAAGAAATCCCCTCAAGCAATAGTCTTCAAATAGATTTAGCCATTATGGATAAATGGAAAAGGCTTATTGCTTAGTGAGAGTTCTTAGGAATCTATAAAGCATTTATATCCATTAATAAATCTTACTTAAAAAAAAATTGTTAAATCTGGAAAGCTCTTAAAGACCAAGTTTGTTCTTGGCTCCAATAGCCAATTCTTGTTTAAGTTAAAGTCAGTCAATTTTCCTTAGGGCTAATTTTGTCCACTTCAGCCTATATCCCTAATAGTCAAGTTTTATCTAAGTAAAAAATTTTCATCTCATTAGTGACCCTTGTCATTTAATCCATTCCAATTCAAAGAAACTTTTATTCTTATTGTCAATTTCATGTCATAAGATCTCTTTTGTTATAATACCCGTTGATCGCTTGCTCTTTAGAGCGCTATTCAATTTTAGGATCACTTGCTCATTATATGCCATTTGTTTATTAACATTCATACTATTAACGGCATTGTAAATGCTACACTAGTTTTGGTCTTACCATGTAGAACATTAATTAATGGTAAAAGTCATATTTCTCAATATATTAATATTCTGTTTTCACAATTAGTATTATAAAAATGAATGAGTATTATTTGAAAATAATTGTTTAGTTACTTATAATAAAAATGATAGTTTTGTAACATTGTTTTATAAAGTCATCTTAAAAAGTTATAGAATACTTTATCTTTATTTTAAATTTGCTCTACTTGTACTGTAATCCATTTTGTTGACAATGAATTTTGAGGTTTCAATCAATAATGTATTCCATTTGATAAACTTCTATCTATAGCTAAATAGTGCTTTTTTGGAATTTGGCTATAAGAGACAAACTTTATTTGATTTTTTATGATCTCATCACAAAATTCTAACCAAATCAAGAAACGTTTTATTGGAAACTCTAAATCTAATTGTTCAGAAATTTCTAGAAACCACACCTTATATAATGATGAATGCCCTCAAGAATTTGTAAAATATATTACTCAAGGGGCCTTATAGAAATTGCATGTTCATAATGAAGATGCTGCATGCAAGAAGTGGGAGGCTCAGGGGTGATGCCTTACGAAATAGTCAATAAATCATGCTAGTTTGTTTGTCTTCCATGAGGCAATTTCAGAAAAAGGATTGAACGATGGTGATGAAGTGCTAATTAGGGTATGGAGTTGTGCTTGTGCGCAAGTCGCTTCCCAATGGCTTTACCCACAGAATCTCATTATTATACTCTCGGACATGTGATAGGTCGATGGAGTAGATAGATCAAACATTATAAGTGAAGATTGGGAGGATGTGCAGCTTGGTCTTAGCCTTATGGTCTTGGTCTTCTTAGACAAAAATGATAAATAATGCCAAACTAGATATTAAATTAATTAGTTAATTTACAAAAGCATGTCCTACGATAGCATAGCACTTATATTGTAATATCCATTGGTAGATTCTCTTATATTATATCTCGACTATAGATCACAGATTATAAGCATAGAGCTGAAGCTATTTTAAGTAAGGTGAACATCGAATAAACTCTCTTTTCCTTCCCTTTGCTCTTCATATTATAGCTTTTGTAACTTCATTTTATCATATTGGTAATTAGATCAATACTTAGGAGAAATGAAGAAAGAGAAAAAAAAATCACATGATTATTCCAAAGATCATTTAAACAAAAAAAAAAAAAAAACTCATTACTCTATTTCACATAGTTTCTCCTAAAGCTAACCTTACTGTAAAAACCCTATTTTTACACCATCTATTTTATTTATTTATTTTTTAAGTTAAACTAAAAAGTAACAAAAAAATCAGAATAAATTCAATTTATTTGCCTTACAAATTGCAGCACAAGCTAATAACTTGAATGGAAAACACACATGCATTCATGAGAGACCCAAGTTTGATTCCCCCAATGTGTATAGACACGTATATTTTTTTTTTCTTAAGAATGGAAGATGGAATAAATGTAATCTATTTACATTAAAAGACTGAGGCACAAGCCATTGGCCTATTGTAAAACATATATACACAACAAGTGAGGAGACTTGAGATTGACCCCCCATGCATGCGGATGTGCAAATTTTTTTCAAAACAAAAGACAGGTCAAAATCGAAATAAATCCAATTTGTTTACATTAAAAGAATGAGGCACAAGTTAATAACTGTTGGAAATCACACACATCTAGAAAGCGAAGAGACTCAAGGTCAATCCCCTAATGTATAGATGCAAAACTTTTTCTCAAAACAGAAGATGTGGTATAAACCCATAATTTTAACTTCTTCTATGTCAAGTAACACAATGAGCTTTAAGGTGAACTTCCTCCTCAAGTGACTAGTTTATGTTGCATTTTTTTTTTGCCATATCTTTCTATAATCTCCATAAATTAAAGGTAAAATTGTAAAGATTATATGGCCTTTTATGGATTTAAACTCAAAACAAGTCCAAATATATCACCATCCATAGATAAATCTGCACCAAAAATGGAGGAAAGTAAGATCACACGAATCCTGCTCCAACAAAGCCAATTCAAGTGCAGACCAAGGACTACCTTTTTGGAAGTGCTCTATACTCAATTTTGGCAAGAATCAGTGTAAAGGAGGCAATTTTCATGCACAACCAAGTCAAACCTAAGAATATTCCCTAGATAATTATTAAATTCAATATGCGAATTCATGGCTGTGGGAACTTTCCATCTCTAATGTAAACTCCTATAATATAAATAAGAGCTCAAGTAAGCCTTTCAAATGTGGACCGAAAACTATCCATTCCCACTTCAATAAAAGAATTCGAAGGTCTCTCTCTCTCTCTCTCTCTTTAGGGGTTGATTTCTCTCTCTGGCTTGGCTAAGCTCGTCCATTGCATTAAACATGAAATTGATGCCTCCATGAGCTTTCCATTCCTCTTAATTTTCAAAAACTATGAGTGCCACTCCTCAAAACACCTCTGAACATCTTCAACCCCCATATCCTAGACTACTCCGATTGGCTACCATTGGAATAGCCATTCCACTAGTGACCAACTATTGTGGCATCACTATCAAATGGTAGAGGAGTCTTTGCCTATCTAGTTTGACGTACTCTGCTACCTCAACTGGCTGCCTTGGTAGCGATGCAATTATTCTAGTGTTTAGTTACATTGTAAATACCAATTAGCCAATCATAATAAGGGACATTACATAAGTGTTTGTTAGTTCTAAAAATACTACCTTATTTATGATGCTTATACTTATGCAATATGGCATTATAATTTACTGTCTTGTTGAATTGGAAATGTTGATTTTAATCACCATTTGATTAGTTCTAGAATTGCCATTTGAAGTGCTTGTTAGTTTTATGGTATTTTCCATTTGGAGAGCCATGGTATTTTTTTTTTTTCATTAGACTCAACAAAATGTGTTGATATTCCCTTTACTGTTGCATATGATAATGGCGATTACATGTTTAGGATGAGTGGAAGGAGATGGCACATGACACATGATCGTACTTCTTTAGAATATATCCAAGGGGTACGAAGTTTCAAGATTTGGATGGATTTTTCCATCATCCATGTCGAGATTGTCTTAATCAGGAATGGTTACCAATAGAGGCCATTAAGGTTCATCTAATTCGTCGAGGAATGGCATAGACTTACACGACTTAGATATTTCTAGGGGAGACATCACATATTGATAAGTTGGATCATATATACTCAAGTTTGAATTGCTCTAGGATTAGTGACAACTAAACTAGTGTGCAAGACCCACCGACAATAGAGGAAGTGGTATGTGATAATGGCGATACATTTGAGGATGATGCCGGTCATCAAATATTAGAGGATTTAGCATGTATAATGGCACTGAAGATGATATGTTGGAGGATAACCGAGGAGATGAAATTAACATGGATAAGTGGAGTGGCTTATTTGAAGAAGGAAAATGTGAGGTCTACTAGGGTGTAAGAAATTTTCATTGCTATCTACTGTAATGCAAATGATGCATTTCAAGGTTGACGGTCGACAATCTGTACAAAGTTTCAACAATTGGCTTAGTTTTGTGAAGAGTATATTACCAAAGGAGGAAGTACTCCCAGGTTCCTATTATGAGTGTCGAAAAATGTTACACTAATTGGGAATGGATGCTCATCTTATTCATACATGTGAAAATGATTGTGCCTTATTTATGAAAGCATTTAGGGACTTGGATTATTGTCCACAATGTAACCATTTAAGGTGGGAAATGAAGAGTGATGACAAGAGGAAGAAAACTCCTATGAAGATTTTACGCTATTTTCCACTAATACTACATCTTCGATGATTGTTCATGTGCAGAAAAATAGCACCTCTGATGAGGTGGCATAAGAAAGGATGTGTCAGTATGGAAGATGGGACTTAGCATAAAGAAGGGTGTACTATTGGGGATAATGTTCTAAGGAACCCTTCAGACTTAGAAGCACGGAAGGATTTAGACCAAAAGTTTCTTGATTTTAGTTTTGATCTAATGAATGTACAATTGGGACTTACAATAGATGGATTCGTTCCATTTGGTAATTTGATTACCGCATAAAGTTCATGGCCTATTATCTTATTTCCTTATAATGCGCCGCCATGGGCTTCTATGAAAGAGCTATTTCTTTATATGTCTTTACTAATACTGGGTCTTAGATCTCCAGGCAAAGACATCGACGTTTTTTTTACAACCGTTGATTGATGAGTTGAAGGAGTTATGGGTAAAAAGGGTTAAAACCATTGATGCTGTCTCTGGTTGATCATTTCGCATACGTGCAAGACTATTATAGACAATCCATGATTTCCCCACATATGGTGGTGTATCAGGTTAAATCACAAAAGGTTACAAGGCTTGTCCTATTTGTAATGTGGATGTCACTAGTGGCCATATACATAGAAAATTTCATTACATGGGGCATTAGCAGTTTTTATCAAGGAACCATAGGTGGCGTAATGAAAAGATGAAGTTCAATGGAACTATGGAGAAGTGTAGGGCTCTTAGGCAATTTAGCAATGACGATATTTTGATGCAATTGAGTCAGTATGAGCATGTCATCTTAGGAGAGACAACTGGTCGTGGGATGAGTAAGAGGTGATGAGCCTAAAGGGTGTAAAAAAAGTATCCTTTTTTAATTGCTTTATTGGGATAAACTAATTATTAGACACAACTTAGATGTCATGCACATCGAGAAAAACATCTGTGATAGTTTAGTTGGTACCATTCTAAACTTTAAGGGCAAATCAAATGATACTGATAAAGCAAGATTAACTTTACAAGATATGGGAATTCGGCCTGCATTGCATCTTCAAAAAGGAATAGGTCGGGTGGTGAAACCTATGATAGAGGTCTTGGGTCATAAGGTTGGATATAGTCGTGGTTTAGGCTATGGTAGCCCTAAACCATCTTCATCCCGTCTTGAGATCCCATTTCTTTGTCACTCTGCACCTATGCCATCTAACGAACAAGTGACAAGGTTGGAGGACAAAATATCCACATTGGAAGATAGTGTTGCTCAACAAAAACAACTACTTGATCATTTTTTGGCACAACAACAGCAGTTTTTTACTTTGCAGCAGCAGTGGTTTTCACTTCCATCGAGCACCTCACCATCAGTACAACCAATCAAATCATCATTGCAATCATCACCCTTTTTTGGTGGGTTTAGAACTGGGAATATTCCATTAGCTCCATTTATTACGCTATTAGGTGGATCCTCATAGCAACCATCACCCCTTAATTTGCAATTTAGCCACAAGTTAGACATCTACAATTTTTCTTTGTAGCTTCATTCTATAGCTTCCTCAACACCCAACAACAACAACCACAGCCTCTAATAGACGAACATTAGTGATTGATTTAATTGTCTATGTAGTACATCACTAGAGTAGACCATATCAGCTAATTTTTGTGTTTATCTACTGACCTATTTTTTTATTTTTTTGGCTAGATATCATATTGCTTGTTAGCCAAATACCGCATCACTTTTTTTTTTTTTGGTTGGATTTCATGTGATGCATTCATTTTTTTCGAACTTTCATAGATATTTGTGGTTAGATGCTGGATTGGTTGTCTTTTGTTTTGGGAATGAATAGTGCATATTGCAGAACGATATTTATTATAAATTGGGGCATTTTTTTTTTTGGTCTTATCTAATTACATTTTGCGAGGATTCATTCCTCGTAAACATTGGGTATTATAAGGAATTTGTTCTCTTTCCCCATAAATTCTCTCTTTCTTTTTTTTTTTGGTTAATGGAGAATGTTCCTCATTCCTCGTAATTTCTCTTCCTTTTTGGCTGATGGAGGATGTTAGTTTTTACTGACCTGATGAAGATATTGTATCATAGGTTGAAGATTTTATATTTTATATGATATTTTTTTTTTATCTTTTTCCATAAAAATTGTGCAAGGGAAAATTGCATTATGTGAAAAAATCATCCGTCTTAAACATGCAAGATTTCTTTTATTTGCCATAATTTATTAGTCATAAATATGACATTGCCACAATTTGATTTCTCGTAAATTCACACAATTGATTTCTCTTGCACATTGCCACAATTTGATTGCCTACAAATACCTAATTGCCACAATTTGATTCCTCATAAATGTCGTGTTACCACAATTTAATTCCTCGTAATTTCCTTATTGCCGTAATTTAGCCTTATTGCTGCAATTTTATTCCTCACAATTGCTTTATTGCCACAATTTTATTCCTTGCAATTACCTTATTCCGATAATTTTTTTTAGCAAATTCTCATAAATGGTTTGTCACAAATGCTTTATTGTGACAATTTCAATGCTCACAAATGCCTCTTTACATTTTTCCAGCCATAAGCTTTTTCTGACAACTTTTTTTCTCCCAAATGCTATTACCGCTCCTCACAAATACTTTTTCCAAGTGTGAGAATGTCTTCCTCACAATATCTCAAAGTTGGCAGGCCTATTGTAACAATTTCTTTATGGAAATATAAATTCTCGCAATCGATTTATTGCCCCGAGTTTTTAAGATTTTGCGTCAAAAAAATTTCCTCACATTTCCTAATAATTGTTGTAGTGTAATATAAGAAAAAGAAAGAAAAAAAAAATTGTTGGTGACTACTGTAGCGATTCTAATCCACTATTTTGGTAACACTCGGTTATCCAAAACCAAAATGCATTTGTACTTTGTATTTTTTCCAATTTCTTTCATTTTTTTTTCAGTTTACATTAACTTATTTTGTAAATATATTAGATCTAATATGATTACTATGCATTACAATTGTTAAGGGTTGGTCTTAGCCTTATGGTCTTGATCTTCTTGGATGAAAGTGATAAATAGTGCCAAACTAAAATTAGATTAATTAGTTAGCTAATAGTCAAGATATAATATAAGAGAATTTGCCAAGAGATATTAGAATATAAGTGTTATGCTGTCATAGGACATGCTTTTGTAAATTAACTAATTAATTTAATATCTAGTTTGGCACTATTTATCACTTCCATCCAAGAAAATCAAGACCATAAGGCTAAGACCAAGTCACCCATCCTCCTAGTCTATGCTTATAATGTGTGATTTATTAGCTTCATTGACCTATCACATGTCCAATAGTACAATAACGAGATTCTATTGGGTGTAGCCATTGGGAAGAGACTTACGCACAAGCATAACTCCAGACCCTTGAATATTAGATCAGCGCTTCATCACCACTATTGAATCCCTTTTCTAAAATTGCCTCATGGAAGACCAACAAACCGGCTTGAGTCATAGAACTATTTCGTACGGCATCGGCCTTAAGCCTCCCACTTCTTGTTTGCAGAGTTTTCATTATGAAAATGCAATTTCTCTAAGGCCCCTTGAGTAATATATTTTACATATTCTTAAGAGTATTCTTCATTATATAAGATGTTGTATTTCGAACTTACCAAACCAGTAGATTTAGAACGTCTAATAAAATGTTACTTGATTTGGTTAGAATTTTATGATGAGACCATAATCAATTAGATAAAGTTTGTTTCTTATAATAAAATTCATAAAAAGCACTATTTTAGCTGTAGATGGAAGTTTGTCGAATAGAATACATTATTGAATGAAACCTCAAAATTCATTGTTAACAAGATGGATTATATATATATATAAGTAGCATAACAGAAAATAAAGATAAAGTATTCTATAACTTTTTAAGATGATGTTATAAAACTATCATTTTCATTATATGTAACTAGACAATTATTTTCAAATAATATTCATTCATTTTCATAATACTAATTGTGAAAAAAAAGATTGTTAATAAATTGAGCAATATGACTTTTACTATTTATTAATGTTCTACATGGTAATACAAAAACTATTGTAGCATTGATAGTGCCATTAATATTATGAATGTTAATAAATAAATGGTACATAATGAGGATTTATGTAGTTAACTATATTTTTAATAAATAAAATATAATTTTATCATATATTGAGGTAAAAAAAAAAAACCAAAAAGATAATCAAAACCACTTAATAAGAGATAAAGAATGAATATGATTTGAAAAAGTAAAATGATTACTATGAAATTTGAACTCATAACCTTATGTTCATAATAGTATGTTGTAAACTTAGCCACTTAATTATACTTAACAATAATTAATTCTTTTTGGAGTGTAGGAACCAAAACCCCCTTCAACTTCCCTTAGGCATGTCCATAGATCGACAAGTGGACGCAATTTGAGTTAACCATCTATTAACTTTGTCAAGCATGAATTAGGCGTTGTCCCTAGTATATTTTACAATGGTCTACTCACTTCATTGAATAGAATAGAGAGGGAATTGAATCGTTGTTCAATCAAAATGTAATAGACATAAAATAGCTATTATATGTCTATTATATTATTTAATTTTCATAAAAAATTATGTGGACTAAAAGTAAAATATTAATTATACCCCTTTAAGAGGCCACATCATCAATATCAATGATGGGAGGTAATTGCAAACATACTATCTTATATGGTAGTGGTTTTCTAAGGGCGTTTGTGTAAATGTAAATAAATAGGCCATTGAGTGCATGTTCATTTAGGAGAAATAACTGTTCCATTCTCTACTTCATGTGTGATGTTTCTATTACAATGTTTATTTACATTTTAGAGACTTGCTATTACGTAAGATAGTAAATGGGAATTCATGTCCCACCTTCGTGAATTATTATTTAATACCTATATTTTCAATTTAGTAGAATTTTAAGCACTAAATTGTAACTTCTATAAGTACTAAATTATAAAAAATAAAAATTACAAACTAAGCTGTAAATAATAAAAAACCAAACATTTATAATGTGTTTAAAAGAGAGAGAGAGTAAACTAGAACTTATATCATAAAATAGGACAGTGCATGCGTTGAGTACATATGTTGTAAAGAGATTCCTACAACTTTGTGTTCGTTGATTTGTTAGGGAAATGGCTGAAAATGGAGAGGAAAGAATGAGGAAGAGGAAGAGAGACATGGTGATCAAACTTACTATGTCAGATGCAAGGCTTGCTTTGACTGGTGATCTTACTGCAATAGCAGATGGTGCCGTCAGCACCGTTGAGCTATGCAGTGCTGTAGTGGAGTTTGTTGGTGATATTTTTGCTGATGATGACAATGCAGAATCTTCCACCGACCCCAACACAAACACGGCACCTGCTAGCTGAAGAAGGGTTATCACCTTCATTCCCTAAATGGCAACAAAGTATGCAACAAACCCGTGGAATGTCACTAAGCAATATCTACACCTCTATAATATTATTTAGGAGAATGAAAATTACAAGAAAACGAGAGAACGAGAAAACAAAAGAAATGATATATATATATATATTTGAATTTGATCTAAATATAAATTTTATCATATTTAAATAGATTTAACTTATTTATATTTTTATTGATTTTTTTGTATATTGTACTTTGTTGTATTTGGATTCATGGATCACATTTTTAAGTGCTTATTGCCAAGCTTGTTCATATAAACATTTGAAACGAATACCATCATTATAATCTGGCTCATCGGTAATGTACTCCAACTATAACTTGATATAGTTCATAGACTCAAGAATATTAGAACCAGTGAGAAATTCAAAGGCAGACGGGTGGGGTCTTATAATCATTACCTTTTTGCCAAGTCCAAAAGATTCTCTGTAGAAAGTTTCAGAGAGAAGACCTTTCGTTCTCCCAAAAAGTCAATACAACTAGCTCTTTCTCCTTTGCAAAAGTCGCACTCGCATCGCACGCATAAAATTATGCGACAAACCCGTGGAATGTCACTAAGCAACATCAAGCCCTCCATATAATATAATTTAGGGAGAAGAAAATAACAAGAAAATGAGAGAAGGAAAAAACAAAAGAAACGATATATATATATACTTTCTACATGATGTAAATAGTAGAGATTGAAAAAGAACCGAACCTTTTAAGAGCACAAGTTAATATATTCAGCTTATTTTTTACTTACTATTTTTAAGTTATCGTGTTTCATCTTAACATATAAAATTTGACAATTAGCTTTTAAATTTTAAAATACTAACAATCGCTCCATTAATCATATACTTAATTAGTCTTTTTTACGTTACTTTCGCATTCTTACTATGCACATCCTCCAGCTTTATAGTTGAAGAGAACTCATTTTTTTTATTATTCACAATTACATTTTCTACTAATAAATGCCACATTCTAATCAGTTCATGGTTATAAGTTAAAAACTTTTGATTAACCATCTAATCAAATACATTTAATCAAATTAGTTATAATTACAATAAAATAGATGTAAAATTAATGACTCTAAATAACCCCTTCAAAGTTGTAATAACAAATTACAATTATTTATAATTAGTATATTTAGAAATCAAGATGAACTAATATATTACGAAATATACATTATATAAATAATTTAAGCATAAAGTCAAGAAAAGTAATAAGTTCAATGTATGGGGGCAATTTAATCTTTTTATGGTGAAGATATTTAAAAAACCCCAAATGACCTATTGTCTCCCATTTTTTCCATTTGTATAGTTGAAGACATAGAAACGCTCTTAGATATATGCAAGGTAACTTAATGGAAATCCACAAGATCAATCTACTTTCACCAAGTAAGGACTCTAATCATTAAGATGTATGTTTTTTAGTATAGAATCGTAGGTCTAAGTGATTTTGACAATGTGTTGTTAGAATTCGGAACAAGGGGTGAGATGCAACGAGCATAGACGTGGGGTTAAGCAATTTGCGAGTTTCAATTGCAAATCGAAGCAACTATACAAATTTTGTATAACATATTAGAATTTACAAGTTAATTGAATTAATTTGATTTGGATTCAAAGAAATTAGGGTTGGGGAGCCAATTAAAGAAGGGGAAGAAGAGGATTCGTAATGGAACAATGGAGTACATGACTAGGTATACACCTATGTTGTGTAGAAAAGAAAAGGAACGAGTTAGGAAATTCACGACCAAATAAACACTCATGTACCTACCTATGTAACTGTACATGGCCACAGTATATGCATGTGTACTTGGTTGTGTCAAATTATGAAAGTGTACAAAAAGGTACATGGCCACAATACATGACCATGTACCTTACTATACTCATAAACACGGCCTAATACATGACTATATACCTTGAGAAACTTCTTTATTTGATTTCTTTTCCTGTTATTCGAATTTCATTAACCTTAAACACCTAGTATAATCCTAGAAATTCCACTAGAGTAAAAGAAGTGATCAAATAACAACTAAGTGATAAAAATCAGGAAACTCAGATGATACTTTAGAGTAATACTAAGATTGATTACTTTGCATTTTAATGGATTTTAGTGTAACTACTAAACAAGGACAAGTCATATTTAAGACCACCCTTTTAGGTACGTATAATCTTGTTTATTGCATGTGTTTGTTAGGATAGTTAAAAAATTGGAAAAACTGGTATCAAATTAGATTAAGTTGCCTACTGGTTATGCTTGGCTCGGCTTACAGGCCCATAGTGGCAGATCCTTATAGGACACCTCGATGATCTTTGTTGACACTATCCTTAGTAGAGTTGTGCATTGAAATGATCTAGGTAGATTTAGGGACTCATAGGTGTTGGGGCCTATAGTGGTAATTTCCAACATTGTACTTTGTATTAAGTACATATATGTATATAGTGTAGTGGGGTCATGAGTACCCTTTTGTTATTTGAGGACTAAATGAAATAATAACCTACTATTTGAATGTTTACTTGTTGCACTGGTGTATGTGGTTGAAGTATTCTTGATCAGGCGCATATGTTTATGGGTTATATGTATTAGGCATTAGCTTAGCTTTAGGAGATCATTTTTTCTAGCTGCAAGCTTAGATGAACATACCTTTTATGATGAAGACGTAGGGTCATATGCATAGGATGGGAGTGATGTAGAGTACTATTACCACTATGATGACTAAGTGAAGAAAGCAAAGGAAGTTCTTAATATTGCTAACATGGTGACTTCCATTAGAGTAGGATATGATAGTTAATTACTAGAAATTCAACTCTTTCTAGATTTTGATTAGATTGATGTACCTAGATTATCTTAAAAGCCGCTTATGGTTTGTAATGAAATCAAGTTGAATCATTATGAATGACATCAAATGAATTATTTCAATTGTGGTTAACAATTATTATAGGTTACATAGTACTTGTAGAGTTAAGACCCTTAATGTCTCTTTATCCTCTAAGGACACTTGGTAAGTTATAGAGTCTCAGATTTTGAGGTGTTATAGTATAAGTGGTATTAGAGCTTAGGTTTAATGATCCTTAGAAATTAAGTGATGATCAATAAATATGGGTTTCAAACAATAGAAAGTAAGTTGTGATCTTTAGATGAATTAGGCATTGAATTTGTAAGATGGTGAGATATGAAGAGAGTGGGAGAAATTATGGGTCAGTTGCTGTGATCAATAGTGTATTTTACTATAATTATTATCTTTACTTGAAGTTTCTTTAAATCTCTATTTTGTTTATATATAAATATGTATATATGTGTAGATATATATATATATATAGGTATATATCATCACTAACTTTTAAGCTGACTTTAACTCCTGGGTTTATTCAATTGTCTCCTTTCAAATAGAATGCCTTTAAGAAGAATTACTGAGCCAGGGTCATCAAGAGGTGTTGGGCATGGTAACCCAAATGAGGGGAATCCCCATGGTCTATAACCACAAGGGGGACAAGGTCATGTTGCAAACTATACTACCCAAGTTTCAGAGATTGTGAGCAACTTAGTGGGTTAATAGCATAGCAATAGCAAATGTAGAAAGCTCGACAAACCATAGTAGTAGAGGAGCTAATATGTTTTGACAGATTTACTCGAGTGGCGAAGGAGTTCAACCCTAGGATCGATGTCCAGATATGGACACTATTGTAGGAATGCTTTAAGTACACACCTGTAATGCTTATGTCTTATTTGATACTAGTGCCACTCATTCCTGTGTGTCTAAATCTTTTGTACATGATTGTGGGTTGAATTCTAAATATTTAGATGTTCATTTGAGTTTTAGTACCCCCTTAGGAGTTGAAGGGGTTTTAAACAAAATTTCTAAAAATGTAAAAGTGGAGATATAGGGTAGGGTAATGCTAATAGGTCTATTGATGACAGAGATAGTGGAGTTTGATGTAATCTTAGGAGTTAAATTAAGTTTAAGTTGGGAGCACAAAGACCAATAGGATTACCTACTTATGAGTTTGTGGGGAAAGAGTATGTTGGCCATTGTGACAGTTGAGGCAAGTGAATTAATGAAATTGGAGATGGTGTCAATAGTGAGGGAATTTCCTGATGTCTTTCTAAAAGACCTTCTCAATTTAGCCCAATAGGGAAATTAAGTTCAGCATCGATTTGGTACTGGGTACTGTACTAATATTGAAACCAGTATACAGGATAGGGATGGTTGAATTAGAAGAGCTGAAGAAAGAGTTGCAGGATGTACAAGATAAAGGATTCATAAGACCCGGTACATCTCCTTAGGGTGTGCTAATCCTCTTTGTTAAAAAGAAAGATGGAAGTATGAGATTGTGCATAGATTATAGAGAATTGAATCACATCACCACTAAGAACAAGCATCCTCTCCTTAAGATAGATGATTTATTTGACCAGTTACATGGAGCTCAGTTATTTTCTAAGATCGACTTGAGATTAGGATACCATCAGTTGAGAATTAAGGATGAGGACATCCGAAAATCAGCTTTCAGGATGAGTTATGGGCATTATGAGTATGTGGTGACGCCCTTTGATTTAACAAACGCTCTAGCAACCTTCATGTATTTAATAAATATAGTATTCAAGGATTTTTTAGACAAGTTTATGATTATTTTTGTAGACGGTAGCTTAAGATATTCTAGCAGCAGTGAGGAACATGAAAAGCATTTAAGATTGGTGCTGAGTAGATTACAAGTAGAGGGGTTATATGACAAATTCAAGAAATGTGAATTTTGGTTAGAGCAGGTGGTTTTCTTAGGCCTTGTGGTTAACAAAGAGGGAATCTCAATAGACCTAGAAAAGGTGAGAGCTACAGTAGATTGGCTTAGATCGAAGATAGTGACTAACATAAGGAGCTTCTTGGGTTTAGCAAGTTACTACAGATGATTTGTAGAGGGATTCTCTAAAATAGCAACCCCTCTCATTGGATTAATATAAAAAAAGGTGAGGTTTGATTTGGATGATAAGTGCGAAGCTAGTTTTCAAAAACTCTAGGAGAAACTTGTATCTGCCCCAATTCTAGCATTACTCAAGTGTGAGGAAGAATTCATTATTTATAATAACGCCTCAACTTAAGGGCGAGGTTGTGTTTTGATGCAAGGTAGGTAGGTCATAACATATGCATCCCATCAATTGAAGCCATATGAGAGAAATTACTTGACTCATGACATTGAGCTAGCAGTAATAGCACTAGCATTAAAACTATGGAGACACTAGCTATATGGGGAGAAATGCAAGATTTTCACTAACCACAGGAGTTTGAAGTATATCTTCACAGAAAAAGAACTAAATATGATTCATCGAAGATGGTAGGAACTGATTAAAGACTATGATCTTGAAATCTAATATCACTTTGGTAAGGCCAATGTAGTGGCAAATCTTTTAGTGGAAAGAAACAAAGTAATCTTGCCACTTTAATCACCCTCACAACGAGAATTGTTGGATGATATGCATATGCTAGAACTAGAGATTTTGACTCAAGAAGTTGAAATGAATATGGCCACTTTACACATCTAACCAACTCTAGTAAACAAAATTAAAATAGCCTAAGTTGGGCTTACTTTGACTAGTGACCTTACTTTAATACTAGATGGTGCCATCACCACCGTTAAGTTGTATAATGTTGTAGTGGAGGCTGTTGATGATTTTTTTGCTAATGATGACAACGTAGAATCTTCCACCGACCCCAACACCAACACAACACCTGCTAGCTGAAGAAGAGTTACTGCCATCATTCGTTAAAGAATACTTGTAGACACCTCATTTTTACTCCCTCTTTATTTTTGTTACTTATTTATTATTTTTATTTATAATCAAATGAGAACAAATACAATTTGTTTACATAATAAAACCAAGCCACAAGCTAATGGCCTGATGGAAAATACAAATAAACATTCGCAAAAGACTAGGGTTCGAATCCCTAAATGTGCATGGATGCACCTCAATGTTTTTTTGATCTAAAAAAGATTAAGTACAATTTGAATGCAATAAAAAATGAGGCACAGGCTAAAGGCTTATTGGAAAGTCATGCGCACAAAATACAAAAGGTCCAGAATTCGATCCCCAGCAAATGCAAGATGGATAAAATTTCTTCCTTCCCCTTTAGCCATGACGTAGCCTCCTATTGGCTGACTAGAAACACTATGGATCTTCTCGTTCTTGCATCTTCAACAGATTTGTGACATTTTCCCCTCTATAACACCCAGTTTTCAACCATTTTTTGCCACAATATCTACATGATTTCACCTAAATAATGGTGAAATCGTGTAGACCACATGGCCTATTTTGGATAGAACCCACTAACGCGTCTTGGTTCACCT
Organism: Laguncularia racemosa; assembly: GCA_037954665.1. Lineage (NCBI taxonomy): Eukaryota > Viridiplantae > Streptophyta > Magnoliopsida > Myrtales > Combretaceae > Laguncularia > Laguncularia racemosa. Next base: position 1,818,244 of record JBBMOL010000040.1, read on the forward strand.
ATTTACACAATAAAAAGTGACTCCAAAAATTAGAAAAAATAATTTTTTGCATGAAATGAATTTGCTAAATTGAACACAATTAATGTGAATTAAAGCTTTTAAATACTATCTTAAGTAACGACAAAGCACAATTAATCTAATCTAGCTAGTGATTTATTGTGATTCCAAGGGATTTCAATCGTAATTGGTCAAAATCCATTAAAGTGAGATTTTGACTTCATTATAAAAATTAACCTTCCATGATTAATCCAAGTTTGAGCAATATAAAAGGGGCCTCAAGGAATGCATTCAAAGATGGGAATTAATAGGAAATCATTTTCATTTCAAACTTTTCATCCATTTCTCTCTCTACCCATGTCTTTCTTCTCTCTCTAGAAATTAGCTTCCATAGCCACTTTTTGGAGAAACCACCACCATCATTAGTTTCCCCATTGTTGAAAGTCCTAGGAAGCACCTCGCTTTAGTTTAGAAATGTTGAGGAAGGCTTGAATTGCGAAACTCCGAAGCTCCACTATTGGCCACCTTTCTAATCGCTACCCTTCGCTGCGTCTAGGATCAAACTAACATGGTAGGTTAATGCACCATCTTTTGCCATGCAATTTTGATGTCCCCAACAGGCTGAAGTACCATTGAAGTTGCCACCTCATCTACAATTCACCACCTCTTCTCCTATTAGATATGTATTTTTTATTTTAATTTTTTTTCTTTATGTTATTTTTTAGGCAATTCAATTTTCTTTTAAGGTAAATAATAATAATAAATTAGCCTACATATATATATATATATATATATATATATTTCTACGAAAATTTTTATATAAAATTAAATTTTCAGATATTTTATTTTTTTATTTTTTTGAAATAAAAAAAAAGATACTTGATAGAAATTTATTTTATTTTTTGTTAACATTTTAGATTAAAAAAATTATTTTTTTACTTAAAAAATAGTAAATTTTTTTACTTCAGATTTTGAAATTTTATTTAGTTTTTAGCCTTTGTTTAAAAACAATTCTGACAATTTAAAATTAATGCATACTACGGCCAGTCTAATCCTAAATAAAGGGATAGGTAGGCACCTACGGGCGACCTCAATAATTTTTTTTTTAATTTTCTTTAGTTAAATTTTTATTGAAAAATAATTTTTAATTTTAGAAGCTTAATGTGGTAACAGTAAAGTTTTAATAGGATAATCCTTAATTCCAAAATATTTGGTTTTGTTTAAATGTTTCACATGGACTAGTAGCTAAATTAAGACTAATCTACTCAATTAGTCTTAATTTTATATTTTTTTTCGATTTTGATTGGGTGGCGAATCCTTTTTTTCCAAATTAGATACAAATAAAAATTGTCCTATTCTTAGTCGAGGATATACATTAGATGAGCATAAGTTTAGTGTAAATTAGATTAAGAAAATAAATTGGAATTTAGGCTCGACAGGATAGTGACTCCTTTAGGGATCTCCTAAGTGGGCTAGTCACTTAAACATTATGAAAATAGATTTTTTTAAGGATTATTCATTGAAGTTTTTTTTTTATTATTACTATTATATTTTTTGTATTAACTTTTGTTTATACATGATTTAGGATTTACTTATTTATTTTCAATGTGTATTAGATACGGTTAGACTTGGGTCGTCTTAGGACTTTAGGAGGGGAGCCATTATGTAAGTTCTGAGTGTGGTGGAATGACCACTACTTAGGACTGATTAGGTTACCCCACATAAGTTTTGATGTGACCTATGAACCGTTTCTTTGAAAATGAGTGAGGCCACAAAACATGGGGACTTTTTAGAGCCCACTTAAATTGCATACACTCTTCATCAACCAAAAGTTATTGTAGCATTTTAATTAAAGTTGCAACCCAGTGTCCTATAAATGATTATGTAAACCCTATATGTATCTTGAATGTATATTATAAATAAATATTATATTGTTTCCTTGTAAATACCTTTGTAAACAAATTCCTTATAAATGTATTTCCTTATATATTAGAATTATGATGTAAGCATCAAGTTTTAATAGGGTTGCAACTTAATAAATGTTGTATTACTTTAACGGTTCATACATTCGTATGTTGCCATACATTTTTTATTTTTTTATTTTTTTAAAAATCAAACGGCTCATAAATATTACTCATAAAATTGATAATTGTCCAGATTATTGGGAATAAATAAAAAAGGTAATGAGCAAGAAGTTAACGGTATGCCAAGCATACTTAACTTTCAAGTCCAGCTACTTGAAGTGGAGGTGAATTATTAGAGAGAAAGAGCCAGGGGGCAGAATTAGACATGCAAATTCTCATAGCCCAAGCAAAACGAACTGAAGGGGTCCTTAAGCAGACGTTAAAGATGTTGCAGTGACTAAAAGCACAACAGCAGGATTAGATTAAGGATATTCAATTTTGTTAGCTGATTTGGAAATAATTGTCAAGTTCATGAATAATAATAAATTACATTTTTCTTCATGATAGAGAGAGAGAGAGAGAGAGAAATAAGAAATAGATACTAGACTTTGTAAATAATTTTTCTTCCAATCATTAAAAGTTCTCTTTTACTTAATTTCCTTTCCAAAAAAAAAAGGTCATTTTTATTATAATTTCATCCCCTTGTAAATATTGGTTATTCCATTCATCTTCATCTCCTTAAGATTGTAGAGTCACAATCATTGTTTTAGTCAATATATGAGTCCTTTTTTATTTTCAAAGTTAATTTAAAAAAAAAAAAGAATTGTTAGCAAATTCAGATTCTCTCAGGATTCCAACCTTTAAGCAACCAAGCTTATTACCCAAACTCATAATGGCTAGTGACAATAACGACAACAACAATAGCATTAACACCTCTACTAACTCAAAGATATCAACTTTAAAATAAACTGTGAAGAAGATGGCTAAATAAATCCAATTTCTCACCGAAGGTATAAATCTTTTCAGGGGCCTCCAACCATCACAAGTGGGGCATCCAAAGGCCGACCTTGGAAAGATAATTGAAATTCCACCTCATGAAGGAATTAGGCCCAACATAGCAATCAACATGGGCCTTAATACAAGAGGAGTTGAAAAACAAACAAACGGAAATGGAAAGAAAATTATTCTAGCTTGTGTTTGTTAAGATAGACCATAATTTTTGGAATTAGAGTCAAGAATGGGATCTAAACTGAGAAAAGGTAAGTAAAGTCCTCTTAGACTAAACTAATCATTAGTGAGATATCTACTTTCAAATAGACAGATGACTCCTAGTGGAATAAAAGTCATTTTCCTAAGTTTGAAGATCAATATTCTAAAAAAGGAGCTTAAAGCCTTTAAAGAAGAGTTCAAAGCCCCTAAAAAATGAGATCCATTAAAGAGGAAGAAATCCCCTCAAGCAATAGTCTTCAAATAGAACTAGCCATTATGGATAAATGGAAAAGGCTTATTGCTTAGTGAGAGTTCTTTGGAATTTATAAAGAATTTATATTCGTTAATAAATCTTAGTTTATGAATTGTCAAAAACTATGAGTGCCAGTCCTCAAAACACCTCCGAACATCTTCAACCCCCATATCCTAGACTACTTCGATTGGCTACCATTGGAATAGCCATTCCACCAGTGACCAACTGTTGTGGCATCACTATCAAAAGGTAGAGGAGTCTTCGCCTATCTAGTCTGACGTACTTTGCCACCTCAATTGGCTGCCTTGGTAGTGATGCAATTATTCTAGTGTTTAGTTACATTATAAATACTAATTAGCCAATCACTATGAATTGCTAATATATAAAATATTTAAAAGCAATTCATGACCTTACCTTCATGAATTGTTATTCACACCCTGATCACTTTACCAAATGGAATAAAGTAGGATTCAAGTTGTAATTTTATAAGAATGCAATAGAGCTATAATAACTATTAAAAATCTATTATTATTTAGTTAACATAAAAAGAAAGTTAATAGATGGTTAGCTCAAATTGAATCCACTTGTCCATCCATGCACACATCCAAGGGGAGTTGAAGGGGGTTTTGGCCCCTACACTCGAAAAAGAATTAATTATTGTTAAGTATAATTGAGTGGCTAAGTTTACAACATACTATTGTGAACATAGGGCCATGAGTTCAAATTTCATAGTAATCATTTTACTTTTTCAAATTATATTCATTGTTTATCTCTTATTAAGTGGTTTTCATTATCTTTTTGGTTTTTTTTTTTACCTCGATATATAATAAAATTATATTTCATTTATTAAAAATATAGTTAACTACATAAATCCTCATTATATTCTATTTATTTATTAACATTCATACTATTAATGGTATTGTCAATGCTACAATAGTTTTGGTCTTACCATGTAGAACATTAATAAATAGTATTATAAGCATAGATTGGGAAGACGTGCGACTTGGTCTTAGCTTTATGGTCTTAGTCTTGTTCTTGGTCTTAGCCTTATGGTCTAAGTCTGCCAAGAGATTTTAGAATATAAGTGCTATGCTATCATACAACATGCTTTTATAAAACCAGTTATCCTATAGTCGCTATACGACGAAAGAGAACTCGCGAAATGATATTGCAACATAAAGGTAGGTTTGCTTGTGTAATAAAATGAAATATGAATAGAATTGTAAAATTTAAAAAATAAAAGAGAGAAATAATGGTTATTATTTTATTCTGTTGTACTTAAAGTAAGATTAGTATAGTAAAATATTAGAAATAAATCTGAAAGTATTGTGGTATTTTTATTCCTATTCATGAATCAATAGTTGAATTATGGTTCCATTGATAGATTTAGAAATTGTTTAGTCTTGGTTTTCTTGGATGTATCCAATACATCGAATATAATGTCACATTTGGCTTCTAGGAATAATTTGAAATGGTATAGTCTAAAATGAATGGGAGTCGTGATTTTTCTCTTTCATGTTTAGGGTTTTAAATCCTAATCAAAATTGAAATCATCAATTGTAAGATGTCTCAAATTAATCTTTTAAAGTTGTATCTTAATGTAGAAATGAGAATAAAATTTGAAATTTTGATTTCATTTTAGGTATGTTCTTGCATACTAAACATGCTATAAGAGAACTTACCGAAAGATAATCAAATATAAACACAGTTATCATGCTCTTTCAGTAAACTAATGTCCACCCATTATTGGTGTCGACAATCTAATTTATTTTTTTTTTTCATTTCAGGGTTTTCTTTCTTTTTTGTGTAAAAATAGCAAAAAGTGTTTTATTCTATACGCTAGTGGTTATCAATTCACATCAAATCGTCTTCATTCAATTCATAAATGTTACACAAGAATACATAGTTCCCATAGGTTTATTATATGGAACTATATAGGATTATTTTGTATCTACGATATTTACTAACCAACACATCTGCTCATCCCCTTAGTGGTTGAATTCGTTTAGGTCAATTCATAATTTATGTATATTAATTAACAAACGGTACTATTTTTATTTATCTATACTATTCTTATAGTATTTGTCTATACTATTTTTATTTATCTTAGGGGACTTGTCCTCTAAAATATGTGTAATTATATTTCTTTTTGAAATTACAAATTTGCGGTTCTAGGTTATTTGCTCGTTATGCATCATTAGTCATTGCTCCTGGGACCTAGATCATTTTTATTTTGCTAGAAAATGCATTTCATGTTCAAAGTTAGCTCTATTTGCTATCAACATTTACTCAAATTCTAGGGTTCGGTTACAGAAATTTAGTTATCGGCTTAAGTTTAGATACTTTTCATGTTTGCTTATGGTTAATCCTTCTATCTTAAAAATTAAACACTTAATCAATTAAATTCTTGAAAATTTTATTTTTATATGGAAAATTATTAAAATGCATTTCTTATTATTTTTTAAGATATAATATTTGAAGTCTAAAATGAATGAAATAAAATATTGAATTTTACCTTATATAACATGTGGCATTGGTTACAATATAGAAAGAAATGAAAAGAAAAAAAAGTAATCAACCCTACGAAAAAGAAAAAAAAAAATAGGAGTGGACATCTGTAGATAGCTGTGACACGCCACCACGCTTGACAGTAATCAAGTTCGCATCCAAGTATGAATTTTATTGTGTTTGAATGCGTTTGAAAGATCCAAAGGGAAGACTTTCGGTTCCCTCCAAAGTCAATACAAGTAGTTGCACAACGACTTGCTTTCTCCTTTGGAAACTTCCCCGATCGGCGGGCTCTTTTGGCTAGCCGACATATTTTTTCTTCTATTTAAAGCGGCTTCGTCTATCACCTTTCCTTGCAAGTTTTAGATCATCATACAGGATCACTTTTCCTTCTTGATTTTGACATTGATTTGTTTCGACAGTTATTTGTAACCGGTATTGCAATATCAATTCGGATATAAAATGACACTACAATTTACTCATGTGAAATGGATAAATTTTCATTCCCCTTTTCCCCTGTTTTTCTCTTACATTATATAGTTAGTTACAAATTACTAACAACCCATGTGCAGGTTACAGAGGTGGAATCATTTGGTGACAGGCTTAGTATAATTCGCAGGAATTGCCCAGCCCATGTTCCCGGTCGTTTCCCCCAACCCATACCTATACTGCAACACCAACTGGCCAAATCCAAAGCCCACTCGCTGGCCCAACCCATAGCCCACCGGATGGTGTCCCTACCGTAGCTGTTGCTCCTCTCTACATACACACATTCCCTAAGTCAGAACACCCTCTGCCTTACTGTCTCCTCCTGCCACACGCCTTCCTTCTGTCCAGTCAGATCAGTTCAGGTGTCTCTCTCTCTTTCTCTTTCTCTCGCGAACCTTCCCCTTCAAAAACCCTAACTCCTGTTCCTCTGTATCCTCTCTCGAGCTGTTCCCTTCCAAAAACCCTAAACCCTCCTCCCCTGTTACAACCCCCGCGTCTGAAATTTCCCTTATCCACAAGGGTGCATGGGGAAACCTAAGCTGTAGATCTGTTAGGAACTCCCAAGTCGCGTCTATGAGTGGTTGATGTTTCCACAGTATAAGCCCCATGGTGTCTGCCTGATTTCCACTTTTGATTATCTTCCGTTCTAAGATCTTAAGAGGTTCTAACTCATTTTCCTCTTCTGTTGCAGGTAGTGAAGGCAGGCAGTTCTTTTCCTGACCGTGGTAGGGCTTGAGCTGGGAGATATGGAAGGTAGGATGAATGTTGACTTCGCGAGGTAGATCTAGCCGGTAAGCCACCTTTCCCACCCTATCTATTATTTTGTAGGGTCCGTAATACTTAGGAGATAGCTTCTGATTGTTTAACTTCCGCACACTTAACTGCTTATAGGGTTGTAACTTCAGTAAGACTTGATCACCTATGTTGAACTCTCGATCTAATCTCCTTTTGTCATCTTGTTGTTTCATCCGGTTCTGAGCTCTTGTTAAGTGGAACTTCAGGGTGCGTAGAGTGTCTTCCCTATTTGTTAGTATGGTGTCCACAGTAGCATTCCTGGAATCATTAGGAATATAGGGGAGGTGTAGTGGAAGAGCGTACCCGTATAATATTTTGAAGGGGGTCTTGATAGCACTAGCATGATAATTGGTGTTGCACCAGTATTTTGCTAGAGATAGAAACTGCCCCCATTTCTTAGGATGATCATTGGTCATACACCTCAGATAAGTCTCCAAACACCTATTAACTCTTTCTATCTGACCATCCGTTTGCGGATGATATGCAGTAGACAATCTAAGATCTACCCCTTGCAATTTGAAGAACTCCTTCCAAAATTGGCTAACAAATACAGGGTCCCTATCGCTAGTGATACTCTAAGGCATTCCATGTAGTTTGTATACATGATCCAAGTATAACCTTGCCACTTGTGGAGCTGAGTAAGGGTGTGGGAGAGATATAAAATGGCAATACTTACTCAAGCGATCCACTAATAAAGGCATATTTTACCATGTTGTATCTTGCGATTGGTATATATATTATTATCAATTATTAGAAATTTCCAATAAAAAGATACTTAAATTGCATTTATGTTAATATCTTAGGAATTAATGGACTTGAAGATGTACATGATGCAAAACATGAAGAAATCATAAGCAAGGGATGAGACATGGCCGTGCCTTATGTAGTGTTTTTCCTTTCCACAATTATTAAAGAAAAACAAAGGACGAGAGGCTTAAGGGGATAGCCCACGACCGTTCTTCATGTAGTGGGTGTGTTTACCCCCTAAGACACGGCCGTGCCTAAAAGAAGAAGGAAAGAAGAAAATGCCGAGAAGCTTATGGCGTTATCCTACGGCCGTGGTTTATGTGGTGGCAATAACAACCACATTACACACGGTCGTGCCTCATGTGGTGGACTGCCGACTTTTCATATTCTTGTGCAATTTGTACGTTTCTGCAGAGCATTTAAATAGAGGGTGAGAAAAAAGAGGAAAAGACCGACTGGGAGGGGGACGAGACTTTGAACAATTTGGCAAATTTTAGAACTTTGTTTTTAGAAACTTTAGCTTTTTACAAGGGAATTGAAGATTGAATTCAATTGTACTTCCATCAATTGAGATCAAGTCAGAAATCTCTGAAGAGTTGTTTTAGGATCTTATTTCTAGATTTGCTACATATTGATGACTTCTTATCCTAATCATATTTTGCATTTCTGTGAATTGGTTTTTATGTCTTTAATGGATTCTTTAACATTTTTCGTTGAATTTTGTCTTGTTGTTATCTATTATATGGCTGGCTAATTTCCTTTGTGGGAATAGTGGATGAAGCCCTAGTTTGCTAAAATGATCAGTGTAGTTTGGTTATGAGATTGACATATATGTAGAGTATTCATGTTGTTAATTCCTATAATTTCAATTTAATTGTGATAAGATTAGATTGTTAGAAATCCAATCAATACAAAAGTGGAGATAGGATTTGTTGGGAATTCTTAATTAGACTAATGAGTCAATGCAAAAGCGGCGTTAATTGGTTTAATTAGGGTTCCTATAGAGATTAAAGCTATGTTCTAATTAATTATTCACTGAGAGATTAGGGATAATTGTATTAGGACATAAGGCGATCATAGCATTGAGAAATGTATGAGAGTATATTAGAATCCTCTGTTAATTAGAGATACGAAAGTGGACTAATTGATTTGAGGTTTAAAATGTTGAACTCACGTGAATAACCACATATAAGTTGATTTCAATAACTTAACGGCAGTTTGATTAGCATGACTAGGGTGAATTTTAAATTCCTACTGTTCACTTGGAAGTATTTATAAGAATCTTATAATTCTCATTAGCATAGAACTTAATTTAATCTCTTTAGTTAAATATATAAAAGATTCCTGTTTGAATTACCTAAATATCAGTATAAGTTATTATAGGTTTGGTAATCTTTTTAGTCCTCGAGGGAACGATACTCTACTCATCATATGTTACTTGATTGCGACCTAGTATACTTGCTAGCGGTTTCACATATACATTTCACGAGTGATCAAGTTTTTGGCACCATTGCCGGGGACTATAAGATATTAGACTTTGTAGCTTTGTTGGTAATTTAGGTGCAATTTATTTTGTTGTTAGTGTGTCTTTACTTTTCTGTCTTTTCTGTGGGTGCGCATGCAGAGGAGTAGGAGTCTTGAACTTCTGCCCCTAGATCCTGAGATAGAGCGTACTATACATCGTTTGAGAAGAGAGAATAGATAGAGAGGAGAGAATCAAGAGGAAATCATGGCAGATGACAATAACAATCTTCCTATTCAAGATGCCCCGCGAGCACTTCGCGATTTTTCAGTCCCAACTATTCAAGGACCAGCAATTAGAAGGCCAGCTGTTCAGGCCAACACTTTTGAGCTGAAGCCGGTACTTATACAGATGGTGCAATCCAATCAGTTTGGTGGATATTCACATGAGAGCCTTGATGAGCACATAGCAGGATTCCTTCAGTATTCTAACTTGATAAAGATGAATGGTGTTTCTGATGATGCCATAAGACTGCAACTTTTTCCTTTCTCATTGAAGGATAAGGCAAGAGCTTGGTATAATTCCTTACCTCAAGATTCTGTTACCACATAGGCTGAACTTCAATCAATGTTTCTTAGAAGATTTTTCCCACCATCACGTACTGCCAAATTAAGAAATGATATCACCAACTTTTCTAAGTTCAGTGGTGAATCATTATATGAGGCATGGGAACGATATAAGGAAACAATTCGGAAGTGTCCACACCATGGCCTACCTGATAATCTCCTGATTGAGGTATTTTATCTTAGTTTGGATGACACTATGAGGTCATTGGTAGATGCTGCAACTGGAGGTGCATTGATGGGTAAAACATATACTGAAGCCAGTGCTTTAATTGAAGAAATGGCATCTAGTGCACATAATTGGCAACATGAGAGAGGGAAATCAAGAGCTGCATCAGTTAGTGATATCGATTCTATTTCAGCTCAGTTGGTAGCTCTCACTACTCAGGTAAGCAAACTTTCTTCTTCTCAATCAGTTAATGCTAACCTGCTTGCTAGTTGTGACTTGTGTTCAGGACCACACCCCTCTTTGGAATGTCCATTGGGAAACTTTCCAGCATCATCCAATAGAGAGCAAGTCAACTATGCCAACAATTTTCAAAGAGCTAATCAAGGGCTTTATTCCAACACTTACAATCCAGGCTAGCGAAATCATCCAAACTTCTCATAGAGGAATGAGAACAACATACAGAACCCACCACCTGGATTTCAAAAACAAGTCCTTACTCAGATTCCTCCTCCTAAGCAAAGTCAGTCAAGAATAGAAGAGCTCATGCTGAGTTATATGCAAAAGACTGACACTATGCTACAAAATCAGCAAACCACCATTAGAAACTTAGAGAACCAAATTGGCCAGATCTCTCAACAGCTAAGCAATAGACCATTTGGGTCTTTGCCTAGCAAAACTGAGGAGAATCCAAAAGGTGTCAATGCAATTATGTTGAGGAGTGGTAAGGAATTGGAAAAAGTTGACACATATGCTCAAGAGAAAGAGGAGAGTTCAGAGAAAGATAAAGGGAAGAAAAAGGTAGAGGAACCAAAACAGCAAACACCAGAGGTGAAACCCTATATTCCTCCTGTACCTTTCCCAGGGCGATTGAAGCAACAACAATTAGATTCCCAATTCGCTAAATTCTTGGAGGTGTTTAAGAAGCTCCAAATCAACATTCCTTTTGCAGAGGCACTCCAGCAGATGCCTTCATATGCGAAATTCATGAAAGAGCTTCTTACAAAAAAGAGAACAATTGATGGCAATGAACCGGTAATGCTTACAAGAGAATGTTCTATGATTCTTCAGAAGGACATTTCAACTTTGCCAAAGAAACAAAGAGATCAGGGGAGTTTTACTGTTCCTTGCACAATTGGAAATCTTTATTTTGATAAAGTTCTTATTGATTCAGGTGCAAGTATTAACTTAATGCCTCTATTTTCAGGAAACTTGGATTGGGAGACTGTAAGGAGACCCATGTCACTTTGCAATTAGCTGATAGGAGCATTAAATATCCCAAAGGTATTGTGGAAAATGTTTTAGTAAAAGTAGACAAGTTCTACTTTCCAGTTGATTTCATTATCCTGGAGATGGAAGAGGATAGAGAGGTGCCCATGATTCTTGGTAGACCATTCCTTGCTACAGGTAAAGCTTTAATAGATGTGGAACAAGGTAAGCTCACTTTAAGAGTTATGGATGAACAAATAACTTTTAATGTGTATGATGCTATGAAACAATTTGATGAATGTAAGTCCTGTTACACTATTGATAACATTGATGAGCTTACTAGTGAATCTAAGGAAGAGAAAGCAAGCTTGGTTACATTAGAATCTGTTCTTAGAGATGTGGATGATTGGAGTGATGATGAAGAGCCTATGGATGAATGTATGGAGGAGGCGATAGAAATCAAGGCTCGATATTATGAGGAGTTAGGCACAAGTGCAACAAAACCAGTGCCATCTTTGACACAACCTCCGGTGCTAGAACTTAAACCTTTACCTAGTCATTTGAAATATGTTTATTTGGGAATGGATAATACTTTGCCAATAATTATTTCTTCTTTCTTGACAGGTGACCAGGAGCAATAACTTTTAGAAGTGCTGAGAGAGCATAAGGAGGCAATAGGATGGACAATTGCAGATATCAAGGGAATTAGCCCCCTAATTTGCACTCATCGCATATTTTTGGAGGCTGAATGTAAACCTATAGTTCAACCACAGAGACGACTAAACCCAACTCTTAAAGAGGTAGTGAAAAAAGAAGTACTCAAGCTGTTGGATGCAGGTATTATCTATCCTATCTTCGATAGTAAATGGGTTAGTCCAGTTCAAGTAATGCCAAAAAAATGTGGTATGACTGTAGTAAAGAATGATTCCAATGAGTTAATCCCTACTCATACTGTGACCGGGTGGAGAGTGTGTATAGACTATAGAAAAGTGAATGACGCCACCCGCAAAGATTATTTTCCCCTCCCATTTATTGATCAGATGTTAGAAAAACTAGCAGGGCATGGGTATTATTGCTTTTTAGATGGTTATTCTGGGTATAATCAGATCCATATAGCACCTGAGGACCAAGAAAAAACCACATTTACATGTCTTTATAGCACCTTTGCCAATAGAAGGATGCCCTTTGGTCTATGTAACGCACCTGCTACTTTTCAGAGGTGTATGATGTCTATTTTTTCTGACATGTTAGAGAACTTCATTGAGGTGTTTATGGATGATTTTTCAGTTGTTGGGGAGTCATTTGATGCATGTCTAATAAATTTAGGCTATGTGCTTAAAAGATGTAAAGAGACCAATCTGATTCTTAATTGGGAGAAATGCCATTTTATGGTAAGAGAGGGAATAGTCTTGGGTCATAAGATATCAAAAAGAGGGATTGAGGTCGACCAAGCAAAAGTGGAGATCATTGAAAAGTTGCCACCAACTACTTCATTGAAAGGAGTCAGAAGTTTCCTGGGACATGCTGGTTTTTACAGAAGATTTATCAGGGACTTCTCTAAAATCTCTAAACCTCTTTGTAATTTACTTGAAAAAGATACTGCTTTTAATTTTGATGACAAATGTTTGCAGGCATTCAATTTGTTGAAGGAGAAGCTCACAACTGCACTAGTAACTGTTGCACCTGATTGGGAGCTTCCGTTTGAATTGATGTGTGATGCCAATGACTATGCAATAGGAGCAGTACTTGGGCAAAGGAGAGGTAAGTTGTTTCATGTCATATATTATGCTAGTAGAACCTTGAATGAGGCTCAAAGGAACTATGCTACTACTGAAAAAGAACTCTTAGCAATTATATTTGCATGTGATAAGTTCCGGTCCTATCTAATAGGTTCTAAGATCATAGTATATACAGACCATGCTGCGCTCAAGTATTTGTTTGCTAAAACTGATGCTAAGCCAAGGTTAATTCGTTGGAATTTACTGCTACAAGAATTTAATCTTGAAATCAAAGACAAAAAGGGAACAGAGAATGTTTTAGCTAATCATTTGTCAAGGTTGGAATCTGAGTGTTCGGATCCACCTATCAATGAAAATTTCCCAGATGAACAATTGTATGGAGTTGAAATCCAAGGACTACCTTGGTATGCTGACATCGTTAATTATTTGGTTAGCAAAATCATACCTTATGGTATTTCATACCAAAAGAAAAAGAAGTTTTTACATGATGTAAAATTTTACTTTTGGGATGAACCATATTTGTTTAAAAATTGTGCTAATCAAATAATTAGACGATGTGTGCCAGAAATTGAACAAATTAGCATCATTCATCATTGTCATTCAAAAGAGGCAGGTGATCATTTTGGTGTAGAGAGAACCGCAGCTAAATTTTTATCTTGTGGATTTTATCAGCCTAGTTTGTTTCAGGATTGCAAGAACTATATCATGTCTTGTGCTCAATGCCAAAGGACAGGTAACATTTCTAGGAGACATGAATTACCGTAGAACGGTATTCTTGTAATAGAACTTTCTGATGTTTAGGGGATAGATTTTATGGGTCCATTTCCCTCTTCTTATTCAAACAAATACATTCTCTTGGCTATCAACTATGTTTTGAAATGTGTAGAAGCGGTTGCTTTGCAAACTAACGACGCCAGAGTTGTAGTTAGATTTTTGAAAAGAAACATTTTTTCAAGATTTAGAGTACCTCGAGCTATCATAAGTGATGGGGGGTCGCATTTTTGTAACAAGCAATTTGAAAAATTATTATCAAAATATGGGGTTACTCATAAAATTGCTACTCCTTATCATCCTCAAACTTCAGGTCAAGCCGAGGTATCTAATAGGGAAATTAAACGTATTTTGGAAAAAACTGCTAATGCATCCAAAAAAGATTGGTCATTAAAACTTGATGATGCATTATGGGCTTATAGAACTGCGTTTAAAACTCCCATAGGAATGTCCCCATACAAGATTGTGTTTGGTAAGTCATGTCACCTACTAGTGGAGCTTGAGCACAAAGCATACTGGGCTATAAAGTTCCTTAACTTTGATTTGCAAGCTGCAGGTGAAAAGAGATTACTCCAGTTGAATAAATTGGCAGAATTAAGAGAAGAAGCATATGAGAATGCAAAGACCTATAAGGAGAGAGCTAAGAGATGGCATGATCAGAACATTTTAAAACGAGAGTTTTTGCCAGGTCAGAAAGTTTTATTATATAACTCTCGATTAAAATTGTTCCCAGGTAAGTTAAGGTCAAGATGGTCTGGACCTTTTGTTATTTCACAAGTTTTTCCTTATGGTACAGTAGAATTGAGATCAGAAGATAACCAAACTTTCAAAGTAAATGGTCAACTTCTTAAACATTATCATGAAAGGGAAAACTTTGATAGAGATGCCACCACTGTGGATCTTGTACAGTCTAAGTGAAAAGAAGGAGGAAAGTTGGGCTAAAGACTTTAAACTAAGCGCTTCATGGGAGGCAGCTCATGATTAAAGATTTTTGTAAATTAATTTTATTTAAAAAAAAAAATATTTCGGCCGAGGATTTTAGGGGGATGAGATACGACCGTGGTTCGTGTGGTGGCCCTAAATCCACCACATGTCATACGGCCGTGCCACGGTACTATGAAAATTACGGATTAACTCACCCCTTACACCATGGCCGTGTTTTAAAAAAAAAAAAATTTACCGTAGCGAGGGTTATGTAGATAACCTACGGCCGTGGGTTATGTCTTGCCCACGCGAGTATAAAAAGAAAAAAACTCTCTGCCCTCACACACTCTATTCTCATCCAAAATTCATACTCACTTTTTCTCTCTCTAAAGTCTGCATATTCTCCATTGTCCTTGTGAAAGATTTTGGTTTTTCCTCTCCATACAAGAAAAAGGTAAGATCTTTTTATCATTCATGTGGATTTTTATGCAAATTTTTTCTTCTTCGGGTTTTCATATCATAGTTGGGTAATGATTTCTTTGAATGAATCTTTGAACTTATATGCATGCATAAATCTTTAGTTTATACACATGTGTTATAGGCGAGGAACATGCGGGAGATCTTGGGAACAATAGATGCAGATTTTGTCTGTTTTATATGTATAAAGATTGTTTTTTTTTTTTTTTGAAATACAAGCATGTTCTGAGAATGATGAAGGTTTGCATGGAGTTGGTGTTTTGAAAATTGAAGTAATCCATGGCCATAGGGGAATTCCGGTGTGTTTTGGGTGTTTAAAAAGAAATTTTTTTAGCGGAATGTGTACACCACATTACACACGACGTGGAACATGGGGGTGTTTTCTTGCATTTACCGTGATTGTTGATGATGCGTTTATGTTAAGTATCATTTCTCTGTTTGGTCTTGAGTTGGTGCTGAATGTCTTTATATTATGAGTATGAATTATTTTTGTGCAAATGCCGAGAGACCAAGCATCATCTTCTTCAAGGAAACGTTCGCGCAAGTGAAAGGCACTTGCTGAGCCAACTCCACCACAAAGGCGTGATCATTATCCAGTGGGATTAAAGGAAGAACATCGCACTAGATATGATATGGTTTTAAAGAAGAAGGTGATTAAACCAAACGTAGTGTTGAATTGGGAATTGCTTGAGAGATATGGGTTTGCGCAGGAGTTTGAGTTGTTGTTTCAGGATAGAGCTTGGAGAAATCTATTGGACATAAAGGAGAGTATCTACAGCAAGACTACCCTGGAATTTATAGCTACATTTCAACTTCAAAGAGCCATGACCATGAAGATGAATAACAATGTAACATTCTATTTCAATGGTCAGTATTTTAAGTTGTCCATGCGTGAATTCATTAAGAGATTGGGCATTTATGAAGATGAAGATTTTGTGGATTCTGACGCAATGAACATATTAGAATATGATTGGTATAATCAGATGAGGGTCTCTAGGTTGTGGTTTGAAATAGGAGAAAAGGGATATGATCCATCCACATCAAGGGCATCGATACTCAAAAACCCTACCCACATAATACTACACTATATCCTTGCTAGGTCCACTAGTGGAAAAGTGGATAGTGAAGGGATCGTCAGTGCATTTGACTGCTTGCAAATGTGGTAAATGATTCAGAACCAACGTTTCAATGTCGGTCTAATAGCAGTCATTTGCATTAGACGTAATTGTGAAAAAGGACGCATGGGAGTGTATGTAGGGGCCTGGATCACTAGGCTGTTAAAAAATATAGGGGTGTTTCCGACTCCAGAACCTGATGATAAGGTTTGTTCTTCAATAGCAATGAGTGAGCAGGTGCTCAAGTATTGGGGTTTTGGTCCAGTATCTACTAAAGAACAAGGTCCTCAAAGAGTGGAGGTTCCCGTTAATGAAAGGAGAGGACTTTCTTCCTCTCTTGCGCAATTCAAAGAAGATATGGAAGAATTTAAACGGGAACAAAGAAAGGAATTAAAGGGCATCAAGAAGTACATGTATAAGTGTTTTAAAACAATTGGTGATGCCCTGGGAGTATCTATTCCTCCATGTGGAGGAAGCTCAAATGAGGATGTTTCACCTCCACAACCACAACTTCCTACTATAATTCCAAGTTCATTTACAGGTGGGCCTCGAATGAAGATCACGCCAAGGCGATCCACCAGTGTCAGAATACAGCCACCTCCCCAGCGAGTAATATCCCCACCTTAGGAGGAAGAACCAAGTTCTAGTTCTGAGGAGGAATGTTCAGATGATGAGGAGGAGGAAGTGTCTGATGATGAAGAATAGGAGGATGATGATTTTGATGATGATGAGGATTAAGCTTGATTCTGTTCTTTTTTTTTTTAAAGACTTGTCTTAATGTTATTTGTCGATTACTTTTATTTTATTTTCTATTGGAACTGCAATAATTCCTTAAACACTATAGATGATGTTAAACTGTGAATATTCTTAATCTACTTTGTCTCTTTGTGTTTCTTTGTTCTAACTTCAGGAACTAAAGGAAAAATGTGCAGTTCATATGGAAAAAGCAATGGCACTTTTATGATAAAATATTCTAGAGACTTTGCTACACTTTCATCTCAGGGAAGTTTCGTTATTCCCAAAGTACTTTTATGGTTTAATCAATTTTCTTTTGCAATTAGGAAAGATAATAGGGACATTGTCTAAATTAAGTGTAGGGGAAGGAAAAATAAAATAGGCCATTATTCATGATAATTTTGATGTCTGTTGATTTTATTTTGTGTGGAATGAATATTTTGGACAATTATACTTCACCATTATCTTGAACTATTGTATTGGAAAAGTCTAATATGATCTGGAAATGTGGTATAAATTTTCTTTTTCCTAAGTGATTTGATTTGGTGCCTTACTCATTAGCTGTTGTAATTGGTTTACTTAGTTCAAATTTAGTAGTGGAATCTTTAAAGAAAATTTTGACCTTTTCTTTAGACTCTTGAATTTAAAGTTCGGAAGTGGGTCGAGTCCTTTAGTGCAAAACAAGCAAGTTTACTTCTAAGTGAATTAAGCTTGTATTTTGTCTTTTGAAGTGCTTTGAGAATATTTTAACACTTAGAAAAAGAGGTAGAGGAAACTTTTTACTTAGTGATTCCTTATAAAAATAGTCCTAACTAATGTAAAATACTCCAATGACTCAGGTAAGTGAGTTAAGAGTATCCTAACTTAAATGTTAGTGTGAGGAAGAGTTCGTAGGGGTCCCTTTAAAACGTGGTCACTTGGGTGATGAGCTCGAGATGTGCCGACTCAATGAACTCACAATAACGTGAAGGGCGGAAAGGCAAAATTTTAATATATTAATAAAAGCCAGTTGATATGGGCAGGCTTTAGTCCCTCAGAAGAGTGAAGTCAGACTCCACTGTCAATCTGAGCAAGTTAGAAAGAAAAAAAAAATATAGAATAAAGAATGAAATAAGACTATTATAAAAAGGAAAAAATCTAGGGGAAGAGTGGATACCGTATGCTTTAACTTTGTGTTATCTTATTCAAATAAGTAATTAAAGAGATTTTATACTTGCTAGTTGCTTTTGAAGTTTAAATGAGTGTTTTGCTTTATTGGACTGAGAATTTATCTTTTTGAAATAAAAATTCGGTGGTTAAACATTAGGAATAAAAGTTAGTCTTTCCATATTAACTACTCAATTTTTTCTAAGTATACCGGTTACATGTTGTCAGCTTAGTTAGAGTGGTAGACACCATCTTTTCAAATCAATTATGAGGAAAGAAAATTTTGTATTCTCATTTGATAGATTATTAATTGCTTGAGGACAAGCAGAAGTTCAAGTATGGGGGAGTTGATAAAGGCATATTTTATCATGTTGTATCTTGCGATTGGTATATATATTATTATCAATTATTAGAAATTTCCAATAAAAGGATACTTAAATTGCATTTATGTTAATATCTTAGGGATTAATGGACTTGAAGATGTACATGATGCAAAACATGAAGAAATCACAAGTAAGGGATGAGACATGGCCGTGCCTTATGTAGTGTTTTTCCTTTCCACAATTATTAAAGAAAAACAAAGGACGAGAGGCTTAAGGGGATAGCCCACGCCCGTTCTTCATGTGGTGGGTGTGTTTACCCCCTGAGACACGGCCGTGCCTAAAAGAAGAAGGAAAGAAGAAAATGCCGAGAAGCTTATGAGGTTATCCCACGGCCGTGGTTTATGTAGTGGCAGTAACAACCACATTACACACGGCCGTGCCTCATGTGGTGGACTGCCGACTTTTCATATTCTTGTGCAATTTGTACGTTTCTGCAGAGCATTTAAATAGAGGGTGAGAAAAAAGAGGAAAAGACCGGCCGGGAGGGGGATGAGACTTTGAACAATTTGGCAGATTTTAGAACTTTGTTTTTAGAAACTTTAGCTTTTTACAAGGGAATTGAAGATTGAATTCAATTGTACTTCCATCAATTGAGATCAAGTCAGAAATCTCTGAAGAGTTGTTTTAGGATCTTATTTCCAGATTTGCTACATATTGGTGACTTCTTATCCTAATCATATTTTGCATTTCTGTGAATTGGTTTTTATGTCTTGAATGGATTCTTTAACATTTTTCGTTAAATTTTGTCTTATTGTTATCTATTGTATGGCTGGCTAATTTCATTTGTGGGAATAGTGGATGAAGCCCTAGTTTGCTAAAATGATCAATGTAGTTTGGTTATGAGATTGACATATATGTGGAGTATTCATGTTGTTAATTCCTATAATTTCAATTTAATTGTGATAAGATTAGATTGTTAAAAATCCAATCAATACGAAAGTGGAGATAGGATTTGTTAGGAATTCTTAATTAGACTAATGAGTCAATGCGAAAGCGGTGTTAATTGGTTTAATTAGGGTTCCTATAGAGATTAAAGCTATGTTCTAATTAATTATTCACTGAGAGATTAGGGATAATTGTATTAGGACATAAGGCGATCATTGCATTGAGAAATGTATGAGAGTATATTAGAATGCTCTGTTAATTAGAGATACGAAAGTGGACTAATTGATTTAAGGTTTAGAATGTTGTACTCACGTGAATAACCACATATAAGTTGATTTCAATAACTTAACGGCAGTTTGATTAACATGACTAGGGTGAATTCTAAATTCCTATTGTTCACTTGGAAGTATTTATAAGAATCTTATAATTCTCATTAGCATAGAACTTAATTTAATCTCTTTAGTTAAATATATAAAAGATTCCTGTTTGAATTACCTAAATATCAATATAAGTTATTATAGGTTTGGTAATCTTTTTAGTCCTCGAGGGAACGATACTCTACTCATCATATATTACTTGATTGCGACCTAGTATACTTGCAAGCGGTTTCACATATACATTTCACAAGTGATAATCCACAATCACCATAATCACCTCTTGTCCATTAGACTTAGGTAACCCTTCAATAAATCCATGGTTACATCTACCCAACAATTACTTGGTACTGGCAGTGGCTGTAACAATCCTGGTAATGCCACATGTTCAAACTTGTGTCTTTGGCAGACCTCACACTCTCTGACATACTACCTCACGTCACGTTCTAGCTTGGGCCAGTAGAAGACAGAGCTGATCTTCTTATAAGTAGTGTGAGCTCCTGAGTGTCCTCCTACTACTCCATCGTGGTACATCTTTAATAGTTTCCTCCTAAGTTCCACGGATGGCCCCACAACACATCTTCCCTTTCTTCTCAACAACCCTTGATCCAGAGTAAAATGCTTGTATTCCTCACCCTTCCTAAGACCATCAAGCATGTGTTGATACCCTCCAGAAAGAGACCAACTTTGTTTTAGTTCCTCTACTAGCTCTAGGGTAGTGGCACTAACCGCAATTGTCTTTAGTTCCAACTGTCCCATTCTGGACAGAGCGTCCGCGGCTTGATTGGTGCACCCGCTTTTGTACCTTATCTCATAGTCCATTCCCAGCAGCTTAGTTAACCATTTGTGTTGGCTGGAAGTGATCAATCGTTGCTCCAATAGGTGCTTTAAACTTTGATGATCGGTCTTGATGACAAAATGCCTCCCTATTATGTAATGTCTCCATTTCTCTACTGCATAAACTAGGGTTAGGAGTTCTTTCTCGTACACAGACATCCCTTGCTGCCTATTGTTTAGTGTCTTACTAAGGTAGGCTATGGGGTGATGTTCTTGCATCAGAACAGCTCCCACTCCTTCCCCACTAGCATCAGTTTCTATTACAAACTCCTTACTATAGTTCGGAAGTTTCAGGACTGGTGAACTGGACAAGGCAACCTTCAGCCTGTTAAAAGCTATCTGGCAGTCATTATTCCACTTGAAATTATCCTTCTTCAATAATAACGTGAGGGGTCTAGTGATAACACTATACCCTTTAATGAACCATCTATAGTAACCAGATAACCCCAAGAAACCCCTTAACTGCCTTAAACTCTTGGGAACAACCCAATTGATAATGGACTCAATTTTCTTGGGATCAGTTGTTACTCCTTCCCTAGTGATGATGTGCCCCAAGTACTCTACTTGAGTAACCCCAAAGATGCATTTAGATCTTTTCAAACAAAGTTACTCTCGCTTCAGAATCTGGAATACTGCTTTCATGTGTTTCCTATGTTCCTCTAAGCTCTTACTATAGATGAGTATATCATCAAAAAACACTAGGACAAATTTCCTTAGATAAACCTTGAAAACCTGATTCATGAGCCCTTGAAACGTGGATGGGGTGTTGGTTAAGCCAAATGGCATAACAAAAAATTCATAGTGCCCCTCGTGTGTCTTGAAAGCGATCTTATACACATCTTCAGGGTGCATCCGGATTTGGTGATATCCCGATCTCAAATCCAGCTTACTAAAGTAAGCAGCTCCACTTAGCTCATCGAATAGATCTTCTATGATAGGGATGGGAAACCTATCCTTAACAGTCTGCCTGTTTAACTCACGATAATCCACACACATTCGCCAAATATTGTCTTTCTTCTTTACCAAGACAACTGGCGAGGAAAAAGGGCTATGGCTGTGTCTAATTATTCCACTTAAGAGCATTTCCTTCACCATATCCTCTAGAACAGTCTTCTACATGGAAGAATGTCTATAAGGTCTAATGTTGACCACTCGGGAATCTTCATGTAAAGAAATTTTATAGTCAAATTCCCTATGTGGTGGCAACTCATGTGGTTCTTCAAAAAGGTCGTGGAACTCTTTTAATAAATCTAACAGTTTTGGTGGCAGCTTCTGTTGTGCCCCACTCTCATCCTCTTTATTTAGAGCGTAGACTATCCAACATTGGAGATGTCGCACTCCATTTCCTTCAATTAGTTTGGGCAACTCCCCTGCCTTCATAGCCTTAAGCTGCTCCTTATCCGCAACCAACTCACATTCACGACCATTCCACTTAAAGTTCATGGTCAAGTGTTGGAAATTCCAAAGGATGGTACCCAAAGACCTTAACCATGGTACACCTAATATCATATCATAGCCAGATAAGGTTAACAAGTATACCTCAGCTGTAAATCCTTGTCCCTGCATTTCCCAAGTGAACTTGGAAATCTTACTAGCACTATGTAAGTTTATGCCATCAGCTAATGTTACATTGAGAGTGGGTGTACCAGTTAAGGAACATCTAAGTCCCTTGGCTAGTCACTCATCAATGAAGTTTAGTGAGCTACCGGTATCAATTAATATATTCAACTTCCTCTTCTTGAAATATCCACTCACTTTCATGCTGCTTAAGTGATGCCCGTGATCCTGTTTCAAGTGAGCTTAGCAAAATCAACATCCACATCCTCCGAAGGAATGTCTTCCTCCCCAGTGTCTTCTTTGCTTTCCTCCGCTTCCACTAGTATCACATTCAACCTTTTTTTGCATCTATGGCCTGGTCCAAAAGGTTCATCACACCAAAAGCATTGCTTTTTCCTTCTCTTTTCTTCTAGTTCTGCAGGGGTAAGTCTTCTAGTGAGTCGGTTTTGTGGATGAGTAGGGTTTGGTGGTTTTGGGGTTTTACTTGGTGTTTGGGGGTTCTTATGATGGGGAGTAATGTTGGGTAGGGTTTTGGGGTAAGTAGGGGTCCGGTAGGATGGAAAGGGTGTGTAAG
Organism: Laguncularia racemosa; assembly: GCA_037954665.1. Lineage (NCBI taxonomy): Eukaryota > Viridiplantae > Streptophyta > Magnoliopsida > Myrtales > Combretaceae > Laguncularia > Laguncularia racemosa. The sequence continues at coordinate 1,841,123 of JBBMOL010000040.1, forward strand.
ATGTGGGTTGGTTAGGTGCTGTATTTAAGCGAGGAGTTTTTAGGTATTGACTAGTGGAGAGAAGGTTTCCTTCTTGTAATTTGGCCAAAGAATAGGTTTCTTGTAGAGTTTGGGGATTGAACATGCATATAGGGTATTGGATGGTAGGATGGAGTCCACTTAGGAAACAGCTTATCAAGTAGGCTTCTGGAAGCTTAACCTGAGTTACTAGATGCTCAAATTCTTCCAAATAGTCTTACAGGGTTCCTACTTAGTGTAATTCCTTAAGTTCTGCCATCAGATCTTCATACGCCTTTTTTCCAAACCTTGCAGTACCTTAACTAACTCACTCCAAGTAATAGTGTGAGGACTCTCTAAGGTCTGGATGTAGGAGTAATACCACTTTAACGCCTTCCCTTCTAAATACATAGCAGCCACTCTAAGCTTCCAATCTTCAAGGGTAGAATCAATTTCGAAGTACTGTTGAGCTTTGTATAACCAATCTTTGATATTGTTACCATCAAAAACGGGAAAATCCACCCTAGGTGCTCTTGTTTGCAGGTGTGTTTCTACAGCTACTGACCGTGCTAGTGCTAGTCCAAATCTATCCTCTGATTCAGGCAACTTACTAGGTGATCAGATTTGTTTGTCTTTAAGCCGGTGATGGTTAGAATCCACTGGTCCATTAGCTCCTGCATCCTTTTAAGGGTATCGTGAATGGGTTTAAGAGCTTCCTTGGTATGCTCCTTCACCGCATTACGCACAACATCATCTAGCTTCTTGGATTCACGAGTCTCCATGGCGTAACACAAGCTCCGATACCAATTGTAACCGGGATTGCAATATCAATTCGGATACAAAATGACACTACAATTTACTCATGTGAAATGGATAAATTTTCATTCCCCTTTTCCTCTGTTTTTCTCTTACATTATATAGTTAGTTACAAATTACTAACAACCCATGTGCAGGTTATAGAGGTGGAATCATTTGGTGACGGGCTTAGTATAATTCACAGGAATTGCCCAGCCCATGTTGCCCAGCCCATGTTCCCGGCCGTTTCCCCCAGCCCATACCCATACTGCAACACCAACTGGCCAAATCCAAAGCCCACTCGCTGGCCCAACCCATAGCCCACCGGATGGCGTCCCTACCGTAGCTGTTGCTCCTCTCCACATACACACATTCCCTAAGTCAGAACACCCTCTGCCTTACTGTCTCCTCCTGCCACACGCCTTCCTTCTGTCCAGTCAGATCAGTTCAGGCGTCTCTCTCTCTCTCTCTCTCTTTCTCTCGCAAACCTTCCCCTTTAGAAACCCTAACTCCTCTTCCTCTGTATCCTCTCTCGAGCTGTTCCCTTCCAAAAACCCTAACCCTTCCTCCCCTGTTGCATTATTGCAGAGAGCTGAAGCTATTTTAAGCAAGGTGAACATCGAATGAGCTCTCTTTTCCTTCCCCTTGCTCTCCATATTACAGCTTTTTTAACTTTATTTTCTTATATTGGTGGTCAGATGTATACTTGGGAAAAACGAAGAAAGAAAGGGAAAAAAAAAAAAACACAGCACGATGATTCTAAAGAGCATTAAGAAAAAACAAAAGAAAAAAACAAAGAAAGAGAGATGCACCATAGAAGCATGTACTTTTAACAATTATTATTAGATTTTTTTTTTATTTTTTTTTTTGCAATTTAGTATTTGTACTTCTAATTTAATTGTAATTTAATATCTATATTTTCAATTTAGTGAAACTTCAAATGCTAAATTGTAACCTATATAAATACTAAATTATAACATATAAAAGTTTACCAATTAAACTATCAACAATTAAAAAACCGAATACTTATAATGTGTTTAATTAATTTAAAAAAAAAAAGAAAGAGAGAGAGTAAACTAGAACTTGTATCATCAAATAGGCCAGTGCATGCGTTGAGTACATGTTGTAAAGAGATTCCTATAACTTTCTTTCTTTGATTTGTCAGGAAAATGGCTAAAAATGGAAAGAAAAGGATGAGGAAGAGAGACCTGGCGCTGAAACTTACTTGCTTAGCTACAAGTGTTGCTTTGACTGGTGACGTTACTTCAATACCAGAAGGTGTCGTCATCGCCGCTCAGCTGTGCTTTGCTGTAGGGGGGTTTGTTGCTGATCGTTTAGCCGATCATGACAATGCAGAATCTTCCAACACGACATCTGCTAGCTGAAGAAGGGTTATCACCGTCTTACCCTAAATGGCAATAATGTAAAAATGTTTTCACTTGTTATTTGGTTAGCCCGTCTCTCAATCTAGTATCTGGTGCAATTATTATTATTATTTTTTTGAAAAAGTCAAAGTTCTTAGTATGTAAAGAACATCCAACATTTGCTACTATCATAATCACATCAAAACTCTCGTTGGGAAATTTCTTGAATATTTACTTGCTTGTTATTGTTAATTACTGCACTCACCATTTACGACCTTTTATGTTTGCTCATTCTATTCCAAGAGTTTGTAGCAAAAGTCGCACTCGCATCGCACGCACAAAATTTTGCAACAAACCCGTGGAATGTCACAAAGCAATATCTACCCCTCTACATATTATTACTTAGGGGGAAGAAAAATAACAAGAAAATGAGAGAAGGAGAAAACAAAAGAAATGATATTATATATATTTTCTACATGATATAAATAGTAGAAATTGAAAAAGAAGCGAGCCTTTTGAAGGCATAAGTTAATATGTTCAGCTTATTTTTTGCTTACTATTTTTAAGTTATTGTGTTTCATCTTAATATACAAAATTTAATCATTTGCTTTTGAAATTTGAAACCAATATTCACTCCATTAATCATATACTTGAATAGTCTTTTTTTTTTCTTTCATAACTTTCATATTCTTAATATGCACTTCCTCCAACTTTAGAGCTAAAGAGAACTCATTTTTTGTTATTTACTATTACATTTTCCGCTAATAAATATAACATTCTAATCGGTTCATGGTTATAATTTAAAAAATTTTAATTAAGCCTATGATCAAATACATTTAATCAAATTAGTTATAATTACAATAAAATAGATTGCATAAAATTAAAGACTCCAAATAACCCCTTCAAATTCGTAATAACAAATAACAATTATTTATAATTCGTATCTTTAAAAATCAAGATTAACTAACACTACAACAAAAATGAGCAAAAGCGAGGAATTATATTGTGAGAAGTAAATCGCTGGAAAGGAAAATGCGTATTTTTGAGAAAATAATTCTCGCAAATAATACCTAAATCTTTCGGTTTTTATTTTTTGGGTTCTCCATGGAATGCAGATGATATGAAGCTTGAGAAGTCCGATTTTCAGTGTGTCATGGGTGTGCTTTGACTATCCCTATGAAGGTATGGTGAATCTATTGCTCTCTCCCCCCGATTTGTCAAGTAAATGTGATGTTGTTTTTGGTGGTGTTGTTGAATTTGGGCTTTTTGTTAGGTGAAATAGATTTGAATAGTGATCGTTCAGCTTGAGGTGTGTTCGGTTTGAACGCGGTAGGAGTTGAGCAAAGGGAGCTAGGTAGAAGAAAAAAGTACGTGAGGATTTTGGTTTGAAGGCGGCATGAGGAGGCGGTAAGAGGAGGTTAGCAGAAGGGAAAAAAAAATTGGGGTTTTCGTTTTGAATGCACATTTGAACTGGGTAGAAGGAAAAAAAAAAATCTGTAGAAGTAGCCAAGCCGAAGGAGCTTGGTAGAAGGAGCTTAGAAGGTCTCCTCGCGAGTTAAACGCTAACAGGAGGTTGAAGCCTGGTGTCTAAGGTAAAAAGATATATAGTGTCTATTGTTCATCATCCCTCTAGAGTAATAAGTTAAACTAAAATTGTTGTTCATTCATCTTAGGTAATTATAATGCTATATATTTTTGTATATATGTTGCTTTTCTCCATGAATTCCTTCTCTAATTATCATAATAAGGGACATTACATTAGTGCTTGTTAGTTCTAGAAATACTGCCTTATTTATGATGCTTATACTTGTGCAATATGGCATTATAATTTACAGTCTTGTTGAATTGGCAATGTTGATTTTAATTACCATTTGATTAGTTCTAGAATTACCATTTGAAGTGCTTGTTAGTTTTACGATATTTTCCATTTGGAGAGCCATGGTATTTTTTTCTCATTAGACTCAGCAAAATGTGTTGATACTTGCTTTATTGTTGCATATGATAATGGCGATTACATGTTTAGGATGAGTGGAAGGAGATGGCACATGACACATGATTGTATATATCCAAAGGGTACGAAGTTTCCTTGAAGTAGTTGTGCAACATCGTCGGGATTCATATAGATTTATCCATTATCCATGTCAAGATTGTCTTAATCAAGAATGGGTACCAATAGAGGCTATTGAGGTTCATCTAATTCGTCGAGGAATGGCATAGTCTTACACGACTTGGATATTTCATGGGGAGACATCACATATTGATAAGTTGGATCGTATATACTCAAGTTTGAATTGCTCTAAGATTAGTGACAACCAAACTAGCGTGCAAGACCCACCGACAATAGAGGAAGTGGTATGTGATAATGGCCATACATTTGAGGATGATGCCGATCATCAAATATTAGAGGATTTAGCATGTATAATGACTCTAAAGATGATATGTTAGAGGACAACAGAGGAGAAGATTTTAACATGGATAAGTGGAGTGGCTTATTTGAAGAAGGAAAATGTGAGGTCTATCTAAGGTGTAAAAAATTTTCATTACTATCTACTGTAATATAGATGATGCATTTCAAGGTTGACGGTCGACAATTTGTACATAGTTTCAACAATTAGCTTAGTTTTGTGAAGAGTATATTACCAAAGAGAGAAGTACTCCCGGGTTCTTATTATGAGTGTCAAAAAATGTTACACCAATTGGGAATGGATGCTCATCTTATTCATGCATGTAAAAATGATTGTGTCTTACTTAGGAAAGCATTTAAGGACTTAGATTATTGTCCACAATGTAACCATTCAAGGTGGGAAACGAAGAGCAATGACAAGAAGAAGAAAACTCCTATGAAGGTTTTACAGTATTTTCCACTAATACTACGTCTTCAACGATTGTTCATGTGCAGAAAAACAGCACCTCTAATGAGATGGCATAAGGAAGGACAGGTCATTGAGGAAGATGGGACTGGGCATAAAGAAGGGTGTGCTATTAGGGATAATGTTCTAAGGCACCCTTCAAACTTAGAAGCATGGAAGGATTTAGACCAAAAGTTTCTCGATTTTAGTTCTGATCTAAGGAATGTACGATTGGAACTTGCAACAGATGGATTCAATCCATTCGGTAATTTGAGTATCGCATATAGGTAATGGCCTGTTATTTTATTTCCTTATAATGTGCCGCCATGGGCTTCTATAAAGCCGTTTCTTTTTATGCCTTTGCTAATACCGAGTCTTAGATCTCCTGGCAAAGACGTTGACGTTTTTTTACAACCGTTGATTGATGAGTTGAAGGAGTTATGGGTAGAAGGGGTTAAAACCTTTGATGTTGTCTTTGGTCGATCATTTTGCATGCGTGCGACACTATTATGAACAATCCATGATTTCCCCGCATATGGTGATGTATCAGGTTGGATCACAAAAGGTTATAAGGCTTGTCCTATTTGTAATGTGGATGTCACTAGTGGCCATACACATAGCAAATTTCGTTACATGGGGCATTGGCGGTTTTTAACAATGAACCATAGGTGGCGTGATGAAAAGATGAAGTTCGATGGAACTGTGGAGAAGTGTAGGGCTCCTAGGCAATTTAGCAATGATGATATTTTGATGCAATTGAGTCAGTATGACCATGTCATCTTAGGAAGGACAATAGGTTATGGGAAGAGAAAGAGGTCAAATGATGAGCCTAATTTGTGTAAAAAAAGTATCCTTTTTTAATTGCCTTATTGAGATAAACTAATTATCAGGCACAACTTAGATGTCATGTACATCAAGAAAAACATCTGTGATAGTTTAGTTGGTACCATTCTAAACTTTAAGGGCAAATCAAATGATACCGATAAAGCAAGATCGACTTTACAAGATATGGGAATTCGGCTTAAATTGTATCTTTGAAGAGGAACAGGTTAGGTGGTGAAACCCATGAGAGAGGTCCTAGGTCACAAGGCCAGATATAGTCGTAGTTTAGGCTATGGTGGCCCTAAACCACCTTCATCCCATCCTGAGATCCCATTTCTTTATCACTCTACACCTACGCCATCTAGCAAACAAGTGACAAGGTTAGTGGACAAAATATCCACATTGGAAGATACTGTTGCTCAACAAAAACAACTACTTGATCATTTTTTAGCATAGAAATAGCAGTTTTTTGCTTTGCAGCAGTAGTGGTTTTCACATCTATTGAGCACCTCACCATCAGTACAACCAATCCAATCATCATTGCAATCATCGCCTTTTTTTGGTGGGTTTGGAACTAGGAATATTCCATTAGCTCCATTTATTACACCGTTAGGTGGATCCTCACAACAACCATCACACCCTCAATCCACAATTCAGCCACAGGTTAGACATCAACAATCTTTCTTTCCAGCTTCATTCTATAGCTTCCTCAACACCTAACAATAATAACCACAGCCTCCAGTAGACGAACATCAGTGATTGATTTAATTGTCTATGTAATTGATCACTAGAGTAGACCATATTAGTTAATTTTTGGGTTTTTCTACTGACTAATTTTTTTTTGTTTGGCTAGATATCATATCGCTTGTAAGCCAAATATCGCATCACTTTTTTTTTTTGCTAGATTTCATGTGATGTGTTTATTTTTTTTCGAACTTTCATGGATATTTATGGTTAGATGCTAGATTGGTTGTCTTTTGTTTTGGGAATGAATAGTGCATAGTGAGGAACAATATTTATGATAGATTGGAGCAAGTTTTTTTTTTTTTTTTTATCTTATCTGATTACATTTTGAGAAGATTCATTCGTCGTAAACATTGGGTATTACGAGGAATTTTTTCTCTATCCTCATAAATTCTCTTTTTTTTTTTTTTTTGGTTGATGGAGAATGTTCCTCATTCCTCGTAATTTCTCTTCCTTTTTAGCTGATGGAGGATGTTAGTTTTTACTGACCTGATGAAGATATTGTATCATAGGTTAAAGATTGTATATTTTGTATGATAGGGTTTCTTTTTATCTTTTTTCGTAAAAATTGTGTAGGGGAAAATTGCATTTTGTGAAAAATCATTCGTCTTAAACATGCTAGATTTTTTTTATTTGCCATAATTTATTCGTTGTAAATGTGACATTGCCACAATTTGACTTCTTGTAAATTCACACAATTGATTTCTCTTGCACATTGTCACAATTTGATTCCCCACAAATGCCTAATTGCCGCAATTTGATCCTCATAAATGCCTTGTTGCCACAATTTCATTCCTCGCAATTGCCTTATTACCGCAATTTTATTCCTCACAATTACCTTATTATTGCAATTTTATTCCTCACAATTACTTTATTGCCACAATTTTATTCCTTGCAATTTTATTCTTGGGTATGATTTGGTTATGCATGAAAATTGCCTCCTTTACACTGATTCTTGTCGAAATTGAGTATGGAACACTTCCAAAATGGTGGTTCTTAGTCTGCACTAGATTTGGCTTTGCTAGAGCATGATTCGTGCGATCTTACTTTCCTCTATTTTTTAGGTGCAGATTCATCTATAGATAGTGATGGATTTGGACTTGTTTTAGGTTTAAATCTATAGAAAGCCATATAATCTTCACAGTCTTACCTTTAATTCATTGAGATTATGGAAAAGATATGGCAAAATATGTGGGGGACTAGTCACTCAGGGAAGAAGTTCACCTTGAAGGTCACTGTTTTGCTTAAGGCAAAACAAGCCAAAATTGTGGATTTAACCCACATCTTCCGTTTTGAAAAAAGTTTTGCATTCACAAAATTGATTTCTCTTGCACATTGTCACAATTTGATTCCCCACAAATGCCTAATTGCCGCAATTTGATCCTCATAAATGCCTTGTTGCCACAATTTCATTCCTCGCAATTGCCTTATTACCGCAATTTTATTCCTCACAATTACCTTATTATTGCAATTTTATTCCTCACAATTACTTTATTGCCACAATTTTATTCCTTGCAATTTTATTCTTGGGTATGATTTGGTTATGCATGAAAATTGCCTCCTTTACACTGATTCTTGTCGAAATTGAGTATGGAACACTTCCAAAATGGTGGTTCTTAGTCTGCACTAGATTTGGCTTTGCTAGAGCATGATTCGTGCGATCTTACTTTCCTCTATTTTTTAGGTGCAGATTCATCTATAGATAGTGATGGATTTGGACTTGTTTTAGGTTTAAATCTATAGAAAGCCATATAATCTTCACAGTCTTACCTTTAATTCATTGAGATTATGGAAAAGATATGGCAAAATATGTGGGGACTAGTCACTCAGGGAAGAAGTTCACCTTGAAGGTCACTGTTTTGCTTAAGGCAAAACAAGCCAAAATTGTGGATTTAACCCACATCTTCCGTTTTGAAAAAAGTTTTGCATTCACAAAATTGATTTCTCTTGCACATTGTCACAATTTGATTCCCCACAAATGCCTAATTGCCGCAATTTGATCCTCATAAATGCCTTGTTGCCACAATTTCATTCCTCGCAATTGCCTTATTACCGCAATTTTATTCCTCACAATTACCTTATTATTGCAATTTTATTCCTCACAATTACTTTATTGCCACAATTTTATTCCTTGCAATTTTATTCTTGGGTATGATTTGGTTATGCATGAAAATTGCCTCCTTTACACTGATTCTTGTCGAAATTGAGTATGGAACACTTCCAAAATGGTGGTTCTTAGTCTGCACTAGATTTGGCTTTGCTAGAGCATGATTCGTGCGATCTTACTTTCCTCTATTTTTTAGGTGCAGATTCATCTATAGATAGTGATGGATTTGGACTTGTTTTAGGTTTAAATCTATAGAAAGCCATATAATCTTCACAGTCTTACCTTTAATTCATTGAGATTATGGAAAAGATATGGCAAAATATGTGGGGGACTAGTCACTCAGGGAAGAAGTTCACCTTGAAGGTCACTGTTTTGCTTATGGCAAAACAAGCCAAAATTGTGGATTTAACCCACATCTTCCGTTTTGAAAAAAGTTTTGCATTCACAAAATTGATTTCTCTTGCACATTGTCACAATTTGATTCCCCACAAATGCCTAATTGCCGCAATTTGATCCTCATAAATGCCTTGTTGCCACAATTTCATTCCTCGCAATTGCCTTATTACCACAATTTTATTCCTCACAATTACCTTATTATTGCAATTTTATTCCTCACAATTACTTTATTGCCACAATTTTATTCCTTGCAATTTTATTCTTGGGTATGATTTGGTTATGCATGAAAATTGCCTCCTTTACACTGATTCTTGTCGAAATTGAGTATGGAACACTTCCAAAATGGTGGTTCTTAGTCTGCACTAGATTTGGCTTTGCTAGAGCATGATTCGTGCGATCTTACTTTCCTCTATTTTTTAGGTGCAGATTCATCTATAGATAGTGATGGATTTGGACTTGTTTTAGGTTTAAATCTATAGAAAGCCATATAATCTTCACAGTCTTACCTTTAATTCATTGAGATTATGGAAAAGATATGGCAAAATATGTGGGGGACTAGTCACTCAGGGAAGAAGTTCACCTTGAAGGTCACTGTTTTGCTTATGGCAAAACAAGCCAAAATTGTGGATTTAACCCACATCTTCCGTTTTGAAAAAAGTTTTGCATTCACAAAATTGATTTCTCTTGCACATTGTCACAATTTGATTCCCCACAAATGCCTAATTGCCGCAATTTGATCCTCATAAATGCCTTGTTGCCACAATTTCATTCCTCGCAATTGCCTTATTACCGCAATTTTTTCCTCACAATTACCTTATTATTGCAATTTTATTCCTCACAATTACTTTATTGCCACAATTTTATTCCTTGCAATTTTATTCTTGGGTATGATTTGGTTATGCATGAAAATTGCCTCCTTTACACTGATTCTTGTCGAAATTGAGTATGGAACACTTCCAAAATGGTGGTTCTTAGTCTGCACTAGATTTGGCTTTGCTAGAGCATGATTCGTGCGATCTTACTTTCCTCTATTTTTTAGGTGCAGATTCATCTATAGATAGTGATGGATTTGGACTTGTTTTAGGTTTAAATCTATAGAAAGCCATATAATCTTCACAGTCTTACCTTTAATTCATTGAGATTATGGAAAAGATATGGCAAAATATGTGGGGGACTAGTCACTCAGGGAAGAAGTTCACCTTGAAGGTCACTGTTTTGCTTATGGCAAAACAAGCCAAAATTGTGGATTTAACCCACATCTTCCGTTTTGAAAAAAGTTTTGCATTCACAAAATTGATTTCTCTTGCACATTGTCACAATTTGATTCCCCACAAATGCCTAATTGCCGCAATTTGATCCTCATAAATGCCTTGTTGCCACAATTTCATTCCTCGCAATTGCCTTATTACCGCAATTTTATTCCTCACAATTACCTTATTATTGCAATTTTATTCCTCACAATTACTTTATTGCCACAATTTTATTCCTTGCAATTTTATTCTTGGGTATGATTTGGTTATGCATGAAAATTGCCTCCTTTACACTGATTCTTGTCGAAATTGAGTATGGAACACTTCCAAAATGGTGGTTCTTAGTCTGCACTAGATTTGGCTTTGCTAGAGCATGATTCGTGCGATCTTACTTTCCTCTATTTTTTAGGTGCAGATTCATCTATAGATAGTGATGGATTTGGACTTGTTTTAGGTTTAAATCTATAGAAAGCCATATAATCTTCACAGTCTTACCTTTAATTCATTGAGATTATGGAAAAGATATGGCAAAATATGTGGGGGACTAGTCACTCAGGGAAGAAGTTCACCTTGAAGGTCACTGTTTTGCTTATGGCAAAACAAGCCAAAATTGTGGATTTAACCCACATCTTCCGTTTTGAAAAAAGTTTTGCATCTATGCATTAGGGGATTAATCTTGAGTCTCCTCGCTTTTTAGACGTGTGTGATTTCCAATAGGTTGTTAGCTTGTGCCTCAATCTTTTAATGCAAACAAATTGGATTTATTTCCATTTTGACCTATATCTTCTGTTTTGAAAAAATTTTGCACATCCACATGTTTGGGGGGTCGATCTCGAGTCTCCTTGCTTGTTGTGCATGTGTGTTTTACAGCAGGTTGTTGGCTTGTGCCTTAGCCCTTTAATTGAAACATACTTCATTTATTCCGTTTTCTGTTCTAAAAAAAAAAAAAATTATCCGTATTTACACACATTGGGGGAATCAAAGTCAAGTATCTCATGAATGCATGTGTGTGTTTTCCAATCAAGCTATTGGCTTATGCCTTGATTTATAATGCAAACAAATTGTATTTATTCTGAATTTTTATTACTTTTAATTTTAATTTTTTAAATAAATAAGTAAACTAGATAGAGCAAAAAATGGGGTGTCTACAGTAAGGTTAGCCTTAGGAGAAGCTATGTGAAATAGAGTAGTGAGTGTTTGTTTCGTAGTGGCAATTGTTGTAACTTTCAAAGATTTGTTTAATTAAAATAGTGGAGTGATTGGTAAAGATGACCTTGTCCTCAACAAGTGGAGGCTAGAAGAGTGGACTAATGTACAAGACAAAGTCGTTGTAAATTTGTTGCCTAATCTTATTGCTCCTTACTCTTTTATTTTTCATACAATTTATTTTTTTGTAATTGTTTACGTGTGTTTCTTAATGAAATTTCATCAATACCGATCAAAAGGGAATCTTTCAAAATTCATTATGAATACATTATAAATGCCAACTAGCCAATCATTATGAATTGCAAATATACAAAATATTAAATAACATTTCACGACCTTACCCTCATGAATTGTTATTCACAACCTAATCACTTTACCAAATGGAATAGAGTAGGATTTAAATTGTAATTTTACAAGAATGTAATAAAGCTATAATAATTATTAAAAATTTATTATATTATTTAGTTAACATAGAGAGAAAGTAAGGAATTGATTAGAATAAAAACAAAATACCCTTTATACCTTTAGTAATAGCACAATATTTATTACGTTCTTTACAATGGGTAGACAACATCTAATGATGGAGGTGTCTCTAAGCTAAGGGTACTTATGAAAAGACGGTGAATAGGCCATTAAATTCATGAAGGTGGGCCATGAATTCCTATTAGTTATTTTATGTAATAGCAGGTGTTTAAAATGTAACTAAACATTGTAATAGCGACATCACAGATGAGGGAGAGAATGGAACAACTATTTCTTTCAAGTGAGCATGCACTTAATGGCTTATTTATTTACCTTTACACAAATGCCATTACAACTAAAACACCACTACCATATAAGATAGTAAGTTTGCAGCTAACTCCCATCATTAATATTAATGATGTGGCCTCTTAAAAGGGTATAATTAATATTTTACTTTTAGTCTACATAATTTTTTATATTGTTTTTATGAAAATTAAACAATATAATAGATATGTAATAGCTATTTTATGTCTACTCCATTTTGACTTAATAACGATTCAATTCCCCCTTTATTTTATTCAATGAAGTGAATGGGCCATTGTAAAATATATTAGGGAAAACACCTAATTCACCCTTAACAAAGTTAATAGATGGTTAACTCAAATTGAGGCCACTTGTTGATCCATGGACATGCTCAAAGGATGTTGAAGGGGGTTTTGGCCCCTACACTCAAAAAAGAATTAATTATTATTAAGTATAATTAAGTGGCTAAGTTTACAACATACTATTGTGAACATAAGGTTATGAGTTCAAATGTCATAGTAATCATTTTACTTTTTCAAAGAATATTCATTTTTTTATCTCTTATTAAGTGGTTTTCATTATCTTTTTGGTTTTTTTTCTTAACTCGATATATGATAAAATTATATTTTATTTATTAAAAATATAGTTAACTACATAAATCCTCATTATATTCCATTTATTTATTAACATTCATACTATTAATGGCATTGTCAATGCTACAATAGTTTTGGTCTTACCATGTAGAACATTAATTAATAGTAAAAGTCATATTTCCCAATATATTAATATTCTGTTTTCACAATTAGTATTATAAAAATAAATGAGTATTATTTGAAAATAATTGTCTAGTTACTTATAATAAAAATGATAGTTTTGTAATATTATTTTATAAAGTCATCTATAGAATACTTTATCTTGATTTTATGTTGCTCTACTTGTACTATTTCTTTATATATATATGTAATCCATTTTGTTGACAATGAATTTTGAGGTTTCAATCAATACTGTATTCTATTTGATAAACTTCTATCTATAGCTAAAATAGTGCTTTTATGGAAATTGGTTATAAGAGGCAAACTTTATCTGATTTTTTATGATCTCATCATAAAAATCTAACCAAATTAGGAAATGTTTTATTGGAAGCTCTAAATCTAATTGTTAGAAAATTTCGAGATACCACACCTTATATAATGATGAATGCCCTCAAGAATTTGTAAAATATATTACTCAAGGGGCCTTAGAGAAATTGCATGTTCATAATGAAGACACCGCATGCAAGAAGCGAGAGGCTCAGGGGCAATGCCTTATGAAATAGTCCATAAATCAAGCTGGTTTGTTGGTCTTCCATGAGGTAATTTCAGAAAAGGGATTGAACAATAGTGATGAAGTGTTGATCAGGGTGTGGAGTCGTGCTTGTGCGTAAGTCACTTCCTAATGGCTCTAACTAATAGAGTCCCGTTATTGTACTCTCGGACATGTGATAGGTCGATGGAGTAGATATATCACACATTATAAGCATAGACTGGGAGGAAGTGCGACTTGGTCTTAGACATAAGTGATAAATAGTGCCAAACTAGATATTAAATTAATTAGTTAATTTACAAAAGCATGTCCTACGATAGCATAGCACTTATATTGTAATATCTATTAGCATATTCTCTAATATTATATCTTGACTGTAGATCACACATTATAAGCATAGAGCTAAAGCTATTTTAAGCAAGGTGAACATCGAATGAACTCTCTTTTACTTCCCTTTACTCTTCATATTACAACTTTTGTAACTTTATTTTATCGTATTGGTAGTTAGATATATACTCGGGAGAAACGAAGAAAGAAAAAAAAATCACATGATGATTCCAAAGAGCAGTTAAAAAAAAAAAATCACTCATTGCTCTATTTCACATAGCTTCTCCTAAAGCTAACCTTACTATAAATACCCTATTTTTACTCCATCTAGTTTATTTATTTATTTAAAAAAGTTAAACTAAAAAGTAATAAAAATATCGAAATAAATTCAATTTGTTTTCCTTACAAATTGTAGCACAAGCTAATAGCTTGATTGGAAAATACACTCATGCATTCATGAGAGACCCGAGTTGGATTCCCCCAATGCGTGTAGACACGCATATTTTTTTTCTTAAGAATGGAAGATGGAATAAATGTAATCTATTTACATTAAAAGATTGACACACAAGCCAATGGCCTATTGTAAAACACATATGCACAACAAGAGAGGAGACTTGAGATTGACCCCCCATGCATGCAGATGCACAATTTTTTTTTAAAACAGAAGACATAGGTCAAAATCGAAATAAATCCAATTTGTTTGCATTAAAAGAATGAGGCACAAGCTAATAGCTGTTGGAAAACACACACATCTAGAAAGCGAAGAGACTCAAGGTCAATCCCCCAATGTATAGATGCAAATTTTTTTCTCAAAATAGAAGATGCGGGATAAAACCACAATTTTAGTTTCTTCTATGTGAAGTAACACAATGAGCTTCAAGGTGAACTTCCTCCTCAAGTGACTAGTTTCTGTTGCATTTTTTTTTTTTTTTGCCATATCTTTCTATAATCTCAATGAATTAAAGGTAAAATTGCAAAGATTATATGGCCTTCTATGGATTTAAACTCAAAACAAGTCCAAATATATCACCATCCATAGATGAATCTGCACAAAAAAATGGAGGAAAGTAAGATCGCACGAATCATGCTCCAACAAAGCCAATTCAAGTCCAGACCAGGGACCACCATTTTGGAAGTGTTCTATACTCAATTTCGGCAAGAATCAATGTAAAGGAGACAATTTTCATGCACAACCGAATCAAACCTAAGATTATTCCCTAGACAATTATTAAATTCAATCCATGAATTCATGGCTATGGGAACTTTCCATCTCTAATGCAATCTCCTATAGTATAAATAGGAGCTCGAGTAAGCCTTTCAAATGTGGACCGAGTATAGAAAAACTACCCATTCCCACTTCAATAAAAGAATTCGAAGCTCCCCCCCCTCTCTCTCTCTCTTTAGGAGTTCATTTCTCTCTCTAGCTCAACTAAGCTCTTCCATTGCATCAAACATGAAATTGATGCCTCCATGAGCTTTCCATTCCTCTTAATTGTAAAAAACTATGAGTGCCACTCCTGAAAACACCTTCGAACTTCTTCAATCCACATATCTTAGACTACTCCGATTAGCTACCATTGGAATAGCCATTCCACCAGGGACCAACTGTTGTGGCATCACTATCAAATGGTAGAGGAGTCTTCACCTGTCTAGTCTGACATACTTTGCCACCTCAACTGGCTGCCTTGGTAGTGATGCAATTATTCTAGTGTTTAGTTACAATATAAATACCAATTAGCCAATCACTATGAATTGCTAATATATAAAATACTAAATAGCAATTCATGACCCTACCCTCATGAATCGTTATTCACACCCTGATCACTTTACAAAATGGAATAAAGTAGGATTCAAGTTGTAATTTTATAAGAATGCAATAGAGCTATAATAACTATTAAAAATATATTATCATTCAGTTAGGATGAAAAGAAAGTTAATAGATGGTTAGCTCAAATTGAATCCACTTGTCAATCCATGGACACATCTAAGGGAAGTTGAAGGGGGTTCTGGCCCCTACACTCGAAAAAGAATTAATTATTGTTAAGTATAATTGAGTGGCTAAGTTTACAACATGCTATTGTGAACATAGGGTCATGAGTTCAAATTTCATAGTAATCATTTTAATTTTTCAAATCATATTCATTGTTTATCTCTTATTAAGTGGTTTTCATTATCTTTTTGGTTTTTTTTTTACCTCAATATATAATAAAATTATATTTCATTTATTAAAAATATAGTTAACTATAGAAATCCTCATTACATTCCATTTATTTATTAACATTCATACTATTAATGGCATTGTCAATGCTAGTTTTGGTCTTACCATGTGAACATTAATAAATAGTATTATAAGCATAGATTGGGAAGATGTGCGACTTGGTCTTAGCCTTATGGTCTTGGTCTGCCAAGATATTTTAGAATATAAGTGCTACGCTATCATACGACATGCCACCACGCTTGACATTAATCAAGTTCGCGAGTTTGAAGCTGATCCGAGTATGAATTTTATTGTGTTTTGAGTGCGTTTGAAAGATCCAAAGGGAAGACTTTCGGTTCCCTCCGAAGTCAATACAAGTAGTTGCACAACGACTTGCTTTCTCCTTTGGAAACTTCCCCCATCGGCGGGCTCTTTTGGCTAGCTGACATATTTTTTCTTCTATTTAAAGCGGCTTCGTCTATCACCTTTCCTTGCAAGTTTTAGATCATCATACAGGATCACTTTTCCTTCTTGATTTCGACATTGATTTGTTTCGACAGTTATTGCAGAGAGCTGAAGCTATTTTAAGCAAGGTGAACATCGAATGAGCTCTCTTTTCCTTCCCCTTGCTCTCCATATTACAGCTTTTTTAACTTTATTTTCTTATATTGGTAGTCAGATGTATACTTGGGAAAAACGAAGAAAGAAAGGGGAAAAAGAAAAAAAAAAAAACACAGCATGATGATTCAAAAGAGCATTAAAAAAAAAAAAAAAAAAAACAAAGAAAGAGAGATGCACCATAGAAGCGTCTACTTTTAACAATTATTATTAGATTTTTTTTTTTTTTTGCAATTTAGTATTTGTACTTTTAATTTAATTATAATTTAATATCTATATTTTCAATTTAGTAAAACTTCAAATGCTAAATTATAACCTATATAAATACTAAATTATAACATATAAAAGTTTATCAATTAAACTATCAACAATTAAAAAACCGAATACTTATAATGTGTTTAATTAATTTAAAGAAAAAAGAGAGAGAGAGAGTAAACTAGAACTTGTATCATCAAATAGGCCAGTGCATGCGTTGAGTACATATGTTGTAAAGGGAATCCTATAACTTTGTTTCTTTGATTTGTCAGGAAAATGGCTAAAAATGGAAAGAAAAGGATGAGGAAGAGAGACCTGGTGCTCAAGCTTACTTGGTTAGCTACAAGTGTTGCTTTGAGTGGTGACGTTACTTCAATACCAGAAGGTGACGTCATCCAACATTTGCTACTATCATAATCACATCAAAACTCTCGTTGGAAAATTTCTTGAATATTTACTTGCTTGTTATTGTTAATTACTGTACTAACCATTTACGACCTTTTATGTTTGCTCATTCTATTCCAAGAGTATGTACCAAAAGTCGCACTCGCATCGCACGCATAAAATTTTGCAACAAACCCGTGGAATGTCACAAAGCAATATCCATAACCCCTTCAAATTCGTAATAACAAATAACAATTATTTATAATTCGTATCTCTAAAAATAACTAACACTACAACAGAAATGAGCAAAAACGAGGAATTATATTGTGAAAAGTAAATCGCTAGAAAGGAAAATGCGTATTTCTGAGAAAATAATTCTCACAAATAATACGTAGTTATTGCTACAAAAGGCAATACTTTTTTCAGGAACATAATTCTTGCAAATAGTATATGTGACGATATGATTTCCGCATCTATTATTTTCATCGCAATTGCTTATTTACGAGAAAGTAATTGCCACATGTCAGCTAAATTTTGGCCCATTGCACTTTCCCTCAACATTTTCCCTCCTCGTCTTTTTCCCTCTCATCGTCTAGATTGAGCCTTGTTTCCTAAAAAACACTGACCCAAAACACCTTCGTCATCGGTTTTTTTACCCATAATTTGAAGGAGCAATTTCTGCAAGCAGGCTCTCTCGTTCAACTAGACTTGTGGCTTGTAAAAGGTGTCTCTAAACATCTCTTCCTCTTCCCCCCACTCCCCCTATCTATTTACCTAAAACTTTCGGTTTTTATTTTTTGGGTTCTCCATGGAATGCAGATGATATGAAGCTTGAGAAGTTCGATTTTTAGTGTATCATGGGTGTGCTTTGACTATCCCTATGAAGGTATGGTGAATCTATTGCTCTCTCCCTGGATTTTTCAAGTAAATGTGATGTTGTTTTGGTGGTGTTGTTAAATTTGGGATTTTTGTTAGGTGAAATAGATTTAAATAGTGATCGTTCAGCTTGAGGTGTAATTAGTTTGAATGCGATAGGAGTTGGGCAAAGGGAGCTAGGTAGAAGAAAAAAGTACGTGAGGTTTTGGTTTGAAGGTGGCATGAGGAGGCGATAAGAGGAGGTTGGCAAAAGGAAAAAAAAATTGGGGTTTTCGTTTTGAATGCACATTTAAACTAGGTAGAAGGAAAAAAAAATCTGTAGAAGTAGCCAAGCCGAAGGAGCTTGGTAAAAGGAGCTTGGAAGGTCTCCACGTGTGTTAAACGCTAATAGGAGGTTAGAAGCCTGGTGTCTAAGGTAAAAAGATACATAGTGTATGTTGTTCATCATCCCTCTAGAGTAATAAGTTAAACTAAAATTGTTGTTCATTCATCTTAGGTAATTATAATGCTATATATTTATATATATATGATGCTTTTCTCCATGAATTCCTTCTCTAATTATCATAACAAGGGACATTACATTAGTGCTTGTTAGTTCTAAAAATACTGCCTTATTTACGGTGCTTATACTTGTGCAATATGGCATTATAATTTATAGTCATGTTGAATTGGTAATGTTGATTTTAATTACCATTTGATTAGTTCTAGAATTGCCATTTGAAGTGCTTGTTAGTTTTACGATATTTTCCATTTGGAGAGCCATGGTATTTTTTTTTTCATTAGACTCAGCAAAATGTGTAGATACTTGCTTTATTGTTGCATATGATAATGGCGATTACATGTTTAGGATGAGTGCAAGGAGATGGCACATGACACATGATCGTATATATACATGACACATGACACATGACACATAAAAGTCGCACTCGCATCGCACGCATAAAATTATGCAACAAACACGTGGAATGTCACAAGTTAATAGTAGAAATTGAAAAAGAACCGAACCTTTTAAGAGCACAAGTTAATATATTCAGCTTATTTTTTGCTTACTATTTTTAAGTTATCGTGTTTCATCTAAACATATAAAATTTTACAATTAGCTTTTAAATTTTAAAATACTAATAATCGCTCCATTAATCATATACTTAATTAGTCTTTTTTACGTAACTTTCATATTCTTACTATGCGCATCCTCCAGCTTTATAGTTGAAGAGAACTCATTTTTTGTTATTCACAATTACATTTTCCACTAATAAATGTCACATTCTAATCAGTTCATGGTTATAATTTAAAAACTTTTAATCAACCATCTAATCAAATACATTTAATCAAATTAGTTATAATTACAATAAAATAGATTGTGTAAAATTAATGACTCTAAATAACCCCTTCAAAGTTGTAATAACAAATTACAATTATTTATAATTAGTATATTTAGAAATCAAGATGAACTAATATAATACAAAATATACATTATATAAATAATTTAAGCATAAGGTCAAGAAAAGTAATAAGTTCAATGTATGGGAGCAATTTAGTCTTTTTAATGGTGAAGATATTTAAAAAACCCCAAATGACCTATTGTCTCCCCTTTTTCCCATTTGTATAGTTGAAGACATAGAAACGCTCTTAGACATATGCAAGGTAACTTAATTGAAATCCACAAGATCAATCTACTTTCACCAAGTAAGGACTCTAATCATTAAGATGTATATTTCTGAATATAGAATTATAAGTCTAAATGATTTTGACAATGTGTTGTTAGAATTTGGAACAAGGGGTGAGACGTAGCGAGCATAGACGTAGGGTCATGCAATTTCCGAGTTTTGATTGAAAATCGAAGCAACTATACAAAATTTGTATAACATATTAGAATTTACAAGTTAATTGAATTAATTTGATTTGGATTCATAGAAATTATGGTTGAGGAGCTAATTAAAGAAGGGGAAGAAGAGGATTCGTAATGGAACAATGGAGTACATGACTAGGTATACACCTATGTTGTGTAGAAAAGAAAAGGAACGAGTTAGGAAATTCATGACCAAATAAACACTCATATACCTACCTATGTAACTGTACATGGCCACAGTATATGCATGTGTACTTGGTTATGTCAAATTATGAAAGTGTACAAAAAGGTACATGGCCACAATACATGACCATGTACCTTACTATACTCATAAACACGGCCTAATACATGACTATATACCTTGAGAAATTTCTTTATTTGATTTCTTTTCTTGTTATTCGAATTTCATTAACGTTAAACACCTAGTACAATCCTAGAAATTCCACTAGAGTAAAAGAAGTGATCAAATAACAACTAAGTGATAAAAATCAAGAAACTTGGATGATACTTTAGAGTAATACTAAGATTGATTACTTTGCATTTTAATGGATTTTAGTGTAACTACTAGACAAGGACAAGTCATATTTAAGACCACCCTTTCAGGTATGTATAATCTTGTTTATTGCATGTGTTTGTTAGGATAGTTAAAAAATTGGAAAAATTGGTATCAAATTAGATTAAGTTGCCTACTGGTTATGCTTGGCTCAGCTTATAAGCCCATAGTGGCAGATCCTTATAGGACACCTCGATGATCTTTGTTGACACTATCCTTAGTAGAGTTGTGCATTGGAATGATCTAAGTAGATTTAGGGAGTCATAGGTGTTGGGGCCTATAGTGGCAATTCCCAACATTGTACTTTGTATTAAGTACATATATGTATATATTGTAGTGGGGTCATGAGTACCCTTTTGTTATTTGAGGACTAAATGAAATAATAACCTACTATTTGAATGTTTACTTGTTGCACTGGTGCATGTGGTTTAAGTATTCTTGATCATGCGCATATGTTTATAGGTTATATGTATTGGGCATTAGCTTAGCCTTAGGAGATCATTTTTTCTAGCAGCAAGCTTAGATGAATATACCTTTTATGATGAAGACGTAGGGTCATATGCCTACGATGGGAGTGATGTAGAGTACTATTACCACTATGATGACTAAATGAAGAAAGTAAAGGAAGTTCTTAATATTGCTAACATGGTGATTTCCATTAGAGTAAGATATGATAGTTAATTACTAGAAATTCAATTGTTTCTAGATTTTGATTAAATTGATGTACCTAGATTATCTTAAAAGCCATTTATGGTTTGTAATGAAGTCTAGTCGAATCATTATGAATGACATCAAATGAATTATTTCAATCGTGGTTAACAGTTATTGTAGGTTACATAGTGCTTGTTGAGTTAAGAGCCTTAATGTCTCTTTTCCCTCTAAGGACACTTGACAAGTTATAGCATCTCAGATTTTGAGGTGTTATAGTTTAAGTGGTATTAGAGCTTAGGTTTAATGATCCTTAGAAACTAAGTGATGATCAATAAATATGGGTTTCAGACAATAGAAAGTAAGTTGTGATCTTTAGATGAATTAAGCATTGAATCTGTAAGATGGTGAGATATGAAGAGAATGGGTGAAATTATGAGTCAATTGCTATGATCAATAGTGTATTTTACTATAATTATTATCTTTACTTGAAGTTTCTTTAAATCTCTATTTTGTTTATATATAAATATGTATATGTGTAGATATATATATATATAGGTATATATCATCACTAACTTTTAAGTTGACTTTAACTTCTGGGTTTATTCGATTGTCTCCTTTCAAACAGAATGTGTCTAAGAAGAATTACTAAGCTAGGGTCATCAAGAGGTGCTGGGCATGGCAACCCAAATGAGGGGAATCCCCATGGTCTATAACTACAAAGGGGACAAGGTCATGTTGCAAACTATACTACCCAACTTTTAGAGATTGTGAGCAACTTAGTAGGGTTAATAGCATAGCAATAGCAAATGTAGAAAGCTCGACAAACCAAAGTAGTAGAGGAGCTAATGAGTTTTGACATATTTGCTCGGGTGGCAAAGGAGTTCAACCCCAAGATCGATGTCCAGATATGGGCACTATTGTAGGAATGCTTTAAGTACACACCTATAATGCTTATGTCTTATTTGATATTGGTGCCACTCATTCTTGTGTGTCTAAATCTTTTGTACATGATTGTGGATTGAATTCTAAATATTTAGATGTTCATTTGAGTTTTAGTACCCCTTTAGGAGTTGGAGGGGTCTTAAGTAAAATTTTTAGGAATGTAAAAGTGGAGATATAGCGTAGGGTAATGCTAATAGGTCAATTGATGATAGAGATAGTGGAGTTTGATGTAATCTTAGGAGTCAAATTAAGTTTAAGTTGGGAGCACAATGACCAATAAGATTACTTACTTATGAGTTGTAGGGTAAGAGTATGTTATCCATTGTGACAGCTGAAGCGAGTGAATTAATGAAATTAGAGATGGTGTCAATAGTGAGGGAATTTCTTGATGTCTTTCTAGAAAACCTTCTCAATTTACCCCTACAGGGAAATTAAGTTTAGCATCGATTTAGTACTAGGTACTGTATAGCGCTGGTTAAATTAGAAGAGTTGAAGAAAGAGTTGCAGGATGTACAAGATAAAGGATTCATAAGACCTAGTACATCTCCTTAAGGTGCACCAATCCTTTTTGTCAAAAAGAAAGATGGAAGTATGAGATTGTGCATAGATTATAGAGAACTAAATCACATCACCATCAAGAAGAAGCATCCTCTCCCTAAGATAGATGATTGATTTGACTAGTTACAAGGTGCTTAGGTATTTTCTAAGATCGACCTGACTTTGGGATACCATCAGTTGAGAATTAAAGATGAGGACATCCGAAAATTAACTTTTAGGATGAGGTATGGGCACTATGAGTATATGGTGATGCCCTTCAATTTAACAAACGCTCTAGCAACCTTCATGTATTTAATAAATAGAGTATTCGAGGATTTCTTAAACAAGTTTATGATCATTTTTGTAGACGGTATCTTGAGATATTCTAGCAGCAATGAGAAACATGAAGAGAATTTAAGATTGGTGCTGAGTAGATTACAAATAGAGAGGTTATATGAAAAATTCAAGAAATGTGAATTTTGATTGGAGTAGGTGGTTTTCTTAGGCCATGTAGTTAACGAAGAGGGAATCTCAATAGACCTAGAAAAGGTGAGAGCTACGACAGATTGGCTTAGACCGAAGATAGTGACTGACATAAGGAGCTTCCTGGGTTTAGCAAGTTACTATAGACGATTTGTGGAGGGATTCTCTAAAATAGCAACCCCTCTCACTGGATTAATATAAAGGAAGGTGAAGTTTGATTAGGATGATAATTGTGAAGCTAGTTTCCAAAAGCTCAAGGAGAAACTTGTATCCACCCTAATTCTAGCATTACTCAAGAGTGGGGAAGAATTCATTATTTATGATAGCGCCTCAACTTAAGGGCTAAGTTGCGTTTTGATGCATGGTAGGTAGGTCATAACATATGCATCCCATCAATTGAAGCCATATAAGAGAAATTACTTGACTCATGACTTTGAGCTAGCAGCAATAGCACTAGCATTAAAACTATGGAGACACTAGCTATATGGGGAGAAATGCAAGATTTTCACTGACCACAGGAGTTCGAAGTATATCTTCACATAAAAAGAACTAAATATGATTCATCAGAGATGGTTGGAACTGGTTAAGGACTACGATCTTCAAATCCAATATCACTTTGGTAAGGCCAATGTGGTGCCAAATCTTTTAGCAGAAAGAAACAAAATAATCTTGCCACTCTAATCACCCTCATAAAGAGAATTGTTGGATGATATGCATATGCTAGAACTAGAGATTTTGACTCAAGAAGTTGAAATGAAGATGGCCACTTTACACATCTAACCAACTCTAGTAAACAAAATTAAAATAGCCTAAGTTGGGCTTGCTTTGACTAGTGACCTTACTTTAATGGTAGATGGTGCCATCACCACCGTTAAGCTGTACAATGTTGTAATGGAGGCTATTGATGGTTTTTTTGCTAATGATGACAACGTAGAATCTTCCACTGACCTCAACACCAACACAACACCTGCTAGTTGAACAAGGGTTACCACCATCATTCCTTAAAGAAAACTTGTAGACACCTCATTTTTACTCCCTCTTTATTTTTGTTACTTATTTATTATTTTTATTTATAATCAAATGAGAACAAATACAATTTAATAAAACCAAGCCACAAGCTAATGGCCTGATGGAAAATACAGACAAACATTCTTAGAAGACTAAGGTTTGAATCCCTAAATGTGCATGGATGCACCTCAATGTTTTTTTGATATAAAAAGATTAAGTACAATTTGAATGCAAAAAAAAGAGGTACAGGCTAAAGGCTTATTGGAAAGTCACATGCACAAAATACAAAAGGTCTAAAATTTGGTCCCCAGCAAATGCAAGATGGATAAAATTTCTTCCTTCCCCCTTAGCCACGAGGTAGCCTCCCATTGGCTGACTGGAAACACTGTAGATCTTCTCTTTCTTGCATCTTCAACAGATTTGTGACATTGACCCCTCTATAACGCCCAGTTTTCAGCCATTTTTTTTCTACAATATCTACATGATTTCACCTAAATAATGGTGAAATCGTGTATATCACACGGCCTATTTTGGATAGAACCCACTAACACATCTTGGTTCACCTATGTACATGATCAAAAGCGACTCCAAAAATAGGAAAAAATATTTTTTCACAAACTAGATTGAACACAATTAATGTGAATTAAGCTTTTAAATACTATCTTAAGTATCAACAAAGCACAATTAATCGAATCTGGCTAGTGATTTATTGTGATTCCAAGGGATTTCAATCGTAATTGGTCAAAACCCATTAAAGTGAGATTTTTACTTCATTACAGAAATTGACCTTTCATGATTAATCTAAGCTTGAGCAATATAAAAGGGGCATGAAGGAATGCATTCGAAGAGGGGAATTAATAGAAAATCATTCTCATTCCAAACTTTTCATCCATTTCTCTCTCTACCCATGTCTTTCTTCTCTCTCTAGAAATTAGCTTCCATAGCCACTTTTTGGAGAAACCACCACCATCATTAGTTTCCTCATTGTTGAAAGTCCTAAGAAGCACCTTGCTTTAGTTTAGAAACGTCGAGGAAGGCTTGAATTGTGACACTCCAAAGCTCCACTATTGGCCACCTTTCTAATCACTGCCCTTCGCTATGTCTGGGATCTAACCAACTAGGTAGGTTAATGCACCATCTTTTGCCATGCAATTTCGATGTCCCCAACAGGCTGAAGCACCATTGAAGTTGCCACCTCATCTCCAATTCACCACCTCTTCTCCTATTAGATATGTATGTTTTTATTTTAATTTTTTTTCTTTATGTTATTTTTTAGGCAATTCAATTTTCTTTTAAGGTAGATAATAATAATAATAATAATAATAATAATAACAAATTAGCCTACATATATATATATATATATATATATATATAAAAATTTCTAAGATAATTTTTATATAGAATTAAACTTTTTATACATTTTATTTTTTATTTTTTTTGAAATTTAAAAAAAGATACATGAAAAAAATTATTTTATTTTTTTATTAACATTTTAGATAAAAAAATTCTTTTTTTACTTAAAAAATGGCTTTTTTTTTTACTTCAGATTTTGAAATTTTATTTAGTTTTTAGCCTTTGATTAAAAAAGATTCTAACAATGCAAACTACGGCCAGTATGATCCCGAATAGAAGGTAGGTAGGCATCTATAAGCGACCTCAATAATTTTTTTTTTTTAATTTTCTTTAGTTAAATTTTTTCTTGAAAAATAAAATTTAATTTTGGAAGGTTAATGTAGTAACCGTATGGTTTTAATAGGATAAGCCCTAATTCCAAAACCTCTGGTTTTATTTAAATGTTTCACATGGACTAGTAGCTAAATTAAGACTAATCTACTCAATTAGTCTTAATTTTATTTTTTTCCCGATTTCGATTGGGTGGTGACTCCTTTTTTTTCCGAATTAGATGAAAATAAAAATTTTCCTATTCTTAGTTGAGGATATACATTAGATAAGCATAGGTTTAGTGTAAATTAGATTAAGAAAAATGAATTGGAATTTAGGCTCGACAAGCTAACGACTCCTCTAGGGACCCCTAAGTGGGCTAGTCACTTAAACATTATGAAAATAGATTTTTTAAAGGATTATTCATTGAAGTTTTTATTATTATTACTATTATATTTTTTGTATTAACTTTTGTTTATACATGATTTTCGATTTACTTATTTATTTTCAATGTGTGTTGGATATAGTCAGACTTGGGTCGTCTTAAGACCTTAGGAGGGGAGCCATTATGTAAGTTCTGAGTGTAGTGGAATGACCACCACTTAGGATCGATTAGGTTACCCCACACAAGTTTTGATGTGACCTATGAACCATTTCTTTGAAAATGAGTGAAGCCACAAAACATGGGGACTTTTTAAAGCCTACTTAAATTGCATACACTCTTCATCAACCATAAAGTTATTGTAGCATTTTAATTAAAGTTGCAACCCAATTAGTGATAGAGTCTCCTATAAATGATTATGTAAACCCTATGTGTATCTTGAATGTATATTGTAAATAAAAATTATATTATTTCCTTGTAAATACCTTTGTAAACAAATTCCTTGTATATTAGAATTATGATGTAAGCATGAAGTTTTAATAGGGTTGCAACTTAATAAATGTTGTATTACTTTAATGGTTCATACATTCATATGTTGCCATACATTTTTTTTTATTTTTTTTTAAATCAAATGGCTCATAAATATTACTCATAAAATTGATAATTGTCCAAATCAATGGCAATAAATAAACAAGGCAATGAGCAAGAAGTCAATAGTATGCCAAACATACCTGACTCTTAGGTTCAGCTACTTGAAGTGGAGGTGAATTATTAGAGAGAAAGAGCTAGGGGGCATAATTAGACATGCAAATTCTCTTAGCCCAAGCTAAATGAATTGAAGGGGACCTTGAGTAGATGTTGAAGATGCTGCAGTGATTAAGAGCACAATAGCAGGATTAGATTAAGGATATTCAATTTTGTTAGTTGATTTGGAAATAATTATCAAGTTCATGAATAATAACAAATTATATTTTTCTTCATGAGTTGTTTCATCTCTTTTTAATTTTAATTCATTTTTTTTTTCAATAATAATGCAAGAGAGAGAGAGAGAGAGAGAGAGAGAGAGAGAGAAATAAGAAATAGATACTAGACTTTGTAAATAATTTTTCGTCCAATCCTTAAAAGTTCACTTTTACTTAATGTCCTTTCCAAAATCAAAAAGGTCATTTTTATTACTATTTCATCCCCCTTGTAAATATTGGTTATTCCATTCATCTTCATCTCCTTAGGATCTTAGAGTCACAATTGTTGTTTTAGTCAATATATGAGTCCTTTTTATTTTCAAAGTTAATTTAAAAAAAAAAGAATTGTTAGCAGATACAGATTCTCTCAGGATTCCAACCTTTAAGCAACCAAGCTTAATACCTAAACTCATAATGGCTAGTGACAATAATGACAACAACAATAGCACTAACACCTCTGCTAACTCAAAGGTATCTACTCTAAAACAAACTATGAAGAAGATGGCTAAACAAATCCAATTTCTCACCGAAGGTATAAATCTTTTCAAGGGTCTCTAACCATCACAAGAGGGGCATCCAAAGGCTAACCTTGGAGAGAAAATTGAAATTTTGCCTCTTGAAGGAATTAGGCCCAACATAGCTATCAACATGGGCATTAATACTAAAGACCTAAAAGAGGAGTTGGAAAACAAACAAACGGAAATGGAAAGAAAATTATTCTAGCTTGTGTTTGTTAGGATAGACCATAATTTTTGGAATTGGAGTTAAGAGTGGGATCTAGACTGAGAGAAGGTAAGTAAAGTCCTCTTAGACTAAACTAATCATTAGTGAGATATCTACCTTCAAACAGACAAATGATTCCTAGTGGAATAAAAGTCATTCTCCTAAGTTTGAAGATCAATATTCCAATAAAGGAGCTCAAAGCCCTTAAAGAAGAGTTCAAAGCCCC
This sequence comes from Laguncularia racemosa, assembly GCA_037954665.1. NCBI lineage: Eukaryota > Viridiplantae > Streptophyta > Magnoliopsida > Myrtales > Combretaceae > Laguncularia > Laguncularia racemosa. The sequence goes on from JBBMOL010000040.1 coordinate 1,869,355, forward strand.
TAAAAAATGAGATCCATTAAAGAGGAAGAAATCCCCTTAAGCAATAGTCTTCAAATAGAACTAGCCATTATGGATAAATGGAAAAGGCTTATTGCCTAGTGAGAGTTCTTGGGAATCTGTAAAGAATTTATATCCATTAATAAATATTACTTAAAAAAAATTGTTAAATCTGGAAAGCTCTTAAATACCAAGTTTGTTCTTGGCACCAATAGCCAATTCTTGTTTAAGTTAAAGTTAGTCAATTTTCCTTAGGGATAATTTTGTCCACTTCAACCTATCATCCCTAATTGTAAACTTTTATCCAAGTAAAAAATCTTCATCTCATTAGTGACGCTTGTCATTTAATCTATTTAAATTCAAAGAAACTTTTATTCTTATTGTCAATTTCATGTTATAAGATCTCTTTTGTTATAATACCTGTGGATCACTTGCTCTTTAGAGTGCTATTCAATTTTAGGATCACTTGCTCTTTAAAGTGTTATCTTGAGTTAAAGAAAATGGATCACTTGCTCTTTAGAGCATTATCGGGTTTTAAGATCGCTAACTCTTTAGAGCACCATCTTAAATTAAAGTAAATGAATCGCTTGCTCATCCAAGCGTTATCCACTTTTAGAATCGCTTGCTCATTAAAGCGCTATCCTAAGTTAATGTAAATGGATCACCTGCTCTTTATAGTGCTATCCCAAGTTATAGTAAATGAATCACTTCCTCATTAGAGTGTTATCTAGTTTTAGGATTGCTTGCTCATTAGAACACTATCCTAAGTTAATGTAAATGGATCACCTGCACTTTAGAGCGCTATCATAAGTTGCAGTAAATGGATCACTTGCTCATCAAAGCATTATCTAGTTTTAAGATTACTTATTCTTTAAGTGCTATCCTAGGTTAAAATGATAGGATTGTTTGCTCTTTAAAGCATTGCCTTGAGTTAAAGAAAATGGATTACTTACTCTTTAAAGCGTTATCCAGTTTTAGGGTTGCTTGCTCTATAGAGTGCCATCCTAAATTAAAGTAAATGGGTCACTTGCTCATCAGAGCGTTATCCAATTTTAAGATTACTTTCTCATTAGAGCGCTATCTTGGGTTAAAATAAATGGATCATCTACTCTTTAGAGCACTACCTTGAGTTAAAGAAAATGGATCACTTGCTCTTTAGATCGTTATCCAGTTTTAAGATTGCTTGCTCTTTAAAGCACCACCCTAAATTAAAGTAAATGGATCACTTGCCCATCAAAGCATTATCTAATTTTAGGATCACTTCCTCATTAGAGTGCTATCCTGGATTAAAATAAAAGGATCGTTTGCTCTTTAGAGCACTACCCTGAGTTAATGAAAATGGATTACTTGCTCTTTAAAGCATTATCTAGTTTTAAGATCACTTGCTCTTTAGGGCACTATCTTAAATTATCACTTGCTCATAAGAGTGTTATCCAGTTTTAGGATTGCTTCCTCATTAGAGCACTATCCTAAGTTAATGTAAATGGATTGTTTACTCTTTAGAGCACTGTCTTAAGTTACAGTAAATGGATCACTTGCTCATCAAAGTGTTAACTAGTTTTAAGATCACTTGCTCTTTAAAGCACGATCTAGGGTTAAAATAAAAGGATCATCTACTCTTTAGAGAACTACCGTAAGTTAAAGAAAGAAGATTTCTTACTCTTTAGAGTGTTATCCAGTTTTAGGATCGCTTGCTCATTATAGTGCCATCCTAAATTAATATAAATGGATCACTTGCTCATTAAAGTGTTATCTAGTTTTAGGATCACCTGCTTATTAAAGTGCTATCTTAAGTTAAAATAAAAGGATTGTCTGCTCTTCAGAGCACTACCTTGAGTTAAAGAAAATGTTTTACTTGCTCTTTAGAGCATTATCCAATTTTAGGATCCCGTGCTCTTTAGAGCACCATCCTAAATTAAAGTAAATGGATCACTTGCTCATTGAAACGCTATCTAGTTTTAGGATCACTTACTCATTAAAGTTCTATCCTAAGTTAATGTAAATGGATCACATGCACTTTAGAGCACTATCTTAAGTTATAGTAAATGGATCACTTGCTCATCAGAGTATTATCTTGTTTTAGGATAGCTTACACATTAGAGTCCTATCCTAAGTTAATGTAAATGGATCGCCTACTCTTTAGAGTACTATCCAAAGTTATAGTAAATGGATCACTTGCTCATCAAAGCGTTATCTAGTTTAAGGATAACTTGCCCTTTAAAGCGCTATCTAGGATTAAAATAAAAGGATCATCTACTCCTTATAGCACTACCCTTAAAAAAAATGGATTACTTGCTCATCAGAGCGTTATTTAGCTTTAGGATCGCTTGCTCTTTAGAGCGTTATCCTAAGTTAAAGTAAATGAATCACTTGCTCATCAAAGCGTTATCCAATTTTAGGATCGCTTACTCATTAGAGCACTATCTTGAGTTAAAATAAATGGATTGCTAACTCATGAAAAGACTTGTCCTTATTTTCAAAGATTGAAAAACCAACAAAGCTTTTTTAGGCAAAAATGGCTTGTCTTTCAAGTCTTTATGGTAAAGTTTTACTCAAACTTTACCCTAAAGAGGGGCAGTTATAGAGATCCTATTTTTGCTCCGTCTTTATTTTTGTTACTTATTTATCATTTTTATTTATAAAAAAAGAGAACAAATACAATTTGTTTGCATAACAAAACCAAGGCACAAGCTAACGACCCGATGGAAAACACATAAACATTGCAAAAGATTGGGGTTCGAATCCTCAATCGCACACGGACGCACCTCAATGTTTTTTTGAATAAAAAAATAATAAGTACAATTTAAATGCAATAAAAATGAGGCATAGGCCAATGGCCTATTGGAAAGTCACACGCACAAAATACAAAAGGTAAACACTATGGATCTTCTCTTTCCTTCATCTTCACCAAATTTGTTACATTTTTCCCTCCATGACGCTCAATTTTCGACCATTTTTTACCACAATATCTACACACTTTCACCCAAATAATGGTGAAATTGTGTAGATCACATGGCCTACTTGAAATAGAACCCACTAATGGGTGTTGGTTCACCCAGTTACGCGATCAAAAGTGGGTCCAAAAATAGGAAAAAATTATTTTTTGTGCAAAATGAATTTACGGGATTAAACATGATTAATGCGAATTAAAGCTTCTAAATACTATCTTAAGTAATAATGAAGCACAATGAATCGAATCTAGCTAGTGATTTAATGTGATTCTAAGCATATTCCATGGGATTTCAATCATAATCGATTAAAACCCATTAAATTGAGATTTCGACTTCATTACGAAAATTGACCTTCCATGATTAAACCAAGCATCAATAGTATAAAAGGGGTCCCGATGAATGCATTGGGGGAGAAAAATCCTTAGAAAATCCTTCTGATTTCAAACTTTTCATTCATTTCTCTTTCTACCTGTGTCTTTTTTCTCTCTTTAGGAATGAACTTCCATAGCCACTTTTAGGAGAAACCACCACCATCATTAGTTTCCCCATCATTGAAAGTCCTAAGAAGCACCCTGCTTTGGCTTAGAAACATTGAGGAAGGTTCAAATCACGACACACTGAAGCACTACTGCTAGCTACCTTTCCAATCACCGCCCTTCGTTGCATTCAGGATCGAACCAGCAAGGTAGGTCGACACACCATCTTCTACCATGCAATTCTGACATTCCCAGCAGGTTCAAGCACTACTAGAAGCCACCACCTCATCTTTGATCTACCACCTCTCCTCCGACTAAGTACATATGTTTTTATTTTTCATTTCTGTTTTTTTTCCTTTTTACTTTTTTTTTTTACATTTCAATTTATTTTTAAGGTAAAAAAATAATAATAAAGAAAATTAGCCTATATGTATATATATAAATAAATTTCTAAGAAAATTTTTATATATAATTAAAATTTTCAAACATTTTATTTTTTTTATTTTTGAAATTTTAGAAAAAAATTACACTTAAATTTTTTTGAAATCTTTTTGTTAACATTTTAGATAAAAAATTATTTTTTTCACATAAAAAAATAGTAGTAATTTTTTTAATTTGGATTTTGAAATTTTCTTTAGTTTTTGGTTAAAAAAAAATATTTTTCTAACAATTTAGAATTAATGCAAAATACAATCGGTCTAATCTTGAATAGTGGGTATGTAAGTATCTATGGAGTGACCTCAATAATTTTTTTTTTTTCTTTAGTTAAACACTTTTTTTTGAAAAATAAAATTTAACTTTAGAAGGTTAATGTAGCAACTATAAGGTTTTAATAGGATATACCTTGATTCCAAAATCTTTGGTTTTATTTAAATGTTTTACGCGGACTAGTAGCTAAATTAAAACTAATTTGCTCAATTAAGCTTAATTTAATATTTTTCCCAATCTTAATCAGGTGATGACTCCTTTTTTTCCAAAATAGATAAAAGTAAAAAATTTTCTAATCTTAGTCAAGGATTTATATTAAATAAGCATAGGATTTAGTATAAATTAAATTAGAAAAAATGAATCGGAATTTAAGCTTGACAATACCCAACATTTTCCATTAACATAACCATATCAAAAATCTCGTTGAAATTTTTTTGAATATTTACTTGCTTGTTATTTTTACGACCTTTTATGTTTGCTAATTCTATTCCAAGATTATGTAGCAAAAGTCGCACTCGCATTGCAGGCTTAAAATTATGCAACAAACCCATGGAATGCCACTAAGCAATATCTAGCCCTCTATATAGTATTATTTAGGGAGAAGAAAATAACAAAAAAATGAGAGAAGTAAAAAACAAAAGAAATGATATGTATATATATATATATATTTTCTACATGATGTAAATAGTAGAAATTGAAAAAGAAGCGAACCTTTTGAGGGCACAAGTTAATATATTCAGCTTATTTTCTGCTTACTATTTTTAAGTTATCATGTTTCATCTTAACATTTAAAATTTAACAATTAACTTTTATAAGTTAATTGAATCAATTTGATTTAGATTCATAGAAATTAGGGTTGGAGAGCTAATTAGGGAAGAGGAAGAGGAGGATTCACAATGGAACGGTGAAGTGCACAGTTAGGTACATGCTCATGTTGTGTAGAAAAGAAAGAGAACAAGTTGGGAAGTTCATGGCGAGGTAAACTCCCGTGTAACTATACACAGCCATAGTACACTCTCATGTACTTGGATGTGTCGAATTATAAAAGTGTACAAAAAGATACATGACCACAATACACAACTGTGTACCTTACCTTGCTCATGAACACAGCCTAATACATGGTCGTATAGCTTGAGAAATTTCTTTATTCAATTTATTTTCTTGTTATTCGAATTTTGTTAACCCTAAAGACCTAGTATAGCTCTAGAAATTCTACTAGAGTAAAAGAAGTGATCCAGTAATAACTAAGTGATAAAAATCAAATAACTTTGATGATACTTTAAAGTGATTGATTGCTCTGTATTTTGACAGATTTCAATATAACTACTAGATGAGGATAATGCATGTTTATGTTTAAGATTACCCTTTCAAGTACGTATAATCATGCTTGTTACTTGTGTTTATTAGGATAGTTGAGAAACTAGAATAATTTGCATTTGATTACATTAAGTTGTCTACTGGTTGTAATTGGCTTAGCCTAGGGGCTCGTAGTGGCAAATCCCTAAAGGGCACCTTGATGATCTTTGTATGACGTTGTCCCTAGTGGAATTGTGCATTGAAATGATCTGGGTAAGTTTAGGGACTCATGGGTGTTAGGGTCTATAATGGCGATTCTTAATACTGTACTACGTATTAAGTATATATATGTATATGGTATGGTGGAGTCACGAGTACCCTTTTGTTATTTGACGACTAAATAAGATAATAACCTACTATTTGAATGTTTGTTTGTTTGGTGTATGTGGTATAAGTATACTTGATCATGCACATGTGCTTATGGGTTATATGTACTGGGCATTAGCTCAACCTTTAGGGATCATTTTTTTTAGCTATTGGCTTAAATGGATATACCTTTTATGACAAGAACCTAGGGTTATATGTGTAAAATGGCAGCGATGTAAAGTACTATTACTACTATAACAACTAGGTCAAGAAAGCAAAGGAAGTTCTTAACATTACTAACATGGTGACTTTTGATGAAATAGGATATGATAGTTAATTGCTAGAAATTTATTGTTTTTAGACTTTGATCAGAATGATGTACCTAGATTATTTTAATAGCAATTTATGGTTTGTAATGAGATTTAGTTGGATCATTATGCATGACGTCAGGTGAATTATCTCAATTGTGGTTAATAGGTATTGCAGGTTGCATAGTGTTAGTTAAGAGCCTTATTATGTTTTTACCCTTTAAGGACACGTAGCGAGTTATAGCATCTTGGATTTCGAGGTGTTACATTTTAAGTGGTATCAAAGCTTAGGTTTGATGATCTTTAGAAACTAGGTGATGATCAGTAAGTATAGGTTTGACGTCAGATGAATTATCTCAATTGTGGTTAATAGATATTGCAGGTTGCATAGTGTTAGTTAAGAGCCTTATTATGTTTTTACCCTTTAAGGACACGTGGCGAGTTATAGCATCTTGGATTTCGAGGTGTTACAGTTTAAGTGGTATCAAAGCTTAGGTTTGATGATCTTTAGAAACTAGGTGATGATCAGTAAGTATGGGTTTGAAATAATAGAAAGTAAGTTGTGATCTTTAGATGAATTAGGTATTGAATCTGTAGGATAGTGAGATATGAATAAAGTGAATGAAATTATAGGTCGATTTCTTTATTCAATAATGTATTTTACTATAATTATTATCTTTACTTGTAGTTTCTTTAAATCTCTATTAACCTCTATTTTGTTTAAATATAAATATGTATATATGTGTAGATATATATATATGCCTATATATATACTAGTGTATACCATCACTAACTATTAAACTAACTCTAACTCTCAAGTCTATTTGGTTGTCTCCTCTCAAACAAAACGCCTTCAAGAAGAATTACCTAGCCAAGATCATCAAGAGGTATTGGGCATGAAAACCTAGATGAGGGGAATCCCTATGGTCAGCAACCACGAGAGGCATAAGGTCAAGTTACAAACCAAACCGCCCAACTTTTAGAGATTGTGAACAACTTAATGCGGTTGATAGCATAGCAACAGCAAATGTAGAATTCTCAATAAACCAGAGCATTAGAGGAGCCAACAAGTTTTGATAGATTTGTTTGGGTAGCAAAGGAGTTCAACCCTAGGATCAATGTCTAAATATGGACACTATTATAGGTACACTTTAAGTACACATGATGTTCTTTACTAATTGAAGTGCAAACATATACACAAATAGCGTGATCACTAAAATTCAATCAACAATGGCATGATCAACAACACACCTATGATACCTAATTCAAGTAGATTCAAAGGTGTTGATGCTAAATTACGATGAAGAACAATGCAATTGTGTAGGTAGTAATGAATAACAATATAATTGAATTAGAATTCCACTCAAATCCAAGTGATTCAAATCTGAAATGGATAAACTTTAATTCTCGTGGAGAACAAGTAACAAAAAAAATTGCACCTAAATATGACGCATTAAATACAATTTGAAACAATAAGAGAAAGATTGATATTACTCACACTCTCCTCAAGCTAATCTTGCCATAATTTCACAAGTGAAATTGATAAGAGAAGTTTGCATGCAAGGACCCTTTCCTCACGGCAAAAGTGTATATTATCAAGAGTTTAAAAAAAGGTCCCTCAAAACCCTACTTAGCAAGTATTTATACTTTGTCCAATTAAGGTAAAATAACACAACAAATTACAAATGAGCCACAAGTGGTCGGTTCTTAGAATAACAAATTACAAGTACAAATGGTCTTCAAGTGGCCAATTCTTCACTTCAATTAAACATATTGTGGACCAATGGGGGTAAGTCCAAGAATGTCCCCAATTTAATCCTTAGTGCATTTTATTTGTCATCCTGTAAAAACTGATAAATATACCTACTAAAGTGCAAAGATAAGCATTATTAGATAAATATGGCAATGTGTAGATTTTAAGGCTCATGCATCCAATTAGGTTTCTCCACTGTTGGAGCCATAAGGTTGATTCCCATCATCTCCTCGGGCCTCTGAAAGATTTGCCCTTACATCTAGGGGTCTTCTCTTTGATTAATACCCAGTGTTTGTGTTTGCTTATTGGCTAGAGGCCTGGAAGAGCCAGTGGTGTTTCTAATATGTTCTTAGAAAGAGCGAACCTCAAACGGAGACATAGGAGTCAAGATAATCCGTATACCATCCTTCTAAAAGATGTAAGTGTTTCTGAACCTATTGTGTAGCACCTTCTTGTCAAATAACTATGGTCTACCTAGCAATATATGAAAGGCGCATATAGGAAGCACATCATAGATAATCTCATCACTGTATCTATCTCCTATACTGAATGGTACCTTTGCCCTCTGTGTAACATGCAAACTACCTTGATTATCCAACCAATGCAATTTATAAAGGTTTGGATGTGGGCTAATGGCTAGTTGTAAGTTATCTACTAATGCAGCAGATATGACATTAGTGCAACTACCACCATTAATGAAAAGAACACATAGGTTACCTCAAATTCAACAAGGTGTGTGGAACAGGTTCACCCTTTGTATATCCTTAACATCTAGAGATAAGGTCATAACCCTGCGTAACACATTAATTGGTAAGTAATTTTCACCCTTTTTGTCTTCATGTGTCTCAACGCTCTGATCATCATAATATCGCTACAAAGCTAGGGATAAATCTGTAGGCTCGAAAACTTCTTCCTCATCATCTCCTTCGTTGCCCTTTATAACAGTCATCACCCTTTTATTGGGACACTGTGCAGCCATATGTCTAAATCCCATGCATTTGAAACATTTAATCTCGCGCATCTTCCCACTAGTTGACCCTGGTAATGTCTACCTAAAATTAGATCCAACTACCTCTTTACCTTTCCCAGAAAAATTTTTCTCTTTATCAGTGCTAGGGATAATTCTATTTACAGCCTTGCCATGTTCGCCCACTCCCTTTTGTCCTCCCATCTAACCATCTGCCCCCTTGGGTTTAGTAGTAGTACCATATCTGTTACTTGTGGCTTCGAATGTATTGGATCACCTCTACCTCTCCACTTTCAAGGCTAATTATATAGCCTCATCAAGTGTACTATACCTTTGTAGCTCAACAACATGGGCAATCTCATATTTCAACCTAGACATAAATCATACTAAGGTTTGCTCAGGAGGCTCGACTTATCCACATCTGATCATTAGCATCTCAAACTCCTATACGTAGTCATCTATTGTTTTGCCTCCCTACCTCAATATTTGGAGATGCATAAACAGTTCCTACTTCTAATGTTCAAGTATGAACCTTTTTCTCAAAACCCGTTTCATGTCCCTCTAGGTATGTATTTCAGCCTCTCCATCCTTTTGTCTACCGATTACCAGATTCTTCCACCACAAGGTGGCATAACCTATGAATTCCACAGCTGTAAGACAAACCATGTGTTATCATCAATTTCGTAACACTCGAAAAGACCCTCAACTTTATCTTCCTAATTCAAGTAACCATTTGTTAAACCCCTGCCATCAAACAAAGGCATCTACAATTTCACATACTCTAATCCCTGAGGTGGTTTGAAATCCCTATTTGGGTATGGGTTAACCCCAAAATTATCATCTCTTAGGCTCCTTCCACTCTTCTTCCCATATTACCTCCAACTGCTCCCTCCCTTTAAACATTCTAAGGAACTACCCTAGGTGATGGTGCCTGTGGATTTGCCATTGGTGGTTGTGGCATCGTCATCTGATCTATCCTTGTGGCTAATGTAGCAACAAAGGTGGTAAGGTCTTGAAGCTGCTCCTCCAAAGTTCTTCCACCTATAGTTCAATGACCCTGACCACCACCAACTTGGCTATTAGCCTCATTGCCAATTCCCTTATTTACACCATCATTTGACATGGTTGTTAACTTGATCTATTGAATTATAAAGACAATTCAAAGCAATGTAATACACCTTACAATCACCCCTTCACAACAACCACACTTCCATGCCACACAACAATCACTGCAAAACACAAAATACTCCACTTAAGCTTCACACACCCACGACTCACTTGCAATCACGACAACAATAAGTAGAAGCAATAATAAACACTTCTCCAAATGGTAAGTTAATGATTCTAACTAATCAAAATGTGTTTAAAGTATCAATACAAAATAACTTCCACACTTTAATGTTTACTTTTGAAATTCAAAACTTAACCACTACACACACTCTTCACCACGACACATACACACACATACAACTACGGTGCAACAACCTTCCCACTACAACACACACAATACACCACGTTGCAACCCTTCACTATACACACTCACTATGCCACACACACACTCTTCACTTATGGTGTAGCACACATACACTTCACCCTACTTCTAATCATGGCAACAACACCACAATGGAGACACTTAATGAAGCTTCTCCACAAATGGTAATAAACAATTCAAAATATTCAAAGTGTAGTAAAATCAACAATACACAATAACTCTTCAACTTAATGATTGTTTTTAAATTCAAATAGTTTCCAAATCCTCCACACAAGAAGCAAATCTAGAAATGTAAATTGCACTCCTTAATTTTGAAAACAACACACATGAAAATACACTTCTCTTCTTCCACAAATAATGCACTTCCAATTCCAAAAACACACAAGAAAATGCACTTCCCTTCTTCCCCTTCTTCTCATGGCAAGATGAAGATCAGAAGGATTAATTTTGAAAATTTTCCACTTCCACTTCCGCAACAACAAGGTATATCACAATATAATTACAAGTAACTACTTCAGTTCCACTTCAAACAATTCCAATTAAGAAATGAAAATTCAAGAACCTAATTTCCCAATTGAAGTTCACGCAAATCCCCTTCTCCAAAAACCTTTGCTCTGATACCAAAAACTATGATGTACCTTACTAATTGAATTGCAAACACATCCACAAATGGCGTGATCACTGAAATCTAATCAACAATGGTGTGATCAACAACATACCTATGATCCTTAATTCACATGGATTTAAAGGCATTGATGCTAAATTGCGAAGAAGAACAATGCTATTGTATAAGTAGTAATGGATAATAATATAATTGAATTAGAATTCCACTCAAATCCAAGTGATTCAAATCTGAAATGGATGAACCCTAATTCTCATAGAGAACAACAAGTAACCAAACAAATTGCACCTAGATATGATGCACTAAATTCAATTTGAAACAACAAGAGAAATATTGATATTACTCATAATCTCCTCAAGCTAATCTCGCCACAATTTCACAAGTGAAATTGATAAGAGAAGTTTGCATGTAAGGACCCTTTCCTCACGGCAAAAGTGTATATTATCAAGAGCTTAAAAAAAGCTCCATCAAAACCCTATCTAGCAAGTATTTATAGTTACTCCAATTAGGGTAAAATAACACAACAAATTACAAATAAGCCACAAGTAGTTGGTTATTAGAACAACAAATTATAGGTACAAATGGTCTTCAAGTGGTCGGTTCTTCACTTCAATTGAACATATTTTGGACCGGTGAAGGTAAGTCCAAGAATGTCCCCAATTTGATCCTTAGTGCATTTTATTTGCTATCTTATAAAAACCGATAAATATACCTAGTAAAGTGTAAAGATAAGCATTATTAGATAAATACGGCAATATGTGGATTTCTAGGCTCATGCATCTAATTAGGTTTCCCCATTGTTTGAACCATAGGGTTGATTCCCATCAACACATTGCAATGCTTATGTCTTATTTGATACCGGTGCCACTCATTCTTGTGTGTCTGGATCTTTTGTACATGATTGTGGATTAAATTTTGAATATTTTGATGATCATTTGAGTTTTAGTACCCCCTTACGAGTTGAGATTTTTAAATAGAATCTATAGAAATGTAAGAGTGGAGATACAGGGTAAGGTAATGCTAGTAAATCTATTGGTGATAGAGATGGTGGAGTTTGATATAATATTTGGAGTCAATTGGTTGTCAGAGTACCATGCCACCATTCATTGCCATAACATGGTGGTATACTTCAATATACCTATAAGAGATTCCTTGAAGTATAAGTTGGAAGCATAGAGACCAATAAGATTACCTACTTATGAGTTGTGGGGGAAAGAGTATGTTATTTGTTATGACAATTGAGGCAAGTGAAGTAATGAAATTGGAGATGGTGTTAGTAGTGAGGGACTTTCCTAATGTCTTTCCAAAAGACCTTCTTGGTTTACCTCTATTTAGGGAAATTGAGTTATGCATTAATTTGGTATTGGGTACTACACCAATATTGAAACCATTATACAAGATAGCACTAGTTGAGTTAGAAGAGTTGAAGAAATAGCTACAAGACCTACAAGATAAAGGATTCATAAGACCCAGTACATTTCCTTAGAGTGCACCAGTCCTTTTTTGTCAAAAAGAAAGATGGAAGTATGAGACTATACATAGATTATAGAGAACTAAATCGCATCACCATCAAGAACAAGTATCCTCTCCTCAAGATAGACGATTTTTTTTACCAAATTACTTGGAGCTTAGGTATTCCCTAAGATCAACTTGAGATCAAGATACCACCAGTTGAGAATTAAGGATAAGGACATCTCGAAATCAGCTTTCAAGATGAGGTATTGGCACTATGAGTATGTGGTGATGCCCTCTAGTTTAATAAATGCTCTAGTAGCCTTCATGGATTTAATGAGTAGAGTATTCAAAGATTTCTTAGACAAGTTTATGATTGTCTTTATAGTTGATATCTTGATATATTCCAAAAGTAATGAAGAGCATGACGAGTATTTAAGATTGGTGCAAAGTAGATTACAAGAAGAGAGGTTATATGAGAAATTCAAGAAATGTGAATTCTAGCCGGAGCAAGTGGTTTTCTTAAGTCATGTGGATGACAAAGAGGGAATCTTAGTAGACCTAGAAAATATGAGAGCTGTAGTAGATTGTCTCATATTGAAGATAGTGATAGACTTAAAGAGCTTCTTGGGTTTAGCAAGTTGCTAGAGATGGTTTGTAGAAGGATTCTCTAAAATAGTGACTCCTCTCACTAGATTAACACAAAAGAAGGTGAGGTTTGACTAGATTAATAGGTGTGAGCCTAGTTTCCAAAAACTCAAGGAGAAACTTGTATCAACCTCAATTCTTACATTATGTAAGAGTAAGGAAGAAATCACTATTTATTGTGACACCTTAGCCTAAGGTTTATCTTGTGTTTTAATACAAGGTGGGTAGGTCATAGCATATGCATCCCGTCAATTGAATCCATATGAGAGAAATTACTTGACTCATGACTTAGAGCTTGCAATAGTAGTATTGGCATTAAAATTGTGGAGACACTAGCTATATGGGGAGCAATGCAAGATTTTCACTTACTATAGGAGTTTGAAGTATATCTTCACAAAAAAAAAAAAAAACTAAATATGAGGCAGTTCCCAACAACGTACTATGTATTAAGTATATATATGTATATGGTGTGGTGGGGTCATGAGTACCCTTTTGTTGTTTTAGGACTAAATGAGATAATAACCTACTATTTAAATGTTTATTTGTTGCATTGGTGTATGTGGTTTAAGTATGCTCTATCATGCACATGTGTTTGTGGGTTGTATGTATTGGGCCTTAGCTCACCCTTTAAGGATTTTTTTTTTTTTTTTAGCTATAAGCTTAGATGAATATACTTCCTATGACGAGGACCTAAGGTCATATGCACAAGATGGGAGCAATGTAGAGGACCTATTACAATTATGATGACTAGATGAAGAAAGCAAAGGATGTTCTTAACATCGTTGACATGGTGACTTCCATTGGAGTAGGATATAATAGTTAATTGCTAGAAATTCAACTATTTCTAGATTTTGATCAGAATGATGTACCTAGACTATCTTAAAAGCAATTTATGGTTTGTAATAAGATTTAGTTGAATCATTATTAACAACATCAGATGAATTATTTCAATTATGGTTAATAGTTATTGCATGTTACATAATGTTAACTGAGTTAATAGCTTTAATGTATCTTTACCTTGTAAGGACATGTGGTGGATTATGGCTTCTCAAATTTTAGGGTGTTACATATAAGTAAACGAAAGAGAAAAACATTGTTGGTGGTTATTGTAGTGACTATGACCCATTATTTTGGTAACATTAGGTTATCCTAAACCAGAATGCATTTATACTTTATCATTTTTTGAAATTTCTTTCCTTTTTTTATTTTCTTTTTCAGTTTACGTTAACTTATTTTGTAAATATATTAGACCTAATATGATTATTATGCATTACAATTGTTAAGGGCTGTTTTTTAACTTCAAAAAGCATCACCGTTGTTCATTGTCTTAATTATATTAATAATAAAACATCACATGACTACTATGGTTTTAGCCCAATTTTATTCTTTTATTTTTTTTATTTTCAATTTTTGGTATAAGATAGTCTTTTAGGAATATAGAGAAAACAAAGAAAACAAGAGAGAATAAGAAAATAAAGAAAAACCAAGAGAAAAGAAAAATTGGGAAACATAGAATGCAAAATTAGAAAGAAAAAAAAAGTTGGAAAGGATCATGGTATTATGGAATAAAATAAAATAAAAAAACCACAATTTCCTTAGTAGGAAGCTCTTTTTTTTTTTTTTTATCTTCAATATACGTTATGGACTTAGTGGATTTAATAATAATGGTATTTCGGGATTAAAAAAAAAAGCACAATTTTGTAGGTAGGAAGCATCTTTTTTTAATCCTCAATACACATTATGGATTTAGTGAATTTAAAGTTTTTATTTTTATTACATTGTTTTTAACTTGACCCAAGTCCAATTTACTAACTCCAATAAATGATAAATATTTTTATTTTCACTAAGTTGGATTCATAGAAATTAATTGTTAAAAGTTCTAATTTCTAGTTTTAAAAAGGAAAATATTGAATTCGGTGCAAATTGGGGCCAAAATCCAATTAAAAAAACGTTTAACAATAAACATTACTTATTTCTAAACTAAGCGATGCTAAACAGGCTAGTATAACGTTATAGCCAAATAAATAAATAAATAAAAGCTAGTACAATGATTTAAGCTAATTTATAAAGTGAAAAGTAATGGATCAAGCTCAAATGCTCTTTTTGCATTTATTGCTAATTTTTAATTTTAGCATTAGGAATAGTTTGAGTAAAATTTAATTACATAAGTTCAAAAAAAAAAAAAAAGATAGTTATGGTCCATATCTCAAAAGGCAAGATTGGGGTTCCATTCTTGATGCATGCACCAAGGGTGTTTAGGCTACATGTGTGCATGCAAGGCACATATTATTATTTGATCTATGCAAGGAATTTTTTTTCCTTACTATTGCATTAATCTGTTAGGCTAAAGGTAAACGACTTCTAGTCTACTCATAAGTAGCAAGTTTTAAATCAATGTATCCTTGTTTGATGGGCCTTTTTTGAGGATGGATACATTAAGATTAACACAAATGCCTCCAAACAGTCTACAATTTCTCTAAGTGCAATTGGAGGATATCTTAGGAATGAAGCAGTTGTTAGGTATTTGGTTTTCCAGAAAAAAAAAAAAAAAATAGGGAATGCTTTAGTCATAGAGGCTATGCTATGGGTTATTTACAAGGGTTTAAGTATGCTAAATAAATGAATATTAACAAAGTGAAGTTATGTGCTAATTCATTCTCTGCTACACTTATTTTAAATTCTTATGCTCTTAGCAATATTAAATTACTTTATGCTAACATAACCTCTAATTGTAGGCACGTCTCTTCTCTGTTTGAAGTTTATAGGGTTAGATATTCAGCAAAAGAGACCAAAATGTGGGAGATTGTAGCTCCTATGTTCACGTCCGAGAGTTTATGGAGTTAAGCATTATTTGCTTGTATCGGGATCTTTTGTCTCTGCTATTATTTAATTTTTATTTGCTAGTGTGTAATCTATCTATGGTATTAAGACTAATGTTAATATTTATATATTTCCTCTGTTCTAGTAAAAAAAAAGGCACATATATTGTCTTCCCTATGTAGAGCTAGGATTTCAAAAATTTAAGAGAGGAAAGGGAATGATCGAAATCCACAAAATTGAATAGAAAGGCATCAAATTCAAATCTGGACTTAAAGTAACAAAGGCAAAATAAAAATTTTGATTTTGATGCCTCAAGCTTAATTAATGAATTCTAATATTGGATATGTAAATATGAATGTGTTGTATGCATTGCTTCATTGGACACAGCAATCTTCAAAATGTGCTAATCTTGTTCAATCCAACTCTCTCTTACTTTGGAATATTTTGAAGCCTACCACCACACCACTCTCTCTCTTAATACAAAAAGACCACCCATCCTCAAGCAAAGCTACCACCCTTCATAGTTAAAATGGAGTTTTAATCCTTGTGGCAAGGAAAAATACATTAGATTACAACTAGCTATTCCAGCATCCTTTAAATTGTCAAGAATAAAGTTCCTTTCATTCAACTAAGTGTCATTTGTAGAACAAAATATTTTTAATACCAAGGAAGAAATTTGTTCTCCTTAAAGCTTAATAGTAAAATATCGATCCAAAGCTTTCTTGAGTAAACAAATTTCACTCTCATATGTACTTGCAATTAGAACATCGTCAACATGGGATAGACATAGCTATAAACTTTCCAAAAAATTATTTAGTAAAGAGTGAATAATCATTCTTAGACTAAGAAAAACCTTAGCCTAGCAAAATTTTCTAACCTCAATTTTTCGCCATAGGTGATAATAGTAATGATGGGAAAGGAAAAGATAAAGACAAAAATGAACTATTAAGAAGAGAGTTGAGTCATATATCCACAATGATACAATGTGAAATTTTATGAATAAAGAAATACAATGAGCATTAAAATCTACTATTGATGATGCAAAATTCACTTAGGTCTCACTCTCTCTCAAAAGTTTTAATAGAAAATAGAAATGATGGTAAATAGTATGAATTTGTTTCATTAGCTAGTAAAAAGAGTATATATACATAATAAAATTTCTTTAATTGTCATCTACTAAACACTAAAAAACTTATTAAAATAAAATTAGTTACTAAATTCCCATTGCTATGTGGCAAATATATACATATCTTTACAAGATAGTCTTAAATAAGTTGTCTAGTATTTTTTTGTGTAAATAATTTTGTAATGTACACTTTATGGCATCAACACATGTGCAAGTTTTCAATTTATTTCATCATTTGTTATTACTTTTTCCTTCCAAATTTAAATAGTATCAACCTTATATTGAGATTTATGAATAGATTTGTAGGATTTTACATAAGATGTGATTTTGTATAATAGTGATACAAGAATCCTTTAGTATGTTCACTTGGTGGAATGTGATACGACAAATAAATTCTTATTTATAAGGGATAGAATAAGCAAGTACTAACCTATTACTTTGTTTGATTATGGTGAAAGTTACCAAAAAGATTAGAAAGAAAAGCCATTGACCAATAAATTAACTAAAATACTTGAAGAAATCACAAACCACACTTATAGTATAAAATGAACCTATACCAAAAACTATAGCATAAATTGATTATACACCACAACCATTAGGTTATTCAAATTATGTTGCAATTAAAGGTGAAAAAAAAAGTGGGGGGGGGGGGGGGGGGGGGGGGGGGGGGTATGCATAGTATTGATTGAGCTTTCTGGACATTGAACCCTTATGGCCCAATTCGACCTGTTTGGGCCCTTATCTAATCTCTTTATACCTAAACTAACCTCTTGTAGATTGCTAGAGCATTAGAAGCATCAAGTACAACCAATATGCCTTGTTCTAAAACTTCGATTGGTTGTAAACATCCTTAAATTGAATAAGGAAGAAATGCTCTAAGCAAATGAGGCAAATCAATGATACACACTCAACAATATTTGAAAAGAATCTCAAATGTAAATGCACTTGTTAAATGAAGACGAGTCCCAACCCTTATAAATGGGGGTTAAGACTACTAGGTAAAGGATCTTGATTCTCTTGAACCTTATATACTTTTTACGCATTTCATCACCCTATAATCCTTATGTTAACTTAAGCATTAAAGTGACTACACCAGAGTAACCACAAACATCCCCCACTACCTGTTTTTCTCTCTTTGCAGGTGATTTAACCACCTAGAAATTCTTAGTATAACAATTAGTGTCGTCTTTGTGATCCTACTCATGATCACAATCATGGTATCTAAGCCCTGAACCACTAAATCTAAGGAAACCATCATGACCTAAGCAACTCAACTATGAACCGACTAACTCAACCGAGTTTAGTGGGTCAAAATGCACTAATTAGCTCAAGAGAGGAAGCGGTGAGTAGTTCATAGCCATGTGAGAAACATGATTAAGACAACACTAGTGCCATAATATCGAAGTGCATGAATCAAGGTTCTTGGAAGTTGGCTAGGATAAGGTTTTTGATTGATGAAATACATTTTATTCTTTTGTTTTATAGTGTCTAGTAGTTGGGTGGGAAAAAAGGAAAGAAATTAGTAAGTGTAGATTTGATCTATGCATTTAGGAGCAATTTAACAACCATCATAGCTAGTTTTTAGTAAAGGGATTTAGCTGATATTTTGATAAATTTCATTTTTGTACATATGGTGTTTGTGGAAATTCCTTAATGGAATTTTATTCTTAAGTGAAGTTAGAGAATGACTTGGGATTTATTGTCCCAATTGAGGAAGAAAGTAAAGAAAGGAAGAGGAAGAGGAAAGGTGAAAGTCTTAAGAGACAAGAGATAGAGATAAATATAGCTTTAACAAGTTCTAAGGAATGTGTTTTATCTAGCTTAAGAAAAAAGAACACATTGTTTGAAGGAAGCAACAATCAAATTGTTAATGGACCTACTCATTGAATAAGGCCTAAGTTTGGGCTATCTAAAACTAGCTAGCTTTTGAACTTTTTACAAACATGCCATATCTAAGGCTTTATTATAAGTGAAATGGTGATTATTTTTACAAATATGTGTAAATCTTCAAGATATATTTTCTAAAATTTATACTCAATACTAACGGTGACTATTTGAATGTGCATTTTATTATAATTTTACGTTCCATATCATTAATAATTAAAACATAATTTTTTTATAAATATTTTTATTGACCCCAAGTCAACCCTCAGTTGAACCCGATTCGACCCTTTAACCCTTGACTATTTTACATGCCTAAGCCAACCACCCGAGTCAAGTCTGACAACACTGGTAAGTACTATAAGCTAGCTTAATTTTTGAAGTAAAATCATTTTCCACAATAGAATCAATAATACAACTTATATCTATAAGCTTGATAAAGGGTTTAGTTATAAGTATATTAATACAACTTTTATTTTTTATCAAAGAATTTGCAAAACAATCGCCTTTTGAATATAATATCTTAGTTGAATAGGAAGCACTAGAGATTCATAATCATTTGATATTTAATCTAGTGCTATTGACCTAAATATAAAATATCAACATGCTTTGAAATCCAATGCCCATCCATTTTGAGCAATGACATCTCATCATATCTATAGGGTGAAAATGGGAGGCAAACCTTTGGTCACCTCCCACTTATAGGTGCATTTGCATTAACAAAGAAAGATAGTGCTAACATCTTTAAGTTCCTCCATGCAACCATTTCCTTGTATGTTGATGGGTAACTCATAAGACAGATTCCTTTAATGTCCACCACTTGTTCACCAGTGTAGATCTTATATTTGAACCTTGAAGTAAACCTTGCTATAGTTTGTTCCTTAGGATCTTTTAATTCACATTTGTCAAAAGGGTCTCTAACTCCTATGCATAATCATTCACATACATTCCCCATTGTCTTAGATTTTACAATCTCATATACAACTCCTTTTTGTAGTATTAGGATATAAATCTCTTTATCATCACCCTTTTCATTATGTTCCATTTTTTCACCTTTGCTTCTTTGTCTTATCTCATTTGAATCTTTACATTCCTTCACCACAACAATGCATGGCCTATAAAGTCTAAGGCAACCATATTAATTTTGGTCAGCTCGTTATACTCATAAAACTTAAATAATCTTTCTACTTGTTGCTTCCAATCAAAGTAATAATTTGGAGATTCACAACCATCAAATTTAGGAATCTTCAATTTAACAACCTCTAACCCTCATACTGGTTAATTCACTTCAATTACTCATTTTTCTTTAAAATTATCTCATTCATCATCCAATAAGTCATCATCTCTTCTAATATACCATCCATTTTACTCCTTCATACATATTTCTACCCTTAACATTTTCCCCTAAAGTCTAGTTATAAGGTCTGCTAATCATTGACTCACTTCATCTCTTGCAACATTCCTTCATCTCCTATGAGCATTAACACCACTACCCCTTTTAATAGCATTAACACTCACTCGACATGCTACAATTTCATGAAAAGTGTATGAAACAAATACTTTGATACTAAGATGATGTGTCTTAATCCTTGAGTTGGGATTAGGGCACAAACAAAAAGTGTTGCCATCAAATGAAGTTTAAATCTTTTTGGTATTTTCTAAATTACTCAACTAAAAGGGAAATATTTTTGTGGATATTTTTATAATTTAATACAACCGAATAAAAGGATATGGACAACTAGTTAAATTGAAATTCAATAGTTGAATTGGGAAAAGTAGTATTTAAACTTCCATAACCGATATAACCCATAGTTTATGAAAATCAAACAGGTTTAACTGAAGTAATCGATATGACCCACAATTAGATTAATTAAAAGGAATCATCACAATTAGACGAATATCTTAACTAATAAAATCAATGTGGACAAACACTTTCATTAAGATGAAAGGCGTCATCAATACTTAAAAAGAGTTTATAATATCAATATTCATTCAAAGGATAACAACGGGCTCAGTTTACATAAGAATACTATCAATAAAGGGAAATACTAGAAAGAAATAAAATAATTTTCTAAAAGGAAAGAAAATAACTTCTAATTAATTGCATTTCAAATTCTTCAAGCTTTGTAATATTCACTTTCATAATCCAAATGATTTAAAATAGTTTTTATTTAAATTAACATTTACCTGTTTAAATATCTTGCAAAAAGAACTCTATGAGAAACTTCTTCCATTGTGCCAATTAAAATTATGCTTTCGAAAGGTCTTTGACTTGTTAGAAATAGCAACAACTGTGCCTTAGAAATCAACCCCTCTTATTATTTTGAATGTAGGCTTACATTTGGAACTAGAACAATAAGGCATTTTTCTTAATGAACTAAATGTGCTTTAGACTTGATTTCTTTTGTGATTCTAAACTTGCTCTTCATTAGATTCCTTCCTACAACCAAATTCTCTACTACCTTCATTTGTATGATAGGCTTTGTATGGGTTTAAAACCTAGCTTTTATTGACTTATGTCTTGTAATCAATGTCTTGACTAAGTCCATGTGAATCTAATTTTCTTCTTTGCCTTTTGAAATCAAATTTGGACTCCTGACTACCATCAAACAATTTATTACAAATAATTATAAATAATATTAAACTTACAATTTAAAAAAAATTATTTACGTAAAATGTATGTTAAGCGAAGTTTATATTAAATTTTTACACTTGAAACAACACCAAATGGGTTTTTGAAAAAACCCCAAAAGTTCTATATGAATGGTACAATCAAAGTAGGAAGTTCAAAAAATTTTGTCAATTTTATAATTACAAAACTATCACATGAAACTATACGAAAAATATTGTTTACCTTAAAGCTTTGAAGATTAATCTTGAAGGTTTAATGTTTTTATTAATTTGAGAAAGATCATGACAGATGGACCTTTTTGTTAGATCTTCTAAAAACGTTTTGATGATAACAAAACATATACGAATCGAGTTTATCAATTATGTAGTATTAGATAATCTTCTAAAAATGTTTTGATCATAACAAAATATATATGAATCAAGTTTATCAAGTATGTAGTATCGGATAATCAAATGTGTAGCATGTGGAACCTATTTTAAAGTATGTTAGACATATTTCTTTTAATGAAAGGGAAGTTGGAAATTATGATTTAAAGGTGGTCATAAGCCAAAAGGTGAGTTCTAATTTATAGAGACAAGTCTTACATTATAAAGTTAAAAAAGAGAAGCTTTTGGAATCTATTGATTAGAACTTGAACTTAGTGTTTCTTAATGAAGGTGAAGACTCTAATAGAATATTTTGGATGACAAAATTTCAAGATCCACCTCCACTAGTTAAATATATTTAAGTGACGTATTTGAAGCATTCCACTAGAAGTTGGATTTGAATGTCATGGAGATTTTAGTCTATGCAAATTACATGAATATTATAAGGTTTGTAATAAAGGAAACTCAACTGGCACTTTAGAGATATATAAAGCAAATTGAAAAAAATAATTGCTATAGGTAAACCTTTCTAAATAAAGGATGCTGAATATTAAAGATGTAACTGTTGGAGAAATAGTATATATTTATGTTTATATGTTCTCTAATATGCACTAAATCTATAAAGGATTTAAAAAAAATTTCCTCATGATTTTAATTGTAATTGTACTTGTAGAGTTTGTTTTTTTGAAATGTTACAGTTTTGATCATTATTGTTCTATGAGGTTAGCTTTAGGAGAAGCTATGTGAAATAGAGCAGTGAGTATTTGTTCCATAGTGGCAACTATTGTAACTTTCAAAGATTTGTTTGATTAAAATAGTGGACTGACTAGTAAAGATGACCTTGTCCTCAACAAGTGGAGGTTGGAAGAGTAGACTAATGCACAAGACAAAACTACTATAAATCTGTTACCCAATCTTATTACTCCTTACTTTTTATTTTTCATAAAATTTATTTATTTTTTCAATTGTTTACTTCCCTTGTGTTTCTTAATCAAATTTCATCAATAGTAATCAAAAGGGAATCTTTTAAAATGTTTTGAGAAAGAATTTTAAAATTTTAGCAATCAATTTAACCCCGCTTCATGATTGTTCACTAGGAGCAACACTTTCCATTGGAGCTTTTGTAGTCTTCAAGTGATGACAGTATATCAACTAGCCTCCTAAGGTTACACTAGTAGTTCATCGATTGCTCTTCACTCATATGTTTAGTCTCCAAGATGGAAATTGAGAGGATTTTCTTTTCTTTTTTTTTCAATTTCTTAAATTTGTTTTCCTTTATTTTATTTACCCTTTGACATTTCATACTAACCCTTTATGAACTCAAAGGAATTGCCAGTATTATAGTAATTTGGTAAGGAAATTTGCTAATATTTCCCCCAAAAATCCCCCAACGCTTCCAAAGTCCTTGTTCTTTAGTTTTGATGTCACTCTTCATTTGCTTACTACATGTTCACTTGGTGTATTAGCTATTCTATTCCCCACTTATTATAGTAAATGATTATTCTAATGTTTAGTTACGTTATAAGTACCAAATAGCCATTCACTATAAATTGCTAGTATACAAAATATTAAATAGCAATTCATAACCCTACCCTCATGAATTGTTATTCACAGCCCAATTACTTCACCAAATAGAATAAAGTGGGAATTGAATTGCAATTTCACATGAATTTAATAGAGTTAATAATTATTACAAATATATTATATTATTTAGTTAGCATAGAAAGAAAGTAGGGAATTAATTAGAATAAAGACAAAATACCTTTTGTACCTTTAGTAATAGCATAATATTTATTACATTCTTTACAGTGGATGGACAACATCTAATGATGTAGGTGTCTCTAAGGTAAGGGTAGTTATGAAAAGATGGTAAATAGGTCATTAAATAGTAATTCATGAAGGTGGGGCATGAATTCCTATTTATTATTTTACGTAATAGCAAGTGTTTAAAATGTAACTAAACATTATAATAGCAACATCATGGATGAGGGAGAGAATGGAATAGCTATTTCTCCCAAGTGAACATGCACTTAGTGGCTTATTTATTTTCCTTTACATAAATTCCCTTACCATTAAAACACCACTACCACAAAAAATAGTAGGTTCACAATTTCCTCCCATCATTGATATTGATGATGAGGCTTCTTAAAGAGGTATAATTAATATTTTACTTTTATTACACATAACATTTTATATTATTTTTATGAAAACTAAACAATATAATAGACACGTAATAGCTATTTTATGTCTATTCCATGTTGATTGAATTGTGAATCAATTTCCTTTCTATTCCATTCAATGATGTGAATGGGCCATTGTAAAACATATTAGGGACAATCCCTAATTCAATCTTTCAAGCGGTCTAATAAGGTGATGCAAGAAAGTTGATATATAGTTAGCTCAAATTGAATCCACTTATCGATCCATGGACATGCCTAAGGGGATTCAGAGGGGGTTCTAGCCCCTACACTTGAAAAAAAAACTAATTATTGTTAAGTATAATTAAGTAGTTAAGTTCACAACATACTATTGTGAACATAAGGTTAAGAGTTCAAATTTCATAGTAATCATTTTAGTTTTTCAAATTACATTTATTTTTTATCTCTTATTAAATAGTTTTCATTATATTTTTTCTTTTTTACTTCGATATCTAATAAAATTGAATTTCATTTATTAAAAATATAATTAACTAAATAAATCCTCATTATATGCTATTCATTTATTAACATTCATACTAATAATAGCATTGTCAATGCTACAATAGTTTTGGTCTTATCATGTAAAATATCAATAAATAGTAAAAGTCATATTGCTGAATATATTAATATTCATTTTTCACAATTAATATTATGAAAATAAATAATTATTATTTAATAATAATTGTCTAATTACTTATAATGAAAATGATAGCTTTGTAACATTGTTTTGTAAATTATAGAGTACTTTGCCTTTATTTTATGTTGTTCTATTTGTATTATTATTTTTTTTTTGTTTATATATATATATATTTAATCAATTTTGTTCACAATGAATTTTGAGGTTTCAATCAATAAAGCATTCTTTTGGATAAACTTGTATCTGTAGCTAAAATAAAGCTTTTTATGAATTTTATCATAAGAAACATACTTTATCTAATTTTTTATGATCTCATCATAAAATTTTAACCAAATCAAAGAACGTTTTATTGCAAGCTCTTAATCTAATGGTTTGAAAAGTTCGAGATATCACACATTATATAATGATGAATACCCTCAAGAATCTGTAAAATATATTACTCAAGGGGGCTAGGAGAAATTGCATGTTCATAATAAAAAAACTGCAAGCAAGAAGCGGGAGCCTTAAGGGCTATGGCTTAAGAAATAGTTCTGAGTCAAGCTGGTTTTCTGGTCTTCCATGAGGCAATTTCAAAAAAGGGATTGAACAGTGGTGATGAAGTGCTGATCTAATATTCAAGGGTCTGGAGTTGTGCTTGTGCGTAAGTTGCTTCCCAATGGTTTCACCCAATAGAATCCCATCATTGTACTCTTAGACATGTGTTAAGTCAATGAAGTTGATACATCACACATCATCCGCATAGACTAAGAGGATGTGCGACTTGGTCTTACCCTTATGGTCTTGGTCTTCTTGGATGAAAGTAATAAATAGTGTCAAACTACATATTAAATTAATTAATTAGCTAATAGTCGATATATAATATAAGAGAATCTACCAAAAGATATTAGAATATAAGTGCTACGCAATTATAGGACATGCTTTTATAAAACCAGTTATCCCATAGTTGCTATATGACGAAAGAGAACTCGCAAAATGATATTGCAACATAAAGGTAGGTTTGCTTATGTAACAAAATGAAATATAAATAGAATTGTAAATTTTTAAAAATAAAATAAAGAAATAATAATTATTATTTTATTTTGTTATACTTGAAATAAGACAAGTTTCGTAATATATTAGAAATAAATATGAAAATATCGATGTATTTTTACTCTAATTCATGAATCGATAGTGTAATGTCCCAAAACCTTAATACGCTATGACCCATCACGTATCCTTATTTCCTGAAGACACGTAAAAGCTCAATCACTACTATTCTTCAAATCTTGGTCATGTACTCTTGATGATAGTCATAAATCATCTGTTGTATAATAGAGATTAATGAAGTTTCTCATCTTCAACAATAAGTCATCAACAATCTTCTCAAATTAAACAGCAGAACTGAGTAACATTCACTTACAGTAAAAATTCTCAAACGATTAAATAAAAATCTAACATGTCTTTCCTTATTCTATCTACTAGTCATCATAATAGACATATTCTACATTATCTTCATTGTTTTGATCTTGAGTTGTTTCCCCTAGGTTTTTAACATGTCCTATGATCTCTCTTATAGCATCTATAACTAAAAAAAAAAAAAAATCCACGAGGGGTGAGCTAATGCCCAATACAATGCATACCCACACACACGCGCGCATGCCATGCCAAAAACAGTAACACATTCAAAATGCACCATAATATTCATTTACAATTTTATTTATCTTTCAAAATCTTTAATTGATGCACAATCACAACAGAAACATCTTCACACATAACATTCCTAAACATCATTTCACAATCCATCAACAAACAATATGTACATATATATATATATGACAAAGGTAATCCTCTGTCCATGAGTCCTTACACATCAACATTCCAGAACCATACATAATAATAATATATATACATATGATAGTGGGTACTCCTATTGTCGTTGAGTCCATGAGTCCATACACTATAACCTTTCACAATACATGTCACAACCTTCCACATCACAACATTTCACAACACAACCTTTCACATAAGACCTGGATCATTTCGGTACATGATTTCACTAAGGACAACATTACATACCGATCATCTGGATGCCACCCCAAGAATACCGACCCACATTCGGTTTCTTAGACCAAACAATTCACAATCACATGCACATTCAATCTGATTCATTTACAATATCGTTAAACCCACATATAAAATCTAATTTGTCAAGCACAAGCAACAAACATGATATATACATACATAACTTTGCAAAACTTGGTTTGTTTTATACTTTTCTAGTTTCACAATTCTTCCAAACCTGTACATGATTCAAATGGTTTTACTGTAGAATTGTATTCCTATAAATATCAAAAGGTAACCAGTTGCATTTCAACTCAATACGATCATGTTAGGAGCCGTGTAGTTGAGTGCAAGGTATTACTTAACCATGCTAAAGGCCGTATACAATTTTGTTTTTACATGGTCATTTTTTTTTTTCTTTTCTAACATGGTCTTAACATGGTCATGTACCTTTCTTGATTCATTATGTCATCTTTTTTTTTTTTTCAACATGGTCATCTTGAGAGGTTATTTTTTTTTTTTCTAACATAGTCTCAACATGGTCATGTATCTCTCTTTATTCACTATGTCATTTTTTTTTCACCATTGTCTTCAATATGGTAATGTTGAGAAGTCATGTATCTCTCTGTTCACTATTTATCAACACGACCTCAACAAAGTCGTGTTGAATTTTTTTTTTCAACATGGTCTCAACACATTCATGTTGAGAGGCCATGTATCTCTCCGTTCACCATTCATTATCAACACATGCTCCAACACGGTTGTGTTAGGAGGCCATGTATCTCTCAGTTCACTTTGAGTTTTCAACATGGTTCCAATATGGTCATGTTGGGAGGCTATGTATCTTACTGTACACCTTGTAAATTGATCCCTTAACTTGATTTCTATTCAATTTAACCTAATTGATCTATTTAACATAAAATTTATAATTTAATATACTAGTAGATACACTTACCTGACCCGAATTGTTGTCGTAATGAGTGAATTGCTTGTTTCGTCCCTTATGTATCATGAATTGATCTAGATTTGTAAACCTCAATGAGTTAATTCTCTACGTTACCATATACATATGTAAATCACAATTCATAATCGTTGATTTATATACTTACCTTAATTCGATAAGCTAGTAGTTGAAAAAGGGTCGTCTCCTTCTCTATGGATTCACATGAGGAGGCTCTAAGGTTCTGTAAGAGGTAAAGGGAGGAAAAAGTATTAACCTTAGGTAAAAAGAGCTTATATATCTAAGTCGCGAAATGACCATCCTGTCCCCAATCATAATTCTTATTTCCCATATTATCCTTTGGCAGATTTTTTATTATTATTATAATTAATTACACATACATATATATAAAATATTACTCGAGTATTTACATTCTCCCCCTCTTACAAGAATTTTCATCCTTGAAAATTACCTAGATCACTTAAGAGTTCGAGGTATCTTCTTCTCATCTCTTCTTCTAGTTCCCAAGTTACTTCTCTTTCGGTTTGATTGCTCCATTGCACCTTGACATACTTGATAACCCGTCTTCTCAAAGTTTGCTCTTTAGTATCCACAATTCTGATAGGTCTCTACACTATTGTGAGATTTAGCTACACTTGTAGAGGTTCTAGTGTAGTGATTTAATTTGAGTTTGGCACATATTTCTTTAGCATGGAAATGTGATATACATTATGTACTCTAGCTAGACATAGTGGTAATGCTAGTCTGTATGCTGCTGGTCCAATTTTCTCCAAGACTTCAAAGGGTCTCACATATCTAGGGTTCAATTTCCCCCTTAGTCTAAATCTTATCACTCCTTTCGTAGGTGAAATCTTCAACAACACTTGGTCTCCCACTTGGGACTCCAATGGGCATCTTCTCTTGTCTACATATGACTTTTGGTGGCTTTAGGTTGACTACATTCTTTGCTTGATCAATTTCACTTTGTTTACTGCATCTTGCATTAGATCAAGTCCTAATATTTGTTTCTCACCTACCTCATCCCAATGTAATGACGATAGGCACTTTCTTCTATACAATGCCTCATATGGTGCCATTTAGATGGTAGCTTGATAAGCTCGATAACTGTTGTTGTATGTGAATTCCACTAAGGGAAAATATTCATCCCAATTTCCACTAAAGTCTAATACATATACCCTCAAAATTTCCTTTAATATTTGAATCATTCATTCCAACTGACCATCTGTCTGTGGGTGAAAAGCCTTAATAAATTGTAGTTTTGTCCCTAAATCTCTGTATAGACTGTTTCAAAACCTCCCCACAAATCTCGTATCTCTGTTTGCATTATGGAGATCGGTATCCCATGCAACCTTACTATTAGTATGAAGTGTGCTAATTTTGTTAGCCAATAAATAACGACCCATATTGTGTCCAATTTAGTCACTAACCGGGGCAGTGCTATGACAAAGTCTATGCTCACATGTTCCTATTTCCACTTTGGTATATGAAAAGGTTGTAATATACCAACGGGTCTCTAATGTTCTATCTTGATCTGTTGGCAAGTCGTATACTTAGATACATAATCACCCACTTCTCTCTTCATATCTGATGGGAAATTTTCTAACATTGTCAACCTTTTCAGAACCCAATTTAGATGATGATCCAAATCGCCCATATTCTACCTTATGTCTTTATTTCTAATAAAATTTGAGAATAATCTTACAAGTACAATTATAATTCTCCATGGGATGCTAAAATGTCCTACAACTTCAGTTGGACATAGAACATTTTTCAGGATAACAATCAAAGACCCGCTGTGATTGTTCTCTATTCCGAGACATTGGATCATGAAGACTTATGTTATTTTGTATCTTGTAATTATTTATTGAACTATTTTGGTTGTATTTTGGTTTTGGGACACTTTTATTTCTTTGTAACTTTCATTTAGGGTTAGCCACCTTAAAAGTAGCAAACTTGTAATTTTGAGTACTTTTAACCTTAGGAGTAGCAAGTATAAATACTTGCTTAAGAGAGGGTTTGAGGAGGCCATATTTTGCATATTATACACTTCATATTCACGTGAGAATTAGGGTTCCTAATTTTCATTAGACTCTTATCAATTTCAATCCCAAGAGTTGAAATTGTGGCGAGTGCAACACCTTGAAATTGTGAGTAGTATCAATTTCATTTTGTTGTGATTTCTTTTCTTCTCTAGTGTGTCATATCTAGGGGTGAATTGAGATAGTTCTTGGTCAGAATTTCTTCTAATTGTTGTCGAATTCTTGTGTTTATTTAAGATCCTTTGCAATTGAATTCGAATCATCCTTGAGAATTCCTCTTGAAAACGTGATTATCACTTGTGGAAAGGAGTTCTTAGAATTGAAGTTTTTCTTTGAATTTGTGGATTATTTTCGTAGGTTATATGTGATTAGGGTGTTGTTAGAAGATATTAACATTGAGGTTTCACAATTGCAACATTGAACATTTGGATTTCATTGCATCTTCATTAGGGTTCACGTAAATTTTGCCCTTTTGGAGCCGGTTTGGTGTTGACTTGAGAATTGTTTTTCTTGAGTCTTTTAATTGTGCTTCTAAGTGGAATTATGCACATCCATATCACTCCACCAATAATGGTTCTTTAGTTCTCTATATATCTTAGTACTTCCAGGGTGTATAGAGTACTTAGAATGGTATACCTCTTTCAATATCTCTTTCTTCAATTCATCTATACTTGGTATATATAGCTTGTGACCATACCTCAACACCCCCTCTGCATCTTCATTGAACTTTACAGCTTTTCCCTCTTCCATTGTTTTCTTCATTTCTTGTATCACCACATCTTCAACTTATATAGCTTTTATTCTATCAATTATGATGAAAGCCATGATGGTAGTCAAGCTAGAAGGTGGAATGTGGATCCTCTTGAAGTGCCACTTGGACCAATCACAAGAACTTGAGCGAAACGACTCAAGGAAGCACTTAACGGGTTGATAAAGGATGTCCAAGAAGCCGGAAAGGATTGGAGCAACCATGAGAATGAACTTGCATTTGTACAAGTCATTCAAGGAGATCAAAGCTGCTGGCTTAAATGCTGTCGGCTTTCAAAAACGGCATTGCAATTAGAGCACGACAGAGGGACTACGCTGCCCACTACGCTATCGACGTATATACCCGGCGTACATCTGCCTAGGGAATTCGACAGTATAAGAAGTCAATTACGTTAATCTTCATAAATCTAATGAATTACATGACAGAGAAGGAGTAGAATAAGATCTAGGTTGCTTTTGTTAATTGATAAATCTTCCAAACCATTGTTGTTAGTGAGTTATTAGTTTTAAGATTAGAGTAATTAAGTTTCAACCAACATATTTAAGCGTCGGTTAGATAATAGGAACGAACTTAGTACTAGTAGTTGGTGTATCTTTATGGGACAACCCTGTACTTAACACTATATTACATCCACGGTAGGTACACTTGCCTATTGCAATGTAGTTAGAATTAGGAACAAGCATTATAAATATTAAAACTACGATTGGCAACGATCAAGTTTTTGGCGCTGTTGCCTTTCAAAGAGAATGGGAAGAGCCTGAGGTGGATCGCATCATCACTAACTCCATTAAATTTGAAGGTATTGCATATCTCCAGAAAGAGTTGGATATGCACATTTGGATCTTCATCCTGTAAACCATCAAATTGAGTATATTGCTGCACCATCTGAATCATGGCAGGCTTAAGTTCAAAATTATTTGCCTCCACTCGAGGACGGACTATGCTAGAACTAACGCCTATCAAGTTTGGCCTGGCAAAATCAGAATTGGTTCTAGGTGGCTCATTAACTCGGCCATCTCTATTATCAACCAGTTGATGATTCGAGGGATCCACAACAACATTTCCTTGATTCAGCTCTTGAGCACGACTATTGAATTGATCAGCCATTTCTTCCTTCAGTGATTCTCCTTGAATACCAAATGATGTTGACTCAGTCGAGTGTTGCTTTTTCTGATAACGACGAACAATTTTCTCTGGCTCAGGATTAAAAACAGCAAGTTCCTTGGAGCGACTTCTAGTCATGCACTGTAAACATAATACAAATCAATTATGAGCTCCAAATTCTCAAAAAAAAAAAAATAAAACAAAATAAGAAAGAAATAAATTGGTTAAATTAATAAGTAAAAAGTGTTTCTAATATTGGCGTATCCCCGACAGCGGCGCCAAAAACTTGATCATTGCCAACCTTAGTTTTAATATTTATAATGCCTATTCCTAATTCTAACTACGTTGCAATAGGCAAGTGTACCTACCATGGACGTAATATAGTGTTAAGTACAGGGTTGTCCCATAGAGATACACCAACTACTAGTACTAAGTTCGTTCCTATTATCTAACCGACGCTTAAATATGTTGGTTGAAACTTAATTACTCTAATCTTAAAACTAATAACTCACTAACAACAATGGTTCGGAAGATTTATCAATTAAAAAAAGCAACCTAGATCTTATTCTACTCCTTCTCTATCATGTAATTCATTAGATTTATGAAGATTAATGTAATTGACTTCTTATACTGTCGAATTCCCTAGGAAAGTTAACTACTTTCTCAAGTATATTAACCTATCTAATCCTAGGTTTATCAAATAGGATCTCTGCTTAATTAATAGCAACCTAGAATTGCATAAAGCACATTAATTCGCATCAAAATAATCGATGTAAACAGAAGACTCTTGTTTCCTATCTCTAGAAGAACAATCAAATCTCATTAATTGCATTAGATCTAATCATAAGAGCAATTTCTCAATTAACTAATATGATATCATGCATAAATTCATATTCCGGATCTATGAATCTAAGAAACAATTGAAGGGCATGCAATTAACCATAAGAAAGTCAACAACTTCGCATTAAAAACCAAATCTTCATCACATGACAGAGAAGTTTCGAATAAAATCTAGATCTCGGG
Organism: Laguncularia racemosa; assembly: GCA_037954665.1. Lineage (NCBI taxonomy): Eukaryota > Viridiplantae > Streptophyta > Magnoliopsida > Myrtales > Combretaceae > Laguncularia > Laguncularia racemosa. Next base: position 1,901,986 of record JBBMOL010000040.1, read on the forward strand.
TCTACTCCTCCATAAATTGGACAAAAGAAATGCAATTACTAGAAGAATAGATAAAATTCATAATCACCACCCTTAAAGATAGAATCTTCTTCTTCATGGGTCTTCAATCTCCTTTTGAATTGACGAAATCTTCTTTCCCCTGCTGTTATGAGAGTCAGAGCAAGTATAAAATTCGGAACCTGTTGTCTAGGGCAACTAACGGCCTATTTATACATGTACCCGGGTTGGATACATACACGACCAGGTACACGAGCGTGTATCTTGTTCGTGTATCTCATGCTTGCTTCCAAGTGTCCTTATGTGAATATACACGAGCTAGTACATGGGAGTGTACATTGGTCGTGTATTTGAAACATTGTTGAACAGCAGCAAAACTTAGATACACAAGCAAAGTACATGGGCGTGTACTTTCCAGACGTCCACTCAATATACACAAGCAAAGTACATGGGCATGTATCTCACTCGTGTACTTTCCAGACATCCACTTCAGTATACACGAGCAAAAGTGCATGGGCGTGTATCTCACTCATGTACTTTCCAAACATCCACTTCATAATACACAAGCAAAGTACATGGGCGTGTATCTTGCTCATATACTTTCCAGAATTCTTTTCTTCACATGTATTGTATCCAATTCCTTCCAAACTTGATCCGATTCTTCAAAACTCCTTCCTTTAGCTCTAAAATACTCTAGAAAATCCTGAAATTAACATTAATTCCATTAAGCATCCTTTTCTTTAACAAATCATCTAAAAATTCAATAATAAAGCACAATTTCATTACTCTAGATAAGGGTATTTTGCGACTTATCAACATCCTACGCCGGCTACTACGCTACTGGCATACATTGCCCGTTTGTTATTTTTCCACAACTTTATTATGTTATGTCGTTTTAAGCGTTTCCTTTACGAATTGTAAACCCTATTAAAAGCTACTAGGGTTGGAAAACAGAACATAGAACTTACATACAACATTGATTAATACAATTTCAGAGTATTCCTCTCTTGGTTCTCCAAAGAACTCCTCTTGAACTTATCGGATCTCTTCCGTGGCGTTCAAATCAGACTTATCAATCGATCTTTTATCTTGATTGTGGCATCAATAGAATATACCAAGGTTCTTGCCTCATCTATAAGCAATGGGTCGCGGTTCCAATTCGATCACTTGGCATCTTGGGTTGCAATTCCAAACGTATTGGTATAGGGTTTCGTCACAGGTGGGCGTAGTTCGTATTAGTTTGGTATCAGAGCCTAGGTTTGTTAAACATCAGTTCGGTTTGAGAAAGGTAACATTAAAACCCTAACTCCAATCGTTCATATCAAGTTTCGTATTACCATCGCTCCATACTTAAGTTCATAGTGTTAATTGTCTCTTGAGTAGTGTAGTTTCATTCTATCAATCTTGTCACAAAAAAAAGGAACGAAAACAAAAAAAAAAAAAAGGAAAATTCAAGCCTGGAGAGTTTGTTCTTGAATTCTATGGAAGAATTTGGTGTGGTTTGGATTAGTTCCAGGAGAATTGAGAAGAGGGAGTAGTGAGTTGATAACATCTCTGTTTGTGAGAATACATAGTGATTGTAGGATATCCTTCTTTGAGTGAAACACGTGAGGGAGTGAATCATGAGGTTTAATTCTATATATATTTGTGTCAATACTAACCTTTTATTACAGGAACTATGTCGAGGCAACATTCTCCTGAAGGTGAGAGGGGGAGGTTTGATGCTAGGTTAGTAATTGAGGCGTTGAGGAGTGAGATGAGGAGAATGTTTCAGGAGGGAATGGAGCAAATTCATGAAATGGTGGAGCTGAAACTGGAGCAATCTAAGAACGTCTTTCAAGGGCATAAGAGGGAAAGTTTTTCTAAAAGAGGACAAAGGGGTGGAGATGAAAATTCTGATGATGAGTTTAATGAACCTTTTATCGGGAGTTATAAAGGTTATGGTGATAAGAATAGAGGAACTAGGGATTGGGAAGATAGAGGAGATAGGAATAGAGTGGATAATCAGTTGAGTAGTATAAAGATGAAGATTCCTCCTTTCTAAGGGAAGAATGATCCCGAGGCATACTTAGAATGGGAGAAGAAGGTAGAGATGGTGTTTGATTGTCACAATTATAGTGGGAGAAAGAAAGTGAAGCTTGCTACCATTGAGTTTTCCGATTATGCCATAGTGTGGCGGGATCAACTGATGTTGAATAGAAGAAGGAATGGCGAACCACCTATTGAGTCTTGGGAAGAGATGAAGAGGGTGATGAAGAAGCGGTTTGTTCCCACTTACTACTATCGTGAATTGCACAACAAATTGCAAACTCTTAAGTAGGGAAGCCGAAGTGTGGATGAGTATTTCAAGGAGATGGAGGTTACTATGATTAGAGCGAATGTTGAGGAGGATAGAGAGGCTACCATGGCTAGGTTTCTTGCCAAGTTAAATAGAGAGATTCAAAATGTAATAGAATTCCAGCGTTATGTGGAATTGGAAGATATGGTTCACATGGCTATAAAGGTTGAGAACCAACACAAGAGGAAAGGTAGTAGTATTGCACGATTTCAACAGGGTACTGGTTCATCTACTTGGAAGACTAACCATTGGAGGAAGGAAGAAAAGTCTTTACCCACCAAGCTAAAAGGAGAGCAGAAGCAAGGAGGTTCTACTCCTAGTAATCAAGGTAAACCTGATTCTTCTACTCCTAGAAATCGTGACATTAAATGTTTTAAATGCCAAGGGAGAGGTCATATTGCTAGTCAATGTCTAAATAGACGTGTTATGATTTTGCGCGATGATGTTAAGTATGCGACTAAAGGGGATAGTGAAGATGATGATATGCCTCCATTGGAGGATGTTAGTGATGACGAGGAGCCTACAGCAAGGAAGTTAGTGGCAGTAGTGAAGCGAGCTTTGAATGTGCAGGTGAAGGAAGAAGAGGAGGTGCAACGAGAGAATATCTTTCATACTAGATGTTATCTAGGTGACCATATTTGCAATTTGATCATTGATGGGGGGAGCTGCACTAATGTAGTGAGTACTTTCATTGTTGAGAGGTTGGGGCTCAAGACCACTAAACACCCTAGCTCATATAAACTGTAGTGGCTGAATGATAGTAGCGAGACTAAGGTGAGTAAGCAAGCCTTAATTGCTTTTTGCATCGGTAGGTATGAGGATAAGGTGTTATGCGATGTAGTGCCGATGCAGGCTTGTCATATGTTGTTGGGGAGGCCATGGCAGTTTGATAAGAAGGTTATTCATGATGGCTTTTCTAATAAGTATACACTTGTTCACCATGGCAAAAGCTATAATCTTAAACCCTTAACACCTAAACAGGTGTATGAGGATCAGTTGCAACTACAACAATCTTTTGCAAAATATAAGGTGAGTGAAAAACAGAGGGAGATTGAGAGAGCAAAAGACATAGAAAAAGAAATGGGATACAAAAGTCAATACCAAAAGGAAAAAAAGAGGAAGGTTGGAAAGAGTGTGAGAGGCCAAGTTGAGGGGGGATCAACTTTGGTGGTGAGTGAAAAGGAGAATGCAGCCTTGCAAAAGGAGAGTTGTGTAGCAAGAGCGAGTGTAGTGAGGAGAGCATTAGTGATGAAGCAACCTATGTTGTTGCTGGTTTTTAAGGAAACATGTTTGAATACTAACGGACTTCTTAACCCTTTGCCTAGTGTAGTTGTGTCTATTGTGTAGGACTTTGAAGATATCTTCCCTGAGGAAATCCCAAAGGGGTTACCACCTATTCATGGTATTGAGCATTAGATTGACCTTGTACCCGAAACATCTATTCCAAACAAGCTAGCTTATAGGAGCAATCCAGAGGAGACAAAGGAACTCCAAAGGCAGGTTAATGACTTGATGGAGAAGGCGTATGTGAGAGAAAGCATGAGCCCATGTGCAGTGCCTGTGATTTTGGTGCCTAAGAAGGATGGGTCATGGAGAATGTGTGTTGATTGCCGAGCCATCAACAACATCACGGTAAAGTATCGCCATCCCATTCCTCGCTTAGATGACATGTTAGATGAGTTACATGGGTCTAGTGTCTTTTCTAAAATTGATTTGAAAGGCGGATATCACCAAATTAGAATGAAAGAAGGTGATGAATAGAAAACCGCATTTAAGACAAAATATGGATTATATGAGTGGTTAGTAATGCCTTTCGGTTTAACTAATGCACCTAGTACTTTCATGAGACTTATGAACCATGTTTTGAGTACTTTTATTGGCAAATTTGTGGTCGTCTATTTTGATGATATCCTCATTTACAGCAAGAGTTTGGAAGACCATATAGTTCACTTGAAGGTTGTTTTGGAAGTGCTTCGAAAGAAGCAATTATATACTAACCTCAAAAAGTGCACTTTTTGCATAGACAAACTTGTGTTTCTTGGTTTTATTGTTAGTGCACAGGGAATACAGGTTGATGAAGAGAAGATTTGTGCAATCCAAGAATGGCCTAGTCCAACTAATGTAAGTAATGTTCGGAGCTTCCATAGACTAGCGAGCTTTTATAGGAGGTTTGTGAAGGATTTCAGCACATTGCAGCACCACTTACTGAAGTAATCAAGAAGAATGTGGGGTTCAGATGGGAAGAGCTCCATGAGAAGGCAAGGCTCAACATTGAGTGGAGGACAGAATAGTATGTGAAACAAGCCAACAAGGGTCATCGACAAGTTGTCTTTGAACCTGGAGACTGGGTTTGGGTTCACATGCGCAAAGAGCGGTTTCCTATGCAACGTCGATCTAAATTACTTCCTAGAGGCGATGGACCATTTCAAATTCTTGAGCGCATCAACGATAATGCCTACAAGTTAGATTTTCCAGGTGAGTATCAAGTAAGTGCTACTTTTAACGTTACTGATCTGAGTCCTTTTGATGTAGGTGATGATTTGAGGACAAATCCTTTTCAAGAGGAGGGGAATGATGAAAGCCATGATGGTAGTCAAGCTAGAAGGTGGAATGTGGATCCTCTTGAAGTGCCACCTAAACCGATCACAAGAACTCGAGCTAAACAATTCAAGGAAGCACTTAACGGGTTGATAAAGGATGTCCAAGAAGCCGGAAAGGATTGGAGCAACCATGAGAATGAACTTGCATTTGTACAAGTCATTCAAGGAGATCAAAGCATAAGAGATCAAAGCTTTCGGCCTTGACAACGCTGGCTTAAACGCTGCTGGCTTTAAACCGGCATTGCAATTAAATCGTGACAAAGGGACTATGCCGCCTACTACGCCGCTGGTGTATATACCCAGCATACATCCTACGTCGCCTACTACGCCGCCAGTGTACATTGCCCGTTTGTTATTTTTCCACAACTTTATTATGTTATGTCGTTTTGGGCTTTTCCCTTACGAATTGTAAACTTTATTAAAAGCTGCTAGGGTTGGAAAACAAAACATAGAACTTACATACAACATTGATTAATACAATTTGAGAGTATTCCTCTCTTGGTTCTCCAAAGAACTCCTCTTAAACTTATTGGATCTCTTCCGTAGCGTTCAAATCAAACTTATCAATCGGTCTTTCATCCCGATTGTGGCGTCGACAGAATATATCAAGGTTCTTGCCTCATCTATAGGCAACGGGTTGCTATTCCAATTCAATGGCTTGGCATCTTGGGTTGCAATTCCAAACATATTGGTATAGGGTTTCGTCACTGGTGGGCGTGGTTCGTATCCAATTAATACTAGCTATATTAGTAAACTAGTGAGTCTAGCTCCAACTTTTTAAGTAACAATCTCTAAGTTTAGTTTTTGCATATCTTCTAATATTCTCCTTTGCGTTGTGGTCATCGTTGCTAAATTACCATGTTTCTTTTTACTAAGTGCATCAACAATGACGTTGACCTTTCCAAGATGGTATTAGATGTTTAAGTCGTAGTCCTTTATCAATTCTGGCCAGCATCTTTGCCTCATATTTAGCTCTTTCTAGGTAAAGAAGTACTTGAAGCTTTTGTGATTTGTGTATATTCTTCACTTCTCCTCATACAAATAATGTCTCCATAACTTGAGTGCAAATACCACGGTTGCTAATTCTAGGTCATGTGTTGAGTAATTCTTCTCATAAGGCTTCAACTGTCTAGAGGTGTATGCAATCACCCTATCATTCTGCATCAACATACATCTAAGCCCTTGTATGGAGGCATCACTATACACCACAAATTCTTCACCACTAACTAGTAATGTAAGTACAGGTGTAGAAGTCAATCTCTCCTTCAATGTCATGAAGCTTACTTTACATTGATCATTCCATATAAACTTGACTCATTTCTGAGTTAACTTAGTCAAAGGGGTTGCTAGTTTGGGGAATCCTTCAACAAATCTTCTATAGTATCTTGCTAACCCTAAGAAGCTTCTAATTTCTGTTACGATCTTTAGACTAGGCCATTCATTTACAACTCTTATCTTCTTAGGATCTATAGATAATCCATCCTTACTAATCATATGTTCCAAAAAGGGGACTTGCTTCAACGAAAACTCACACTTCTTAAACTTAGCTTACAACTTTTAGGCTTCAATTTGCTCAATACTACCCTCAAGTGCTGCTCGTGTTCTTCTTCCCTTCTTAAGTATATTAAAATGTCATCTATGAACACGATGACAAACTTATCCAAATATTCCTTAAATATGAAGTTCATTAAATCCATGAACACCACTGGTGCATTTGTGAGTCCAAAAGGCATTACTTGGAGTTCATAAGGCCTGTATCTAGTTCTGAAAGCAGTCTTCTAGATGTCTTCCTCCTTGATCATCAATTGATGGTACTCGGATCTCAAGTCTATTTTCGAGAAGACTTGAGCTCCTTGTAATTGATCGAACAAGTCGTCAATCCTTAGGAGAGGGTATTTATTTTAATTGTAACCTTATTCAACTCCTGATAGTCTATGCATAACCGCATGTTGTTGTCTTTCTTCTTCACAAATAATACCAGTGCACCTTAAGGTAAGACACTTAATCTGATAAACCTCTTGTCCAATAGCTCTTGTATTTGATACTTTAATTCTTTCAACTCTACAGGTGCCATACAATACGGGGCTTTTAATATGGGAGTTGTATCAGGTACTGTATCTATGCTGAATTCAATCTCCCTTACAGGAGGTAAACCGGGTAAGTCATCTAGAAATACTCTAGTAAATTTCTTCACTATCCTTACTCTCTCAATTTCCATCACCTCTTCAGCTTCAACTGTTATTAATGCCATCATACTTTTACCCCATTGTTCATAAGTTAGCAATCCTATTGGTCTATAAGTTTCCAATTTAAACTTAAATTGTTCTCCTTCTAGCATGTTGAAATGGATGGTCACATCATGACAATCTATTGTTTCATGATGTCTGATTAACCAATCCATTCCCAAAATTACATCAAAATCGATCACGTCTACCACTAGAAGGTCTGCAAATAATATTTTACCTTGCACTTCTATACAGACCTTTCTACATATTTGGTTTAATCCCCTACCTACATCCATAGGAGTACTCAAGCTCAATACAACATTTAACATTTCTTTACGTACATTATATTTACTTCTAAATGCATTAGATATACATGAATGTGATGTAATAGTATCAAACAACACATATGCTTTAGCAAAATTCACTAATAATGTACTTGCTAAGGCGTTTGTATCTAGAGTGTCCTATCTCTGTGGTGCAAACACTTATGCTGGTGCCCTTTGTCTTAGCGCTACCTATTGAGGTCTACCATTATTAGTCCCAGTCTAGTTTCTTACTGCCGAGGCTAGCTATACATTCTATTTTCTATTTTTCGAGCAGTCCACATCCTATGACCTCTCTATTTGTGGAAGAAGTGAAATGTCAATGGGAATGATCTCTCCTAATAGGTTTTGCTGCTATGTCCCGTCCTACATGAGAAATAGGCACCCTCTGGCCATTTGCATTCGTTTAGCTCATGTGATGCATAACATCTTCAACACTTGTTACTTTGTCCCACATATAAGGTTTTTTCTTAAGAGAAGGATGCTGTTATGACCATAGATTTGGTCTACACTATGTGAGGCCTTTTTTCCCAATACAACTCTCGTTCCCAACATTCTCATCTTGTCAGTTCTCTTATGACTATATTCTAAAAGTTTTGCCTTGTTTACAGCTTCCAAGTAGGTTTCTAGTTGGAAGGCAACTACCCCATGCTGCAATGTAGGCTCTAATCCCATTACAAATCGATGCGCCATGGACCTTTCATTAGCTTTGAATGTAGGTGTGGCATGAATGTCATCAAATGATTGACTTCCATCTCATATTCATCTACTAATCTCTTTCCCTAGCAGCAACTATAGTATGATGCTTGCATTCTGTCCCTAATGGTGGTCGGGAAATACTGCTTATACAACATTTCTTTAAACCTGTCCTAAGTGATCAACCCTATGGTGAGTTTGGAAACACTCGACCACCATTCAAAAGTTGAGCCTTTTAGTAAATACACAACATATTTCACCTTTTTATCTTTAGGTGTCCTTCTTTATCCTTGATGAGGAGCTCTACGGGGCATTCTATTATCAAAAGCATTACCTCCAACTCTTAAGGATGATCTTGGTCATGAAATTCTCCTAGCCATTCTACAAAATAAAATTCAATAGCGAGGAATGAAATAGGAATATATATATATTCCTCAGAGTATGAAAAAATTTAAACATGAAATTTTTAATATTACTGAAGGAGTTCACAAATCAGTAATATTAGCCCCATTTTTTAACGAATCTCAATATATATCTTTATCCTACAAATCCAATACCTAATTAATTCAAAGATCATGACTTACTTTCTATTGGAAAAACTTACATTATTGATCTTCACTTGATTCTAATGATCATCAAACTTAGATTGTCTAGAGACCCACCAACCTAGGCTTTAATACCACCTAAGTTGTAATGCCCTAAAACTTAGGTACACTACGGCCCACTATGTGTCCTCATTTTGTAAAGACACATAAAGGCTCAATCACTATTGTTCTTTAAATACTCTCGTTCACGTACTCTTGATGATAGTCATAAATCATCTACTGCATAACAGAGATTAATGAAATTTTCCATCCTCAATAATAAGTCATCAACAATCTTCTCAAATTAAACAACGGAAGCGATTAACATTCACTTACAACAGAATTTCTCAAATGATTAAATAAAAATCTAACATGTTTTTCCTTAGTCTATTTGCTAGCCATCCCGTACAAGAATTTTTATATTTGGCAATGTTTGAATATTTTACAAACATTGCTAATCCTACTATACTTTAGTTATATTTATTAAACGTCACACAAAATATATTATTAGTGACAATTATGACTAATATTAAACATATAAATTTTATTCCGATAATCATTTTTCAATTATTATAAGATTTGATTTTTTTTTCTTTACATAATTTTTTGTTCACCAAATAATTTTTTTTAAATACTTGGGTTTTTTTTAGGTTTGAAGACATGGTTAATTAAAAAAAGCCTAAATATTAAAAGAAAAAAAATACCAAAAATGCCTTTCTTTGGTGAAAAAAAAATTAAAAAAACCCCCCTTTATATCCAACCCGCCCTTTATACCCAAAAATTGTAATTTTTATCACCCATTGTTTTTTAACCCTTACCTCAATCGTCCTTCCTTCCCTCATGTCTGTCTTTACCTTTTCTCTGTTTATGTCTTCCCATTAACTTCCCCAATGAGGAGCCACAAGGAGCGAAGGAGATTAATCGAGCAGCATAAAGAAGTCTAAGCCAACAACGTATCTCACTTAAAGAATGAAGATCACTTGGAAATGTGAACCCTAGTCTTCAAGGTGAGTTTTTTTATATTGAACATTTAATAAAATTAAGGTTTAAAGAAATTATTTTGGGTAAATCAAATTTTTTCTTTAGGTCTCTATTACCTTATTCGTAAATTGTGAAATGTAGAGCTACCTTTAATTGGCAAGAAATAGGATGTTGTAGTGTGATTGGTTTCCTCTATTGATTTTTTCCTGGTTAAGTTTAATGCTTTTTGTGTTCTTTGCTATAGAAAGATTTGATTTTGTTTTTTTAAGTATACGAGCTTGAGTGTTAGGGACTCTGTTAAGGGAAATACTTCAAGGTCTTTTCCTTCCCATTGAGTTTCCATTTTTGCGATGTAATAGAGTCCATCTTTCCCAAGTACTTGGCCAAGGCATCTAATCTTAGAAATCTAGGAGATCACAAGATTTTAGTCTCTTCATCATATGCAAGGACAAAGGAGGGAGGAGATGCAACTTTATATAACTGGAAGAACTTTTGTATCAAATGAGGAAGGTAATCAGTAAAGAGCTTATGCTCATTAGAGAAGAGGAATTTGTGACCACTAGGACCACATATGACTATAGTTTTTTCTCCTATGATCTTGGTTTTGAAAATATCAGGAGAATATTTCCTCATCCTATCGAACACAAACTTGTCAGGCTTGCTAAGGAAAAACTCGAGGGTTTCACTAATTATTCGCCATCCAAAGCTTCCCGGTAGAAGGTTGCCATTGTTTTTTGTCTTTTTAAATGCATGAACAACTACTAGGAGGGTGAAAACTGAAGATAGAGCAAGGAAAAAAGGGAGAAAATCCATGGTTTGTTGTTTGGACAGTCGGGAGAAAATGGTAAGTAAGTAGTGAAGTATAAAGTAAGAAGGTAAAGAATCTCAACTATATGTAGGAACAGAATAAATATTAAGAAGCAATGATGGGTCCACTTATTTCATGTGTAATTTTATAAGGACCTAGACATAATTTCAGGTTGCTTAACTTTAAATCATGCACAAATGAAAAAAAAAAAAAAAGAGATTTACCACATGATATAGGTTTGAAATGCATTTGGTTTCTTTTTTAATTATAATTATTATTTAATATTAGACTAAAAAAAAATTTAAGAGATTAGGTCTATGTCTCTCTTTCTCCTTGTAATCTCTCTCTCTCTCTCTTTAAGTATATGATCCGTTACTCATATACTCATACACCAAAAGCCGATTTGGACCTTCTAAGCAATAGCCAAGCAATCGATCCAGATTCCAATGATGTGTTCTTTTAATAACTTCAACCTCCGTCCAAAACTCCCTTTCACCTTCTGGAAGCCATTTATCTAGTCTCTTCACAGCCATTGGTTTCTCACTACCCTGTATCATCACTTTGTAGATAGTTTTAAATGCACCCCTACCAATTTCTTCCTTAATGGTGAGTTGTTCCATTGTCATTATCTACTTAATGATCCTGCTGTCATTATCTTTATCTATTTATGTCATTATCTATTTACAATTTCTGACCTCTAGTGATGGTGTGTTGTTCTACTATTGTGTGATACCCCAATGTAGTGCATATTCTTCTTTACAAGAGTTTAAATTCCTTCTTTATAGTTTACTTTGATTAACAGTTAATTTTCCTTTTATGTCGTCATGATCAGTGTCGAGTCTAATTTTTGAATTCCCATTCATAATCTGATCTAGACTAGACCCTATGGTCATCTAATATAGATCATCGACTTGAGTTAGGAATTTCGTTTAGTTTTGGAGTCACCACCCAACTGTTGTTAGGAAAGATTGAATTAAGACTAAAGGAGCGGATTAGTCTTAATTTGGATCACTAGTCGTCGTGATTTCCTCTTCTCGTTTTTGTGAAAAGAGGAAAAGGAAAAACCAGAGTTTCTAAGTCCAGAGGCTAACCTATTAAAACCTTACGGTTACCACCTAATCTCCTAAAATTGTCTCTATCTAGAAATGTCTTTTATATTGTTTCTGTTGCTTTTTATTATGTTCTTGAATGAATTATTGGAAAAAAATGATTTTTTATTTCATTTTATGGTTGCCCCAAATGGGTGCCTACATACCTGCTATTCAGGATCAAACAAGTCGTAGTTCGCTTTTCTTGAAAATCATAAGTATGTAAGTGACTTTTAATTTTGAAATCTCTTTTGATTTATGTTTTTATCATTTTTTTTGGGATTTTTTCTAAAAAATCTAAGCCTAAACTTTAATTTGATTTTCGAAAATGATTTTTAGGAAAAATATCAATTTTGGATTTATTTGGAGAAAATGATTTTTCTAAGTGCTAAAACTCATTTTTTCTATTTTTTATAATTTTTTAATTTTTTATTAATTTTTATGATTTTTATGATTCTTGTAATTTTATGATCTTTTTTATCATTTTTTATGATTTTTATTATTCTTCCACGATTTTTTATAATTTTTCTAAGTTTTCATGATTTTTTATTATCTTTATTATTATTTTTTCTTATGATTTTTTATTGATTTTTATAATTTTTGGGAATTTTTGTTCAAAATTTTATCCTAAGTTATTATCTATCCCATTTTAAAATCTAAAGTTTTATTATTATTTTTCTAATATTTTTTTGTTATTTTTCTACATTTTTATTACTTATTTATTTTTTTATTATTAAATCTTAAAAAATCTAATTTCTAACATTTCTATTTATTGAGATATAAATGAAATACAAATAAATAAATAACTAAACAACAAACAAATTAATAAATAAATAACAAAAACCAGAAATCAAATCGGACTAAAAAAATAAAATAAATTAAAATAAATAAATTAGAAAAATCCGGAAAATCCGACTTACCTAGATCCGAGTCGGTGCGTAGGTCGAGTCGGTCGGGTTGAAGCGGGTCGGGTCGAATCGGTCAGATACGGCGGCGAAGGGTGCTCGTTGACAGCATTCCGGCGGTCGTTTGCAGCGGGTGAGGTGTCGGATCCTAGGTTATCGAGGGTGGTGAATCCAATGGTGGCGGTGGTTTGCTCCATAAACGCCTCCTGGTGGTGGCTTAGCTCCGATCAACGGTCGTGGCTTTGGTTCTCCTCCGGTGCTTCTCCGATTCACTCCTTTCTCTCACTTTTCTTCTGTGATTTGGCTTCCCCCCTCCTCCTCTATTTATAGGCACTTGAAATCTCCTCCGGATAAGCTCAAATCCAGCGATTTGGATAAACCCATATTTTTCCTTTTTTGGATTCGGTTTTATCCAACCTATTTGATGTCAATTTGTTGTAATCTTGTGATTTATCTAGATAATTCGGTTTTAGATTTATTGAAATCCAAAAAGATTCGAAGAAATCCAACAATTTCAGCCTTATCAGACTTCTGCTGGATTTTTCTCCGGCTGAGCTCGAGGAAGAAGACGATCACGTGCGAGGCACGTGTTTTCCTCTCGGCCAATCACATGCTGCCACGTGGCAGCTCCAGGGAAAAGAAAGAAAATTTTGCACCGAGTGCTCGGGGGAAGATTCGAACTCGCGACCTCTGGCCTCCACACGTTCCCCATGCGCACGCACGAGCCAGCTGAGCTGGCCCAATTTCCTGATTTTCTTTATATCGCAAATTGTACATATGCAATGCAATTTTTCCATTTTTTTGTATTTTTTTGGAATTTCAAAAATTTGTAAAAATTATTTATTCCTTATTATTGCCATTTCTAAAATCATTTTTCAAAATTGATGTGTTTTCCTATTTATTTTTATTTTTTGAATATTTTTATTATTTTTGCTAAATTAGAGAAAAATTGGAAAAAATTGGTTAGACTAGCAACTGTTTGGAAGAATACCTCCGAAAAGTGCTCCTATGAACTGACTAATCGGGAGTGTATAGGAAAGTGCCCCCTATGGGCTGACTAACCTATGATAGAATGTCTCAAATCCCCCTATGGGCTGACTAAACTATGATAGAATGTCTCAAAAAGTACCCCCTATGGGCTGACCTTGAGAATAGATATTTAGGAAAGTGCCCCCTATGGGCTGACTAACCTATGATAGAATGTCTCAAAAAGTGCCCCCTATGGGCTGACCTTAAGAACATATGTTTTAGGAAAGTGCCCCCTTATGGGCTGACTGACTTATGATAGAATGTCTCAAAAAGTGCCCCCTATGGGTTGACTAACCTATGATAAAATGTCTCAAAAAGCACCCTCTATGGGCTGACCTTGAGAACAGATGTTTTAGGAAAGTGCCCCTTATGGGCTGACTAACCTATGATAGAATGTCTCAAAAAGTGCCCCCTATGGGCTGACCTTGAGAACAGATATTTAGGAAAGTGCCCCCTATGGGCTGACTAACCTATGATAGAATGTCTCAAAAAGTGCCCCCTATAGGCTGACCTTAAGAACAGATGTTTTAGGAAAGTGCCCACTTATGGGCTGACTAACTTATGATAGAATATCTCAAAAAGTGCCCCCTATGGGCTGACCTTGAGAACAGATATTTAGGAAAGTGCCCCCTATGGGCTGACCTTGATAATAGATATTTAGGAAAGTGCCCCCTATGGGCTCACTAACCTATGATAGAATGTCTCAAAAAGTGCCCCCTATGGGCTGACCTTGAGAACAGATGTTTTAGGCCTCTTGGGCTGACTAACCTTTGATAAAATGTCTCAAAAAGTGTCCCCTATGAGCTGACCTTGAGAACAGATATTTAGGAAAGTGCTCCCTATGGGCTGACTAACCTATGATAGACTGTCTCAAAAAGTGCCCCCTATGGGCTGACCTTGAGAACAGATATTTAGGAATGTGCCCCCTATGGGCTAACTAACCTATGATAGAATTTCTCAAAAAGTGCCCCCTATGGGCTGACCTTGAGAACAGATGTTTTAGGAAAGTGCCCCCTATGGGCTGACTAACCTACAGTAGATTGTCTCAAAATGCGCCCCCTATGGGCTAACCTTGAGAACAGATATTTAGGAAAGTGCCCCCTATGGGCTGACTAACTTATGATAGAATGTCTCAAAAAGTGCCCTCTATGGGTTGACTAACCTAGGATGGAATGTCTCAAAAAGTGCCCCCTATAGGCTGACCTTGAGAACAAATGTTTAGGAAAGTGCCCCCTATAGGCTGACTAACCTATGATAGAATGTCTTAAAAAGTGCCCCCTATAGGCTGACTAACCTATGAAAGAATGTCTTAAAAAGTGCCTCCTATGGGCTGACCTTAAGAACAAATGTTTTAGGAAAGTGCCCCCTATAGGCTGACTAGCCTACAATTGAAATGATATCTCAAAAAGGTGCCCCCTATGGGCTAACCTTAAGAGAGGAGGTTTAGGAAAGTGCCACTCTTGGGCTGACTAACCTAAGATAAAAATGATATCTCAAAAAGGTGCCCCCTATGGGTTAACCTTAAGAGAGGAGGTTTAGGAAAGTGCCCCTCTTGGGCTGACTAACATAAGATAAAAATGATATCTCAAAAAGGCGCCCCCTATGGGCTAACCTTAAGAGAAGAGGTTTAGGAAAGTGCCCCTCTTGGGCTGATTAACCTAAGATAAAAATGATATCTAGAAAGGTGCCTTTATAGGCTGACCTTAGAAGAAATCTAGGGAAGTGCCCCTTTTTGGGCTAACTACCCTATTAAAGGGAATGTTTAGACAAGTGCCCCACTATGGGCTGACTCGTCTTATGCTTCTGAATATGCTTTCTACTTACTAAGCTAAATGATGTGATGCCTTTCATGATATGATGATAGTTATTTATTTTAATATGCTTGCCAATTTATCGTGGATAGCAACCAAACAACCGAACCTTCATGCTGGTTTGCTTCTGCTTCACTTTTTCTTATCTTGACATGGGGTTGAAAATCTTGATGTGCTTCCTTTCTTATGCACCAGGCTCTTTTGACGGTAACGTTATCCTAATAATGCGCTAAGTTCTAATGCTTGTAAGTAGATAGAATTATATCACCAAATACATTGAGATTCATTATCACTTTAGTGTTTATCTTTCATTAGCGAAGTGGTGGGTAATGTGTTTAGGAATATTTGTTGTGGTGTGAATTGATTTGGATTATTGACCATTCAGGGATATTAACTTTGCTTGCAAAAAGTAAAAACTCGACTCAATGAAATTTATATCGAACATTGGCTTTCATAAACTTTAGCAAAATTTCAATTCCCTTGCCTAAGGATAGTACATTTTTACAGCATCTGTGTTAATGGGGTCTCTCAATTTCGGACCATCCATTTGAGTTAGTATCAGAGCACCTCCTGGCAGAACCTTTTTCACCACATAGGGGCCTTCATAATTTGGGGTGAATTTCCCTTTGGAGTCTTAGGCATTTGGGAGAACCTTCCTTAGCACCAGATCCCCTTCTTTAAAGTACCAAGGCCTCATTTTCTTGTTAAATGCTTGGGCCATCCTTTGTTGATAACACTGGCCATGACATAATGCGGTAAGTCTTCTTTCATCAATCAGATTCAACTGATCAAGCCTCTTCTTTACCCAATCTAATTCAGTTAGCTGACTTTCTAACAGGATTCTGAATGATGGTATTTCGACTTCAACTGGTAGTACTGCTTCAGTACCATATACCAATGAGTAAGGGGTGGCTCCCGTAGATGTTCTTATTGAAGTCCTATAAGCCATGAGAGCAAACGGCAACATTTTGTGCCAATCTTTGTAAGTTGTTGTCATTTTCTCGATGATCTTTTTTATATTCTTATTGGCTGCTTCTACTGCCCCATTCATTTGAGGTTAGTAGGGGGTTGAATTTCTGTGGTTTATGTGGAATTGTTGACATAAACCTGTCATCGATTTGTTGTTAAGATTGGTACCGTTGTTGGTGATGATAGACTCAGGAACTCCACATCGGGCTATTATGTCCCTTTTTAAGAAGCGGACTATTACCCCTTTCGTGACATTGGTATATGATGACACTTCTACCCATTTAGTGAAGTAATCAATCGCTACTAGTATAAACCTGTGGCCATTAGATGCTGTCGGAGTGATTGGGCCAATTATGTCGATTCCCCACATGGAGAAAGGCCATGGTGCTAATAACAGGTGTAGCTCGTTGGGCGGAGCATTTATCCGGTTTGCGTAGACCTGACACAAATGACAGTGCTTGACATATTTTATGCAATCCGATTCCATGGTCAACCAATAATATCCTAACCTCATGATTTTTCGGGCCAACATGTAGCCGTTCATATGAGGTCCACATACTCCTTCATGTACTTCCTTCATTAGTTCGCATGCTTCATTTTTCTCCACACATCTCAATAAGGTGGTATCAGATGATCTTTTGTAGAGTATAGACCCACTTAACAAGAAATGGCTTGCTAACCTTCTGAGTGTTCTTTGGTCATTCTTGCTAGCCATTTCAGGGTATTTACTCTCTTGTAGAAAGGTCTTGATGTCATGATACCAGGGCTTGTTGTCTTGTGCTTTTTCAATTGTTAAACAGTAGGCGGGCAGACTTTCGATGTCTATTTTCATCTGTTGGACTTCGGCGCCCCCTGTTATCTGGATCATAGACGCTAGCGTGGCTAGTGGTTCTGCAAACTGATTCTGAGTTCTCGGGATATATGTGAAAGTGATTGCCTCGAATTCTTCGATCAGCTCTGTCAAATGTTGATGATATGGTACCAGCTTGGGGTCTTTAGTCTTGTATTCCCCTCTTGTTTGTAATATGATGAGTGATGAATCCCCATATACTTCTAATTCACGAATTTCCATTTGGCAGGCCATTTTGAGGCCAAGAATACACGCTTCATATTCCGCGATATTATTGGTATAGGGAAATGTAAGTCTTGTCGCTACAGGGAATTGAGTGCCTTCTAGGGATATCAATACTTCCCCAACCCCATAACCGAATACGTTGGCGGCTCCATCAAAAAATAGTTTCCACTTAGCATTCTGCTATATCCCAAAGTCTTCTACCAGTATATCTTCCACTGTTAATATATTTTCGTCCGGGAATTAGGCTTGTAGTTCTTGGGAATCTGCCTCGGCAGAGTGTTCTGCCAATTGGTCAGCTAATGCTTGCCCTTTCGTCGAGTTCTGATTCACGTATGTGATGTGAAACTCGGATTGGAGCATTTGCCATTTAGAGATTCTCCCTATCAAAGCCGGTTTCTCTGCCAAGTATTTCAAGGGATCATGTTTTGTCAGCAGCTCAATATGGTAGTAAAGGGTGTATTGCCTTAGTCGATGCATGATCCAAATTAGAGCACAACAAGTTTTCTCCACCTCTGAGTACCTCTGTTCCCCATTTGTGAACTTCTTGCTCAGATAATATATGGAACGCTCTCTTCCCTCGTCATCTTTCTGCCCCAGCACACATTCCATGGATTCAGGGAGTATAGTGAGGTATAAGAATAAGGGCTTTCCTTATTTCGAACTATTAAGACCGGAGGTTTTATAGGATAGTCTTTGATTGTCCTGAATGCTTCTTCACATTCGTTGTCCCATTCTATTGTAGCATTCTTCTTCAACAGACGGAATAGTGGCCGGCACTTATCAGTGAGCTGTAAGATAAAACGAGCTATATAATTTAATCTTCCTAGCAAGCTTCTTACTTCTTTAACGGAGCGTGGGAAAGGTAACTCTAATATAGACTTTACCTTGTCAGGGTCAATTTTAATGCCTTCCTAGCTTATGACAAACCCTAACAATTTCCCCGTTGTGACCCCGAAAGTGCATTTTTCTAGGTTTAACTTGAGCTGGAATTTCCTCAGTTGTTTAAACAATTTCCTCAAGATATCTACATGGCTTTCTCTTTCTTTAGATTTGGCTATCATGTCGTCGACATATACTTTAACCTCTCAATGCATCATGTCGTGAAGTATTGCGACCATGGCTCTCTGATACGTTGCCCTAGCGTTTTTCAAACCGAAGGGCATGACTTTATAACAAAAAGTTCCCCATGTTGTGATGAAAGTCGTTTTAGTTTTATCTTCTTCAGCCATTTTTATTTGATTATATGCTGAGAAACTATCCATGAAGGAGAAGAGATGGTTTCCTGCAGTGTTGTCTACTAGAACATCAATGTGAGGTAGGGGGAAGTTATCCTTTGGCATGGCTTGGTTTAAGTCCCGAAAGTCTACACATACACGCACCTTTCCGTTCTTTTTCATAACGGGGACTATATTTGCTACCCATTCTGGGTAATCGGATACTTCGATAAACCCTACTTCTAGCAGTTTTTTGACTTCTTCTTTGATCTTTAGTAAGATGTCAGGCCTAAATCTTCTCAGTTTTTGTTTTTTAGGTTTGACATCTTCCCTTGTGGGAAGCCTATGAACCACTATTGATGGGTCTAGTCCTGGCATGTCACCATATGACCAGGCGAACACATCTGCATATTCTGTTAATAGCTCGGTTATCTCACATTTTTGCTCGACACTCAAACTGGTCCTGATTTTGAGGTTTTTAAGGTTTTCCATGCTTCCTAGATTTACTGTCTCCACCGGCTCGTCAATCGAAATTCCGCTTTGTTCATGTTTTTGCCAATTTTCTTGTATTATTTTGTGGTCAAGGATATCGCCTTCAACAACTGACCCAGCAGTGTTGGAGACGATATCGGCGTTTTTACTTTCTACCTGCGCAAAATATCTCTGATGTTCGATGGTAGGAGATCTGAGTAAAGTAAAAATGAAAGAATATAACAAACTGTAATTGAATTAATAAAGAGTCTCAAAAATTTGTTCAATAATTATTCTCCACTTTTGAGCTAACCTAGCGCTATTGATAGGATAACAAAACCAATTGTTCAGAGCCGAATGCTGGTTGGACGTATGGGGGGTTGGTTTCCCTTTGTTGGCGTCACTTTCATTTATCCGACGCTCTTGAACGATATTTTCCTTTCGAAAAGATTGTTGGAGAGGTGGAATACACATCTGGGTGTTGATTGGCTTCTCCTTCATTCTGCCTTTGACACCTCCGGCTTGTGCTTCTTCCCGGGCTATAGGACCGTAGTCAATGCTAGTCTTATTGTGATTGTCACTGTTTGCCACTGCTTGCCATTCTGATTCTGGAATGAGTGCAGATTGGGCTTCAGGGAGGGTTCGGTTGTTTAGGAGTTATCTTTGATACCTGGTGCGCATTTTTTCCTTTTAATGTATGCAAATGCTATGCATGTGTCACACGGATGCTTAAAAGGGTCGACAATTGATTGACGATGTAATATTGAAACTTTACTTTTATTAATATTTGAAAATTTTGGAGTTTGATACTCAAAGAAAACAAATAAAAGATTACAATGATAATCTACTTCCTAGCTCTCTTAATCTTTTGTTGTGGAGACTCAAGCTTCTCGTTGATGATGGCTTCTAGTTCTTCGACTCTGGCTTTGGTCTTAAGTGGGAGTGATCCCGTGTGGCCTAATGAAGAAAGTTGCGGGCTCTATTTCCCATAAGTGGAGCATGGCCCGAACCAAAGGCAAGTTCATCTCCATTTTTGTTAGTGAGAGGATGGGCCCTATCTTTTGTTGGATGAAGGCCTGCTCCTCGGGGTTGTACAAGGTAAACCAATGGTCCAGTACCAACTTTGGGTCCAAAGGTTTGTACACCCGAATTTCTTTGCGAAGGAGGCGGTCGACTATGGTGCTAGCCATCTATTACAACAAGAAATTACCTAATTACAATCTAAACTATGAAAATATTACAGGGAAATAGCTTCGAACTCCATGAACACAACAAATTATTACATCATCGTTAATTGTCAACCCATGACTTTATGTATGTAAATAGGTTGGTTCTAACTGGTCCCCAAGCTTTATGGCCTCCCGCATTCTCGGAGAAATGGATCTCACGCCATATCGAAGCATTGGGTGGGGTAGCCTAATCGGTCCCGAATGGTGATCAACTCACTTCGCCCGAAACCTATACAATGGCCCCCCGTCTTAGGGTTCTAGGACGGTCCGAGTTCGACCGCATCTATTCACACAACCATATGCATGCATGCAGACCCCAAAATAAAGCAAACTAAACTTTAACTAATCCTTGAAAAGTTAGCAACAAAATAATAATTGAAAGACATTTCTTTAAAGAACAATTTGAGGAGATTCAAGTGGTTAGCCTACTGGAATGGGTCCCCAGTGGAGTCACCATCCTGTCGAGTTGTAACCAGGCTTGCAATGTTAATTCGGATACAAATTACACTGCAATTAACTCATGCAAAATGGATAATTTTTCATTCCATTTTCCTCTGTTTTTCTTACATTATATAGTCAGTTACAAATTACTAACAACCCATGTGCAGGTTGCAGAGGTGGAATCATTTGGTGGTGGGCTTGGTATAATTCGGAATTGCTCAGCCCATGTTCCCGGTCGTTGACCCAGTCGTCCATGCTGCCTGGCCTAGTCCGTAGTCTCCCTCAGCTCGATCTATTCTGCAACACCCACCGCCCAGTCCATAGCCCACTCACTGGCCCAACCCATAGTCCACCGCCTACCGCGTCCACACCGTAGTTATTATGCCTCTTCACACACACACACACATTCCCTAAGTCAGACCTCTGCCCACCTGCTTTGCTCCTGCCACACGCCACTTCCACTCAATCATATCAGTTCAGTCTCCCTTCTCTCTCTCGCGAACCTTCCTCCCTCGATACCCTAATCCCTCTTTTTTCCTTATCCTCTCTCGAACAATTCCCTTCGAGAAACCCTAACTCTCCCTCCCCTGTTACAACCCCCTCGTCTGAAATTTCCCTTGTCTACAAGGGTGCATGGGGAAACCTAAGCTGTAAGTCTGTTAGGAACTCCCAAGTCGCATCTGTGAGTGGTTGATCTTTCCACAGTATAAGCCCCATGGTGTCTGCCCTGTTTCCTCTTTTGATCATCTTCCGCTCTAAGATCTTAAGAGGTTCTAACTCGTCTTCTTCTTCTGTTACAGGTAGTGAAGGCAGGCAGCGCTCTTTCTGACCGTGGTAGGGTTTGAGCTAGGAGATATGGAAGGTGGAATGTATGTTGACCTCGCGAGGTAGATCTAGCCGGTAAGCCACCTTTCCCACTCTATCTATTATTTTGTAGGGTCCGTAGTACTTGGGAGATAGCTTTTGATTGTATACTTTCCGTACACTTAACTGCTTATAGGGTTGTAGCTTCAGCAACACTTAATCCCCTATGCTGAATTCCCTATCTAACCTTCTTTTGTCAACTTGCTGTTTCATCCTGTTCTAAACCCTTATCAAGTGGAACTTTAGGATGCGTAGAGTGTCTTCCCTATTTGTTAGCATGTCGTCCACAGTAGCATTCCTAGAGTCATTAGGAATATAGGGGAGATGTAGTGGAGGAATGTACCCGTATAATATTTCGAAGGGAGTCTTCCTAGCACTAGCATGATAATTGGTATTGTACCAATATTCTGCTAAGGATAGAAACTGTGCCCATTTCTTAGGATGATCGCTTGTCATACACCTCAAATAGGTCTCCAAACACCTATTAACTCTTTCTGTCTGACCATCCGTTTGCGGATGATATGCAGTAGACAATCTAAGCTCTACTCCCTACAATTTGAAGAACTCCTTCCAAAATTGGCTAACAAATACAGGGTCCCTATCATTAGTAATACTCTCAAGCATCCCATGTAGTTTGTATACATGATCCAAGTATAACCTTGCCATTTGTGGAGCTGAGTAAGGATGTGGGAGAGATATAAAATGAGCATACTTACTCAAGCGATCCACAATCACCATAATCACCTCTTGTCCATTAGACTTAGGTAACCCTTCAATAAAATCCATAGTTACATCTACCCAACAATTGTTGGGTACTGGTAGTGGCTGTAACAACCCTGGCAATGCCACATGCTCAAACTTGTGTCTTTGGCAAACCTCACACTCCCTAACATACTGCCTCACATCACGCTCTAGCTTGGGCCAATAGAAGATAGAACCGATCTTCTTATAAGTAGTGTGAGCTCCTGAGTGTCCTCTTACTACTCCATCGTGGTACATCTTCAATAGTTTCCTCCTAAGTTCCACGGATGGCCCCACAACACATCTCCCCTTTCTCCTCAGCAACCATTGATCCAGAGTAAAATGCTTATATCCCTCACCCTTCCTAAGACCATCAAGCATGTGTTGATACCCTCCAGAAAGAGACCAACTTTGTTTCAGCTCCTCTACTAGCTCTGGGGTAGTAGCACTAACAGCAATGGACTTAAGTTCTAACTGTCCCATTCTGGACAGTACATCCGCGGCTGGATTGGTGCACCCACTTTTGTACCTTATTTCATAATCCATCCCTAATAGCTTAGTCAACCATTTGTGTTGGCTGGAAGTGACTAATCGTTGCTCCAATAGGTACTTCAAACTTTGGTGATCAGTCTTGATGACAAAATGCCTCCCTATTAAGTAATGTCTCCACTTCTCCACTGCATAAACTAGGGCTAGGAGTTCCTTCTCGTACACAGACATCCCTTGCTGTCTATTGTTTAATGTCTTACTAAGGTAAGCTATGGGATGATGTTCTTGCATCAAAACAGCTCCCACTCCTTCCCCACTAGCATCGGTTTCTATTACAAACTCCTTACTGTAGTCCGGGAGTCTCAGGACTGGTGAACTGGGCAAGGCAACCTTCAACCTATCAAAGGCTATCTGGCAGTCACTATTCCACTTGAAATTATCCTTCTTCAACAATAACGTGAGGGGTCTAGTGATGACACTATACCCTTTGATGAACCGTCTATAGTAACCAGATAACCCCAAGAAATCCCTTAACTGCCTTAAACTCTTGGGAACAGCCCAGTTGACAATAGACTCAATTTTCTTGGGATCAGTTGTTACTCCTTCCCTAGTGATGATGTGCCCCAAGTACTCTACTTGAGTAGCCCCAAAGATACATTTGGATCTTTTCAAACAAAGCTGCTCTCGCTTCAGAATTTGGAAGACTGCCTTCATGTGTTTCCCGTGTTCCTCTAAGCTTTTACTATAGATGAGTATATCATCAAAAAACACTAGGACAAATTTCCTTAGATAAATCTTGAAAACCTGATTCATGAGCCCTTGAAACGTGGATGGGGCGTTGGTCAAGTCAAAAGGCATAACCAAAAATTCATAATGCCCCTCGTGTGTCTTAAAAGCGGTTTTGTACACATCTTCAGGATGCATCCGGATTTGATGATACCCGGATCTTAAATCCAGCTTACTAAAGTAAGCAGCCCCACTTAACTCATAAAATAGATCTTCTATGATAGGAATGGGAAACCTATCTTTAACAGTCTGCTTGTTCAACTCACGATAATCCACACACATTCACCAAATATTGTCCTTCTTCTTTACCAAGACTACTGGCGAGGAAAAAGGGCCGTGACTGTGTCTAATTATCCCACTTAAAAGCATTTCCTTCACCATATCCTCTAAAATAGTCTTCTGCATGGAAGAATGCCTATAAGGTCTGATGTTGACCACTCGTGAATCTTCCTGTAAAGGAATTTTATGGTCGAATTCCCTATGCGGTGGCAACTCATGGGGTTCCTCAAAAAGGTCGTAGAACTCTTCTAATAAATCTAACAGCTGCGGTGGCAGTTTCTGTTGTGCTCTATTCTCCTTCCCTTTATTCAGAGCATGGACTATCCAGCATTGGAGATGTCGTGCTCCATTCCCTTCAATTAGTTTGGACAACTCTCCTATCTTCATAGCTCTAAGCTTCTCCTTATCTGCAACCAATTCACATTCACGACCATTCCACTTAAACTTCATGGTCAAGTGTTGGAAATTCCAAAGGATGGTTCCCAAGGACCTCAACCATGGCACACTTAATATCATATCATAGCCAGATAGGGTTAACAAGTATACCTCAGCTGTGAATCCTTGTCCCTGCATTTCCCAAGTGAACCTGGGAACCTTACTAGTACTATGTAAACCTGTGCCATCAGCTAAGGTTACATTAAGAGTGGGTGTACCTATTAAGGAACATCCGAGACCCTTAGCTAGTCGCTCATCAATGAAGTTTAGTGAGCTGCCAGTATCAATTAATATATTCAACTTCCTCTTCTTGAAATATCCACTCACCTTCATGCTACTTAAGTGGTGCCTATAATCCTGACTCAAAACGTTGAGTGTGAGCTTAGCAAAATCAATTTCCACATCCTCCGGAGGAATGTCTTCCTCCACAGTGTCTTCCTTGCTTTCCTCCGCTTCCACTAGTAACACATTCAACCTTTTCTTGCATCTGAGTTACTAGATGCTCAAATTCTTCCAAGTAGTCCTGCAAGGTTCCTGTTTGGTGTAACTCCTTAAGTTCTGCCATAGGATCTTCGTACGCCTTCTTTCCAAACCTTGCTTGCAGTACCTTAACTAACTCACTCCAAGTAATAGTGTGAGGATCCTCTAAAGTTTGAATGTAGGAGTGATACCACTTTAACGCCTTTCCTTCTAAATACATAGCAGCCACTCTAAGCTTCCAGTCTTCCGGGGTGGAATCAATTTCAAAGTATTGTTGAGCCTTATATAACCAATCTTTTATGTTGTTGCCGTCAAAAACAGGAAAATCCACCCTAAGTGCTCTTGTTTGCAGTTGGGTTTCTATTGCTACTGGTCGTGCTAATGCTAAACCAGATCTATCCTCAAGTTCAGGCAACTTACCAGGATCCTTTGCCGTAGAGCTAGTTGCATCCAGCTGATCAGATTTGTTTGTCTTCAAGCCTGTGATGGTTAGCATCTGTTGGTCCATTAGCTCCTACATTCTCTTAAGGGTATCATGAATGGGTTTAAGAGCTTCCTCTGTGTGCTCCTTCTGTGTGCTCCTTCACTGCATTACGTACAGCATCATCCAGCTTCTTGGCTTCACGAGTTTCCATGGCGTAACCTAAGCTTTGATACCAATTGTAACCAGGCTTGCAATGTTAATTCGGATACAAATTACACTGCAATTAACTCATGCAAAATGGATAATTTTTCATTCCATTTTCCTCTATTTTTCTTACATTATATAGTCAGTTACAAATTACTAACAATCCATGTGCAGGTTGCAGAGGTGGAATCATTTGGTGGTGGGCTTGGTATAATTCGGAATTGCCCAGCCCATGTTCCCGGTCGTTGACCCAGCCGTCCATGCTGCCTGGCCCAATCCGTAGTCTCCCTCAGCCCGGTCTATTCTGCAACACCCACCGCCCAGTCCATAGCCCACTCACTGGCCCAACCCATAGTCCACCGCCTACCGCGTCCACACCGTAGTTATTATGCCTCTTCACACACACACACACATTCCCTAAGTCAGACCTCTGCCCACCTGCTTTGCTCCTGCCACACGCCACTTCCACTCAGTCATATCAGTTCAGTCTCCCTTCTCTCTCTCGCGAACCTTCCTACCTCGAAACCCTAATCCCTCTTTTTTCCTTATCCTCTCTCGAACAATTCCCTTCGAGAAACCCTAACTCTCCCTCCCCTGTTACACGAGTCTAATTTTTAAATTCCCATTCCTAATCCGATCTAGACTAGACCCTATGCTCATATAATATAGATCATCGACTTGAGTTAGGAATTTCGTTTAGTTTTGGAGTCGCCACCTAACTGTTGTTGGGAAAGATTGAATTAAGACTAAAGGAGCGGATTAGTTTTAATTTAGACCACTAGTCGTCGTGATTTCCTCTTCTCGTTTTTGTGAAAAGAGGAAAAGGGAAAACCAGAGTTTCTAAGTCCGGAGGCTAACCTATTAAAACCTTACGGTTACCACCTAATCTCCTAAAATTGTCTCTATCTAGAAATGTCTTTTATTTTGTTTCTATTGCTTTTTATTATGTTCTTGAATGAATTATTGGAAAAAAATGATTTTTTATTTCATTTTATGGTTGCCCCAAATGGGTGCCTACGTACCTGCTATTCAGGATCAAACAAGTCGCAGTTCGCTTTTCCTGAAAATCTTAAGTATGTAGGTGACTTTTAATTTTGAAATCTCTTTTCATTTATGTTTTTATCATTTTTTTGGGATTTTTTCTAAAAAATCTAAGCCTAAACTTTAATTTGATTTTCGAAAATGATTTTTAGGAAAAACATCAATTTTGGATTTATTTGGAGAAAATGATTTTTCTAAGTGCTAAAACTCATTTTTTTTCTATTTTTTATATTTTTTAATTTTTTATTAATTTTTATGATTTTTCTGATTTTTGTAGCAACTTACTCATGCATACTCATGCAGTATGGAATGGACAAGAGGTAAGTTGTCCATGTAGGAAATGCTTAAATTTCAACTCACACACTATGAATGTAATTAAAGCACACTTGCCAGTAGATGGGATAGATGTGACTTACCATTGCTGGATATACCATGGTAAGGGGTCGGCCACTGAATTGCCTGCAAGAACTTAAGGTAAGATACGTCATGAAGAATATGATTTGAGAACAAATGGAAGCGAGGGGCTAAATGAGGCAAATGACAATGACATTGAAGGACTTGATGAGATGCTAGAAGATTTGAAGGCATTTATTAACAATCAAGTTAAAGGTCCAACTCCTATAGATAGATTTGATATCCCACCTAATTTTTTTGATGGGTTAAGAGTTGACTCGCAACAAGAGCTTTATTCAAGGTGTAAGTTATCAAAATTCTCATTTATAGTGAAGCTACTACACTTAAAAGTATACAACAAGTGGAGCAATAAGTCTTTGATATGCTTCTCCAACTTCTTCATGACATGATACCTAATGGAGAGTTTCTTCTTAAGTCATACTATCATGCAAACAAGTATTTACGAGGATTGGGCATGGGTTACCATTATATTCATGCATGTAAATATGATTATTGCTTGTTTTGGGGTAGTAACATGCACCTCACATAGTGCCCCATATGTGGTACCTCAAGGTATAAGGCATGTGGTGGATTTAGGAAGGCTATTCCTCATAAGGTTTTGCGTTACTTTCCTGTGAAACCAAGGTTGCAACGCCTTTTCATGAATGTTAAAATTGCTCAAAAAATCCATTATCATAAAGGGGAACATAATAAATAAGACAACTCTATGGGTCCTCCTACAAATGGGTTATCTTGGGTCCATTTTGACATTAAATTCCCTAAATTTGCAAGGGACACCCATAATGTCAGGTTAAGGCTAACTAGTGATGACTTCAATCCCTTTAGATCTATGAACCAATCATACAACGTGTGGCCTATAGTTCTACTTACATATAACTTACCCCCTTAGATGTGTATGAAGAAAGAGTTTTTAATGATGTCATTGTTAATCCTAAGACCTAAAGCATCAAGGAAGGAGATTGATGTCTCCTTGCAGCCTCTAATCAATGAACTAAAAGATCTTTGGGTTAATGGATTATGGACATATGATGCATATTCCAAGTCTTCTTTCAAAATGCATGCCACTCTATTGTGGACCATTAATGACTTTCCTGCGTATGGGAACTTGTTTGGGTGGAGTACAAAAGGTTACAATGCTTGTCCAGTATGCAAAGACTAAACACCGTCAATAAGGCTTAACAGCAAGATCGGGTATATTGGTCATAGAATGTGGTTACTGAATGACGATCGGTGGAGATGTAGCTTAAAATTTGATGGAATGCATGATAATCATGAAGCCCTTGAAGAATATTGTGGAAATAATATACTTCACCAATTACAATCTATATCAAATGTTCCTATGGGAAAGCATCCAAATAAAGTCAAAAGAATCCATTACATTGATGGGTTCAACTGGAAAAAAAAGGTCAATATTCTTTCGGCTGCCATATTGGTCAAAGTTGATGCTTAGGCATAATTTAGATATTATGTATATTGAGAAGAATATTTGTGAGAATGTTGTTAATACAATTATTGGGATTGAGGGTAAAACAAAAGACACCTACAAAGTTCGGCTTGATCTAGAAGACCTTGGCATTAGAAAGGAATTACATTTGTTAAAGCGGCTCTATGGTAAGTATTCCATGCCATGTGCTAGTTATTCATTGAGAACTAGCGAGAGGAGATCATTCTATCAATTTCTAAAGGGAGTTAGATTACTTGATGGTTATGCATTACATATTGGTCAATGTGTTAATAATTCAAACTCAAAGCTTTCTGGTATGAAGAGTCATGATTTTCATGTTTTGCTTGAAAGGTTATTACCTATAGGTATTCATGGCATATTGCCTAAAGAAATCACCATGGCCATAACGGAGCTTGGAACCTTTTTTGAAAGGCTTTGTAGGAGGAATGGATATTTGAGTATTTCATATAATTTAAGTATATAAGACTTAAATTGATTAAGTCCTTAACTTTATGTATATTATGTGATTAGATTGAGAGGAATCACCAACCACCCGATGCAATCGAGTTCTTTAAGGTCACTCAATACAGTGATCCAAGGCCTGATGGTAGTGGCAATTGGATTTCCCAACAAGCTGCCTAGGATCATGTAAGTTCATGGGTTAATTTACAAATAAGCATTCTCACTGTGTTTTATGTTCCTATCTACATTTCTATTATGTTTACATTATATATTGTTTTCATTGATAATTTAAGAGGATATGGTCAAGATGTATCAAGAATCTCAATCTTTGAACAATCCTAAGACTTCGAAGGAGATAGTCGATGAATTTATGGGTGCAAACGTGCAGACTGATTATCATCTTGGTAGAGGATATGGACCGCCGACCATTCAGAAACCTTCACATACACGAATTTATATGGAATAGATGGAAGTAGCGTTGCGAGAGACATAGGGAAAGCTTAAAGAAGAAAGACAACAACATGAATAATTGGAGGGAAAGTTTAATGACCAACGTCAACAATTATTGTCAATGCTTCAAGAAGAAAGAGATCTACATATCGCCTAAGCTAAAGAGGTTAGTTTAAACTTACACTTTGTAAATAAAAGTATATGTGCTATGTTGTAAATGCATGCATATTGCTTCTACGTATAGAGTAGGAATGTTGTGGGTTTTGATGGTGTAGTGGTTGTGTTGATGTGGCAAACTCCTTCAATATGTAATGTTGTAGTTTTTTCGTTATGTGCAATACATGAGTATGCTGTGTAATACAAGGGTAGTGTGTGTGTGTGTACTATGTTTTATAAGGAGTGTTGTGTATGGAGTAAAGTTTGTTGTTATGCAATATGTGTTGTTATATAGGTGTTAAGGGACAATATTCTAGAATATTGTGGAATCTACATGGTTGTAATTCCTTTGGGGAAATATTGTAGAATATTAATGTTTTGCTTACATGTCGAGGATGAAAACTTTGTTACTTCGTAAATGTCTTACAACTATCTAAGCTTTCTTAAGCAATTGCATGGCTTGTTGGGAATTTTCCAAGCACTTCAAGTAAATAATCATAAATATGTGATAGTATTCTACCTCCCTCTCTCTCTCTTTCAATTTTTTTTTTTAAAAAAAGATATAACTGTATGCATGTGTTGTTTAAAGGTTGTATATTTTGTGACAAGAACAAAAAGTGCACAGGACCTTGTTCATTCACCAAGTTCATCTAACAGTGATGATACAAAAAGCAGTGAAGACAAAAATGATAGCGATGATGAAAGTAGTGATGAGGAAGATTGATATGAGAAATAGGGTGTTAGACAAGCTCATGTAATGTTTAAGGTTAAACCTATTGAAATTTGAATTTTTTCATCTTATTTGGATTTTTTTAGTTAAGGATATTGTTCCCAAATTTTGTTGATGTGAAAGCATCATGTTTATGGGCATCATTTGAATATGTGACAAATAAATGTTGATGATATATATAATTGTGTATAAACTAAACAGGTATACGTTGGCAAATATGAGGATCATGAAAGCAGGTCGAAACCTATGCCCATTACAATTACCACATTTAAACGTTGCTAATTTAGCTTTATAATGACATTTTAACGTTGCCAATATACTTTTCACAACGTTTAAACATCATGCATAATTATCTTTAGCTTAGTCTAAATGTTTCCAATGTTACTCTTTTACAACATTGAAACATCGCAAATGTATGTTTCACCACCATTTTTTACTAGTAATATCTTTATTGTCGGTTTACTATATTTAAATGTCACATATCATAACTTTTAGTTATATATAAACGTTGCTAATATTAGTCTTTTACTATGTTAAAATGTCACCAAAACTACTCATTTACTACATTAATTGTTTTCATTGTGGTTTCACTACGTTTAAACATCGCGTATAATAACTTTTAGTTACGTGTAAACATTGCTAATGTTAGTCTTTTACTACGTTTAAACGTCACCAATATTACTCATTTACCATGCTTTTTGTGTCCATAAATTTTTTAATTGTGGTTTTACTATATTTAAACGTCGCATATAATAACTATTGGTTACGTCTAAATGCTACTAATGTTAGTCTTTTACTACGTTTAAATGTCACCTATATTACTCATTTACTACGCTTTTTTATGTCATTTAATTTTTTTGTGGTTTCACTACGGTTAAATGTTGTGCATTACCTATTTTTAGCAGCGTTTAAGCATCGTCCCATATAACACATTTACCTACATTTCTACTTTTAGCAAAGTTTTTTTTGTCATGCCCTAAAGGGGGCCTGGAAGTTCCCATTAAGATTACCATGGCATGTGTCCATTACATGATAACCATCTTACAAGTCAAAGATCGTAAGACTCTAAATAATTAATTACATTTATGACTAATCTTATTACATATAATCATCCTATAGTCGACCAAAATCGTAGAGAGTTGGAATCCCCTACTAATTAGTAAATGGAATAAAACCCTAAATCTCATCAATTCATAGTTTACATCTGGGTCTTAAAAGTAACATTTTATCTAAATAGTCTAACATTCACAATTCCTACTTAAGTGTCCTTATCTTCCAAAAACTCTCGACACTTCACATCTTATCCCATCCTAAGCTTTCATAATCTTTACTTGCAAAATGGTCTGTGGAGGGGTGAACACACTACAACTTAGTGAATGGGAGTGCAATACTCTCAATGCTACACATGCACAAGCAATTTCAAATCAAGTTATCAAATCATATGCTATGCATGAACAGCCATATGAATGCAACATCCTATCCTGGTAACCAACATGAAGTCTAGGGTTTATGCCCCCCTTGACCTTAGGTTAGGAATTTCAAAGCCACCATCAGTGCCTAGGTTTCATTACTCGGTTTATTTATCTTATCACTTTGATAATTATAATATTTTTACTTCAATACTGAGCGCTCCCGTATCTTTACATCAATCAGAGCAATGCCCCTATGCCTTTGCATAGTCGAAGAAACACCCTCAAGGGTCGGCTGGACTTAGAATCGTCAAGGCACGATAATCCCCTAATCACTTAGTTCACACTTGGAAGAACAATAATCCTCCGATTACTTCCAGCGAGCCCTATAATAGTGATGGTCTTCAATTTCATGCAATGTCTCGTGTAAATGCATGTCAAATCTTAATCAAGTCCACTTCTTTAATTAATTGGTTTAGTGTGATCAAACAATATATAATCACAAACCAATCCACATTCATGGTAATTAGTAACTATCAGCCTTTAAGGAATACAAATCCAATGACGAACATTAGAAACCCAATCAATCCCACAAGCAAAACAATTATACTTTACATCCACACTCATTACGACAAGAGATATCAAACATTACATGTCACAAATGTAATTGGGGAGATTAAACTAACCAAATAGAATTAGTCAAGTTTGACACAAATCATGATTAAATAAATTTTAAAACGAGTCATCATATGAGAACAATCAATAAGAGCATAATATAGCTCAATCTCATCTACCGTTAAATTAACCCCTTAGGTCTGAGTTACAATCCTCATTTCTTGACACTTTTGTGCCATTTCATTTAAACATCAAATCAATAACTCATGATTGATTTACAATTATCATTTCGTGACACCTTTGTGTCATTTCACCTCTCGAGTGCTTAGTTTTACGCATTCAAGTGTCAAATAAGGTAGCCAAATGTGCACCCTTCTAAATCCTCAAGTATATTCATTTAAAGATGTATGTATGTATGTATGTATGTATGTATGTATGTATGTATGTATTTATAGGTTTATAAGTACAATTTGTGCAAAATGGTAAGTTCGTCAAGATATTCTTCTACTACTCACTCTGAAATTAATATCAGCCACAATAATTGTAACCATGACTAAGCAAGAAAACACACATATACAAAATATATCACGATCAAACATAACATTGTAGTATATCATAAAGTTTCTCACTCACCTATTTAAGGTCATCATAGTTCCAACCGAAATCAAGTGATTCCAATGGGTAATCCCTTTACTTTCCTCTTGAAATCAGTATCCTTCCGTAATGCTTCCTCAACCAAATCATAGAAAGTAGCATCTCCACCTAACTTTGGTGGTTTTCTAGCGCCTAATATGTGTGCTCTACTCATTATACATTTGATGGTAAGGCGTGAAGTTTCCACCTTAAGAAACTATGCGTGAACAAGATTGAAAATGTAGAACACTTCTTTAACATGATTCTGATACAGGGTTCCAGAAAGAACGACCTTCCTAGGAACCTGCACTTTAGCAAGAGATTACAACACATCAATGTCATCATTCATTGGTGTATGCCCCTTATCTAAGATAAGAATTGAAGGGTCTTATAGCAATAGATTCTAACACGAGTGAGTAATCTCACCTGTTCCCTCACGAATAATGGTAGAGAACTGCTTGTATCGTAAGAAAAGGATGCCTTTTCTTTTATCATACCATTGCTTCAGCACCTCAAGTTGTTGTGATCTCATACCATTGTTTCAGCACCTCAAGTTGCTGTGATCTCATACCATTGTTTCAGCACCTCAAGTTGCTGTGATTGACTATCTACTTTCCTTGTGTAGAAGTCAAGCAATTGAATGTCTTCGACCTGCCAACTTTGGAATTCCTTCTTCTATGTAGGTAAAATACCCTTGGGAATGACAACTAAAGGTTTTGCATTAGGGTATTTGGCCAAGAATGATCTTCCTCTACATCCTTTGAACATTCTATTACGAAATTCATTTCATTCCAAATATCCCCCAAGCCATCATCTTGGATGTTACTTGAATCATTCTCTTCACCATCTAAACTAACATAAACACCTCTTTTTCTCATTTAATTTCACATACAGACATACTCACCTCCTTCACACAAATCCCTCTTCCTCCTCGGTTTCACCTTTCCATTCATTCTTCTCTCCTTTGTTGACATCTCCACCAACAGGGCTTCACATCCTCTCTACTAATCTCTATCCTCACTCATGCTTCTATCACTACAAATATACTGGCCATCCTTTACACATATACATGCCCACATCCATTGTAATAACGTCGTACACACACATACACACAAGTTTCTCCTACCCACATACACAAGATCAATACCCTCTTGCCTTTACTTTTTAGTTCTTCTTCTCTTTTCCTCACCCTTGTTCTGTCTTCAATTCTCACTTTCTCCATCTTCCAACTTTTCCTTTTCCTTTTTCCCTATTCTCCTCTTCCTTTTGGCTCCCTTACCCATAACTTTCCTCCTTGTTTCCTTACTAGACTCTCTTCACCCCTCAGACTTCTCCACTTTCTTACTTCTTCTTCTCATTTCTTTTCACTCTCTTCTAGGCCAGCTTTGTGTCTGTACATATTTCAAATCTTTCCATCTAACTTTCTATGTTTTCCCTTCTTCCTAGACATCTTCCATTGTCCTTTTCTTCTTCTTCATTTCCTAACCCAATTCTTTTCCCTTTTCCACTTCATATCTCCTACACACCAAACCCTACATACACACCGTACACACACACACCAGCATACTCCTACCCATATACCTACACACACACTCTGCACACCACGTACACACACACACACCAGCACATACCTACTTATTCACATACATAGACACTCCGCACACCATGTATATACACACCAGCACACTTTACTCATACACATACACACACTCTGCACATACTACGCACACATACCAACACACACCTCATAACCCTCTCTCCCTTTCCTCATGCACACCTTCTCTTCTCTTACACACATAATCTCCTCAATTAGACGTCTCCTCGCTAGGCAACATTTCTTTCTCACATTTTCCTCCACTTTATCCTTTCTTCCCCGTTGGTCCATTATTATACGTATGCTTGGAACCAGATCACTCGAGATGTTATTGCTATTGCTATCCTCCTCCTTAGTACACACATACCAACCCCCACCTTTCGTGACCAACTATCATCCTATAGATCTCACGACATAACTTAACATCCCAGCATCTTATTAACCCATCATTGCTTCTTGAGCATACTACACTTGCATCCACACTCCAAGCAATGCTTAGAACATGACCACTAACCCTTAGTAGAGGTTTACTATACATCAACATGTCCAACCGAGATGCTATATATAATCGCACACAACCATCATCACAAGTAAGTGCATCAAGTGCATCCTTTGGCACTGATTCATCCTAAAGCTCACTCGAATCAGAATCATCTTTGTCTTTGTTGCTGCTATCTCTCACTCCATTTTCTAGCTTTCTATTACCAAGCTGCAGCTTAGGCTCCATTATAGGATGTTGATTCTTAAGTAGAGCAATGGCATTTGCCATATTAGCACTCCCATTGATTCTAATGCAGCTTTTTCATTTTTAAGTGAAACAAATTCCACTCTAGAACTAAACCATCAATATTTGACGAGAAGAGCCACCTACATGGCAATCCTCTAAACCCAGCACAACACCATACGAGTGATGAGACTTTCAAATGAGGGTACCTGTGATTCGTCAACTGGCAGCACCACCCAACGAACCTAGGAAGCACGAGCCAAATCTCGAGAAAGCCGTCATCTTGAGCAGTTGCAACTTAAGAGTGTTGATGTTAAGGGGGAGAATGTTGATGTTAAGGGGAGAATGTTAAGTTCTCTAATTTAGTTTTGATGATTAACAAAAGAGGAATGAGTGTAATGAATGTTTAAGATAGTACGTAATTTTTTTCTAAAGTTGAACAAGGAGACAGAAGCTTGTTCAGAACCTTCAAAAGTGTTATATAAGCTATTTTCGTTCTAATAGAAGGTGTTTCAGAAGTTGTGTAATATATCCGTAGTTATCGTGGTAACCTTTCAGAAGCACTTTCAGAACCTTCATAATAGGAGAACAGTTAACAAGTTTGTTTCAGAAGCACTTTCAGAACCTTCAGGACAGTTAACAGGTTTGCTTCAGAAGCACTTTCAGAACCTTTCATGTCTGTTACGAATTTTTCCATATTACGTTCTAAATTTTATATCGATAGTTTTGATAAATTTCAAGGCCTAGCTCCACGTGTCAAGTATTTTTGCGTAACATACTTGATGTGTTTTACTAAAGATGGATTATATATCATGGGTTTTTTAATTTACATCAAGTTTTACAAGATTTTATTCAAAGATTTCATTTTATAATAAAGTGAGATCATATAATATGTACAAGTTTTACCCAAATTTAAAATTAGATATTTGTACTATGTTTTGGGAGATCCAGCAGTTACAAAGATAAGGATAAGAGATATGGTTTTTATATCAAGATATGGTTCCACAATATGAGGGATATCTTCAACAAACTTGATCCAAGAGATATATCCAAAGAAGATCTCAGTCAAACAAATTATCCAAGCTTATCCTCATCAAGAATATCACGAATGCAGATCTTCCTCAATAGATTCAACTTATTTTTGAATTGAAAATTCAAAAATAAATTCGAGATTATCACGTGGAAAGTAGCCGTTATGTTTTCTCCATATATAAGGTGTTTAATTCAAAGAACGTGGAAGAGAGAAGTGAACGTTAAAAAAAAAAAACCAGAAGCAAGAACATGGTTTGAAAAAAATACACGAGAAGAAAAGACTCATACATCTTCAAGCAAACATCTTTACATATATATGTGATCTAGAGGAAATTTGTTATTCCTCATTATTGTCGTTGTTGTTGTTGATGATGAGATTCCTTTCGTGGAAAGGGAATTGTTTGTTGTTTCATCACTGTAGTTGAGTGATTAGCTTAGTGAAGAAGCTGGAAAGACTCAACAGTGAGACTTTGCCTTGAAGAGGCTTGTGTTGTATATCTTCGATTTGTTGATATAGTGAAACACAACCGGTATAGACAACCGGGACCCCGGCGTGGAGCTAGAAGAGAGGACTGACGCTCGAGGCGGAACCTCTATAAATAACTGAGCATTCTATTCTTTCCTACTTTTACTTACTGCACATTATTGTTGTTCGCTATTGTTATTCACTTGATTTCATTAGTCAAGAGTTTTGGTTGATTTGCGAAAAAGTGAAATTTTAATAATTAATCAATTCACCTCCCTCTTGATTAATCTAATTGGGACCAACAATTGGTATCAGAGCAGGACTCATCTATTTGAGTGATCCAAAATGGTTGAAAATAATGTTGCAATTAATCGAGCTCCCTACTTCGATGGCTCAAACTTCTCATACTGGAAGATGCGTATAGAAACTTATATTAAAGCTAATGATTATGATTCATGGCAGGTTATTTCACATGGAGACAGTTTGATCACCTTGAACGGAGATTCAACCTTGTCAGATTCGGAGAAGAAAATTATTGAGAAGAACAACAAAGCAAAAAATTTATTACTGACTACTATTGCTCCATCAGAGTTCTATTTAATATCATCGTGTGCAAGTGCAAAGGAGATTTGGGATATCCTATCTGATACATATGAAGGGACGGATACCATCAAGGAAACTAAGATAAATGCTTTAATTCAACAGTATGAATTATTTAAGTTTAAATCTAATGAAGATGTCAAAGATGCTTTTAACAGGTTTACAGCTATCACAAATGAGCTTGCATCACTTGGAAAGAAACTTCCAGATCCAGATCTTGTGAGGAAAATGTTGAGGATATTGCCACCATCTTAGGATGCAAAGAAAACTGCTATAGAGGAAGCTTAAGATTTAAACAAGCTAACTCTCAATCAATTGAGAGAAAAGTTCATGGCATATGAGTCACATATAAAGACCACGCAAAGAGGAGAAGACGGTACCAAAGGAATTGCGTTTAAAGTCAAGGAAATAAAGCAAAATGAAACTGACACAGATGATAGCGATGATGAGAAAGAAGAGGACATTAGTCTTCTAGCACGTAGACTCAACAGGCTGCTCAAGAAGCAAAGAGGTAAGAGGTTTAATGTTTTCAAGAAAAGTACTGAATATAAGCATAATGATGCAGGAAAGACGTATAAGGAGAAAGAAAAGAAAAAGAAAAAAGGGAGATTCAATGTTATGAATGCAAAAAGCCAGGACACATCAAATACGAATGTCCAACACTGATCAAGAAAATGGAAAATTATAAAAAAAAAAAGTCGAGCAATGCTAGCAACATGGAGTGACTTGGAGGATACAAAGACAAATTCAGAGGATTCAGAAGAAGAAGAGGATGAGGCGAATTTGTGCTTAATGGCCAGTTCCGAGGTACATTCTGAATCTGATGAAGATGTAACTGAAACTGACATGCTAGTAGAGATGAGTAAGCTACTAAAGGCACTAAAAAGGGCTGATAAAAAATTAGCTAAGTATGAACATGAAATAAAAGCTCTTAAGAATGAAAAGGAGGCAGTAAAGTAAACAAATTCGTTACTTGCGGATGAAAATGATATTTTGAAACAAGAGAATGAATCCATGCATGTGAGTATAGAGAAACTAAGAATAGAAAATCAACTACTTGAAGCAGAAACAAGTAACATGAAGGTAAAGATTGATGAACTGTCAAGTTCGTTGAAAACTACCTTTAAGAAATTTGATGAAAGTGATAAGAAATTGACTATGTCAATTTCTTCACAAAGAGTTTCGAATGAAAAACATGGGTTAGGATATGAGCATGGTTCGAGTTCAAAATCAAATCAAAATACAGTTTTTGTTAAAGCTAGGCAAGTCTTAACTGATAAATTCAAAAGTAAAGAGTACATTTCAAATACAAATATTGTTAAAAGAGGAAATACCAGAGGCTTTTACAGAAGTTATTCTGACAAGAAGTATCCACACAATGGGTACTACACAAGCGATATCAGAAGGTATAACAGAAGTTATACAAACCAGAACTTCCAGAAATAGGTAAATGACAGGTATAGGAATGTTAATTCTTATGCATGCTTCTTTTGTAATAAGTTTGGTCATATTGAGAAATTTTGCTATTATAAAAGAAATAAGCTCAGTAATCAACAAGTAAAAGGAAGAAATCAAATGAGCTTATCTTTTAAAGGGCCCAAACTTGCTTGGGTTCCTAAAAGGACTTAATTCTGTTTATTTGTACAGGGACATGAAGCTAAAATAAGAGGAACATGGTATTTGGATAGTGGATGTTCTAGACATATGACTGGAGATGCTTCATTGTTCAATAGCATAACTTGGGAAGAAAAAGGATATGTAAATTTTGGAGATGATGGTAGAGGTAAAATAATTGCACTGGAACGATTGGTATGCCTACGTTTCTTATTGAAAATGTATATCTTGTGCAAGGTTTAAAACATAATTTACTTAGTATTAGTCAGTTATGTGATAAAGGTTATAGGATGATTTTTTATCAAGACAAGTGCTATGCTTTTAATGAAAATGATGAAAGATTATTTGATGGAATTAGGAAAAGAAATATCTATCTTATAAAACCTGATGAAATCAATAATGATTGTTGTTTAATTTCTTTGAATGATCATGTTTTTGCTTGGCATAAAAGACTGGGACATGTTAATTTTAATCACTTAGAAAAATTATCTAAAAAGGATATTATTAAAGGATTACCTAAGATAAATATTAAACAAGATGTGAAATGTGATACTTGTTTAAAGAATAAAATGGTTTCTGTTTCGCATAAAAGTAAAAACCTAATTTCAACTAAGAGACCACTTGAATTATTGCATCTAGATCTTTTTGGACCTACTAGAGTCTTAAGCATAGGTGGAAGCAAATATGGATTTGTTATTGTTGATGATTTTTCAAGATACACTTGGGTTATATTCTTGCAACACAAAAGAGATACCTTTGATTCTTTTCAAAAGTTTGCAAAACAGATACAAAATGAAAAAGGAGTTTCCATAACTAGTCTTCGAACTGATCATGGAACAGAATTTCAAAATGCAAGTTTTTTAAATTTTTGTGAAGAACATGGTATATCTCATAATTTCTCAGCTCCATACACTCCTCAACAAAATGGAGTAGTGGAATGCAAGAATAGAACTTTACAAGAGATGACTAGATCTATGTTAAATGAGAGTGGAATTGCTAAGTATTTCTGGGCAGAAGCAGTTTCTACAGCTTGCTATATCATCAATAGAGTTTTCATTCGACCTATGACATCAAAGACTGCTTATGAGATGTTTCGAGGTAAGAAACCTAACGTTTCATATTTTCATATCTTTGGATCTAAATGCTTTGTGAAGAAGAACCCACTCAACCTTGGTAAGTTTGATGAAAGATCTGAAGAAGCTATTTTCTTAGGATATTCTTCAAATAGTCGTGCTTATCGTGTTTTCAATAAGTCATCAAACACTATTGAAGAATCTATAAATGTTAAGTTTATTGAGGATTTAAAGGATGTTGATTCTTATGAAGAAAAGGACTCCAATTCTAAACCAGAAGTTAGTTCAGAACCTAAGTTAGAAGCACCTGCTGTTAACATTCGAGGATCTGATCATCCAGAACCTATTTCAGAGGCAAATACAGAAGGTACTTCAGAAGTTGTAAGATCTGAACAAGAGGCTTCTAAAGCTTGGAGGTATAAGTCCGCACATCCTTCTGATCAAATAATAGGTAATATACAATCGGGTGTTAAAACAAGAGCTAAACTACAAAATCTTGAAAATCATTTTGTGTTGTTATCTGAAATTGAACCTAGTAAGATTAAAGAAGCGTTGAATGATGCTAATTGGATTATATCTATGCAAGAAGAATTAAATCAATTTCAAAGAAACAATGTATGGAATTTAGTTCCTAGACCTAGAGGAAAGTCTATAATTGGAACTAAATGGGTGTTTAAAAATAAATTAGATGAAGACGGTAAAATTATAAGAAATAAAGCAAGATTAGTAGCTAAAGGTTATTCACAAGAAGAAGGAATAGATTTTGATGAAACATATGCACCTGTTGCTAGATTAGAAGCAATACGGTTAATGCTTGCATATGCATCTTATAAGGATTTTAAAGTTTTTCAAATGGATGTAAAAAGTGCATTTTTAAATGGTTTTATAAAGGAAGAAGTTTATGTGGAACAACCACCTGGTTTTGAAGATCATTTCAAATCAGACTATGTTTTTAAATTAAATAAAGCACTATATGGTTTGAAACAAGCTCCAAGAGCTTGGTATGAAAGATTGAGTATGTTTTTTATCTCTAAAGGTTTTCATAGAAGAAAAGTGGATACTACTTTATTCTTGAAAACTTTTGATAATGATATCTTAGTTGTTCAAATATATGTGGATGATATTATCTTTGGATCTACTAAAGAATTGTTGTGTCAAGAATTTGCTGAGACCATGCAGGCAGAATTTGAAATGTCAATGATGGGAGAGTTGACATTCTTTTTGGGGCTTCAAATAAAACAAACAAAGGAAGGAATTTTTGTTCATCAAGAAAAGTAAACAAAACAAATATTGAAGAAATTTGGATATGAAGGATGCAAAAAGGTTACAACACCTATGAGTACTTCATCAAGGTTAGACTTTGACTTAAGTGGGAAGAAGGTAAGAGAAAAACTTTATAGGAGTCTTATAGGTTCTTTATTGTATTTGACTGCATCTAGACCTGATATTTTGTTCAGTGTGTGTTTGTGTGCTAGATTTCAAGCTACACCAACAGAAATTCATTTATCAGCTGTAAAGAGAATTTTCAAATACCTAGTTAATACTTCTAATTTAGGCATATGGTATCCTAAAAATCAGAATTTTGATCTAATAGGATATTCTGATGCAGATTATGCTAGATGTAAAATTGATAGAAAAAGCACATCTGGTACTTATCAATTCCTAGGTGATAAATTAATTTCATGGTCTTCTAAAAAACAAAATTCTGTTGCTCTATCCACAGCTGAAGCTGAATATGTTTCAATCGGTAATTGTTGTGCACAAGTCTTATGGATAAAACAACAATTGAATGATTATGGAATAAATTTTAAAACTGTGCCAATTAAATGTGACAACACGAGTGCAATAAATTTGACAAAGAATCCAGTACATCATTCTAAGTCAAAGCATATAGAAATTAGAAGTCATTTTATTAGAGATCATGTGCATAATGGAGATATAAATGTTGAATTTGTGCCAACCGATAATCAATTTGCAGATATTTTTACTAAACCTCTTGAAAAGGTAAAATTT
The DNA here is from genome assembly GCA_037954665.1 of Laguncularia racemosa. NCBI lineage: Eukaryota > Viridiplantae > Streptophyta > Magnoliopsida > Myrtales > Combretaceae > Laguncularia > Laguncularia racemosa. The sequence continues at coordinate 1,943,942 of JBBMOL010000040.1, forward strand.
GAATTTATTAGAAATGAATTAGGAATTTGTAATCCCTTTTAATTTTTTTTCCCCCGAAAAATATTAAAGAATCTTTATTCACTTAGAATATCTTTTTCTTTGCCTTCGTTTTCTTTCTTTTTCTCTTCCTTCGAAATCTGTTCTTTCTCTCTCTCTCTCTATTTTCATTCTCTCTCACTGCAACTCCAATGGCGCCTAAAACATCAGAACGCCTCAAACAAAAGTCATTCAAAACCAAACCATCAAACAAGATTTTAGTAATTCATGATGAATCTTCAAGCTCTTTGGAAAAATATCAAGAACCTTCCATAGGAGAGAATCCGAGTTCCCCTGATTCCGAATCTATCATAGGTCCCAAGAAGATTTCCAAAAGAAAAGGAGTTGCATCGTCTTCAAAAGAAAAAGGAAAAGCTATTCAAGAAATCTCTCCACTCAAAAAAGCGTCCAGGAAGCAAACGAAACAAGAAAATGTACTAACTCTGAAACCCTCAAATTCAAAACCTCTCCGAAAGAAGAAAAATGAGGTGTGTTCTTGTAGTTTTGTGGATTTCAATTTCTTTACTAGTAATGGATTCTACTGGAATGAACTGTTAGAACCCATAGGATGCATGGAACTTTGCTCTACTCAAGTTCTAGTTTACGGGGAATGTGTCAAAGAGTTTTATGGAAATTTAAGTCTTGCGGAAGGAAATGTCTTAATTTCCAGAGTATGTGATCAGGATATTTTAATTTCTAGGGAAGATGTGGTTAAATGTCTACATCTACATGATGTAAATGATGATGTAGAAATCACGAACATGCCTAGGAATGATCTGTTTGCTACTGTAAATGGAGGATTGCAAATGGATTATGGAAAAGAAGCAATGGTCATTGATTTCGAGTTGTTTCCTCGAATTATTCATAAGATAATTGTTGAGTGTTTATGTCCAAGGAAGGGCAGTTCTACTTCAATGTCCATAGAACATGCTCAAATTATCTATGCAATGATTAACAAAAGGAATGTGGACATGGCTTCTAGAGTCATTGATCAAATTTGGAGGAATAAAGAAAGTTTAGTGTTTGGGAATATACTGATGAGATTGTTTGTGTTTAAAGGGATAGTTTTGCCTACAAGCTCATCTGAACCTATTAAATTAAAGAGGATAGGTAAAGAAGTTTTTCATCATATGTCCATCTTTGTTAGAGATTGTTTGTGGTATGCGAATGATGGTGCACATTTTGTCCATCAAAAGCATATGAAAAGAATAGTTCCTTTTGGAATATCTGCTCAAGAAGGAGGTTCAGAACCTAGTTCAGAACCTAGAACAGAGGTTGAAACAAATCATGGGAAGAAATCATATGGTGAAGAGGCTGGGAAGAGTGGAACAAAAGAAGTTATATCCAATGTTGATCTGGAACAAATAAAGAATGTTGTTCGAGACAGTTTGAAACATGAACTATCGGATTTGATTAAGAAAACTTTGACAGATGAAGTTCTACAACGATCTGATCTGAGGAGACTTGAATCAATGGAGTTACAAGTTAAACAAACTTCTGATATTCTTTCTGATATCAAGAAGAATTCTGAGAAGATGATTACCGATCTCCATCACTATAGGATTCTTTATGATGAATTTAGTGCGAGAGTCAAACAAGATCTATCTAATAATGTGATTGTGTTTGATAAATTTGTCTCTCAAGTGAGGAAGATTGGAGATTCAGTTACTAACTCCTTCAAGATTTTGGACGCCAAGACGGATAAAACCTCCCAATCTGTCACAAGTCTTCATGCTGAAATCAAGCTCTTCTTATCCAACAAGTTTCCAGATTATGTACGCTCTAGCGCTCACATCATCGACTTAGATACTTCACTAGAGAAACCTTCGTCAACCAAACATTCCACCACTCCCTCTACTTCTCGAGTAACAAGATCTAGAAGATCTTAGTTCTTTTAAATTCTATTTTCATATCAAGTTGTGAAAGACTTTTGTTATCTTTTATGCATCATTTAAGGGGAAGATATCCCTTTTGCTGTTAACAAAAAGGGGGGGAATGGTAAATGTTGAAGATGATCAATACTGATTGCTGCTTTGTTGATATTGCTGCTTTGTTGATCAATACTGATTGCTGCTGTGTTTGCTACTTATAATGATTCTATATTGCTTATGAGTGCTTATGATCAATGTGTTATAGGAATATATGCTTAAACATGAAGGAGGTTATGTATATTTTGATTATCTAATGGTGTTTTGTTATCATCAAAAAGGGGGAGAATGTTGATGTTAAGGGGGAGAATGTTGATGTTAAGGGGAGAATGTTAAGTTCTCTAATTTAGTTTTGATGATTAACAAAAGAGGAATGAGTGTAATGAATGTTTAAGATAGTACGTAATTTTTTCTAAAGTTGAACAAGGAGACAGAAGCTTGTTCAGAACCTTCAAAAGTGTTATATAAGCTATTTTCGTTTTTACAGAAGGTGTTTCAGAAGTTGTATAATATATCCGTAGTTATCGTGGTAACCTTTCAGAAGCACTTTCAGAACCTTCATAACAGGAGAACAGTTGACAAGTTTGTTTCAGAAGCACTTTCAGAACCTTCAGGATAGTTAACAGGTTTGCTTCAGAAGCACTTTCAAAACCTTTCATGTCTGTTACAAATTTTTCCAGATTACGTTCTAAATTTTATATCGATAGTTTTGATAAATTTCAAGGCCTAGCTCCACGTGTCAAGTATTTTTTGGTAACATACTTGATGTGTTTTACTAAAGATGGATTATATATCATGGGTTTTTTAATTTACATCAAGTTTTACAAGATTTTATTCAAAGATTTCATTTTATAATAAAGTGAGATCATATAATATGTACAAGTTTTATCCAGATTTAAAATTAGATATTTGTACTATATTTTGGGAGATCCAGCAGTTACAAAGATAAGGATAAGAGATATGGTTGTTATATCAAGATATGGTTCCACAATATGAGGGATATCTTCAACAAACTTGATCCAAGAGATATATCCAAAGAAGATCTCGGTCAAACAAATTATCCAAGCTTATCCTCATCAAGAATATCACGAATGCAGATCTTCCTCAACAGATTCAACTTATTTTTGAATTGAAAATTCAAAAATAAATTCAAGATTATCACGTGGAAAGTAGCCGTTATGTTTTCTCCATATATAAGGTGTTTAATTCAAAGAACGTAGAAGAGAGAAGAGAACGTTAAAAAAAAAAAAACCAGAAGCAAGAACGTGGTTTGAAAAAAATACACGAGAAGAAAAGACTCATACATCTTCAAGCAAACATCTTTACATATATATGTGATCTAGAGGAAATTTGTTATTCCTCATTATTGTCGTTGTTGTTGTTGTTGATGAGATTCCTTTCGTGGAAAGGGAATTGTTTGTTGTTTCATCACTGTAGTTGAGTGATTAGCTTAGTGAAGAAGCTAGAAAGACTCAACAGTGAGACTTTGCCTTGAAGAGGCTTGTGTTGTATATCTTCGATTTGTTGATATAGTGAAACACAACCGGTATAGACAACCGGGACCCCGGCGTGGAGCTGGAAGAGAGGACTGACACTCGAGGCGGAACCTCTATAAACAACTGAGCATTCTATTCTTTCCTACTTTTACTTACTGCACATTATTGTTGTTCGCTATTGTTATTCACTTGATTTCATTAGTCAAGAGTTTTGGTTGATTTGCGAAAAAGTGAAATTTTAAGTAATTAATCAATTCACCCCCCTCTTGATTAATCTAATTGGGACCAACAAAGAGTGGTCAACTCTGGTGGCAAGGGTGAAGATTAGCAAGGGTTTCCAGCCGATTAAGCTCATTTGATATGCTTCGAGCGTTTTACTACATTATGACAATGGAGAAAATGGAGAGGGAAGGGCAGAATGGGACTTACATGCGGAGTTAAAGTGGGAATGGGAAGAGAGAGTAACAGAGTGAGTGAATGAGGGAGAGAAGGACAAGGGACAAAGGATAAGGCTCCATCGGAAGGAGGGATGATACGAAAATGAGAGGAAAGAAGAAGGAAGGAAGGAAGGGTAAAAGAAGCATAAGATAGGGGGACATTAGGGAAGGACGATGTGACTAGAGCAACCGATGTGATGGAGGTCGGCTCATGTGATCTACTGACATGCTACTCTGCCTCTATCATAGAAGGGAAGGGTTGAAATAGGATAGGCAGATTTAAATTTTTTTTTTTTTTCGCTGTTCACACAATTATGTATATATGTTATATTATATTATATTATTTCTATTTTAATATTCTACACGCATACAATGATATCTTTAAATTATATATTTTGAATATTTTATTAGGAAACTTTATGTCTAAGCTAATTTGATCATTCCAAACATAAATATTTACTTGAAATTTTCATTTGAAATTCCTAAATCTATAGTTTCAATTAATTTCATTATTTAACCTAATATTGTTCAAAATTTACATTTCGGGGAATTTATTTTTTAATTTAAATTACATAAACTAAAATTAGGACGTACAATTATTTTTATTTTTATTTATTTGTTTATATACCTATATACAAATTTTTCTAATTACTTCATTTTCTAAATTTATTTAGTAATATATTTCATATAATTTGAAATGTTACGTTTGTTATCCTTTTTCTTTGCATACGGTTATTCTTTCCAATTTTTTTAAATATCTATTTCTCATTGTTTGTCATACCTATTAAATGGATCTCATGTCTTCCTCATTTTTCTATTTTTAAAGCTTATTATTAATTCTCATAAGTTTTGGGTTATTCGTAAATTATTAAAATAATATTAATGTATCACGATGTTTTAAATTTTTCGTCATAAATTTCTCAAACTTTTTTTTTAATATTGCGAAATTGTCATTCTCACTATCCCGACCTAGAAGTATTTATTATTTTGCTTATTTTCTTTAATTTTTGTATAGTTTTTCAAAAAAAATTGGACATTACATATTTTATTAACGTTGCAAATATTTTTTACGATAGACCTTTGACGACGTATATTAGCAACAGTTATTAAACATAGCTAAATTTTTTTTGTGATGTTTATTTCATGTTTCGCAACATTTATTAAACCTCGTCTAATATCAAATTTGTTATAGTGATTGTAATAGACGTATTTTACATTCTCTTCATTGTTCTAATCTTGAGCTATTTCCCCCAAGTTTTCAACATATCCTACGATCTCTCCTATAGCATCTGTAACTAAAAAATAAAAATTCCCACGAAGGGTGAGTTAACGCCTAATACAATGCATACCTATACACAAACATGCCATTTCAAAAATAGTAACACATGCAAAATGCACTATAATATTCATTCAAAATTTTATTTATCTTTTACAATCTTTAGCCGATACACAATCACAATATAAATATCTTCACACATAACATTCCTAAACATCCTTTCACAATCCATCCATAAATAATATATACATATATATATATATGACAAAGTTAATCCTTTGTCCATAAGTCTCTTACCTTACATAATAATAATATATATATATGACAGTAGATACTCCCCATTGTCCATGAGTCCATACACTATAACCTTTCACAATATATGTCATAACCTTTCACATCACAACATTTTACAACACAACCTTTCACATAAGACCCGGATCATTTCGGTATACGACTCCACTAGGGATAACATCACATACCGATCATTAGGGTGTCACCTTAAGAACACTAACCTACACTCAGTTTCTTAGACCCAGCAATTCACAATCACAAGCACATTCAATCTGGTTCATTTACAATATCATTAAGCCCACACACAAAATCTAATTTATCAAGCACAAGCAACAAACATGGTACACACGTACCTAACTTTGCAAAACTTGGTTTGTTTTATACTTTTCTAGCTTCGCAATTCTTCCAAACCTATACATGACTCAAATGGTTTTACTTTAGAATTGCATTCCTATAAAAATCAAAAGGAGACTAATCGTGTTTCAACTCAACACAGTTATGTTGGGAGTCATGTACTTAAGTGTGGGGTAGTACACAACTATGCCAAAGGCTGTATACAATTTTTTTTTTACATGGTCTCAACCTAGTCATGTTGTTTTTTTTTTTTCTTTTTTAGCATGGTCTTAACATGGTCATGTATGTCTCTCTATTCACTATGTCATTTTTTTTCTTTTTCAACATGGTCATGTTGAGAGGTCCATTTTTTTCCTTTTTCTAACATAATCTCAACATGGTCATGTATCTCTTTCTATTCACTATGTTGTTTTTTTTTTTAAACATAGTCCTCAACATGGTTATGTTGAGAGGTCATGTCTATTCATCAACACGACCTCAATATGGTCGTGTTGATAGGTTATGTTGAATTTTTTTTTTCAACACGGTCGTGTTAGGAAGCCGTATATCTCTCAATTCACTTTGTGTTTTCAACATAATTCCAATATGGTCGTGTTGAAAGGCCGTGCATCTCAGTGTATACCTCGTAAATCGATCCCTCAACTCGATTTCTATTCAATTTAACCTAATTGATCCATTTAACATAAAATTTATAATGTAATATACTAGTAGATACACTTACTTGACCCGAATTATTATTGTGATGAGTGAATCACTTGTTTCATCCCTTTTATACCACTGATTGATCTAGATCTATAAACCTCAATACGTTAATTCTCTACGCTACTATATACATACGTAAATCACAATTCATAATTGTTAATTTATGTACTTACCTTAATCTAATAAGCTAGTGGTGGAAAAAGGGTTGTCACCTTTTCTATGGATTTACACGGCGTCTCCTTCTCTATGAATTCACACAAGAAGGCTCTAGGATTCTATGAAAAGCAAAGGGAGGAAAAAGTATTAACCCTAAGTATAAGGAGCTTATATACCTAGGTCGCAAAATGATCATCCTATCCCCAATCATAATTCTTATTTTCCATATTATCCTTAGCATATTTTTTTATTATTATAATTAATTACACACACATATATATAAAATATTACTTGGGTATTTATAGATAGTTGAATTATGGTCCCATTGATAGATTTAGAAATTATTTAGTCTTAGATTTCTTGGATGTATCTAATATGTTGAATGTAATGTAATAGTGTCAAACTACATATTAAATTAATTAGTTTGCTAATAGTCGAGATATAAAATAAGAGAATCTAGCAAAAGATATTAGTTTAGGTGAATTCACAACTTATATATATTAATTAACAAATAGTACTATTCTTATTTGTCTATACTATTCAATAACCCACATAAATGCTCACAAATGGAATAGTCAGAAAAGAAACTTTACATTTTGTTTCAATATAGTGATTAACATTTTTCTAAGAAGTAAAGCATATAATTTATTTTTCTTGTCTCTTAACAAGTCCCCTAAGATACTCGTAATTATATTTCTTTTTGAAATTGTAAATTCGCGATTCTACGTTAATTGCTCATTATGCATCATTAGTCATTGCTCCTAGGACCTAGGTCATTTTTATTTTGCTAGAAAATGCGTTTCAAGTTCAAAGTTAGCTCTATTATTAAAATGCATTTTCTATTATTTTCTAGAGTGATAATATTTGAAGTCTAAAATGAATGAAATAAAATATTGAATGTTACCTTATCAAACATGCGACATTGATTGATTAGAATATAGAGAGAAAGTTTGAAATTTGAAAGAAACGAAAAGAAAAAAAAGTAATAAAATAAGAAATAATAGGAGAGAACAACTATAGATAGGTGTGTCATGGCATCATGCTAGGTAAAAAAAATAAATATTAATTATTTTATATTAATCAAGTCTTTAAGTGTGAATCTGATTCTAGTATGAATTTTATCATATTTGCATATATATTGAATTTTTTTATATCGTATTAGATCATATTTCAAAGCGCTTATTGCCAAGCCAGTTCTTATAAATATTTGAAACGAATACCATCATTATAATCTGGCTCACTGGTAATTGTGTTCCAACTATAACTTCATATAGTTCATGTACTCAAGAATACTAGAACCAGTGAGAAAGTCAAAGGCACACGGGTCAGTTCTTATGACCATTACCTTTTTGCCAAGTCCAAAAGATTCTTTGTAGCAAAGGTTCAGAGAGAAGACCTTTCGTTCCCCTATAAGTCAATACAACTAGTTGCACAACAACTTGCTTTCTCCCTTGGAAACTTCCCCATCAGCGGGCTCTTATGGCTAGCTGCCGTATTTTTTCTTCTATTTAAAGCGGCTTCGACTATCACCTTTCCCTGCAAGTAGTAGATCATCATACAGGGTCTCTTTTCCTTCTTGATTTCAACATTGATTTGTTTCGACAGTAATTGCAGAGAGCTGAAGCTTTTTTAAGCAAGGTGATCATCATACAGGGTCTCTTTTGCTTCTTGATTTCGACACTGATTTGTTTCGACAATTATTGCAGAGAGCTGCAGCTATTTTAAGCAAGGTGAACATCGAATGAGCTCTCTTTTCCTTCCCTTTGCTCTTCATATTACAGCTTTTGTAACTTTTTTTTCTTTTATTGGGTAGATATGTTGTAAAGAGATTCCTAGAACTTTGTTTCCTTAATTTGCTAGGAAAATGGCTAAAAATGGAGAGAAAAGAATGAGGAAGAGGAAGAGAGACATGGTGGGCAAACTTACTAGGTCAGCTGCAAGGCTTGCTTTGACTGGTGATCTTACTTCAATAGTAGATGGTGCCGTCACCACCGTTCAGCTGTGCAGTGCTTTAGTGGTGGCTGTTGCCGATATTCTTGCTGATGATGACAATGCAGAATCTTCCACCGACCCCAACGCCAACACGACACCTGCCAGCTGAGGAAGGGTTATCACCGTCATTCCCTAAACGGCAATAATAAAAGTATTATAGAAATGGATCCCCCTATTTATTATTATTATTATTATTATTATTATTTTCAGTTTTCATCAATTTATTCCCCTGATAATGTAAAAATGTTTTCACTTGTTATTTGGGTGTAAAGAATAATAATAATAATAAATATTTGCTGCTATCATAATCACATCAAAAATCTGGTTGGAAAATTTCTTAAATATTTACTTGCTTTTTATTTTTAACTACCGCACTAAGGTCTATATATATATATATTAACCCTGTTCCCTTAACCATTTATAACCTTTTATGTTTGCTCATTCTATTCCAAGAGTATGTAGCAAAAGTCGCGCTCGCATCACACGCATAAAAATTATGCAACAAACCCGTGGAATGTCACAAAGCAATATCTACCCCTCTATGTATTATTGTTTAGGGAGAAGAAAATAACAAGAAAACGAGAGAAGGAGAAAACAAAAGAAATGATATTATATATATTTTCTACATGATACAAATAGTAGAAATTAAAAAAGAAGCGAACTTTTTGAGGGCATAAGTTAATATATTCAGCCTGCTTGCTAATTTTAAGTTATCGTATTTCATCTTAACATACAAAATTTAACAATTAGTTTTTGTTTTTTTTCATAACTTTCATATTCTTACTATACACATCCTCCAACTTTATAGTTGAAGGGAACTCATTCTTTGTTATTCACTATTACATTTTCTCTTAATAAATATCACGTTGTAATCAGTTTATGGATATAATCTAAAAACTTTTAATTAACCATATAATCAAATACATTTAATCAAATTAGTTATGATTACAATAAAATAGATTGCGTAAAATTAAAGACTCCAAATAATCCCTTCAAATTTGTAACAACCTAGAAATCAAGAGAAAAACAAAGAAAAAAACATTATTGGTGGCTACTGTAGCGATTGTGACCCGCTATTTTGGTAACACTCAATTATCCTAAACCAAAATGCATTTATACTTTATCTTTTTTTCAAATTTCTTTCTTTTTTTTTTCAATTTTCGTTAATTTATTTTGTAAATATATTAGATTTGATATGATTACTATGCATTACAATTGTTAAGGGTTGTTTTTGAACTTCAAAAAACATAACCTTGCTCATTATCTTAAATATATTAACAATAAATCATTGCATGACTGCTTTGGTTTTATATACAGCCCACTTTTATCTTTGTATTATTTTTTTATTTTTAATTTTTAGTATAAGATAGTCTTTTAGGAATATAGAAAAATTAAGAAAACAAAGAAAATAAGGAAATAAAGAAAAACCAAGAAAAAGAAAAATTTGGAAACAAAGAATGCAAAATTAGAAATAAATAATAGAGTTGGAAAGGATCATGGTATTTCGGGATTAAAAAAAAAAAAAAGCACAATTTTCTGGGTAAGAAGCATTTTTTTAAACCTCAATACACATTATGGATTTAGTGGATTTAAAGTTTTTATTTTTATTACAATGCTTTTAACTTGACTTGGGTCCAATTTACTGACTCAAATAAATGATAAATATTTTTATTTTCATTGAGTTGGATTCATAGAAATCAATTGTTAAAAGTCCTAATTTCTAATTTTGCCAAGGAAAATATTCAATTTGGTGTAAATTGGAGCCAAAATCCAATAAAAAAACAATTAACAATAAACATTAGTTTTTTCTAAACTAAACCAAACTGAAGAAGCCAGTATAATGTTCTAGCAAAAAAAAAAAGCTATTACAATGGTTTAAGCCAATTTATAAAGTAAAAATTAATGTACCAAGCTTAAATCCTCTTTTTTGCATTTATTGCTAATTTTTAATTTTAGTGTTAGGATTAGTTTAAGTAAAATTTAATTACATAGGTTCAAAAAACAAATAAACAAGATAGATATGGTCCATATCTTAAAAGGCACGATTAGGGGTTTGATTCTCAATGCATGCGCTAAGGGTGTTTGGGTTAGATGTGTGCATGCAAGGCACATATATTATTCTTTTATCTATGCAAGGAATCTTTTTTCCCTACCATTTCATCAATCTATTAGACTAAAGGCAAATGATTTATGATCTACACATAAGCAGCAAGTTTCAAATCGACGTATCTATATTAATCTCGTTTGATTGGCCTTTCTTGAGGATAAATACATTAAGATTAACACGGATGCCTCTAAACTATCTACAATTTCTCTCAATACAATTGGAGGAGTTCTTAGGAATAAAGCAATTATTAGGTGTTTGGTTTTGTAGAAAAAAATAGGGAATGTTTCAATCCTAGAGGTTGAGCTATTAGCTATTTACTAGGGTTTAAGTATGCTAAATTAATGAATATTAACAAAGTCAAGTTATGTACTGATTCATTCTCTGCTGCATTTATTTTAAATTCTTACACTCTTGGCAATATTAAATTGGTTTATGCTAACATCACCTCCACTTGTAGGCACGTCTCTTCTCTATTTGAAGTTTATTGGGCTACATATTCAGCAAAAGAGACCAACATGTTGGCTAATGATATAGCAAATAATATGCATGAATTCTGTGAGGAGGAGAGGCAAGCTTTTGTTCCTCCAAATATCTAACAGCAGTATCTACTTAGATTGCAGCTCCTATGCTCACGCCCGAAAGTCTATAGAGTTAAGCTTTATCTGTTTCTATCAAGATCTTTTATCACTTTTGCTATTTATTTTTTATTTGGTAGTGTGTAATCTATCTAATGTGTTAAGAATTACGTTAATATTAATATATTTCCTTTGTTCTACTAAAAAAAAAGGCACATTTATCGTCTTCCTTATGTAGAGTAAGGATTTCTAAAATTTAAGAGAGGAAAGGGAAGGATTGAAATTCACAAAATTGAATAAAAAGGGATCAAATTCAAATACAAACTTAAAGTAACAAAGGAAAAATCAAAATTTTGGTTTTGATGCCTCGAGCTTAATTAATGAATTATGAGATTGGGTATATAAATATGAATGTGACGTGTGCATTGCTTCATCGGACATAACAATCTTCAAAATGTGCTAATCTTATTCAATCCAACACTCTCTTACTCTAAAATATTTTGAAACCTATCATCACACCACTCTCTCTTTAAATCCGACAAAGACCACCCATCCACAACCAAAGCCACCACTCTTAGTAGTAAGAATGGAGTTTTATTCCTTGTGGCAAGGGAAAATACATTAGATTATAACTAGTTATTCTAGCATCCTTTAAATTATCAAAAGTAAACTTCCTTTCATTCAACTAAGTGTCATTAATAGAACAAAATATTTTTCAATACCAAGGAAGAAATTTGTTATCCTTAAATGCTTAATAGTGAAATATTGATCCAAAGCTTTCTTGAGCAAACAAATTTCACTCTGATATGTACTTGCAATTAAAACATCATCAACATGGGACAGACATAGTTATAAACTTTCCAAAAAAAAAAATTAATAAAGAGTGGATAATCATTCTTGGACTTTAAAAAACCTTAGCTTACCAAAATTTGCTAAACTCAATTTTTTGCCATGTGTAATAATAGTAATGATGGGAAAGGAAAAGAAAAAGACAAAAAATGAACTTTTAACAAAGAGTTGAATCATATATCCACTATGATACAAAGTGAAATTTTATGAAAATTGAAATATAATGAGCATCAAAATCTACAATTGATGATGCAAAATTCACTTAGCTTTCACTCTCTCTCAAAACTTTAAATAGAAAATAAAAATGATAGTAAATAGTATCAATTTGCTTCATTAGCTAGTAAAAAGAGTTTATACACATAATAAACCATCTTTAATTATCATCTACTAAACACCAAAAAAACGTATTAAAATAAAATTAATTACTAAATTACCATTGCTATGTGGCAAATATATACATATCTTTAAAAGATAGTATTAAATAAGTTGTCTAATTATTTCTTATGTAAATAATTTGTAATGTACACTTTATGGCATTAACACATGCCTAAGTTTTCAATTTATTTCATCTTTTGTTATTATTCTTTCCTTCCAAATTTAAATAGTCTCTACCTTATATCGAGATTTATGAATAGACTTTTAGGATTTTATATAAGATGTGATTTCGTATAATAGTCATACAAGAATCCTTTAGTAAGTTCACTTGGTGGAATAGAATATGACTAAAAAAATCTTGTTTATAAGGGATAGAATAAGTACTAACCTATTGCTTTGTTTGATTATGGTGAAAGTTACTAGTAAATTAACTAAAATACCCTAAGAAATCACAAACCATGCTTATCGTAAAAATGAACCTACACTAAATAAGGTTGTCAAAATCGTAATTTTATATAGAATCCCTAGGGGATCCATAGAATCGAAACGTAGAAATATAAGTTTTTACAACCTTTGTAAAATAAATTCCAAATATTGAAAATTTACTTACAATAGTCATTAAAAAATATAATGAATAATAAAAATGAGGAAATTCAACATATATTTTAGTCATAAATCACAATAAAAGTCATAATATAGATAATCAAGTATAAGTTGTACAATATAGATAATCAACAATAAAGATAATCAACCACAAGTCTCAATAAAAGTTATGAATTCATAAATCATAATACGAAACAACTAAAATAAATCATCAAAATTTCCACCATCTCTCCTATCCATATCACCATCAACATCTATATCTTCTTCTTCTCCTTCTTCTTCTTCATCAATATCAACATCATCATAAGGTGTACTGCTACCAATGATTTCCATATCCTCTAATTCCAAATCTTTTGAAGTTCTCATTTACATTTCAACTTCAACATCATCAATATCATGAATATCCAAATTATCTAGGACTAGGGACTTACTTCTAAGACTCTCCAAATTCACATAAGCACCAATTTCCTCCTCCTCATCATCATCCTTTTCTTCATCCCTTACTCCTAGAAGGATATACAATACACCCTCATTCTCATTTGATGAGTTAAACACATTTTCTTCTTCAACTATCCATTTATCATCAGATGAGAGATCTTCAACAGTAGAAGTAGAAGTGTCAACAATGCATGTTTCTTTCCTATTTCATAATTTCAAGTTATGGATTACAAGCACTAAATCATTCATCTTTTGTTGATGTAGCCTATTCCTCTTTTTGGTATGGACTTGAAAATGAAAAAGGTTATATATAACTTTATAAGATTCATAATCTTAATAACATATAAAATCAAATAAAAGGACTATTTATATCATACCATTTCAAATGCACAATAATTATACTCACAACCTGATGAACTATAAGTCAAACTTAAAACATAAATAACAAACTTTTGTAGTTTTGGGCATTCATCTCCATATGAATCCCACCATTTAACTAGAGTTTTTTTGTCTCTTGCTAACCTTGCAACTTTAATACCAAATAGTCCATTAGCATCTTTAAATCTTTCAAGTTATATATCAATCTTACACCTTTCAGTTGGATTAAAAACCATATGCTCTATGCAACCATATAATCCAATCGTAACATCAACATCAACTTTAAAATTAGGATTATAATGGTAATAAGGATTCAAATAATAAGTTTCAGCATGCAATGGTCTATGAAGTTGAAGCTCCCATCTCATGTCAATAATCTTGAAGATAAGTCCATAATTACATAATATAAATATGATTTCAATTTACAAATGAAACTTTAAAATAAACACTAAAGAAAAATATATATATGACTCATAAGTTAAGATATTACCTTTTCTTCACATTGTTGAAATTTGCTTTAGTTTTCTCTTTAGCACAATCTATTTCTAGATAAATGAAACCCATAGTTGGTTGTTCATTAGAATCCACTAATTTAAGCACTTTAACCAAGGGAAATCTAGCTTTAAGGCAAATAATAACATCTTCCCAAACCTACTATCTAAAACCACTTGTTGAATTTGCTTTCCATCAGTTGTGCTCGAATACTTACATGATTTCCAATGACTTGAAATGAACATAGTCATCAATGCACCCTTCAACTCACTGAGACAACCTAATGTTAAATAAGAAGTGGCGATACGAGTTGCACTAGGTCTAATCAAGTCCCTCCCTTTAGTGTATTTCCTTAGGATTGAGGTAAGTACAGTCCCAGAATAAACATATGTAGTAATTCTTTACCTCTCTTTTGTAATTGTTCCATGATGGATTTTCAAATTCTTCTCAAAATCCTTTAAGATCAAATTAATGCAATGTGCTGTACAAGGTGTCCAATATAAGGATTTTCTTTTCTCCATCAATTTTTCCCCTACTACTTTATAATTTACAGCATTATCTATGATTACTTATATAACATTCTCCTCTCCAACTTTCTCAATTGGTCTTAAATATATCAAAAGCATCTATAGATGATAAGAAGATTGTTCCTTGTGGGCTATTTACTAAGAAATTGCATATGGAGTGCCTCTTTCTATTAGTCCATGCATCCAACATAATAGAGCAACCTGTTTTTCTCCATTCAGCTTTGTAGTCTTCAAGCAATTCCATCGTTAAAGCAACTTCTTTCTTTAAACAAGTCACCCTTAGCTCATGATAGGAGGGAGGTTTTAGCCGACAACCATATTGACTAACCACATTAAGCATTTTGGCAAACTCTAGATTTTTTACACAATTTAATGGAATTACGCTAGTGTAAAAAAAAAAAAAAGAGCAACTTGTTGGATGCATTCTCTTCTCGACTCTTTCTTCATGAATTGGTTAATTGTACCTTGATTCACCTGTGTTCCACTTCCAACAATTTTTATTTTTTTCTTTTTAAGGAAGAAATCCATGCAATTCCTTTTTTTTTTTTCTTTACGGATGTCTACTTTACCTCATCATCATCATCATCAGAATCTTCAATCCCATGAATTTGCGTCCTTTTCATTTATAATATTTTTGCTACTTTCAGTAACATTGTTAACATTTCAGATTTTACTTCATTTGGGATACCGATACAAAGCTCTACATCTTTATGTGTAAAACCTAAGCGATTCTTGAATCTATAAATGCCTCCACTAACAACTTTGTTACAATACTTACATTTTACCTTTTTTCCATTATTATCTACATCAATTCCATGCTTCTGACCAACATTGGATCCACTTCTAAGTGCATTTTTCCTCTTAGAGCTCTCTTTAGATGATTTAGAAGGTGGCAATTCAACTTACCCACTACTTTAAATCCTAGAAGAAAATAAATAAAGAGTAAATTCAAGTTTCAAGCATTTGGGCCACTCCTAAAATTAGAAGAATTGATTGTACATAAAGTCATAAATTACAAACCAGAAATTAGAAGGGTAAAAGTAACAAGTTGGTGCTATATCTTTAGTGTAGACATGTAGTACAAAAAAAAAAAAAAAAGTAGATTGTTTTTGCATGTTAACAAATATCAAAAGCTACAAAAGTTAAAAAATATCCAACAATATCTCAATCCTCTAAAACGAGTTTACTTTCATTTTTTTTTCTTATGTCCCTAATCTTCCTTAATAGTAAACATTCTAGATGCTACATATGACATGGAGCCAATCGCATAGCCTTAGGATCATTTCCTTCTTGCAACTGTCATCAACACCAATCAATGAAGCAAAGGTCTAGTGTTTTCAGTATTACGGTGTCAAGAAAATGGCCAAAGCTTAATAAGAATGTCACACTCATAGCAATTAGAATACACAAGGGACCCTAGATTTAGAATGTATAATTCATCACTTGAAAACTTCTATAAGTTATACAATGCAAAGCCTATTCCAAACCATGATATCAATTTCATATTGATATTGGCTAATTTGCCATAGTATGCATCATCTTTTATCACGAAAAAGCAAAAAAAAAAAAAAAAACCTATGTAACCACTAAAAAAAAAATGAAGCAAACATCTAAACATAATGTGGAGATTGTAACTTCTAATTCTATTCTTTGTCAAATAACAAAATAAGAACAAAAAAAAAAAGAAAAAGAAAAAAACCCTAAGCAAGCACAAAAAAAAAAAAAAAAGAAATGAAGTAACCAAACACAATATGGAGATCATAACTTCTAACTCTATTATTTGTCAAATAACGAAATAAGCACCCAAAAAAAAAAGAAAAAAGAAAAACTAAACTTTAAAGAACACAAATAGTAATATATCCAAAAACAATTTACCTATACGCGATGGAATGGAACTACATTAGAGTGTGTAAGTTGTAGCAACATCTAGAAGTGAAGATCTTGACCTTAAGATTCAAAAAGAAGAATAGGCCAAAACCTAAGAAGAAGAACAAAGCAGCAGGTCTTGGCATCTTGCTTTAGGCATCTTTTCTTCCTTGTTTTCCACTCCAATAGCTCACAGTTTCTTTTCATTCCTTGTCAAATAGCTAGGTTGGGCAACACATGGGTTGGGTTAGGCTAGGAGAAAGGTTGGGAGTCTAAATAAATGACTGAGTCCACACAAATATTAGCTGAGACATGAACTTGGTGGAAACGGACGTGAAGACACGATTTTGACAAGTCAACTAAGTTGACTCACAATTCCACTTTGATTTTACACGAAAACAATTTTGTATGTGAGTTGACAAGGTATGTGCTTATAAAATCATAAAAACTTACGATTCCAATCACGGTTTTGATAACATTGACACGAAAAACTATAGTGTAAATTGGTTATACACCACAACTATTAGGTTATCAAATTAGTTGCAATTACAAGTGAAAAAAAAAAAAGGGTCTGGATAGTATTGATGGAGCTTTTTGGACATAGACCCTCCAAGGCCTAATTTGACTTGTTTAGGCCCTTATCCAATCTCCTTGTACTCAAACCAACCTCTAGTAGATTGTTATAGCATCAAAAGCATCAACTCAAGCCAGTATGCCTTGATTTAAAGCTTAAATTGATCGTATACATCCTTAAATTAGATAAGAAAGAAATGCTCTAAATAGATAAGGAATGGAGTTGGTCAAAGATACACCCTCCATAATATTTAGAAAGAATCTTAGCTATGAATGCACTTGTCAAATGAACATTAATCCTAACCGTTATAAATAGGGGTTGAGACTACTAGGTAAAAGATCCTAATTCTCTTGATCCTCATATACTTTTTATGCATTTCATCACCCTTCAATCCTTATGCTACTCCAGCATCCCCCATAGCTTGTTTTTCTCTCTTTATAGGTGACTCAAGCACTCAAAAATTCTCAGCATAACAATTGGTGTCATCTTCATGATCTTACTTATAACCACAATCATGGCATCTAAGCCCTAAACCACTAAATCCAAGGCAACCATCATCACCTGAGTGGCTCGACTATGAACCAACTTACTCGACTAAGTTTAGTGGGTCAAAATGCACTAACCAATACAAGAGATGAAGTGTTGAGTAGCTCATAGCCATATGAGAAACATGATTAGGATAACACCAGTGCCATGATATCGAAAGTGCATGAATCAAGAATAAGGTTTTTGATTAATAAAATACATTTTATTCTTTTGTTTGATTGTATCTAGAAGTTGGGTGGGAAAAAACAAAGGAAAGAAATTCGTAAGTGCATATTTGATCTATGAATTTGTGAACAATTTAACAACCATCATAGCTAGTTTTTAGTAAGGGGATTTAGTTGATATTTTGATAAAATTCATTTTTGTGCATATAGTGTTTGCGGAAATTCCTTAATGGAATTTTATTCTAAAGTGAGGTTAAAGAATGACTTGGGATTTATTGTGCCAATTGAGGAAGAAAGTAAAGAAAGGAAGAGAAAGAGGAAAGGTGAAAGTCTTGAGAGACAAGAGATAGAGATAGATATAGCTTTAACAAGTTCTAAGGAACACATTTTGTCTAGCTTAAGAAAAAGGAACACAATGTTTGATGGAAGCAACAATCAAATTGTTAATGGACCTATTCATTGAATAAGGCTTAAGTTTAGGCTATCTCAAATTAGCTAGCCTTTGACCTGTTACAAACATGCCATATTTTTTTGCACCTAGGCTCTACTAGAAGTGAATGGTGATTATTCTTACTAATATGTGTAAATTCTTAAAATATGTGTGAATCTTCAAGATATATTTTCTAATATTTTTACGCATTAGTAATGGTGATTAGTTAAACTACATTTTATTATAATTTTATGCCTCTCATAATTAATAATTAAAGAATAATATATATATATATATATATATATATTATTGACCCCAGGTCAACCCTCGGTTGAACCTAATTCGACCCTTTAACCCTTGACCCTTAACCTTTTTACATGTTTAAGCCAACCACCCGAGTTAGGTTTGACAACATTGGTAAGTACTATAAGCTAGATTAATTTTTGAAGTAATATCATTTTCCACAATAGAATCAATAATACAACTTATATCTATATGCTCAATAAAGGGTTTAGTTGTAAGTATATTTATACTACTTTTATTTTAGATCAAAGAATTTGCAAAACAATTGCATTTTAAATGTAATATCTTAGTTGAATAGGAAGCACTAGAGATTCATAATCATTTGATATTGAATTAGCGCTATTTACCTAAATATAACATATCTATAAGCCTTGAAATCTAATTCCTGTCCATTTTCAGCAATGACATCTCATCATATCTATGGGGTGAAAATGGCAGGCAAACCTTTAGTCACCTCCCACTTATAGGTGCTTTTGCATCAAGAAAGAAAGATAGTGCTAACATCTTTAAGTTCCTCCATGCAACCATTTCCCTATACATTGATGGGAAACTCACAAGATGGATTCCTTTAATGTTCACCACTTGTTCGCCATTGTAAATCTTCCACATTTTATTCCTAATTGAAGGAACATTTTAGTGTTGAATGTCTCTATCTTTATAGTTTCATTAGGTTAGGTTTTTTCAGTATAAAAATGGGTAGGTTGGCTTATTTACTTCATTTTAGAGGTACCCTTTTTTGTTTTAATGTGAAACGAATCTGGTCTTACCCAAATGGTTTGGCTTGGTTATAGCATCTAAACTAAATGGTGAACTTATTAAGCATAAAATTTCACTTTTTTCCTTCAACTTTATGTAACACCCCAAAAACCAAGTACGTTATGACCCACCACATGTCCTCATTTCCTGAAGACATGCAAAAGCTCAATCACCACTATTCTCCAAATACTCACATTTATGTACTTTTGATAATAATCATAAATCATATACTACATAATAAAGATCAATGAAATTTTCCATTCTCAATAATAAGTCATTAACATTTTTCTCAAATTAAACAGTGGAAGCGATTAACATTCACTTATAATAAAGATTCTCAAATGACTAAATAAAAATTTAACATGTCTTTCCTTAGCCTATCTATTAGTCATTGTAATAGACGTATTCTAAATTCTCTTCATTGTTCTAATCTTGAGTTGTTTCCCCATGGTTTTCAATAGATCCTACAATCTCTCTTGTAGCATCTGTAACTAAAAAAACAATTCCCACAAGGGGTGAGCTAATGCCTAATATAATGCATACCTATAGACATACACGCATGCCATGCTAGAAGCAATAACACATGTAAGATTCATCATAATATTCATACAAAATTTTATTTATCTTTCACAATCTTTAGCTAATACACAATCACATCATAAACATCTTCACACATCACATTCATAAACATCCTTTCACAATCCATTCACAACCAATATATACATATATATATATATATATATGACAGGTATTCCTCTTTGTTTATGAGTCTCTTATCATACATAATAATAATATATATATATAACAATGGGTACTCCCCACTGTCCATGTGTCCATGAGTCCTCACATATCAACCTTCCACAACCATACATAATAATAATATATATATAACAATGGTTATACCACACTGTCCATGTGTCCATGAGTCCTCACACATCAACCTTCCACAACCATACATAATAGTAATAATATATATATATATATATGACAATGGATACTCCTCACTTTCCATGAGTCCATACACTACGACCTTTCATAATATACCTCACAACCTTCCACATCACAACGTTTCACATCACAACCTTCCACATAAGACCCGAATCATTTCGGTACACGACTCAACTAGGGATAACGTCACATACAAATCATTGAGGTGCCACCCCAAGAACACCGACCCACACTCGGTTTCTTAGACCCAGCAATTCACAATCACATACACACACACAATCAAGGTCATTTATAATATTATTAAACCTACACACAAAAATCTAATTTATCAAGCACAACTAACAAACATGGCGTATACGTACTTGACTTATAATACTTGGTTTGTCTTATACTTTTCTAGCTTCACAAGTCTCCCAAACCTATACATGACCAAATTATTTGCTTTTAGAATTGTATTCCTATAAATATCAAAAGGAAAATAGATGCGTTTCAACTTAATACGGTCATGTTAGAGGTTGTGTGGTTGAATATGGGATAGTACACGATCGTGCCAAAGGCCGAATACATTTTTCCCTCTCTCTTTTTTTAACATGGTCTCAACATGGTCATGTATCTCTCTATTCACTATATTATGTTTTTTTTTTTTTTCAACATGGTCATGTTGAGAGTTTATATATCTCTCTATTCATTGTTCATCAACATGACCTTAATATGGTCGTGTGTTTTTTTCTTTTCAACACGCTCTCAATACGGTTGTGTTGAGAGGTTGTGTATCTCTATATTCACTTGGGATTTTCAACACGATTCTAACATGATTGTGTAGGGAGGCTGTGTATCTCTCGATTCACTTTTGGTTTTCAACACGATTCTAACACGGTCATGTTGGGAGGCTGTATATCTCACTATACACTTTGTAAACCTATCCCTTAGCACGATTTCTAATCAATTAAACCTAATTGATCTATCTAACATAAAATTTACAGTGTAATACACTAGTAGATACACTTAACCCGAATCGTGATCGATATGCTTGAAGTGCTTACTTTAAACCATGTGTAGCACATATTAATCTTAACCTATAAATGATCTTAATTCATTACTTCCTACGCTACCATATACATACGTAAATCATGATTCATAATCGTTGATCTATATACTTCTCTTAATCTAATAATCTAGTGGTGGAAAAAGGGGTCGTCTCCTTCTCTATGGATTCACACAAGAAGCTTTTAAGATTCTGTGAGATGCAAAGGGAGGAAAAAACTCAATAGGGTTTATAATGGCCTATTTATAGTCCTCATCCGAATTAACAAATTGTCTCCAATCCTTTTAAATTATTTATGATATTAACCTTAGCTTCATTTATATATATATATATATATATATATATATATATATATTATATTACTCGTGAATTTACACTTTAGTTTATATTAGGTTTGACTTGTATCTTAACACCTTATTCACAAGTTTTAGAAAATAATTATGTATAAAAACACATAATTACATGAATAGTTTGCAATAAAAAATATATCATGTGATAATAATGTGGGATGAATTACCATGATCATTTTTTTTTTCATGAAGAGGTATAAGAAACTAAAAACTAGATTATATTGATTATATTCTAATATAAGTAAATCAAACCATAATTCATAAATAAATTTAATCACCGAACAACTCTTAAATTAACACTAAGATTAACTAACTGTTATAGCTACCAAAAGATACGCTCTATACCAAATGCATGGGGTTATGTGTTATCATCTTATAAGGCATTCTTTGCTATGCTTTGAAAATATTTTTAAATGTGTTAATGAGCATTTTGGCCAAACTCATAGAAACTCACTTTCTCTTTCAAGTTTCCTATTCCATCATATAGCATAAACATCCTGGTTAGGGTTGTTTATCTACACTTTGCAACTAAAATAGTGGAGTCCCTCTCATAACTCAAACCACTCTAGTTGAATTTGTGGTTTAAGGAAAGCCCAAGTCACAACCCAACCTTAATAAGCTCAAAATGAGTTTTAATACTTTGTACGATTTAGCTGTCAAGATAAGATTACAATAATTATTAGGAGTTTTTTAATCTAGTTACACTATCTAAAGCCTATTAATGTAACAAGGAAAGATAAGGTGTATCCATTGGTTAGATCATCAACTTGAGGAAGTCATGACAAAACATGTGACTAGGTCATCCTACACACAAGTTACACTATTTTTTTAAATAAAACTAGCCAAAGCAACACAATAATAGAACCTAACATATTAGCAAATCAACACAACCACATAGTCATGCAATGTAGCTCATAATCATAGCAAGATAGATAACCATAAAAGCACTAGAATAAGCATAAATCATGACGAACAAAAGTTTAGAGATACAAGACTCAACTTAAAGAGTAATATTGCAAAAACTCACGAACAATCATAGTATTAGTTTAAACTAAACTTACCCCGATGACTAATAATAACCCTATAACTACATCATAGTGGATAACTATTAGAGGCAAGTAAAACAATTCTATAAATTCTATTATGTGGCATCCAAAAAAAATCTAGCTATTATTTCTAGCATATGTGCACTATTGGGACAACTAGCATAGGCCATTCAAATGGCACATATATGCAAACTCTAAACATCTTAAGGTTTAAGGTCATTCAAATGACAGCATTTGGGCAATTGAATGGTAAGTGTAAAGGCTAAGGTTTTTGAGAACTTGTCATTTGAATGGAGAATGTTAGCCATCTGAACAAGAAGAGAGAGAATCGCTATTGATAATTGTGGTGCACCACCTATGGTGGTTAGCTTGAAGGTGCCATTTAAAAGGTATGTTGTAGCCATTCAAATAGTACTATGGCCTTCTCTATTCCTTCACATTTTCTTTAATCATACAGCTAAAATGGTATTAGCAGCCAAATACTAGTCCCTACACTACACTTGCACAAAAAAGTACAAAAATATTTTAAAATGCATATGATTGATCTAAAAATTCATCATTCATTTGTGTTGATCCAAAATGCAGTTTTTGTTATTGTAAAGCATATTCAATGAGAATTAAGACAAAATATAAATGAATTAAAAATATTCACCTATCACCACCCCAATTTAAGCTCATGATTATACTCAATCAAGTTAAAAACATATTGGAGAATAAATTCTATGAGGATAAGTTCCCATTATTCCAATGCATTATTTATCACCTATTCCATCATTCCCAAGCTATGGAGTTGAATGACTATTATTGCACTTTTTACATCAAAATTGAAGTATAAGCAAATTTTCTCTTGCAAAATTAATGAATTGGTCAATCAAATGCACTAAAGACACATGCAAAAAAATTATGCAACAAATCAATGCAACATTTGACACCTCTTCTTACTTTTTGTTTTACAATAGCAACTACACATTCTCTCATCCTTGGAAAACAATTAAAGTGCCCTTGTTCATCTACACAGCTAAGAGCATAGCTATGTTGAGTGACAAGGATGACTAGTTGGGTATATGGTCAAGAACACGACCATGTTTCTTTTGACAAGTCTTTTTTTTTTCCATTTTCTTTAAATTATTTACATATTTTCTTTTATTTAAAAGTATGCCATCAAGGCTTTATTAGGTATTTAAGCATCTCTTTTTGAAATAGACATGAGTTTTTATTTCTTTCATCTTTGTGAGTGGAAATCCTATTTCATATTGTTGTTAGTTGATGTGCCTTGGATCCAAATGCAAGAACACAAAGCCAATTAAAGAATTAACCTAACCAAGTCCATAAAAATGGCATGATACCAATAATCATGTTAACCTTAATTGCATGAATCAAGTTGCTATAATGCCAAATTATGATGAGGATCAATTGCAATTGTAAGATATATAAAGGATAACACAACAATGAACCGAATTCCAATCAAATTGGGCATAAACCAAATCTGAAAAATTGTAACCCTAAATCACGTGAACAAGAACAAAGTAAAACAACCAATTATAACTAGATATGACACACTAGAAATAACTAGAAGCAACTTAATAAATATTAATATAACTCACCACAATTTCAATTGAAATTGATAAGAGTATAGGAGGCATGAGGATGAACTCTCCACGGCACAAAAAGGAAAATTTTCTAATTAAAAAAAAAATGTCCCCTCTAAAACCTACTTAGCAAATATTTATACTTGCTCCAGTTAAGGTAAAAACAACAAAAACCAAATTACAAATAAAACCAACAAATGACCAATTCTTAAGCAACAAAAGACAATTACAAAATAAATCTTCAAAATAGCCAGTTCTTCACTTCCATGGAACACGTGTAGACCGGTTGATGTAAGTCCATGAATGACCCATAAGTGATCCTTAGTGAATTTTGTTTGCCATCCTATAAAAAGCCAATAAATTTACCTGCTACAATGCAAAGAGAAATTATTATTAGATAAATAAAACAACATATGGATATCTAGGCTCACGTATCCAATTTTGTTTCCCCACTGTTAGAACCATAGGTTTGATTCTCATCATCTCCTTAGGCCTCTGAAAGATTTGCCCTCAAATCTAAAGGGTCTTCTCTTATACTAACACCCAGTGTTTGTGTTTGCTTGTTGGCTTAAGGTCTTGAGAAGCCATTGGTTTTACTAATCTATTCCTGAAATGAGCGAACTTCAGACGGAGACATAAGAGTCAAGATAATTCGTGTACCATCTTTCTAAAACATGTAAGTGTTTCTGAACTCGTCATGTAGCACCTTCCTATCAAACAACCAAGGTCTACTCAATAATATGTGAAAGGTGCACATAGGAAGCACATCATAGATAATCTCATCACTGTATCTATCTCCTATACTGAATGGCACATTTGCCCTCTATGTAACATGCAAACTACCTCGGTCATCTAGCCAATGCAATTTATAAGGGTGAGGATGTAGAGTAATGGATAGTTGTAAGTTATTTACTAATGCATTAGATATGAAATTAGTGCAACTGCCACCATCAATGAAAAGAACACACAAGTTACCTCGAATCTAATAAGGTGTGTGGAGCATGTTCTTTTGTTGTATGTCCCTGACATCTAGAGATATGGTCATAACCCTGTGTAACACATTAATAGGTAAATATTTATCATCCCTCTTATCCTCATGTGTCTTAGCATTTTGATCATCATAATATTTCTACAAAGCTATAGACAAATCTGTAGGCTCGATAACTTCTTCCTGATCATCTTCATTGTTTCTATCCATAACAGTCATCACCCTTTTATTGAGACACTGCACAGCCATATGTCCAAAAATCATGCATTTGAAGCATTTAATTTAGCGCATTTTCCCACTAGTTTGAAATCAATTCCAACTACCTCTTTACCTTTAAAAGAAACATTCTTCTTCTTATCGGTGTTAGAGATTTTTTTGTCCACAACTTTAACATGTTCCCTTATTCCTTTTTTTCCACTCATCTAGCCATCTACTACAAGAGGTTTAGTAGAAGTTCCATACCTATTACTAGCAACTCAAAAAGGGTTGGATCGCCTCTACCTCTCCACTTTCAAGGCTAACTGTATAGCCTCATCAAGTGTATTATACCTTTGCAACTCTATAACGCAGGCAATCTTATATTTCAACCCAGACACAAATCATGTTAGGGTTTGCTTAGGAGGCTCGACTGATCCACATCTAATCATTAGTGTCTCAAACTCCTATACATAATCATCAACTGTTTTACCTCCCCGCCTCAGTGTTTGGAGACATATAAACAGTTCCTACCTGTAATATTCAGGTATGAACCTTTTCCTTAATACCCGTTTTACGTCCCGTCAGGTATGTATTTCAACCTCTCCATCCCTTCATTTGCTAATCACAAGATTTTTCCACCATAAAGCGGCATAACCTATGAATTCCACAATCGCAAGACAAACCCTAGTGTTATCATCAATTTCATAACACTCGAACAGACCCTCAACCTTGTCCTCCCAATCCAAGTAATCATCTGCTAACCCCCTGCCATCGAATGAAGGCATCTACAGTTTCACATACTCTAATCCCTAAGGTGGTTTGAAATCCCTATTTGGGTAAGGGTTATTCCCAAAATTATCATCTCTTTTCTCCCTAAGAGCATGATAATCTCCCTCCATTCTTCTATCCATATTACCTTCAACTACTCCTTCCCTGTGAACATTCTAAGGAACTACCCTAGGTAATGGTGCCTAAGGATTTGCCACTGGTGGTTGTGGCATTGTCATCCGATCTATCTTTGTTGCTAATGTAGCAATAATGGTAGTGAGGTCCTGTAACTACTCCTCTAATGTTCTTCCACCTATAGTTCAATGACCTTGATCACCA
This sequence comes from Laguncularia racemosa, assembly GCA_037954665.1. Lineage (NCBI taxonomy): Eukaryota > Viridiplantae > Streptophyta > Magnoliopsida > Myrtales > Combretaceae > Laguncularia > Laguncularia racemosa. The sequence continues at coordinate 1,970,864 of JBBMOL010000040.1, forward strand.
CCAACTTAACTATTGGCCTCATTGGCAATTCCCCCATTCACATTATCATTCAACATGGTTTGAAATTTTCTTTCCTTTTTTTTTATCACTCATAGTCACCACTTCACAAGAACTACACACTTTTACGCCAACAACAACTATCACAATACTACACCACGGTGCACTTACACACTTATGGTATAACACACACTTCCATGCCTCAATTTACAATTAATACATTCACAGTGCAATACACTTCAACCACACACTCACTTCGCCAACATACATAACTCAACCACGGTGCAAGCTTCAATCATGACACATACTTACACTCCTAATTCACGGCAATAAACAACAAATGAAACAATTAACGAAGGCTTCTCCAAATGGTAAGTAAACAATTCAAAAATAGTCAAAGTGTATTAAGATTAACAATACACAATAACTCCCTCAACTTAATGTTTGCTTTTGAATTCAAATTGTTTCCAAATCCTCCACGACAAGAAGAGCAAATCTGAAAATTGCACTCCCAATTCCGAAATTTTGCAAGGAAATAATAAGGAAATAATCAACACTACTCTAAATGATGGAAATCAAATTCAAAGAACTTCCCCTTCTTCCACTCACAACCCAATCATGGCAAGGATGTAAGCTGATTTCTACACTTCGCAATACTTCAATTAGAGATCATGCAAGCATTTCAAGGAACAATTCAACATAAGAATTTAAATTTCTCTTCACATAATTAAATTTCAAAATGAAGGATCAAGAACCCTAAATCCCAATTGAAATCATGCAATCCCTTCTCAAAAACCCTTACTCTGATACTAAAAATTATGATGTGCCTTGGATCCAAATGCAATAACACAAAGCCAATTGAAGAATCAACCTAACCAAGTCCACAAAAATGGCATGATACTAATAATCACATTAACCCTAATTGCATGAATCAAGTTGCTATAATGTCAAATTATGATGAGAATCACTTGCAATTGCAAGATATATAAAGGATAACACAACAATGAACCGAATTCCAATCAAATTGGGCATAAACCAAATCTGAAAAATTGGAACCCTAAATCATGTGAACAAGAACAAAGTAAACAACCAATTATAATTAGATATGACACACTAGAAATAACTGGAAGCAACTTAAGAAATATTAATATAACTCACCACAATTTCAATTGAAATTGATAAGAGTATAGGAGGCATGAGGATGAACTCTCCACGGCACAAAAAGGAAAATTTTCTAATTCAAAGAAAAGTCCCCTCTAAAACCTACTTAGTAAGTATTTATACCTACTCCAATTAGGGTAAAAACAACAAAAACCAAATTACAAATAAAACAAACAAATGACCGGTTCTTAAGCAACAAAAGACAATTACAAAATAAATCTTCAAAATAGCTGGTTCTTCACTTCCATGGAACATGTGTGGACCGGTTGATGTAAGTCCATGAATGACCCAAAAGTGATCCTTAGTGAATTTTGTTCGCCATCCTATAAAAACCGATAAATTTACTTGCTACAATGCAAAGACAAATTATTATTAGATAAATAAGACAACATGTGGATATCTGGGCTCATGTATCTAATTTGGTTTCCCCACCGCTAGAACCATAGGTTGATTCCTATCACTAGTTTTCTTCTAATCGAATCTTATCAATCAATTCACTTCAGTCAATTGTGGCAATTCTTTAACTTGCTTACCCCACAAGTCGCATCAGGATAACTATATTAACTCATTAAATTTCAAAAATCATAAGTCACATCAATTTAAGAATTACAACATCCTAGTTTGAATATTGGAATTAGTTTTCTATAGTCATCCATATCTGTTACTATTTAAATTTGTTTTAGTCAAAACACCAAAAATACATCTTCACATATTGTAGATCATTACACTAATCTAATAGACCTTGCTTGGAATCTCTTGTAGATCTAGGCACATCATAATTTGGTATCAAAGTATCATATTTGACATATGTGTGACAAGTTTTAAACCTTATCTTGTTATTTCTCAATTGGAAGGGGTTTTGTTGTAGTAGGCATTGCACTATTACTACTCTTGTGGTATAGGGGTTTGTAGTGGTCATTACATTGTGATACTTGTGTTGTTGACAAAAAATAAAATATTTAGAAATATTCAAGATAAGGTTATGGATGTTGCAAATAACAAAGGCAATGTTAGGAGAAGAGAACCAAATGCCACTAGGGATGACTTAAATCAATAATTAACAATTATTGTCGAAATAATGTGCATGATGTTGACTATGCAAGTTATGTTAATATAGACTAGGGGGTGTATGCCTCTTAAGATAATGTGTTGAGAAATAGATGTGGTAAGGAGCAATGTGAAGTTGATGAATTAGTTGAAGGAGAAGGAGAGAATTTTAGAGGGAGTCACATGAATGACAGGAATCATGTAGGAATCAATTACCAGCAAGTGAGAGGAATTGACTCTACTAAACTATCAGTTCCAAAATTTGATAGGTGTAGACTACTTGATGATTACTTAGATTGGGAGAGTCAGGTAGACAAATTGTTTAACTACCATGAGTACAATAAGCCTACTAACGTTTAATTAGCATCCTTAGAGTTTATAGTTTATACTACCTTGTGGTAGAGAAATGTTTGTATTTAGAGTAGAAATGATGGAGACATAACCATTGTCTCTTGTAAACACTCCATTTTTGCCCCCATCTAAAAATATATATATAAAGAAAAAGATAAAAAAATAAGAAAAAAAAAAACAAAAACGAAGCCAAGTATACAAAATAATAAAAAGTAATAATATAAATAATGAAGAAAAAATAATAAAAATGAAATTTCTTTATCATAATAAAAAAATACAAAAACAATATAAAGTAAAACAAAATAAAATAAAAATAATAATGATGATAAAAATATATTTGGGTTTTTAATTAAATTTGAAAATCTCAAAATAACAAAAAAATTAGCTAAGATATTAGGTTAATATATAATTTGCGTGTGATAATAAATCGAGAAATGGGCTAGCTTAGCTAGTTCAAATCCTGGGAAGGGCACTTTATGCCATTTTATTTTTCTTTTCTTCCAGTTGCCATGTAGCATCTGATTGACGAAGACAAATCATGTGCAATGCACATGATTATCTTCAACCTCCAGCTGAGAACGTCGAGGAAGGGATAAAGCTAGGATTCGATTGCTTCAAGTCTGTTTTTTAATACAAATCCAACAATCTTTAGCTAAAAAATGATAAACATCATTAAATCAGTATGAATCTTAACTAAAAAATGGATTAACTCAAAGCTTCAAAAAACCTCATCTTCCTCGTTAGCCAACCACGATTCAACCTTATCCCAAGCTTTAAACGTCATTTGGTTTCCATCGCTACATAAGAGTTTGAGAAACATCAGGGGATGGTCAAATTCATGTTGTAAAAAGCTCCTAATCACTTCAATCAAGCCCCTTCTCTCTCTAATAAAGCTGCCACAGCTCCACCTTCTCTCTAAGATTTCTCACACAACACACAATACCGAAGCAAGCTAATGGCATCCTGCCGTTTTTAGAAGTCCATAGATTCATAAAAGCCAATGCTTTTTGTTCAAGCTTTTCTTAATGGAGCAAATCGAAAACCGTCAACCCCACGTCACCGGCCACCTCCCAAACTGCCACTTGAGTTGGCTTTTAGGTAAAAATAACACCAAATTTTTCTTCTAGATCCTTGAGAACCTCGATTTCGATTCCTCAATAGCCTTCAACAACTACCGGAATGCCGCCAACGAGGACTTTCCAGCTGCCGTACCCGTGATCATGACCAGAGTTCGATCGGAACCGATCGAACAGACCCGACCTGACTGAACCAACCCGCATCCAGGTTAGCATGTCTCATATTATATTATTATTATTTTTAATTTTAATTAACAATAATAGCAATAAATAAAAAGATAAAAAAATAAATAATGAAAAAATAATAATGATAAAGGACTTTTTTTTTAGAAATGTGTTTTGTTATTTAATGAGAATTTTTCCATATATATATATATATATATATGTTTATATATGCATAAAATGTTTTATTGCCTAGAAAAAGGATTTTGATAAAAAAATAATAATAATAATTGATGTTTTTTCAAAATTAGAGGTTTTATTTTATTTTTTAAGAAATAAACTTAGGCTTAGAAATTTCTTTACATAACTGTAAATGGTAATAAACGTAAATATGACACGTTTTCATAATTAAGACTAAATAATCCACTAAAGTTTTATGAAAGCGAACTATGGCCTATTTGATCCCGAATAGCGGGTACGTAAGCACCATTATGGGGCAACTCTAAAACATAAAAAAATATTTTCAAATTATTCTTTTTTTTAGTATTTTCTTTTATGCTAAAAAGGATATCATAAAATAAAAATATAATTCAAATTTTAGAAGGTTAAGGAGGTAACTTTAAGGTTTTAATAAGATTGCCCCCGAGTTAAGAATCTTTGGCTTTTCTGTTTTTTTTTTTAAAAAAAACGGTTTCATTGACTAGTGTTTAAGTTTGAATTAATCCGCTCAATTAATTCTAACTTAACATTTTTTTCCCAACTCCAGTTTGGATGGCAACTCTAAATAAGTGATAAAAAAAAACTTCTAGTTCAAGTCGAAGGTTTGTATTAGATGGCCATGGGATCTAATATGAATTGAATTAGGAAAATGATAAAAAAAAAAAAAAATTAAACTCAACAAGATGGCAACTCCACTAGGGACTCTTAGTGGGCTAGCCACCTAAGCCTTCTGAAATTATAATTTATTTTAACTATCTTTAGTTAGCATTCTTTCTGTAAAATAATGTTTGCGCTAATGTTTGTATTTTCTCATGATCTAAGGATTTAATAAATTTAGTTTTTTTTTAGTAAGTTTTCATGCTTATAATTGTGTTATTAGATATAGTCACACCTAGGCCATTTAGGATCCTAGGACGGGGAGCCATTGTGTAAGTTCCACGTGAAGTGAAGTAATCACCGCTTGGGGCTGATTAGGCTATCCCACCCAATGCTTCGATATGGCTCGAGATCCATTTCTTTGAAAATGTAGGAGGCTATAGAGCTTGGAAACCTTTAAAACCTACCTCTTTGCATACATGAGATCATAAATTGGCAAATAATTAACGATGTAGTATCTTGTAAATTTTTCTTTCTTTTGCACTTTAGAGTTTGGATACAATTTCCTTTTTTGTAAACATTTCCTGTAAAAGAATTATCACCATAATCATGTATTTGTAATTAGAAGTTTTCATTTTTGGTAATTCTACTAGATGGCTAGTGCTGCAATTGACCGTCTTCTTCGCAAAGAGATTTGTGTTTGTAAGCCTCTAGATCCTAAGCTGGTACTGGACCATTGGCTTACTCTATACAGTCCTAAAGAGTAGATCTTCATCCAGGACAAAATAAAGCCCATCCTTTCACTAATGAATGTCCGCCTACCTTTGATTCGTGTCATATCACACTTTTGGGATCCTAAGCCTATAGCTTTCTTTATCGGGCCACATGAGATTACCCCAACCATGGAAGAGTATACTCAGCTTCTCCAGGCCCCTCCACTTTCCAATGGGGTATATGTGCTAGATTTAGAGGCTAGGCCAGCTAGCATATTCAGCAAACTTCTAGGGGTGTATAGAGCGATAATCAACAAAGCATTAGAAAATAGAAATGGGTACTGTCTTCACATAGATGAATTAGAAGCTTGGTTTGTAGCACGATGTGATGATGGAAGCAATAAGGATATCTTATGTGGAGACCCTAAAAATTATAGACAAAGATGGGTTTATGCTTTCATCTTAACAACATTTGCAACTATCATTTTTCCTACTAAGATCTTCCACATTCATTATAGGGTTGCAGAATTGGTATTTCAATTCAGGGAAGGAAAGTCTTACATCCTAGCCCTTTTAGCTGAGCAAATCCGAAATCTAAATTTCGTAAAGAAAAAGGGTCATGGAATCCTTCGCTCAAACATTAACCTTATTTTGATCTGGTTTGTAAGCCATCTCAAATATTTTGGTCTAAACATGGTTAGAAAATCACTAGCCTAACAGGTAGACCTCATAGATTCATGTGCAGAAAGGATGAAGCTGCCAGAGGATCTTCCCAGCCAGAATTGGGTTTCAATGCTCAAGGGTTTCAGTGCTGAAGATATTTTGTGGATTGCTAGATGGAGCCGCTGCAATAAGATTATTCTAATATGCAGAAACTTTCAAGTCGTTCCATTAATTGGGCTTAATTGGTGCATGAGCTATCACCCGAATTCAGTGGTCCGTCAGTTTGGCACCATCTAAGATTTAGTTCATATGCCATCATTAGAAAGGATCATGGTTGAATTTCAAGACCCAAACATGTTAGTAGTTGATAAGATTGCCAAGTTATTAAAGGTAAGGGTCCTATGGGAAGCTCGAATTGAGAGCCTTAACATAGACATCAGGGAATTAAATGGTGAAGTGGGAAAATACTGAGCTACCAGGGAATTTGTTATCAACCAATTATACAAGACAAGGGAAAGGATGTACCATGCTCCTAATCTCACTTAGCCTACACTAGGCAACCTAAGCTCGGAAGTGAATACTTACATGGAATAGGTAAGGGCTCGGATGGAAGTCCATTTTGAAACCACAGAAAGCAAGAAAGACATATGGAATAGTAGATTCAAGCAATCTAATAAGAGGAACAAAGCACTTGAGGCCTAGTTGAGGAAGACCCAGGCAAGGGTTAAAACACTAGAAGCCGCCATGGATGCTAAGAAGAAAAAGAAAGAGTCAACCCAATTGAAGAAGAGGAATCTTAGAAGTTAGGAAATTAGATCATAGTATTTCTTTCTTATGTTTTCAATAAAGCATTAAATTCCAAAGTTTGCAATATTAATAAAATTTCAGTATTATTACATCATTAATTAAGTGCCGGTTCTTTCGCATCTGTGTGTGATACATACATCATACCCACTCGTTTTTTATAAATAAATGCTTGCCGAGTATCAAAGATAGCTCATAAACAACCAAACCCTCTAAGAAGTCTAATTGACACCAGCTCCAAGACTAAAATGGCTAGCAGTGGCAATAGCCATGTCAACAACAATAGCACTGACATCTCCCCTAATCCAAGGATCGTATCATTGTAACAACAGTCCAACAAATGACCATGCAATTCCATTTCATAACTGAGAGCATTGGCCTCCTTCATGCCACCCAGCCTGCACAAGAGGAACATTCAGGGGCTCAAAAGGGAAAGGCGGTGGAAATCCAACCACCAGAATATGAGGAGATCAACTCTCGACTCAACCCTGCATTTGAGTATGAACTAAAAATGATGAGCAATATGGGGCCAACTTCGAATGACATAGAGAGGGAAATGGAGGATAGGCAAAAAGAAATAGAGAGGAAACTCTTCTAGCAACTAGCTGATGAGATAAAGACTTTAGAAGGTCCTAACAGTTTTGATCAAATCGATATCACAGACTTATTGGTATATGGGGTAAATGCTTATCCAAAAAAATTCAAGGTATCGGAATTCGAGAAATATCACGACACTGATTGTCCTAAGATGCACACAAGGCTATAAGTGCGAAAAATGAGTAAATACGCACAATATGACCAGCTCATGGTCAAAACCTTTCAAGATAGCCTCACAGGCCTTACTCTAACATGGTATGCATAGTTAGATCTCAACTAAGTCAACACATGGGATAAATTGGCTCATGTGTTTTATGAGCAATACAAATTCAACATTAAAGTTGCCCCTTCAGTACTGGATTTAGGGAGCCTTTGAAAGAAGCACAACGAATCCTTCAAAGAATATGCCTAGCGTTGGAGAGCTCAAGCCACTAGGGTGTCCACTCCAATCTCGAAGAAGGAGTTAACTTTCATCTTCACCAATACATTGGAGAAACCTTATTTCACACATCTAGTGGGACATGCCTCATCTGGTTTTGCAGAAGTAGTAGCAGCAAGATGCAGGATAGAGAATGCCATTACATCCGGAAAAGTCCAAACTACCGACTCTCCTAGAATCGCATCATCCTCAAGACCCATGGGGAATAATAAAGGTAAAGAGGCCACGGTCAATATGGTTAACTCGAGCAGGAGTAGTAGACTGGGGTCTCATATGACTTTTCAGACAATGAACACCCTAATCCAGCAATCACCAGTGAATTAGACCGAAGTTACTAGAGCTACAAGATAGTTTACTTCAATCCTTATCCCACTTAGCCAAGTTTTTGCTCGGTTACGAACAGATAATCTAATCAGCTTCGAGATCTCCAATGACTAATACAAGCTAAGGAATATTAACCCTAGCCTCAAATGTAAATATCATATGGGGTAAAAAGGACACTCCATAGACAAGTGTTGGAAACTCCGGAACAAAATCTACGATTTGATCGATGAAGAAATAGTACAGTTAGATTTCATCAATGCACTAACCTCAAATGTCAACAACAATCCACTACCCAATCATAAGCCTACGATCAACATGATCACATATGAACGGCCAAAATTTGGACTAAAAAAACTCTCTACCCTAGCAAAACAAACAGTGCAACAAGTAGGCCATTTATCGTGCATGAACCCAAAAGACAAAACTCGGGATGAGCCTGCTATCTACTAAGTAAAGAACAAGAACAGAGCTCCTAAGCCACACGAGAGTTACACACAAAGGGAGTTAAGAAAGAGGTGGTTGGTTGAAGATCCAACAGTTGACACTTTGGGTAGATCATTCAGAAAGTTCGAATATCTGGTATATTAAACATTCACGCCAACGGTCTATGGGTCGTCTACTGGTTAGGGGCTTAAATTCGAAGAGGAAGACAATCAACTAGATTGGAAAGATAAGTCCGTAAATATGATCAGATCTAGCCCAAAACTAGTAGTTATAAAATGTTACGAGGAACAAGAAGTAGAGGTAAAAGTCTTAGAGAAGAAGTATGTATTCCATGTTCCAATCTCCCCAGAGAGATATAAGGCTGCACCGCTTGACTATCAAGTAGTTAATTAGGAAAAAGCTTCAATTATAGGAGGGATCACTTGCTCAAGAAGAATCTATGATCCTAAAAACAGAGTCTCCGTTGAGGAGCCCACCGCTGAGGTGGAAAAGGAAGAGAAAGAGGGACTCTCTACATTCACAAAAATGATTAAATTAAGTAAGTACAAGATCATGGAACAACTCACTAAAGTTTCGGCCCAAATATCACTCATGAGCCTCCTTATGTCATTTAAACCCCATCGAGAGGCACTCTTCAAAGCGCTCAAACAAGTCAAGGTGCTAGAGGGAATCGCAATAGAAAAATTGAGCCAAATCACAAACTTGATCTTCACCATGGATCGGATATCCTTCTTACTTAAGGAGTTAAAAGAAGATGGCGACCAACACACCAAGCCACTTTTTATAGCGGTAAAATGCAAAAATACAATAATGTCTCGGGTCCTCATAGACAATGGAGTTTCTCTTAATGTATGCCCTTTAGCTATCCTCAACTTGCTAGGGTCCAATATGAGCAACATTAAGCCAAGCTCAATGGCAGTCCGGGCCTTTAACAATTCTAAAAGGGAAATTGTAGGAGAAATTGGCCTGCCGGTAAAGATCGGCCCATAGATTTTCAATATCTCATTCTAAGTTCTCGACATCCCAAGGTCCTTTAATCTACTGCTAGGAAGACCATGGATACACACGGCAAGAGCCATACCTTTGAGCCTTCACCAACAGGTTAAATCCATATCAAATGGCCAAATAGTCACCGTACTAAGCAAGTAAAACTACGCCATCTATAAAGAAATGGCTATACCCTACATTAGGGAAGATGGACCTGAAAACTTTAGATTCCAAATATTCGATGAAGTATGCATGGTCATTAAAGAAGAGATGAGCAAAGTGAGGCACCAATTTAAGAAAGGTCAGCAAGGGACATTTGGGTTAGGGTATATCCCTACTCCAAGAGAAGAGATTCAAGCAAGGTACAATAAGGGTAGAAGGGGAGAGAGACTATATGATACCCAAATGAATTTTCTACCCCTTTAACAATTTTTTTCTTGGCTAGTTAGTACTTAAGAGTCAGGAACAATCCAAGTCAACTTCAACAATGAGGACTCATCAACAAAGACTTCTGCTCCTCGCATCTCCAACCCATCACCAACTTTGAATAATTGGTTTTCCTATCCCCTTAATAACACTAGGTTTGGTTAAGGATATGGAGTGATAATAATTAATTTTTTTTATGCTTAATTCCATCATTGTTTAATAAGACTCTTTGACAATGTCGAGTAATAAAATTAAAAGTTTTTCCTTTACTTATATACTTTCACTTCACGTTCCACACAAATTCGATACTCTTAATGAACGTTAGGGATATCTCACAAATGTAAATAATGAAAATATTGATGTCATTTCCAACACTGCTGAGTCGGTTGTAAAAAAATGATATTAATGACCACGAAGCAGTACAAGAGAATTGGCAAAAATATGAACAAAGTAAAGTTTTGATTGATGAGCCAATGGAAATAGTTAATTTAGGAACCGAAGAAGAGCCCAAAAGTCTTAAGATTAGAGGTAATTTGAGCAATGAGCAAAAGTATGGGATAACTAAGTTGTTAACTTAATATGCAAATGTGTTTGCCTGGTCATATGGTGACATGTCAGGACTTGACTAGTCAATAGTAGTTCACAAGCTACCTACAAGAGAAGATGTTAAACCTAAAAAACAAAAGTTAAGAAGATTTAGGCCTAACATCTTACTAAAGATCAAAGAGGAGGTTAAGAAGTTGTTAGAAGTCAATTTTATCGAGGTATTAGACTATCCAAAATGGGTAGTGAACATAGTTCCTATTCTAAAGAAAAACGGAAAAGTACGGATATGCGTAGATTTCCAAGATTTGAACCAAGTTAGACCTAAAGACAACTTTCCTTTACCTCACATAGATGTCTTGGTAGACAATACTGTAGGAAGTCATCTTTTCTCATTTATGGACAAGTTCTTAAGATATAATCAGATAAAGATGGCAAAAGAAGATAAAATCAAAACGACCTTTATAACAACTTAGGGTAACTTTTATTATAAAGGCATGCCTTTTGGTTTAAAGAATGCTAAAGCAACATATCAAAGAGCAATGGTCACAATACTTCATGACATGATGCATCAAGAAGTCAAAGTATATGTTGATGACATGATAGCTAAATCCAAAAAAGGAGAAAGTCATGAGATGGTCTTAAGGAAACTATTTGAACGATTGAAAAAGTTTCAATTGAAATTGAATATAGAGAAATGTACTTTTGGGGTCACATTTGGTAAGCTGTTAAGGTTTATTGTAAGCCAAAAAGGCATTAAAATCGACCCTGATAAAGTAAAAGCCATACTAGAAATGCCTTCTCCACGTACCATCAAAGAAGTAAGAGGTTTATTGGGAAAGTTAAATTACATAGCTCGGTTTATCTCACAACTCATGAATAAATGCAGTCCATTATTTTGGCTACTAAAAAAGAACGCTACAGTGGAATGGGATGATGAATGTGAAGAAGCATTTAAGAAGATCAAGGAGTATCTTATGAACCCTCCAATTTTAGTAGTCCTAAAATTAGGAAGGCCTTTATTCTTATACCTCATGATACTTCTCGAGTCGATGGGGTGTATATTAGGACAAAAAGATGAAAGAGGATGGGAACAGTCCATATAACTTTTGAGTAAGAAATTCATGGAAGGGGAGCAAAAGTATTCCAAAATAGAAAGAACCTGTTGCGCACTGGTTTGGGTCATGCATTGACTGAGATAGTATACTCTTTATTATCCCATCGAACTATTAGTGAAACCTAATCCCTTGAAATATTTAATGGAGAGACTTGTTTGTTGGGAAGAATTTCCAAGTAGCAGATGCTCATATCAGAATTTGACGTCACGTATGTAACTCAAAATTCGATCAAAGGGCAGACATTAGTAGATCAGTTGGCAGAGTACCCAATCGATGGAGATTCCCGATAATCACAGGCCCAATTCCTAAATGAAAATATACTAATGATAGAGGGTGAGTTAGAAAAAGGATTTAAGATAAAAAAGGATCCTAAATGGAGGATGTATTTTGACAAAGCTGCCAATGTGTTTAGATGTGGAATTAGGGTAATGTTAATATCGCTAGAAGGAATATAGTTCCCCGCAGTAATGAGACTCACATTCCCATATACCAATAATATTGCAAAGTATGAAGCATGCATCCTCAGTCTCAAAATGGCCTACTATATGGAAATCCATGAGTTGGATGTATACAGAGATTCCTCACTCATCATATTACAGACACAAGGAGAATACAAAACTAAAGACCTTAAATTAGTGCCATACCACCAACACTTGACAAAATTGATAGAAGAATTCGAAGTGGTTACCTTCACATACATCCCAAGGACTCAAAATTAGTTCGCAAATGCCCTAGCCACACTAGCATCTATGATTCAAGTAACGGGAGGGACTAAAGTTTAGCCATTGAAGATAGACCTACCTATTGCTTAGTAATTGAAAAACACAAGATGACAAGCCTTGGTACCATGATATCAAGACATTCCTCCAAGAGGGCAAATACCCTGAAATGGTTAACAAAAATGACCAAAAATCACTCAAAAGATTGGTAAGCCATTTCTTACTAAGCGAGTCTATACTTTACAGAAGGTCATTCGACACCATGTTGTTGAGACATGTAGACAAAAAAGAGACAGATAAACTGATGAAAGAAATCCATGAAGGGGTATGTGGCCCCCACATGAACGGACACATGCTTGCTCGAAAAATCATGAGGATTGGTTACTATTAGTTGACAATGGAGTCAAACTGCATTAAATACATCAAGCACTGCCACTTATGACAAGTCTACACCAACAAAATAAATGCCCCACCTAAAGAGCTCCATTCACTTTCTACACCATGGCCTTTCTCTATGTAGGAAATCGACATTATCGAGCTAATCACCCTAAAGGCATCCAACGGCCATAAGTTTATACTAATAGCTATTGATTATTTCACCAACTGGGTTGAAGCCTCATCATATGCCAGTGTCACTAAAGGAGTAGTAGTCCGGTTCATGAAGAGAGACATAATAGCTCGGCATAAAGTTCCTGAGTCGGTCATCACCGATAATGGCATCAATCTCAACAAAAAATTGATGATGGAGTTATGTCAACAATTTAAGATAAATCATAAAAACTCAACTCCATACCGACCTCACATGAACGGGGCAGTAGAAGCAACTAACAAAAATATTAAGAGAATTATTGAGAAAATGACTGTTACCTACAAATATTGGCACGAGATGTTACCCTTCACACTCATGGCCTATAGAAACTCTATTCAAACATCTACCGGAGTCACTCCCTATTCCCTAGTATATGGTTTTGAGGCAGTATTATCAGTCGAGGTCGAAATACTGTCCTTTAGGGTTTTATCAGAGACACAACTAGATGAATCTGATTAGGTAAAGAAAAGGATTGATCAATTAAACTTGATCGATGAAAGAAAACTTACAGCATTATGCCATGGCCAATGCTACCAACAAAGGGTGGCCCAAGCATTTAACAAAAAAATATGGCCACGACTTTTTAAGGAAGGTGACTTAGTACTAAAAAGGTTCTCTCGAACGCACAAGATTCAAGAGATAAATTCACTCCAAATTATGAAGGTTGGTATGTTGTAAAAAAGACATTATCAGGAGGGGCATTAATATTAGCTTGAATAGATGGTCCAGATTTGAAAGGCCCCATAAATGCAGATGCGGTTAAGATGTACTATCCCTAGATGTGAATAACAAAGTTTTACCAAAGTTCATGAATGCTAACAATCATTACAACTTCGTGGTTTGATTTTCATTTCTCTATAAGCAAAGTTAATATCCTTGAGTGGTCACTAAATGTTAGAATTACCTTGATCAGTCACTATCAAACAAATTCTTACATCATTTTCCCATATTATCCATCACTCCATTGCACATACAGGAAAATAATGAATAATGAACTATGATGGAATGGTAAAACTCATTAAAAAATTTATGATCTTACCCTTCTCGAATAGGAGGTCTGGTGTTGTTTCAAGATAATACCAAAATTATAAGAGCTAAACCCGCAAGAAAAAATGCATCAAGATTTTCTACTTTAGTCAAGGCAAAGATGACTAGAGAAAGATTAGATTATCATGAGGGTTTGGTTGTTTGGTTATTATCTACAGTGATCAGGTAAGCATCTAAACTAAAAAATTGAGTAGTCATTCATCATTCAATCAGGCTCCTAATGATGAGTCGCATTTTTGTTTAAGTTTGCTAGTCTAAAAAGACACTTCCTATTATCAATTGGTCAGCTCATGGGAGCACTTTTACAATCCCTTCTTAAGGTTGCTAGTTTATTGAGACGCCTCCTAATATTGTTTGTTGATCCAAAAGGATGTTTCCTATTGTTGATTAGTCAGCTTATAATGGCACTTTCCTAGATTTTCTCTCTCATGGCCACAAATCTAAGAGATACGTCCCACTACCAGCTAGTTAGCTCAACATGGGGCACTTTTTTTAGATATCCCTCATTTATAGTTGCTAGTCTAGTAAAACGCTTCCCATTATTAAGTAGTCAACTCATAAGAGCACTTTTCTCAACAACCCCTTCTTTAGAGTTTCTAATCTAGTAAAACGCTTCATATCATTGATTAGTCAACTCATGAGAGCACTTTTCTAGATAAGCTCTTCCTAAAGGTTACTTCTTGATCGAGACCACTCGCTAAGGAATATTGGTCCGTATAAAGCAACTATCTTCTTTTGCAACATAGGAGTACTAGCTCATAAAGTGTCTTCCTTACTCAACTTGTTGGTCAAATAACTCCCCAACAGATCTAGATTCAGATAGCTAACTGAATATAGCCTTATACGTCCTTTCTCCTAGGCACAAATGGTGTTTTTGTTGTTTTTGTAGCTAAGTTTTCCCAAAACTTTACTACAAAGATAGGCAACCGTAAACACCCCATTTTTGCCTCCATCTAAAAATATATATATAAAGAAAAAAAAAAACAAAACAAAAACAAAGCCAGGTATACAAAATAATAAAAAAACATAATATAAATAATGAAGAAAAAATAATAAAAATGAAATTTCTTTACTAAAATAAAAAAATATAAAATAATAATAACAATAATAATAATAATAATAATAATAATGATAAAAATATATTTGGGTCTCTAAATTAAATTTGAAAATCTCAAAATAACAAGAAAAAATTAGCTAAGATACTAGGTTAATATATAATTTGCATGTGATAATAAATCAAGAAATGGGTCGGCTTAGTTGGTTCGCATGTGTGCCTAGAATGCATGGGAAGCCTTCGATCGCGAGTTTGAATCTTGGGAAGGGCACTTTGTGCAATTTTATTTTTCTTTTATTCCAGCTACTACGTGGCAGCATCTGATTGGCAGAGATAAATCGTGTGTAATGCATATGATTATCTTCAACCTCTAGCCAAGAACATTGGGGAAGGGATAAAGCTGGAATCTGGCCGCTTCAAGTTTGTTTTTTAATACAAATCCAACAATCTTTAGTTAAGAAATGATAAACATCATCAAATTAGTACAAATCTTAACTAAAAAATGGATTAACTGAAAGCTTCAAACAACCTCATCCTCCTCGCTAACCAACTATGATTCAACCCTATCTCAAGCTTTAAACGTGATTTAGTTTCCACCACTATAAATAAGAGTTTGGGAAACATTAGGGGGTGGTCAAATTCACATTTTTAAAAGCTCTTAATCACTTCAACCAAGCCCCTTCTCTCTCTAGCAAAGTTGCCACAGCTCCACCTTCTCTCTAAGATTTCTCACACAACACACAATACCAAAGCAAGCTAATGGCATTCTGCCATTTCTGGAAGTCCATAAATTCATAAAAGCCCAAGCTTTTCATTCAAGTTTGTCTTAATAGAGCAGATCAAAAACCGTCAACCCCACATCATTAGCTACCTCCCAAACCGCCACTTAGGTTAGCTTTTAGGTAAAAATAACACCAAATTTACCTTCTAGATCCTTAAGAACCTTAGTTTCAACTCCTCAACAGCCACCGGAATGCCACCGACGAGGACCTTCCAACTATCGTGCCTATGATCGTGACTAGAGTTCGATTGGAACCGACCCGACCCAACCGAACTAACCCGCGTCCAAGTTAGCATGTCTCATATTATATTATTAATATTATTAATTTAATTAACAATAATAGCAATAAATAAAAAGATAAAAAATAAATAAATGAAAAAATAATAATGATAAAGGACTTTTTTTTAGAAATGTGTTTTGTTATTTAATGAGAATTTTTCTAAATATATATATATATATGTGTGTGTGTGTGTGTGTGTGTGTGTGTGTGTGTGTTTATATATGTATAAAATGTTTTATTGCCTAGAAAAAAAAATTTCATAAAAAAAATAAATAATAATAATTGACAGTTTTTTTTCAAAATTAGAGGTTTTAGTTTTTTTTTTTAAGAAATAAACTTAAGCTTAGAAATTTCTTTAAATAACTATAAATGGTAAACGTAAACCTGGCACATTTTTATAATTAAGACTAAATAATCCACTAAAGTTTTATGAAAGAGAACTACGACCTATTTGATCCTAAATAGCATATATATAGGTACCCTTATAGGGTAACTCTAAAAAATAAAAAAATATTTTCAAATCATTATTTCATTTTTATTTTTTTAGTATTTTCTTTTATGCTAAAAAAGGATATCATAAAATAAAAATATAATTAGGTTAAGGTGGTAACTTTAAGGTTTTAATAGGATAGCCCTCGAGTCAAGAATCTTTGGCTTTTCTATTTTTTTTTTAAAAAAAAAACGATTTTGTTTACTAATGTTCAAGTTAGAATTAATCTACTCAATTAATTCTAACTTAACAATTTTTTTCCCAACTCCAGTTTGGGTGGCGTCTCCAAATAAGTGATAAAAATAAAAATAAAAATTCCTAGTTTAAGTTAAGGGTTTATATTAGATGGGTATAGGATCTAATATGAATCGAATTAGGAAAATGATAAAAAAATTTAAATTAGACTCGACATCTACCTAGAGGTTTTCTCCTCAGGTCCAACTTTTACAGTGAAGACCTTCTCTCACTTTAAGGCTTTCAAATGTAATGTGTGCGCTAGCTCTTAATCTCCTCAACACATACCCACTCCTTCAAGGATTGAGAATTTTTCCTTAAGGTGAGGCTTTAAGAAAATCATCTTATATGTATTTTAACTTGGTCGTCTAAGTATCATAGTGTAAGGCGACAAGCAATCCACCACTAAGAATTCTACATTGTGCTAAGCCGTAATATCATCGTCCCCAAGCTCCATGAGGAGGGTGGTGATGCTCACAGCCTATATAGTTTAGTTATTGAATCTATACAAATCATGATTGTATGGCTTCATATTTGTCTTGAGCTTAGGTTGCATCCAATCAAAAGTATGTTTAAAGATTATATGTAATGCCCCAAAACCTAGAGCATCACAACCCACCACGTGTCATTACTATCCAACGACACACTAAGGCTTTAAAACTCCATCATACTTCAAAACCTGATCATATACATTATCCATCATACTACTATAACTATAATCAAATGAATGACTCACAAATGAGTCATTCCAAATTTCATTATTTAACAACAACAAATTCTCAAACTACAATTTATCTCCATAACTTCACTTTAATGAATAAAACATCAAATTACAATTACTCAAAATTCTTGTCACTCTTCCTCCATGTAATAATAGTGTTCTCTCCCCATCTCATCCAAATGGTATCCCACTAAGTTCCCATTCTCATCATACTTTAGTTATTCATCATTTTTGCCTACAACTAAAAAAAAAAATATAAGAAGGGTGGTGAGCCTAAGCTTAGTACATGAGTACCACACCCACATGCGCATAACACGCCACAATAATAGTACATTCATAAATGCAACATTTATCCACAACATATTCACGATTCAATTCACACATCAACACCAAAATGAATTTTAACATGAAGGGGTACTCATGACTTTAGTACACACAACATTTCTCCTAGTGAGAATTACCACTACGGGCCTCGTCTAACCCTAAAAAGAACTGCCGCTGCAGGCCCCATCTAACCCTAATCTACCTCAGATTATTTTGATACATAGCTCCACTAGGGACAATGCGGCATACCAATCATCAAGGTGCCCTTTAGGGATTTGCCACTGCAAGCCCCTAGGCTAAGCTAAGCACAACCAATAAATCTCATTCAACATATAACACTGTATTACTTCATGATACCACTTAATTCACATAACATCTTAGCAATTTATTATTTTGCATACAACTTATTAGATAGCTTCCTAATAATCACACACAATAAACAAAGTAAACACATACCTGGAATCCTAGCCTTATGCACTTCTTATCCTAACTTAAGCTAAGTTGATAATTGTATGATCATCAAGACATCATTCTTAGTACTAATCTAAATATAATATATTTCTTCTAATTCCTCTTAATCTAAGGTTGCATTAATTGTCTCAATTGTTGAAATACAATGATAATGTCTTTCACTTAACACGGCCACATTGGAGGCTGTGTTACCCAACACGAGCTAGTACACGACCGTGTGAGGGGTCGTGTATCTCTTGGTGAGATTTGGCTTTAACACAGATAGAACATGACCATGTTTCTCTTAATTCAACACAAGGGCAACACGACCATGTTGAATGGTCGTGCATCTCTCAATGTGTCTTGGTAAATTAGCACAGGAGCAACATGACCGTATTGGATGGTCGTGTATCCCTTGGTATGTCATTCAATCCCTAATTTTTATACACTAATTCATTCAATCTCCTCACTTAAGTAAATCTAAAAATATGAATTAGAATTCCTCACTTAATTCAAATTTCGCTTGAAACTCCAAATTCAACAACTCACGTGCTTATTCAATCCACTCTTAAACTCGGTTCCTATAAACGACCAAGTTAAATCCATGATCTTTGAATTCCCTTCTTAGAATAGATCTTGATTATAAAATGAAAATCATTACTTGTTTATTGTGCTACGATGTCTCCTTAAATTGCCTTAAGTTTGACCTAAACAAGTTCTCTCTCCTTGTCTCACTCTAGGCTACTATTATAAAAGTGTGTAGAAAAAGGAGAACCCTAAGTTAGTTTGCTTATATATATAATCCCGCTAGGAAAAGACGAAATAGCCCTTGTCCCATTATCCTATTTACAACATTGCCGCTCTTTATATTTATACATATATTTATTTGTTTATTTATAAAAAAAAAATTGTATTACATTATATCTGCAAAGCTCCTTATTTCGACTAAGATTTTCCTTACATCAAATTTGGTGATCCTTGCATTGATCATCAAGCATCATCATGGGGGGTTTCAATCCCCTTAAGGTCTTCATCAGAGAAATATAAAAATGCATCCATTCATGGCTTCTTGTTATGTAGGCTCATCACTTGTTGGTTAGTTGTGGCATTAGCTAAGCTTGAAGGGCTTAGCTAGCCTCTTCTTTAGGCCCCCCAAGGATGGTGTTAATAGCATAATTAGGGGGCTAGTTAGGATGGTTGTTATTGTTGCCTTCTTCTAACTCATTAAGACTTTGCTCTTCCTGCTATCTTTGAGTAGGTCGTCTAATGAAGTTATAGGGGTCGACAATATACTCTCAAAGATATCTACGTTTGACAAGATCTTTAAGAATATTTTTGAGCTTATAGCATTCATCTATATTATGACCCCTATCTCTATGGAAGTCACAATATTTGTTGGAGTTTTTCTTATTTGGATTATCTTATAGTCTTGTTGGTTTAAGTAGGACAACCATGTTGCAAACTTCTATGAAAATATCCTACATTGGTTGGTTCAATAGAGTATATGTTGTGAAGCTTATGATGGAGTGTTTCTTGTCTCTTACACCATTTTCTCGTGATGACCCTTTACCCTATTTTGGGCACAAGCAATCTTTGATGGATCCTTTATTACTCTTCTTTTTGTTCGACCTACACTAGTTGGACTACCTTCTAAATAGGATAAAGTCCTACTGTTGGATGTATTTTCTCACTTTTCTCTTGAACTCTTCAAAGCTATTAGGCTTATTCTTTGCTAGGGATTTGAAGAAATCTTCAGCAGGCTTAACGCCTTGAATTACTACATTAAAGGCAACACCTTTATCAACATCAAGGATTTTCAACATTATAGCATTAAACCAAGTAAGGTAGTCTCTAATTAGTTCATCATGACCTTGTTCAATCAAGTTCATGATTGATGAGTCTTTTACAAGGAGCTTATTGGCAAAGAAGTGTTGTTGGAACTAGTTGGTCAATTTGTCGAACAAAGAGATGGAGTTTTGTGGTAAATTGTGATAACACATATGAGCAACCTTATAGAGGGTGCTTAGGAAAGCCTTACAAGTGGTTGCATCACTAAGGTTGTGCAGGTTCATCATTGTTCTAAAATGGCACTGTTGATCATTTGGGTATATGGTCCCATCATGCGTATCAAGTTGTGAGAGATGGATGTTTAAAGGTAAGACCTCATCTTAGATTTCTTGAGTGAAAGCGGTTCGATTTATTGAAAATCTAGCTGATGGATCAACCTTCTTACTCTCATTCAAGTTAGAGAGCCTTTTGATATAATCATCAATTTGGTCAATGTTCATGTCATTGACTTGCTTATTAGCCTATGAATGGCCGATTGATGGCTCAAGCATGTTGTTTTGAGTAAGATTAACATTGTGATTGTGTGATGTAACTAGCAGGGCGATGTGTGAATGTGCTCTACCTTAAGAAGCTACAAGCGAGATTGGGCTATCATGAGCAAGGTTGCGATTATCCGTAAACTTAACTTATTAAGCTGCTTGTAGAATTGGTGCTAATAAAGGTAGTGAAATGTTGTTTCATAGTGGTTTTGGAGAATGTGTAAACACATTCTCCAATTTTGGCATATTGTTAAGCTGCTCTAATTTTTCCACTCGGGCTTAGAGCTTGGCATTATCATTCCGTATTATCTTATTTTAAGCTATCGATGTTTTGCAAAGGTCTTCTAGATCTAGGAAACACTGGAATCAATTTATTGGGAGTTTGTGTTTGCAGTTTGAGGGTGAGGTTGTTGTTGGGATGCTATGACTTGGAAAGTTTGATCCACTACTAGAGTGTCCATTGTTTCCTTTGATTTTGTTGTTTTGGAGCAAGGTGCTATTTGTTCGATCATGAGTAAGATCACGAAGAAGGTGCCAAATGTTATGCTGAGTTTTTGAAAGGTAGTTGAGTCACTTATAAAATAGAAATGAATCAGGCTATGGAGGTATAGAGTTTATTTCGATGTGGCCACTCCAATACCTAATTTAGCATAAGTAAAGAATGAAGGGGATATGTGAGATTCAAAAGTCCCTCATCCAATCATCTTTATCCCTTATTTATTGGAGTTATAGATGATGCTAACATGGAAAGTGTATTAATTCTCAAGATCCCCTCCTAATATGGTAAGGGCATATCTTTAACTAACTCCTTGCATTTTCTGTATCATTCTCTCGTGCTTATCTATTATAGGGATAGGTGTAGAGATCCAATTTAGAGGAGGTTGAGAACTTCATACTTAAAGCTAGATTGCATAATTCTGAGTTGATAGAGGTTAGCATAGACGAGAAGAACTTGAAAGAGAGTCTAAGTGGGTTGAAATAAGCCTTAGGGGATTGAGCCTAAAATGCTCCATCAATAAATAGTAATGATGGCATGATGGGTATAAGATATAAGCTAGGTATTTAACTATTGTAATATATGTTAATTCATGTTTAGATGTGTTAATTGATGGTGCGAAATTGTTGTTAGTTGATTAAATAAGATTTAGATATGTTAATTAGGTATTTTAGGTGTTTCCATGGCATACATTTGGGGAATAGGTATGTTCTTTAATTAATTCATGTGCCGAATTGATTGGAAATGCTAATTGCTAATATGTTAATTTAACTATTGGAAATATGTTTAATAAATGGAAATCGATAATTGGTGGAAAACTTGTTATGGCCATGACATTGGTGTGTTTAATGGGCTTTTGGGAAGTTTAATTATATTATTCCTAATGGGTTTGATAATTAGAATTAGCAAGGGGTTAGTTTAAGATATTGGGTTGATGAATATAATCAAGTAAGAATTGAATTAATTGAGTTTTGAACATGACTAATGCATTTCCATGACCATGGCTACTCTGGTATTATTTAGTGTTCAATTTGTGTTAACATTTGGTGCTCTTGTCACTAAGTGACGATTTAGTGAATGGAAAAAGGTAGGATTGACTTGAAATTGATTTGCTTAAATTAGGATTTGAAATGGATAAAAAAAGTTTTCATTCTTTTCAAAAAAAATTTAGAAAATTTGAATGTATCCTAAAGCATTTAATTCATGTTTAAATGATGATTATGGGTGTTCAAGTTGCTAGAAATTTAATGATACTATTAATTTAAATGTTTGTGTATATTAAGTTTTGGATTTGAGTTTGAATGTTCAGAGCATATTTAAAGTGTTTATCATGAACATTTAGCCCATTCTTGACAAAAATACAAGTGAGATCCATAATCATCATCTTAAATTACTATAAATGTGTTTTTGATAAGATTTGAGATAATGATTGATTCATGTGAAATGTAGGTTTTTGATTTGATTTTTACAATTTAATTACTCAAATTCTAAAAAACTTTTACCCAAAATCAAATCAAAGTTTTAGATTAAAATTGTAATTAGAATGAGTTTGATTTTCATGAAGAATGTTACAAGTGTTAGTATGTATGGTAACCTATGGACTTAAGTGTAATTAGAGGTAAATAATTGTAATTAGACCTAAACTTTGTAATAATGAAATCTTTTTAAAAAGTTACAAATAAAATGGACAAATTAATAAATAAGTAGGATTAGAGGCTAGGTGTCTAACATGAGGATTGAATTGGTCTCAAACCGGTTCTTTTGAACTAAATCAGTTCACCTTTAAAACTAGTTTTCAAACCTTGAAAATTGAATTAGTTTAGGACCGTATACTTTAAAAATGAACTAAATCCAAAATTAATCAAACCAATAAACCAACTAATTAATAATAATAATTGAACTTAGTATAAAGAATTGAAATTAATAATTGGTCTAAGTTAGTGGGTTGGTTTAGGAATGCTAAATAGACCCACTAATTTAAAGGATTTATACTTAGTGAAATACTAAGTGAAGTCCATTAAGCTTAAATGGTATTCAATTACTCAATTGATATAAAATAAGTTTAATTCAATTAGTCTATTATATACTAATATAAGTAATTGGTGTAATGACCCACTGTCTAGGCTTTAGCTTAATATGTTCATTCAATCAAAACATCAACACAGTACCTAATGGTGGTATCGCTACACTATTTCTAAAGTAGAGATGAGGCATTTCACCCTTAGCACTTATACTTGTTCTTTATAACTGTGTATATACAACACTTAAATACCTGAAGTGCATTCATTCCAAAGGTTCCTACCTTTTTGGCGGTTCTACTTTTGTTATATTACCAATGAAAAGCAAAGCTTAGTGACAAAGCTAAAACATTCAATCTTTGACTCAACCTTTGAGCTAGTCTCTAACTCACTCTCCGAGTCAACTTCTGACTTACATGATCTTCTAAATATGCATGCCATTCACACACCTATGTTATAGGTTACAAGGCTAAAGCTAGGAAATTTATACTCACTCTATATTTACATCAGACTACAAGCTATTCATAATGTAACATGGTATATGTTGAACAAAAGTGAAACCAAAAGCCTTAATCTTCCTCTTGCTTATCTACTACTCTCAAAGTCTCCTATAACCAAACAAAGGCTTTGTTCTTCTACTCCTACACCTAAAGTCAGTAAACACTAACGCCCCAACTCCTTTTAGAGCTAAGAAAGCACAAAAGACAAATATACAAAGACCAAGCAACTTAAGCACGATAGACACATATATATAAACACCTAAATACTAATATTAGCTAAAGTGCCACTTAAGGCAAAGTTATGTATATATTTTTCATAACCCAATCACAATCCTAAACATCATTACCATACATGAATGCCATGCCTATGTACATGGGACTAAACTGTACTAGCTAATTTTCCTTACACCCTAAAGAGTCACAAAAGACTCAATAAACTTAACTTGCAAAGTCGCAATAGACTTAATGACTTGATCTAGAGAGTTACGAAAGACTCAAAGAATTTAACTAAGAGATTCTTAAGAGACTCAAAACCTAGAGAGTTGTAGAAGACTTATAAAACCTATATGCCAAAAAAATTGAGACCCTTTACTTAACAAACAAGATCCTAAGGTCCTCTTGTACCATGCCATGCATGCAAATTGTCAGAACTAAGAACTTGTTCAACAAGTAAGGCACTCAACCAACATATAATAAAGATAAATGATTCTATTTCAAGATATACTTACAAGTGTGTCATATTAGTGACACAAACAATGATCAATCCAATGCTAAATTCCAAGACCAAGCATCTTAGAATCACTACCAAATAGCAACACATTCTTAACCAAAGCAAAAATATGTGTTCAGCTTTTCTCACACTTAGCACCACTCCACACACTAGTTATACTCTATTCAGCAATTACATAGAATTACACAATAATTTCTCCATTCAAGTTGAATAGAACCGGCTAGAAATGTACATTTTTCACCGAAAAATTCATAAAAAAAAAAAAAAAACCACACATGCTTGTTTTCCAAAATTATTGTTTTGTAAATTAAAATACAACCTATCAATGAACTATATATCGAGAATCAAAGCGAAACAACACCGTTTAACCTTTCAGAAATTGCTTCAAAGTTTCGATTGCAGCAGAGCATTTGTTAAGAAACGATAGTTCTGAAATTAATCTACTCATAAAATTAGTTCTGAAAACAGAAAACATTTTTCCACAATTTTTAAAGGACATTTGATATTTTTCATGAATTTTCAAAGAGCGGGGTGGAAAGTAGGAGTCTACCTTCGCTAGAGTCCTGGCACTCCGCCGGCCGCCCCTCCCTGTCAGCCAAGCTAGTTGTGCCCCCAAAACCTTAACCCCTGGCTCATGTCATAATAGCTTTGAGTCTTCCCCCTCAATCTCCAGGACCCGGCCCTCTTGCTAATTTCCACTATTACTTAGCTAATTTCCCTAAATTTTGTCTATCACTAGTTGTATGTAACATACTAAGGTCGAAAGTGTTTTTGTGCTAAGGAATAATTTCAAGGAAATTTACAGTGAGAGAAGATAATTTTTTTTTTTTTTATAAAGATACAATGGGTGATACAAACTATGTTTAGAGCTAATGTGTGCCTATTATGTCTATAATCTCTCCTCACTTCATGTTTTTGTCTGGGCTAATTAACACGTGCCCCTTTTCCCCACCAATTAACAACAACAAAACACACTTTAATTATTTAATGCTTTTTAAAAAAAATAAAAATTAAGACTTATTACCGTTGTCCATCATCTCACACAAAGTTATTATATTAGCTATGATAACATTATTGTAAATCATATTAATATTGCATCTTTAGACATACCCATTTGTACTTTTATTCAAATAAAGCTTATTGTGATTCCAACATTCTACTCTTATGTGATTAAGCGGGTTATTAGCTTGTCCATCATAACATTTTCTACTTGTATACAAACTAAATTATATAAATATAAACACAAATCATAAGAGTATTGCGATACTAATTATGTAACGTGCAGATGTTATATCACATCTTATACTCAATAAAGATTTTTTTTTTCCAGATTTTGACTCTATGTGTGAACCTATTCATCTTATATCAATCATGTTGTTGATAATAATCATCATATAAAGTTTCTAATCTTTTACTAATAAAATGACTATTGTATTCCTTACTCTGGAAAATTAGTTTATTAAATCACTTCTACACCGATGCTTGTGGCTATATTGTAAAAATTGATTCAAACTCAATACATTAATCCTAAATCCTAAATAGTGGTTTAGAATCACAAGGTGTCATAATAGGTGTTCGTAACTGCGTATGAATCTCTAATTGAATTGAAGGATCAACTAATCATAGTTCGTTCTTAGCAATGACTTCTAGGTATAGGATAACTATGTACTATGTGCTAGCTTTAAGAAAATTAAAATGTACTAATATGTAAGCTCGGCCTAAAGTATTTGTATGCTATTTTGTGCTTAGTTACCCAATCTAGAAGGTAACACCCTTAGACTAGGTTTTGGGCTACAAGTTAGAAATGATTTTTGCGTTACATTTGATGTCAAGTATGATGTACCTTGAAATGAGAAACGATACTAAATACCATTAATAATTGAATCAAAACTGATCTAATTTATGATTTGGAGAATTTTACAAGATATAATCAATTCCTTAGGATTTTACACACAAGGAGAACTAAATTATAGCAATCTAAATTTGACATGACACATAAACCAAGATAACCAATGTTAGCCACAATCAAATAATTGATAAAAACAAAATTTTGATTGAAAAAGGCCCAACTAAGAACTATATTCAAAGGTCTAATAATGTCCTCATACATAGAAAAGCCCTTTTATTAAGTGAATTCGTATAATTAGAAGAAAAAATTTAATTCAAATAAATAAATGATGAATCGTGTCATTTAAACATCTTGAGACTTCATTTAAATGGTAAGAGATGCCATTAGAATGAAGCTTGGTAGAAGTTGTTGGTCTTTGCATTTAAGGAGGACATTTGATCCCTTTTATTGCACTTTACTCAAATGTCTTAAGGGGGACATTTGATTGATGTGCCCTAGATGCACTTTCTCAACAAAAACTTATGGTCCTTTCTCATTCGAAGCTTATACCAACAAGCTTATGCTTCCTAATGACATCGTGTGTGATCCACTTGATCTTCTTCAAATATGGAGTTGAACAAAATCCTCTAAATGAAATTTGACATTCCTCAATCAAAAACTCCAAGTAATTGATTCAATTGGCACTTGATTCCCATCACATTCCTCAAGATTTTTCCTACAAGATCACTTCCAATCTTTTCTAAAACTCCACTAAATCATCTCTCCATTAATTTTTTTCCATTCTTGCATATTTCATCTCATATTAACATTTAATTCCTCACTATTTGCCATTTTTTTTTTAGAACTATTATATTATTAGCACTCTCCTCAAAATTCTTTTAGGCCTAACTCTCCTCCACTTTTTCCAATGTTTCTTTCTTAAAGTTATTGAATGCTTCATCAATCATTTCAACTGCAATTGTTATCATGGAAATTTACCAAATCAAACTCTTCTTGAGGCTTAATATCCCTTCTATGGTCCTTAGTCTCAATAAGAAATTCATCAAACTCTATCTCACTTCCTTCTTTATCACAAAAAATATTGTTTCCTATGTCTTCACTTTTCTCATCACACCCTTCCTCTTCATTAATGTAAAGCACTTTGCACTACTCTATAATACTAATTAGTTGGTGATCTAACATTATGGTCTTTGACTAAATGTATATATTATGTGGTTAAATTTTGATTTGAGATTAACAAAAACTATCATGATTTGACTAGGCAACCTTTTCTAGAGATAGGTGTTATGGTGGTGCCTTAAGTTGGTAGCTATACTATTGCTAGGTTGGGGAAAACCACCTTAGTTGCCGAAGCTCAATTAGAGTGATTCATCTACCTTAGAATGCTTATGTAGAATGTGGTTCATTGAATGCCCTCTTAAAGTTTTTATCTAATTTAATGTGTGACACTCCATTTTTATCTCCTTTTATTTTAATATTGTGAGATTTATAAACAAAAAGAAAAAAAAAGTAAGAAAAATAAAAATATATATAAAAAAAAAAGAAAATAGAAATATGCAAAAATTGAGAAATTGTTAAAAATTCAAAAATGAGAAAACTAAAAAAAATAAAAAATAAATGAAATGTCAAGAAAAGTACATTTTAAGGGTCAAAAAATAATTTTCTAGGTCAAACATTGATTCTTGAGCAAAAATGCACATATGCGATTGATGGTTTATGAACTTTCAACAATGATATTAAGTTTACCTTAAAAATTATATTTTTGAACCCATTCTAGTTGGTCATTTTAAAATTATAAAATAAGATTGATTTAAGTAAAATATAGTTTTAAACAATGTCTTATTTAGACTTAAATTGACCATTTTATAAAAAATCAAGTTTAGTATAAACCAGGTTAGGAATGAACCAGAGCTTGAAAAATCATTAAATTAACTTCAATTTGAAAGTTACTTTCTCCATTTATGTACTAGATTAATCGATGATATTGCAAATTGAATTTTTGGGAGACCAATTGAATTGGGCTTGATTTCAACTTCAAAGTCTAAAAGTTGGCCAGGTTATTTAAATTGGTTAAATGTACTTTTTTTTGCAATAATAGCTGAGAAAAATGTGATGATGTTGTAGTAAAGATACACTTAAGCAAACATGAGGTTACAAATGTGCATATACATGCATTTCTTCTTTGCGCTTGATCAAAAGGTTACGTGAAAGAGAGAGAGAGAGAGAGAGAGAGATGAGTGAGTGAAATCTGAGCAAACCTAAGATTAATTTGATTTATTTTTATCACTTTTTTATGTAAATCTATCCAAAATCTCAAAATATTCATTGTATTATGAAGATTTTCATTATCTAAAAAAGGGATAAAATCATAGAGATAACCTTAATCTAGCTTAAGCTAATTTGGAATGATTTGGAGCTTCTAATACAAATCTAATAATGCATTTATATATTAGAAACTTGATAGAACACAAGAAGAGATATGATACAAGCCATTCAAAGTTGCAAAACTCAAGTCTTCCTTGTTTTTTTTTTTTTTTTAATTTTCCTGTTTTTCAAAATTTTTCCTTTAATTTTTAATTTAAAGCATGAGGAACTCTTTATTCCTCCCTTTTCTCTCAAATACTCATGCATTTTAACTTTATTATCAAAAACTTTTTATTTCATCACGTTTCTGGTCTCATCCATCCCTTAATTATATAGGGAGTTCTTTATTTCTTTATTTATTTTTCTTTCATGTTATCATTTTTTTCTCTCTTTTTCACTAGGGAGTGCTTTTAACCCCAATTTTATTCTATTTCTTTTTTTGTTATTTTCTTTCTAATTAGGGAAACTTTTGAAGTGTAACTCAACTTTATAACGTTTACATGCCCATATTGAACTATTAGAACATCTAAGAATCTAGATACATGCTAGTTGCTTCAAATGTAAAATCTAGTTCTTGACTAATGACATTGCCTTAACCCAAGTCATTAAATCAAAAGTTAAACCAAGGGTTATAACAAAGCGAATATTTTATTATTGAATTCTTAAGTAGTGTAAAATGTTCATCATTTAAGCTGGTTTAACTCATGCAAAATTTGAAAAAAATTGGCTCAATTTTTTTATAAGTAAAATGCAATTACTTTTAAAAGTTTTGGATTTTTTTAACTAATCTACTAAGATAATGTAGAGATACAACACTATATACATTGCATGTACAAGGATAATAAGTGTTTGGCAAATGCAAGAGTAATTTTGGGAATGCACAACAATTAAGCACAAACATGCTACAGCCCCTAAATTTGAACAAAACCTATTAGAACATAAAAATAAACAAAAGTAAACTACTAAGTACTAAAAAATAAAACATGTGTATAAAGTAAATAAAAATAATGGGTTGCCTTTCACTTAGGCTTGATTTAAGGTCCTATAGCTAGATTTTCATCCTTCCTTTCTTCTCCCATGCTTTAAGAGACTTAAAGATGCAAGGTTTCTTTATCTTTTATCTTCATCATGCTCAAACCTTAGATGTCTTTTCCTAAGTTGATTATATTATATGATTATTGTATATTTTTAGGTATTTAAGTTGCACATGAGTTACCTCTATTATAAATCTAATAAATAAAAGGAAAAAAAGAGAAAATTACAAGCAAGAGAATTAATGTTTGGAGTCAAGTTCAAATAAAGAATCGAGCCTTCAAGTAATTAAAATAAAATATCAATATTATGCTGAGTGGTTAAAATAGTTAATGTTTGGAGTCAAGTTCAAATAAAGAATCGAGCCTTCAAGTAATTAAAATAAAATATCAATATTATGCTGAGTGGTTAAAATAGATAATCAAATTTTCAAGTAGTTAAAATAAAAAATCAACATTATATTAAGTAATAAATAAAAGATCCGTTACTATCCAATAAACATACTAAGTGATTTCAAATATAGAATCTATTATTGTCTATAACAGCATAATAATGAGATCTCTTCATTGAATCACTTATTTGAATGTTTAATCCTCTATTTGAGCTTAATTATGAATATTGATTCTCTTGTTTGTAATTTTCCTAGGAAAAAAAGTATAAATTTAGTCTTTAAAGTTTGTTGGCTTTTTTTCTATACATCATTTTCTTTTCCAATTTAAATCCTCAATGTTTAGAAAATTTTCTATTTAAGTTATTTTATCAAAAATTCCACGAAGAATTAACATGTGTCAACTCTTGATTGGCTTAAAATAATTTATTTGAGAAAATCTTATTATTAAATGTACTAACATAGATACTATTATTAGGGCATTCAACCTTAGGCCCAAAGGCCCAACTTTGCCAATCTCTTAGTTACTAAAATAAGGAGTCAAGGGATAGTTGAGATAAATATGGAAAATATATTTATTCTAAGATATAATCCACCATATTTTTATTAGATAAGTGTAGATATCTTTTAGTAAATATTCACTTATTATATATATTTCACAACACAATTACTATAAATAGGTGATCACTTCATCTAGATAAAATGATTGAATACTCTGTACAAACTTTTGTCTTTTTGTTATTACTATAATGTTTATCTAACTTGAGTATCAAAGTGCAAACACGAGAGACAACTTTGATGCCCATGTACCATAACTCATGTGTGTTCATCTTATACGCCTAATCTCCTCCACCTAAAGGTTGATCTAGCCTAAGACCTTTAATGGCAAGATGATTAATCAACAAATAATATAATTAAAAAAATAAAATGTTATAAATTTTTGAAATAGAAAAATTAAAAAAAAAATGATAAAGGAACAATGCAAGCAGGATTAAATATAACAATTACCTTACCTACAATTAGCCATCTCAAGGCCAAGGGATAGAAGCCACCACATCATAAGTATGGAGATAACATGTAATGGGTCTTAACCCACCCCATGATGATGAGTGACCACTATATTAATGGGTGGCACAACTTCCTAAAAGAAAAATTTCACTAATTTCTCAATGGGTCCTATGAAACAAATTATGACAAGATGAAAAAAAAAAACTTTTTGATTAACTTTTTATTTTTGTTTTTGATTAACAATAGTGGCCAAGTCACTAACTTACCATCGTAGGTTAGTGGTAGGAATTTTTATTTTACCATGTGTTTTATAGTGGCTTGGCCACTATTGTTGGCAACCACTTTAGGGAGGCCTAAGCTCAAGGGGTGGTGGATAACACATGACTGATGCGATAGTGGTTGCTTCTAATTATTTTAATTTATTTTAATTTTTTTGGTATTTTTAATAATATTATTTTTTTGTTAAGTTCATTATTATGAGCTAATAAATTCTTAACGAAATTTTTAATTGATTCAAAGAAAGCACTCAAACAAAAATAACTAGTTTGAGACTTAAATTAAAGAACAGGTTAGAAATTTAAATAACAAAACGAGTTAGATCTGAGAATGAAATTTGTATTTTTCTGTAAATAAAAGGACGAGTTAATTAATCGTTATTATAAAGGAATAAGTAAATAGCCAACGAAGCGAAGCAGGGCCGGAAAGGTACTAAACTCGAAAGCACATTATCCACGCACACACACACGCACACTCTCTCTCTTCATGGTTCAACACCAATTACCAAAAATTGAATAATAATAGATAATAAATTCACGAATAATCAAAACATTTCGATTGCCCATACGATCGATTTGATCGAAGAGTAAACAAATTCATGGATTTGTCTGAACTCTGGGCGATCTTCGGTCCGGGCGTGGCCGGAGCAGTGTTCGGCGCCGGATGGTGGTTCTGGGTTGACGCCGTCGTTTGTAGTTCCGTTGCGGTCTCCTTCGTTCACTACTTGCCAGGTAATTAAATAAATAAATCGAATAATAATGCTAGGTTTAGGGTTTTATATTGCGTAGGATTGTTCGAGTACACTTGTTATTGCTGTTAGGTTAAAATTAAAGATGTGAAATATTGATTGATTGTTTGTGAAGGGATTTTCGCTTCTCTTGCCGCGTTGATGTTCAATTGCGTAAGAAAAGAGGATATTGACTACTCTCCGTACGAAGAAGGCGAGTGGAGGTTAGGGTTTGCTTTAGATCGATATTATTTTATTCATTTATTTATTTTTTCCATTTGGTGGTTTTTAGGTTTTTGTAGTACTTCATTACTCCTATTTGATGTTTAGTTAGCAGTGTATGTGTGTTGGATTGAATTAAGCTTTGCTTGGTTAGTTGATTCTACTGGGGAGGAGAATGATTGTATGACAAAGAAAAGGCATAGATAGTGGAGAAAAAACTTGAACTGTAATTCGAGTAGTTTGTCTGTTATGCTTCGACCAAAAATAGTGTGGAGTATTTTCATTCTGTAATCCCGGTGGACAGTTATCCAGCTGAATGTGATTGGTGAATTGTTGATATGAGTTCATCTTACCAACTGTTGGATCGAATGAAGCCACTGGCACAACTTGTTCATGGGAGAGAATTATATATGCTAAATTACAGATGCCCATACGTTTTCTAGATCGTGGCATGAGTTTCCCTTACAAGCGAAACAATTTCAAAGCAGTACTATCCATGTGGAACCATAGCAAAGTGAAAGAAATTTTGACAAAAAGGAAAATCTGTATTTTGGTCCACAACTGATTGAGGTACAAGCTAAAGTATGTAGAGCTATATGGGTTTTATTGTTGTATACTTTATATTTTGATGCTCTCTTCATATGTGCTTCCAGACATTAATTTGGCCCATTGCATGGAAACAATAAAATGAGAGTGGAATAATGGTCCAATAATTCAAACTCATGAACTTCCCTTGTAGAATGAATAACAGAAATTCAAAATATTCCGAGGAGCTACTGCTGGAGGATCTTTTTAAGTATCCGTTTTGAAATGGGGGATCTTTTTCAAACCCAATTGAGAGAAAGGATGTGGATGTTTGCGTATGAAATAGTTTGTTCCAGTTGAGTGCTTTGAAACTGATGGTCTGGTGGTAGCATGACCAAGAAGGATAACATGTAAAAATGGTTTATATGAGATTTGGAACAAATGGGCAATCAATGGATAAGGAACAACATTGTTGAATTTGATCAGTGAAGAGTCAATGATATGAAGATTTATTTTGTATTTGGTGGTAAGCTATATGGTGGTGAATTAGTTCCCAGGCGTTGTAGACAGTAGATACCATTATGCTGTGGGAGTTGGCCATGCTTGAGGCTGTTACCTTAAATGTAAGGAGGGGGATGCTGTTGGCATAGCTAATTTCCTTTCGGAGTGGATAACCAAAACAGATGCAATTGTCTGCATCTGTGAAGATGAGTTTTGTTGAGATGTTCGGGCTGTAAAATTTAGGGTATTTCCTTAGGTTGCTTTTTTCCTCTGATTCATGACATAATGTTCACCCATTTATTAAGTCAAAAAGGAAGAGATAAGATTGTTATAGCTTTTCCTGCTGAGAAAAAAATTGTTACATTTAAGAGAATGACTTAGGGTGCACAAAAGCTTGTTGATTGTCCAGCTTTTCCTTTAGTTAGAAGCAGTGATCTGCCCGCCCTCGGAGAGCTATGCTGTAATGGAAGCCCATTTATTCTGATGCAAAGGTCTTTTATGAGCTGAAAGAACATTATCTATCTGTTTTGAAGTTGGCTGTATTTTTGTGAAACAACCACAGATTGTTTTCGGTGTGTGAAAGCTGAGCCTAATAGCTAATAGAGATCTTGAAAGAAATTGAATCTCAAGATGATGGTGGTCGATTATAAATTATTTAAGAAAGACACATTTTGAGACTTAGAAAGAATTTACCCAGATATATTACAGAGGTTATCGCACTAAATTTAGCCCTTCCCAAGTTTAGCTCTCATCTATTCTTTTGAAAACTTCTTCTCATTGTTTTCTTAAAGCCTATTTTAGTTGTCACTATTGGTATGTCTCTGTAGTATGTTATAGGTTCTTCATTTCCAATGGGGATGAATTTTTTAGGCTAGGGCTGATCTCCTTTATACCTTCTGGGATGGTCTAATTGGTCTACTGTGTGGGTTGACAAACTTGTAATCTGTTTCTGTCTCAATGAGGTGTTATGAATCTATTTCTTTTTAAAGATGGACAGATTATCTCCTTACACTTTCTTGGCTGTTGTAGAGTCTGCTTTCCATCCTGCTGAATTCATCATACAGTTGTGCTTATGGTTACACTATGTTGAGCATGGATTCAATTTAGAAAGTTGCACATAGCTATTGCATATAAATAATTGCCTTCTGGTGAAATCATACTGGATTTAAGGGTTCTGTGAATCATGGATTTATGTTTTACATGTCTGTTAAATTTCTTGTCTTTTTGTTCTTTCTGGATTAGAGTCAGCATGGCTTGTGTATTTGCCATAGAGTTAGCTGGTGTATTGTGCCAATTTTATCCCTTCTAAGTATGTTTTCGTGCCAGTTAGTTAAGAGTCATGAAATGTTCAACATGCTCCAATTTGTGTAAGCAGGGTGTGTTTGGGTTTCATTTGTGTATTGACTTCAGATAATCATGTCAATTTGTATTATAGTCAGGTTGATCATGTCTTATCCAGTTCATGACTCTCAAAATTCATGTCTTCTTGCTTGAAATATCATGGCATGCTTTCCAGAAAATGTATACGATTTCTCTTTGTGAATACAATATATAATAACCTGTTGTCTTGCAACACCTTTTGTATACTATTTCTTTAGAAATTGATGAAATGTCATTGAAACGGTGTGTAAAATTTTAGCATTGCTAGATTCCTTGGCTCCCTAGAGTGGAAATGGGAAAGAAACGTGACAGTTTTGTGGATTCATCTCGAGCAGTTGTACTTACGTGAATTGTCCTGTAACAGTTTTATTCTTGTGTGACCTGTGAGGCAGAATGATACTTTTCCTCTTTGTTGAAACAGGCTGAAGCTGTGGCTTTTCTTTGCATATGTGGTCTCCTTTGTTTCCCTTGCAGCATCAGTCGGGCTGCTGATACAAGATTCGCTTGTGTCCACTGGTCCTTCAGTTTGGACAGGAATTGCGGGTGTCTTGCAATGCGTATTTGTGTTAATCAGGTACCCATGTGTTTGCACCTACTTCAATTTAGTTTTTTAGTTCTTTAGTCCATTGTTTGGTTTGCATATTGGCCTAAGTTAGTGGATAAAATGTTCTTAAGTTACTGGACTAAAACAAAAAAATTTATATCATATATTGTGGTACAAAAAATTATTTGACAATACAATATGTATATATATATTCAAAATTTCAAAAATAACACTACACCAAATTGGTTAATTATCGATAGATTTCATCTCTAATAGAATATAGGAGAAATTGCAGCATAAAATCTAAATTCTTCTATTGATTTTTTTATAGAAGCAAAATACAAACCCTAATGCCTTCAAAGAAGGAGGTCCATGAGCAATATGCTCATATAATCTGTCATATTCTAAACAAAATATCTGACTGCTTTCCTACTTCCTTCTTTCCCCTATTTAGTGGACTCACCCTAGACAACTGGTACTTAACTAACACAACACCCACCCACCCCCATCCCCACCCCCACCCCCCCAACACATGCAGAACAACTCCACCCATGCCCCACGCTTACAACATTAATCTCTTAGTATTACATCCACTAGTGACAGGGTCATCTCTCTCTCTCTCTCTCTATCTCTAGTACAAAATAAGTGTCACTAAAATCTGTATCTATTACTGCACATACTAAATATGGTACAAGAGAATTGTATTGTTATATTCTCCTTGTATGGTACTACTATCTTATTTTGCCAATCAAATGCTACCTTAGTATTTTTATCTATACAAATTTGATTTAATTAATTTGAGATGTGAGGCATTGTTATGGATGGATGGGATTAGATTAAGCTTCCAACTTTTCCTTTGAGCATGATGTCATTCAAGTGCTGTAATCTTCTGACTTCTGATTGTACGTTGGCTTAGCAATTTACTAAGTAAATGGTGGTTTTCCTGGAATAAAAACTATCTAGTATTTCCATAGGAATTTTTGCATCATATGACTAATTTCATTTCACGACTTTGGCGGCTTGCTACTGGTACATTATTTCTGATTTCTTGTATTTTGTGCAGCGGATTGATATATTGGACTTCTCACTCAGAGTAGAGCCTCCTGAGTTGAACCGGAATCTGTATTATAAATTCAGTGGAAGTAAATGTGTGAGGCACTTTCGTACATGTGAATGTGTAGTATGTCATCTTTTACAGGATGAGTGTTCCCCTTCTGGATGGAGAATATCTCGAGCAAGTGATCTCTCTCAGTACATTTCTGGTTCTAATTGTAGCTTGTTCATGGCAAAGCCATCTACGCCCATTTTACATTTATGGAATTGCAGAACCAAGCCCCCCTTCTCCCCACCCCCACACCTTCTTTTCCCTTCTCTTCTTGTGCTTAGTATGCTTAAGATGATTATTTGCATTCATAAATATGCAAAATATCCATACGAAGTAAATTAATCCCACTTTTACCAAGAGTATGAATATAATCCTGTTATTAAAGGTGGCTACTTAAATTGATATATGATACTCCGGGTGTTCCCTCTCCTATGTCTTTTTTTTTTGGTGTTGCTAGTAGAAGTTATCCGATCCGAGGACCGAACCTTCTCGCCTGGGGCATGCGCATCTCTAGTTTTACTGTTGAAAACTTGGGCTAGCATCGTTCATAATAGCAAGAAAAATGCCGCTCTCATCCTACCAACTCGTCATGTGAATGATGCAGTAGTACTCTTATATGTGCAGAAGGCTAGATCCAAATTTTCGCTTTTAATGGGGGACACGAACTGACCGAGTAGTTGTCTGAGACATGGCGATATGGTAAGAACATAACTGACTTGAGTATGTCGTGCCGGCACGAATTAACATGGCAGGGAAGTGGAATGGAATTTCAGCCTAAGACGTCAAAGCTTTATGGAGAGAAACGGGGAAACGGCTGCGGTTCTGTATTATGATTTTACTCCTCTATAAATTTGGTCTTAGGGTTCTGTATTATGCTTTTACACCTCTATAAATCTGGTCTTAGATGTCTTTCTTTCTCTTATCCTTTCTATTCTGTTTGGTACTGCTCATGTCAAGCATCTACCTGTTTTTCTCGGGCACTTGAAAGGACGGTCCACTGTGTAGCTACACTGTATGCAACTTAAAATCACGTTTGGTAGCAACCATTATTTTTTCTTTTAGAAGGTCAAAATTATTTTTTCATTTAGAAGCGTCCTCTTGGTATGGTCACAATCCATCATATAATTGAGATGACTAATTATCTCAACTGGTTTTGGCTTGCTGTGATCATTATTAGGAAAGCGGTATCAGTTTCTGATCGGTTTGTTCATAGGAGGTTGAACCCAGTTTTAAATAATCCAACCCGTTAGAACAAACTATTTTGCCTATGCCACTCACTATTTTCACTATTTTCTAAGCTTGAGTAGATGCTTTCATGCTCGCTCTAAACTCTTGAATCATGACATTCTCCCCCACTTAAATTCATGACATTCACATTCTCGTCATGAGACTAACGTCTTACTACTACCTATTCTTTAAGATTGCCAACTCTTCTCAACTTATTGTCAGACTTCACCTAAGATCATTTGCACCAGGACTTTGGGTTCCATAGGTCTCCTCTCATCCTCGCCCCTCTATCCTCTAGATCTTCTTGCTAAGTTGTCTAATGGTAGGAAAGTTTGCACTCACCCTATAAATATTTTGGGTAGATCTTGTTATAACCAACTCACGATACAATTGCTCTCTAGCAATGATGTCTTCCCTCTAATGGCTACTCCTTTTGAGCTTTTCCCACATTAGTCCTTTGACTCATGACACAGTTGTCTTCTAGCAATAATGTCCTCTCTCTGTTGGTTGCTCTGAGCTTAACCCACACAACTCCTCTATTCACGAGAACTACTTGCTTAATTAATACTAGGTGGTTCGATGTGGCTAGAGCATTGGCTTTGATTCCACTTGTTACAGGATGATAGGTTCTTCCCTCCTAAAGTACCTATGCGATGCTCGATCATTCCTTAATTTACATAATTTTTTCATTTCTAGTTGTCGAGGTAACCTTCTCATTCCTATTCTTTTAAGATTTGTTCCGATCACAACTTTCACTTTAGGAGTGCCCTCTTAGCATGGCCAAGATCCATCATGTGATTCAGAGGATCAATTACCTCAATTAGTCTTAGCCTAGCGTGATTATCATCAAGAGAGTGCTATCAACTCCTGACTAGTTTGTTCACGGGAGACTAAACTTGCTTTCAGAAACCCAACCCCTTAACACAAACTACCATGCCGATATTACTCACTACACTCTATGCTTGAGTTGATTCTTTAATGCTCACTCCAAACTCTTAGATCGTGATACATAGCACAATACTTCTCAAATATTTGCTTTAACTTTTAAAATCAAATTTGTAGAGGTGATAAAGAACAAAGAGTCATACACAAATAATAGATGCGAAACAATAGACACTCTCTTTTAGGTTTTAAAACCTTTAACAAGCCTTGGTCTTCACACCTAATAAGGCACTTAGAAAGATCATCGGCCATGATTATAAACAAATGAATTTACATAACCTACAACTCTTCCTTTAACCAAAACCTTATATTCAATGGAAGCAACACAACCCATGACCCAATCAACCTACCTATTATTCAACCTTAACTTCACAAGCATGGCTATATATATATATATATCCCACCTCTACCTGATCATAGGCTTTGTTTATGTCAATCTCAAATGCATGGCTGTATTTTTCACCTTTAAACCTATTCTTAAGATGGTGAAACATATCATGTACAATTAGTATATTATCCTGTATAAACTTTCTCAAGATAAATACACTCTAATTTTTTGTTGTAATCTCGAGGGAAGGCTTCAAGCTATTAACCAGAATTTTAGAAAATATTTTGTGTAAGAAATTACACAAACTAGTGGGCTTATAAAGACTGATAGACTTAGGCTTTGAGGCTTTAGGAAACAAACCTATAGAGAAAATACTTTGCACTGCTTCTAAAACTAACGAGCCATGATATGCCACTCTAATATAACACCCCTGGAAACCCATTAGGATCTGGCGCCTTTAGCCCTCCCATCTGGAACACTAGTCGTTTTAACTCTTTAGGTGTTACATCCACATCCACACATAACAGTAAGTTATCCTCAATGGAAAACATTGGCTCCACCCAATCTAAGCACTCAATGAAGTCCCTAGGAGGTCCTTCCCTACAGAGATTGCTGAAAAAAAAAAAAAAAACAAGATATTGTGCTCTATCAATACGATGAAAAAAAGTAGCATTGTGGTCCCCATAATTCAACTTGTTAATGGGCGATCTCTCCAGTGCTAATAAATCTTCTCTCTACCCCAAAGCTTCTCTATATGCCTTATAATCTCGTTCTCATCCTCTAATTTCTCACTATCTTCTTTGTTTTGGAACCGGCCAAGTTTACACATAAGTTGGACCAATTTTGCTATATTACTTGGCATGGCTACCTTGCTACAAGAGAACAAGTTCTCGCTGCAACATCCGGGATTCAACAATAAATCATCAAAAACACAATTCTTTTTCTTGACTTAGCTCTTCGCCACCACACCTTCACACTCATCCAAGGCACACCAAAGATTCTTGAAAAGGATTCTTTTGGTTCTTCACATTTTAAAACTGTTTGTATTTAATACCAAACCAGCATGATCCCATCTCAAATTGGAACAATGTTCTATTTGAAACTTAGGAAAAGTAGTCAACCAATCACTAAAAACCAACCTCTTATCGATCCTGTCCTTTATTAACACGCCAGAAGCCTTTTATTAGTCGAAGTAGAGTTTCGACCTTAGAAGTCAAGGTCCAAGAGCTGCGTCTCAAAAATTATACTCCTAAAACCCTCAATTTACCTCCTACTATTCGGCGGATTTCCAATCTTTTCATAACCATCCAAAATCTCATTCAAATCTCCCATGTGTAGCCATGGACCATACTCGGGTTATGTTTATTTATTAGTCCACATAAGTTTTAAACCGTCAAGGATGAATCAAGTCCTTGACAATTCCAACACATCAACTTCATAGCTTTTGTTGTTGAAGGCTAGCCACCATTGCCACTGAAAGAACCCAAACTTTGCTTAGCTTCCTTGACCGCAACCTCCACAAGATCCCCCCGCACTAAGTTCTCAACTAATTTTAAGTTTTTGATCCTTTTACCTTAACCATTGCATTTTCATTCCACGGTAGGATCATTTCTTCCCTTAGAAAAAAGAACTTTCTAGCTTATAGTAAACTCCTTACCAAGGCACAACTTCTTAGTAGAAACTAAAACATCATCTTCACTATCTCTTTTCAACTTCAATTCCTAAAGCGCCACCACTATAGACTGGGAGTGATAGGGCTTCATTGTACCTATTTTATTTAATTGACCTTTATTGTGTTTTTATGAATTTAATGAGCATTATGATCAATTTTGATGCTTAATTGAATTAATTTTTTTTTTTAAGGGATGACAAGTAAACTTGAAGAATGAGGAACAAATTTGATCAAATTTCATTCAATCTGGAGTTAAATTAAAGAAGTTATGGAACTTGAAAGAAATCACACTCGAAGATAATACCCAATGAAGTTGGATTGTGATCAATTAATGAAGATGCAAGGGAATAGAAAAGTTCATGATCTGAGATCACACCTGTGATCACTAGCTGTGAATGCATCGAGTTTTGTAATTCAAGAAAAAAGAGTAGAGAAGATCACAAATTAAGTTCATGGCTGTGTTCACAACCTATGATCATGTTTGGGGTTACAAATTTTCCTTCAGTATTTTAAGATTTTGAAGATAAGAGAGAGAGGACTTTTTGGCATTCAAAGACACGACCTAACGTTTAGAGAAGAGTAGTCAAGAGTTAAGAAGAGTGTAGATCTAGCAAGTTTTATAAGGGGTTTATTATAAATCTTTATTTTTCCTTGTTTATTTTTTTATTATTATGGTTAGATAGTTGTGAGACATTGAAATCCTAAGAACTATGTGATTGAATTCCTATTTCTTGTTACTTAGTTCTATGATTCTTGATTCATTGAGATCTATTTGCATGTTCGTTATTTGTTCTTTGAATTAATAATTTCAGAATATTGATTTGATATTTAATATTATATATAGATTGAGAAATTATATATATAATTAGGTTTACGTAATTAAAAGGAGTTACATGCAACCATAGAGATAGTGCGATGTAAATCTACCGGATTAAGGTCAAACCTAATAGGAGGATTCATAGAATGATGATGAGGCTCGAGAGGTTTTAATTAGGAAGAAGTTTCAATTAATCGAGAGTTAGGAATTACTAATCTCAAAAGGTTTATTAATTTAATTTAAGAATTCTTACACTCTAATAAAATTAAGATGGGGATGATGGAATAAGTTATGTAGTTTTCTCAGGGAATTCAATATTTGAGTATGTAGTTTTATATTCTTTTATGTTTTAATTATTTTTACTTATTAGTTTAGTTTAGTTTTAAGTTAATTTTATCAATTTTAATTTATAACCTTAATTTAAAGGTTAGATAATAAAGGAAGAAGGGAACTACTAGTAATTAAATTATCTTTGTGGGTTTGACCTAGTCTCATCAATAATATATTGCATATGTGACCTGTTGCACTTGTTAGTAAGAATATAGTTTTAAAGTAGAGAATAGATTTACCTATATCAAGGAGGCTCCTCAGTAGTAGAGAATGTGCTGTTTGAGGAAACTCTACAAAGTAGGTAGATTAGGATATTGAGATGTAATGACAATGTTTGGGTGATAAGAATGGGATTGCACAATAGGTTTCTAAGGTGGTTTGATTAGACAAATGACTTATGAAGGGGAAGACATGATGGAAAAATTAGCATGAGACTTATCTTAACTAGTAATAGAAGGAATAAGTGAAGGGTGTTCATGGGGGAGAGTTGTTAAGAATAAGTTTAGAGTGGCATTGGAAGGGAACAAATTTGAGGGGTTAGTAAAATTTTGATTCGCATTAGCAACTTTCCACTAACTACCACTAGAAGTAGCCTCATCTATTGGTGTAAGTTAGCAATTAAGAGGGGGGAGGGTTGACTTGATTGCTTAAAATTATAAACTTTTCTAAACCTAATTAAAAAAATCCCATTCAATTACTATTTGATAGATGTAATTTAAACATGAGTTAGTAATAAAATTCATAACTGATTAGCAATCCATATATAGATTGAAATAAACATAAAAATGAATAGGGTTCAAGAAAATTAGGAAGTGATATATAGTGGTTTCGCATTGTTTGTCAATCTACTCTTTCAACCTTTACATGCTAAGATCCTAGTTATTTTTACTAGTTCCACTATATCAAGGAATAAAAACCTTATGGGTATTATAACAATTAGCTACTCTGCAACCAATCTCTAATAAAACTATAGTCACTTCTTTGCCTTATCTCTCTTAAATTCAACCTAAGCTAATTCAGAAAATTACAAAGAATAACACATTCTTACAAAGCACTATCAATCTATGAGGATAAAAAAATAAATTTCTCTAATCTTTAGCACCATGATAGAAACTCTCTTTTGATGTTTTTCTGAAACTTTTTAGTTCTTGTCTCTTTTATATTTATATATATCTTAGTCTTATTATCCTTTATATAATTTTCTCTCTAATGCTATTTTAGTCATGAAAGGTAAAGTTTGTAAAGTTTTAATTCAAATTTTGTTCTTTCCATATTCTTTTCAATATCCTTTATCCATTTCCCATGATTGTCTTAATTTTTTTGTTGTAGATTTGACCATGTCATTAAGACTTTGTTAACATAATCCCAACAACATGTATTCCCACTGGAGTAGAATGGGTTAAATAAATTACTCAAATATATTCGATCCATGAAGGTGGGTCTTGACCTGTTCAGATAAAAATACTTCTTCGAAATGTTCTTTTCTTCTTTGGAACAATTGCTATTATTCTTTTGAATATGATAATTCCTTTCTGATAGTATTCAACACTTCCTTTCCGATATAGGTTTCCTTATGAATTTGATTTATCTAAAAAGATGCACATAAAGATTGTTAGTAGCTTTATATACTTTGTTATCATCAAAACTTTACTGAGAAATTAATATTCTCTCCCTTTTTGATGATGATAAAGCACCATTTAGTAAAGCATAAATAAAACATTAATATTTCCCCCTATAATAAACAATTTTTTCCCTTTTGTCATTTTCCCTTGCATTTTGTTATCATCAAAAGAATTTAGTAAATCGTATTATTTTCCTCTACCTTAATTTATGCCTAAGATACTATAACATATAAACATAAACAAATAAATGATATTGTCA
Organism: Laguncularia racemosa; assembly: GCA_037954665.1. Classification (NCBI taxonomy): domain Eukaryota; kingdom Viridiplantae; phylum Streptophyta; class Magnoliopsida; order Myrtales; family Combretaceae; genus Laguncularia; species Laguncularia racemosa. The sequence goes on from JBBMOL010000040.1 coordinate 2,014,410, forward strand.
GCATACCATAAATTAGAAAAGCTAAACACTAAATATGGTTTTTAGAATGTCAAATGAGTCTTAAATAAATATCCACAAACATGAGGAATAATTAAACATAATTAGTCTTAAAAAAAATAAAAATCATGCAAAGGGATTTAATGGTCTAGGAGGGGGGAAGATATTGAGGTCTTGATGAGGATTTTGATGCAATCTTGGTTAATCCTAGTCTAATCTTGATTCCTCTTAATTAATTTTCCAACCCTTTTAAGACCTTTCCTTCCATTGCACAGCTTAAAGTGTGATCAATCATCTATGCATTCATCCAATTGAATACTTCCTCTAGCTTTTAAATTTGATACTTTAAGGGTTTTATAGAGTTCTCGACAAAATCACAAATAGGTTTTAAAAAAGGTGTAAAGTTAAGAGTGCTTTCCCTTTGTGTTCTATGAATAACCTAAGAAATAGATTCAGTAATCTCATCTTTTAATTTGTTTTGAGATTCTTCAATACGTTTGAGATGAGGGTTTAATAATTTCCTTAATTTAGAAAGATTTTTCTTAGAATCCTTCTTAACTTCCTTCCTTTTTAACCATCCTCTTTTTAAGATCTTTTCAAGCGCTAAAAAGAGGTATTCAAAGGAAGATGATTGATCATCACTACATTCTTCTTCTTCTTCTTGCTCTTCTCCCTCTTCCTCTTCTTCTTCTGGTTGGATTTCCTTTTTCATCTGTTGGTGTGTTGAAAGGTACTATGGCTCTTTCATTCACATTAGCTTCAACTCCTCTTCTGTCCTCTTATTCAATCATTTTCCATTTGTTGATCAGTGTTCATCATTGTAACCTAGTATCCCTCAAGACTATAGCTAACTTGATGTGCTTAATTCTTATTCAGAAACCAAGCAATCACAATTCCAATTGACAAATCCACAGCAATCACAATTCCAATAATCAAATGAACAATAATAACAAGATAAACCCTAAACCCTTACTAGATACAACACACTAGTAAGATAATAGTCCTAGCACGATCTTTTTGATATAACACATAATAATTCTGATACTGTCACTTGCCACAATCCACAAGATTGATAATAGTATAAGAAATGAAGTAAAACTCCACTTTGTGTGTTTGTCAAATCTTAAAAGTCTGAAGTCTTTTACATTACAAAAGATATTTATAGTACTAAGGATAATAAGCTTGAAATTACATAAAAACAACTGGTCTAATAGTGTAAGCTGTCGGCCTTGAAGACACTTAGGTCGCTAGCTTTGATCAAGTGCACCACCGGCTTTGGGAAGGGAAGGCCATTGACCTTAGAGGCTTACACCATTGGCCTTGAGGGCCGACTTAAATGACTAAGCTGCCGGCTTTAAAGGCTGGCCTAAATGGCTAAGCTGCTAACCTTAAGGGCTGGCTTAAATGGGTCCACCATCGGTCTTTGTGATTTGATTTTCCATCAAGTGAATTTGTAATGGACATGATTTGATTCCCATCATCTCCTTAGACTTATGGAAGATTTCCCCTCAAATATGATGGCTTTTCTATTTTAGATAAAAAAATTTGCAAGTCACCTAGATTGAAAATCTTGGTCTGCATATGTTTGTTACCCTGAAGTCATGGCTACCTTTGAGTCTTCTTAACATGTTTAGAAGTCTTTTGATGAAACTTTTAAATCTCTTGGGACTGTTTCACTCTACTCAAGTTGTCTTCCAGTTCTTTCCGCCCCACTAATAAAGACTTCTTTCCAGTGGTTTTATTGATCTGTCCCTAAGCTTCTTGCACCTCAGTTGGTGACATAGGATTCAAAACAATCCATTCACCATCTTTTTGAAACACATAGGTTTTTCTAAACCCATTATGCAGCACTCTCTTGTCAAATAACCACGGTCTACCAAGTAGTATATATGATGTGCACATAAGAACATCACAAACAATTTCATCCTGGTACTTTTCCCCTATGCTAAATGAAACCTTAGCCTTTTAAGTGACATCTAGATTATCTTGCTCACTCAACCAGTGCAATTTATAGGTTTTAGGGTGTGGGGTAGTGATTAATTGCAAATTATTCACTAGTGAAGTAGCTACTGCATTGGTGCAACTACCACCATCAATAAAAAGAGCATAAAGATTACCTTGAACTTTACAGGGAATATGTAATAGGTTTTCCCTTTATTCATCCTCAATAGTTGGAAAGGTAGTCATTATCCTACGTAATATGTTGATAGCCAAATATTGACCATTTCCCTTATCTTCATGTATCTCAGCATCTACATCCTCATAATACTCCTTTAGCACTACTGATAAATCTATTGGCTCTTGTATCGCTTCTTGGCCATCTTTACTCTCTACCTCCATAGTAGTCATCACCCTTTTGTTTGGACATTGAGCAGCTATGTGTCCAAAAACCAAACATTTGAAGCATTGGATTTGATGAGTCTTCCCACCTGATGACCCAACCACTATCTACCTAATGTCAACCCTAGCAATTGCTTTCCCTTTTCCAGAAAATTCTTTATCCCTCCCATTGTCAGTAACAACTGTATTCTCCTCCATATTCCTATCAAATTCCCCTTTGTTAACCTGTTTACTATCTGACCCATATAGTTTAGTAGAAGATTCATGCTTGTTATTCACTGCCCTATACGGATTAGAACGCCTTTGTCTCTCAACTTTTAAAGCTAATTGGATGGCCTCATCAAGGGAGTCATATCGCTATAGTTCCACTATACAGGCAATCTTATATTTCAGACTGGACATAAATTATGCCATAGTCTATTTAGGAGGCTCAATAGTCCCACATTGAATCATGAACACTTTAAATTCTTGGACATACTCGTCCACAGTCTTACATCCTTACCTCAATGTTTGGAGTCACATGAATAGTTCATGTTTGTAATGCTCTAAGACAAATCTCTTCCTCATGACCCGCTTCATCTCCTACCAAGTATGGATCTCGGCATCACCATCTCTCCTTGATTGGCTATAATGTTTTTCCACCATAAGGCGACATACCCTGTAAATTCTACTGTTGCCAAACTTACTCGAGTATGGTCATTGATCTCATAGCACTCAAAGAGTCCTTCCACCTTGTCTTCCCAATTGAGATATTCTTTTGAAGATCCCCTTTCAGCAAATGAAGGCATCTACAATTTCAAATATTCCAAACCCCTAGGCGGCCTAAACTCATGATTAGGATAAAGCTCATCCTTAAAGTTATCATCCCTTTCCTCCCAATAACCTTGATACTCTCTTCAAACTTGTCTACCCCTATTTCCTCCTAATGCTCCTTCTCTACATACAACATTAAGGGGTTACTTGAGGCAGGGGTGCCTGTGAATTTGCCACTTGCTGTTAGGGTAACGTCATTTGATCGACCCGCATTGCTAGATTAGCAACAATAGTGGTTAAGTCTTACAGTTGTTCTTCTAAAGTTCTCCAACCACCTACAGCACAATGTGCCTGACCTCCTCCTCCAACCTAACTGTTGGCCTCATTCCCAATTCCTCCATTAACATTGTTGTTCGACATGCTTTGCTGAACTGTAGTCTCAATACAAGAATTCACAAATCACAATCACACACTACAATAATCCCCAATAACACAATCTTAAATTTTCAACCTCCGCTCAATCCCTAATTTAATTCTAATCAATTCCAGCACAACAGATAATATAAACCCTAACTCAATACACACAATCTGCAACACAACCTCTAATTATCAATCTTCGCCTAATCTCCAAATTAGAATCACACAACCTACAACAATAACCATGGTATAAACTTTTTTTTTTTTTTTCAATTCACTATCAATAACTAAGGAACAAGCCCTAATTCAATCACACACACAACAGCAACACAACCCAATCGTCAACCAACATTCAATCCAAATTCAATGTTAATCAATCATGACACAATTCACAATATAAAAACCCTAATTGTTCAATTGAAAATCAACAACCATGTTACAATCCCTTCTCTCAACCAATGCTCTGATACCAAAATATGATGTGCCTAATTCCTGTTTAGAAACCAAGCAATCACGATTCTAATTGACGAATCCACAACAATCACAATTCCAATAATCAAATGAACAATAATAACAAGATAAACCTTAAACCCCTACTAGATATGATGCATTAGTAAGAGAATAGTCTTAGCATGGTCTTGTTGATATGATGCACAACAATCTCAATACTGTCGCTAACCACAATCCATAAGATTGATAAGAGCATAAGAAATGAAGTAAAACTCCACTTTGTGTATTTCTCAAATCTCAAAAGTTTGAAGTCTTTTACATTACAAAAGGTATTTATAGTATAAAGGATAATAAGCTCAAAATTACATAAAAACTGGTCTAATGGAGTAAGTCACTAGCCTTGAAGACACTTGGGCTACCGGCTATGATCAAATGCACCACCGACTTTAGGAAGGTAAGGTTATCGGCCTTGGAGGCTTACACTACCGGCCTTAAGGACAGGCCTAAATGACTAAGCCACTAGCCTTGAGGGCTGGCCTAAATGGGTTCACTACCGGTCTTTGTGATTTGATTTTCCATCAAGTGAATTTGTAATGGACATGATTGGATTCTTATCACAACTTCATACACTTCCTCTGAACTCTCTACCATAATAACATTATCGTTCTTTCCTTTAGAATCTTTCACATGTCTATTCTCAGAGTTTCCTTTGAGGACCTTTCTATTTTCTTCTTTAGCCATTGTCTCCTCAATTGGTCTTTCCTTTGTTCTTTTTAACCCTAAAGAGACTCTTTTATAGCTTTACCTTCTTTTGATTAAATAATGTCCATCCTTGGAGTATTTTGTTCCTTAGGACATGTTTTGTGAGGTTTAGAAGCTTTATCTTGAGCTATAACTTTAACAATCTTAAGCTTAGAGGGTCCTATTCAATCTTTAATAACTACATCTATAACAAAGTTAGAAATATTCTTAAAAGAATTTGATTCTACTACTTCAAACAAATACAACCTAGTTGTTCTTTCTTTTGATAAATTAAATCCTAGTACAAAAGTTTTACTTTCTTCACAAATCATTTTATCATAGTAAAAAACAAATTTACCTCTTTGTGGATCTCTTTTTCTTTTGATTTCTAATTTACTAAAGCCAATTTCTTCTTTTTCATTTGAATGCTTAAATCTTGAATATTAAAGGTTTCCAATTAGGTTTCTTTACCTTAGATTTTCAAATAAGATCAATTACAACAAATGTTCCTTCAACATTTTGTTGCCCTAAAACTTTTGGATGTGCCAAGGTAAATGATTTTTGTTTCAAGGTTGCCCCTTTAAATTTGGAGAGCTTCATTAAAACATTCCCTAAAATGTAACTTTTCTTTCTTGTCATATTATGAATGTGAGAAATCAAGTGTCTAATTAGGTCAAATTCATATTCATCTTTTAAAGCTATAATCAGCTTAGCATGATTAGAAGTTATAGTGATAGTGCCTCTACCCTTCATCATTATACAGTAATAAACTACTTTGAATAAAATCCGATTGATCATGATGAAATCCTTAGTGTAGTAATCCTTTCCTTTGGACGTAATTAGATTTTCCTTATTTAGATATCCAAACAACTCATCCTTTGTTTAGTTATTGAAAAATTCATAGTCCTTTGCCTTGATAAAATTGAAACATTTTTCAATGTCTTCTTTGGTTATTAAGATCTTCTCATTCCTACCCAAAAATCTAACATATCTAGCTTTTCCAAATTCAACTTCAAATAAAATTCTACCATAGCTTCTTAGCATGCAGGTTCTTGTGTGTTACAAAAACTATTGCATCCATGCCATCTTAGCATAGTCTCTACATCAATCCCATGTCTTTTGAAATAATCAAAATCTAAATAATACATGTCAATAATAGATCCTTCTACATACCTTTTTGAGGTAAATTCTTCTAACCTTTTAGGTGTTTTTGAAGATTTTTGTTCCTTTTCATCATTTCCTTTTTTCCTCTTCACTACTTTTTTCCTATTTAAGATGAAGTGCTTCTTATAGAGTTGACTTCCTCCATTGATTCTTTTACATTTAGAACTAGCTTCCTTGTGGGTACTATGAGTAATCAAATTAAGGTTTTTAGAATGAGGAATTTTGGGTTTGAAGAAGATATGTGAAATAGTTTTTGTGCGGAGGTTTTATGAAGCAATGAAGGTTTTTAAAGATTGTGTTTTTGGTGGTAGAAAATATTTTATTTTAGCAATTTTAATTTTCTTAAAATGTTTGGACTTGGTTAAAATTATTTAATATTTTACCTTAGGTACTTATATAATTTATTTCCATTAAAAATATATTTATTTTTTCTCTTCATTGCCTTTATTTTTGCTTAACTTATATTTTTAAAATAACTATATTTTCTAACATGTCCAATTTTATTGCAAAAGTAGCATTCATAGGGGGTTTGAGATACATACTTATTTTTTCCTTGATTTTTTATATGCCTGTCATTTCTTCTGAAGTTCCTCCCATTCCTATGGTTGAAGTCTCGTATATTCCCAAAGTTTCTTCTTCCATCATATTTGTAGATATCTTGCTTTGAAGTGCCAATGTTATTTGCATATGAAGAATTAGATATAACTTCCTTTCCTTTGACAAATATTGTTTTTCTAATAGCTTTTAAACTTTCACCTCTTTCATTTCCCATTCTTTCTTTTGTTTAATCATATTGTTTACTTGATAATAGCATTTGTAATTTTTTATCGCTTTCATCAAACTTGCTAAATGTGTTTTTTAGAGATTGAGGGACTTCCACAATGCATATCTTTAGAATTTTTATTTCTTTTTTTCACAAGCATATTTTCTCTTAATTAGATTTCCTTGTCATGCTTCAAAAATTTGTTGTCACTTATTAAGACTTCATTTTCTTCTTTTAATTGAGTATTTGTTTGTATTAGAATATCCTGCTCATCTTCAAGGCTTTATTTTCATTTTTAAGTCTTGCAATTTTTGCCTTTGCTTTTGAAAGTGCACTTAGTAATTTAGCATAGATATCATCAAAAGTTGATTCATAGTATAAATAAGAAGATATCTCTGATTTTGCCATTAGACATATGGCAACTTTAGAACATCCATCTTCTTCTTTTGAAGTTCCTCCCGTTCCTATGGTTGAAGTCTCTTATATTCCCAAAGTTTCTTCTTCCATCATATTTGTGGATATCTTGCTTTAAAGTGCCAATGTTATTTGCATATGAAGAATTGGATATAACTTCCTTTCCTTTGATAAATATTTTTTTTCTAATAGCTTTTAAACTTTCACCTCTTTCATTTCCCATTCTTTCTTTTGTTTAATCATATTGTTTACTTGATAGAAGCATTTGTAATTTTTTTATCGCTTTCATCAAACTTGCTAAATTTGTTTTTTAGAGATTGAGAGATTTCCACAATGTGTATCTTTAGAATTTTTATTTCTTTTTTTCACAATTGTATTTTCTCTGAATTAGATTTCCTTGTCATGCTTCAAAAATTTGTTGTCACTTATTAAGACTTCATTTTCTTCTTTAATTGGGTATTTTTTTGTATTAGAATATCCTGCTCATCTTTAAGGCTTTATTTTCATTTTTAAGTCTTGTAATTTTTTCCTTTGCTTTTGAAAGAGCACTTAGTAATTTAGCATAGATATCATCAAAAGTTGATTCATAGTCAAAATCAGAAGATATCTCTGATTTTGCCATTAGACATATGGCAACTTTAGAACATCCATCTTCTTCTTCTGAATCATCTAGGTCACTTAAGATAGTTAAAAGAGACTTGTCTTTCTTTTTCTGAGGCTTTTCAATTCTTTTTATAAGTATAAGATATTCATACTTGATGTGACTTATCTTTATGCATTCTTATCTTACAATCCCTTGATCCAAATCTCTAGTGTAGGTTTAGTTAGTGTCGTACTTTTTTAATTTGTTTTCAAAAACATTATTAGTTTTGTGAGAAACATTTCATTCTTCATTGATTATAGAAACTTCGAAACTTTTTTCTTCCCCTTTGGCTCTCAATACTACTAACACATCTTCTACTTTTAATACTTCAATTTCATAAGCCACGAGTTTACTTTGTAGTTAACTAAGTGCCAGCCCCTTTAGATGACAAGCTTCTTCTATTGCAGTCTTCTTCAGAGTTTATGCTTTAGGTAATATACTTAGAACTTCTTAAACAACATCTTGATCACTTATTTTCTTGTTAAGTGAGGACAACTCATTTATGATAGTAGTAGGTCAACCAAAGGTATCATTGCTTTTTATTATTTTTTTCCTCCAAGTAGCACCTTAAAGAGTTTATATTGTTGAAGGAGTGTATAGATTCTAGTATCTTTTATTGCTTCCAAGTCTTCATGCATGTCTTGTAGCATATCCTAGAATTCTTTAGCCATCTTACATGATGAGATTAGATAGAATTTTATTGGTGTAATGGTTGAGAGAAGAAGGTTTTTTTCCTTTGAATTTGCATCATTTACTTTCCTTTCTTCCTCATCTAATTCTTCAACTTTTATATCACCATCTACTGTAATTTCCTAAGACCAGTAGTTAGTTTCTTTGATGAATGTCTCAATTCTGATTTTTTAATAAGAAAAATAAATACTGTAAGCACCCCATATTTGCTCCATGAATTGTTTTTTTTTTTTTAATTTAGAAAATCCTTGAAAAAGAAAAAAAAATAAAACAATAAAAAATTTAATTAAAATAAGTTAGCTCATGTGATATGCTAAATATTAAAGCATGCAACTTATGATCAATAGTGAGTTTAGTCCAGTTGGTAAATTGCATAGACATATGAGGGCTAGAGTTCACAACATTGATCTAGAGTAAGCACATAAGGCATGGGTATTTTTGAATGTCCCCTACCACATGTCAAACTCTTAATGGTCAATCTTAATTGCTGTACACCTTCTTCTTCCTTATCCATTCAATTTACCACAATTTAGGTGAGTATGGAAGCCTATTTTTGACACGATTTAGCCTTTTTTTGATATATTTTTGTCGGTCTGGAATTAAGTAATCAAGAGGGGAGGGGTGAATTGATTACTTGTTAATTTAAAAATAAAATTTCTAGTTAAAAACAACCCCTTTGACTACTTAATTTAATTTGGTGTGGAAACAAATATTTATAAACAATTATAAGCTATTATAGAATAGAAATTAAAAGATAGAGAGAAGAGAGGTTCCACCTTAAGCATCAGTTCTCTCTTCCAGCTTTACTACTAGGGACCCGGTTTTCCACACTAGTATCATTCTAATAATCCAAAATAAACTTGAGATATTACAATTCTTTTGCTAACACCTTAGCTTCAAAAACACTCTGCTCTACCTATCTAGCCTATTTTAAGGTTATTCATAGATCTATAGAGTTACAAGTAACCTCTCACTAATACATGAATCTAGCTTTCAAGAATGATAAAAAACAGATGAGGAACTAAGAATTTATATCATCCAAAAATTAATTTAAGTATGAAAGACAAAGTAGCTTCTGAGTTAGTCTCTGAGTTCTGATACTATTTTGAATTGTCTTCTATGTATTTTGAATCTTTTGATTTCGCTTCTATTTATACACAGAAATGTAATGGCTACATCGCTGATCTGTCTTTAACTAGAAAGGTTGTTGCTATGATGTTGCATGAATGTTTGAGAAATATTCCAAGCTACTTATAGTTATTTGCTGAATTTTAAATTATGAATTTGATATCTTTATAATCTTTTATAGAAATTCTATCGAATTTTATTATTGAAAATAGTTTAGATTCATCCTTATATTAAGATATATCTTATCAGCACAAGATCAATTGATGAAATCAATCACCTACTGATTTTAAGGAACATACAAGAACTCTTTCTCTCATCCTTATCTTCATGAAAGTATGTGATCTCTAATGTAATCCTTTTAATTTTGATCTCCTCGTAGCATAACCAGATATACAAGATTAATTATGAATTAATCATGATTTAATTGAATCTCCTAATTCCAAAATTAACCACTTAGATTTCCATGGATATTTTTCCTATTTTAGTGAACCATATTATCTAAATGCTGATCTTTTTGTAGCAAAATCAGATATATGAAATTGATCATGAACAATTTAACTCAATCTCTTAATTTCAAAAATTAAACACTTAGATCCCTATAAATATTTGTCTTACTTTAGTGAAATGAATTAAATATATTACTCAAATATATTCAATAAGTAGAGCTAGGTCTTCTAGATTGAAAGTTAACCATCTTATGTTAATGTATAAAGCTGTTCTATTTATAAGAACTTGTGACAGAAACACTTTCTAACTCATCTTCTAAGTTCCTGTTATTCTTTACAATAAACACCTTCTGATTGTCATTTGAGTAATTAAAAAAAATGTAGCTTTCATTCTAACTATTAGTTTAAATGGAAAATATAATGAAATTCATTAAAAACATTTAGTACTTTTTGATATCATCAAAATACTTTAAGAGAAAACATAAAATTCTCCCCCTTTTTGATGGTAGCAAAATCCTTTCTCATAAAACAAACATAAAAAATAGTAGCTGCAGATTTAGTTAGTTTTGAATGCTTCACAGCAATCATTATTTAGCACTTCCATTGTTATTCATGTATCTCATGTTCTAATTCATGTATCATAGGTCTATATTTCTCCCCCTTTTTGATATCATAAAAAAAAAAGAAAATTCCCCCTCAATATACTATAGCAGATAATCAACATAAGATACGATATATATCAAAATCCTGAAAGAGTAGAAAACATATAAAATGTGAACATAGTCATCAATGAAACTAAAAACAATTTTTTGAAATTAAGCTAGATGAAAATAAGTCCCTAAATGATTCTTCTTCTTCTTCTTTATTGCACATCTTTTGAATCTTTTGTGAGGCTTGGAAGTTTTGCTCTTTAAATCATGAGGAACAGATTAAAAGAAAATGAGTTGTCCTTCATTTAGTTCAAGTTGAGTTCTTTTTTAAGAGGATCTTATACTTGTTTTGTTTTATGACTCTTCAAAAACTGACAATGATTTGCTCTTTTGATTTCCTCATGTTCAGAATGAGGTGCAGAAGGATTAGGCTCTAATTGAGAACTGTGCTTAGGAGAAGAAGAAGATTGAGGTTGGAATGCTTTCTCTGATTGACTAAAGAACCTATCAAGTTTGTTAAACACAAGAAGTGATAAGTCTTTTAATTTATCCATTAGATTGAATTTTGATTTTTCATCAATCATCTTCTCAAGTTCCAATTTTAGATTGACTTTGAAGGTCTTAAAATCAGAGCTTGTAGAGGCTCCTTAAGTTTCCCTCTCTTTAAGAACAATGGGTTCTGATTCACCTTTTGAGTTAGAGTTAGAGTCAAAATCATCCCCTACATTTTCTCCTTTGATTTGGAACTTTCCTCTTGTCATTGGCTGCAAATTAGTGCTCTTTCTTTTTTTTCTTGACAGATGTAATTAGTTTTTCTTCCCTTTTGCTTCTTTTCTTATCTTGTTCACTCTCATTTTCATTTTTGTCCCTACTTGTTTGTGCATTCAATTTGTCCATCTCCAACCTTCTTCTTTGGTATTTAGAATGCACATAATGAGCATTGTCATTGGCATACCACAATTTGCTTCTAACTAAAATACTCATATGTTTAAACACCATTTCTCCAATTTTTTTAATTGGTTGAGGTGCTTTAGAAACATTTGGTAATTTAATCTTTTTGAACTCAAAGAGTTTCATGAGCACACTTCCATAAGACATGTTCCTCTTGTTTCTCCATAGATGCTTAATCATTTGTGCAGCAACATCTATTGATCTTTTCTTTTTCATTGCCACAATGTTTAAAGCATCTTCTCTAGTCATTGTAGTTGTACTTCCCTTTTTTGGTAAGATACAACTAATCACTGCCTTATGTAAGATTCTAACTATCAACTCAAAATCAAGGATGAACACATCCTTTCCTTTTGATACTTCAGCTCCATCATTTAATTATGCAAAAATTTCATCCATACTCATCTTGCCTACATTAAGATCATCATTTACACTAACTAGACCAAAACAATTCACTATATCCTCCTTTGAAATCTGAATTTTTTTCCCTAATACTTTCGAACTCCACGTATCCCTTTAAGACTTATCTAAATTCTCATAAAATTCAACAACTAGTTCACTAAACACAGTTATTCTTAAATCGCACAACTTAATACATCCTATATGATCTAGAAATTCTTTCCAATAAAAAACCATTCTTTTTAAAGAAATTAAAATCCAAATAAGAGGAGTAAATAATATTTAGCTTTATGGAATGCTCTTTCTTGAAAGCCCCATGTTTCTATTTATGATGTCTAAGTATACGTTTCTTTCTAACTTTTACTTTCTTCTTTTGCAAGGAGGGTTCTTGATCTTCATGTACTGAGGCTTCACCTTTTGATTCTTATTTTTTAGTTCTTCCATCCTTATGTAAGCTAACCTTTTGAGAAACTTTCTAAGTTTCACTTCTATTAACGTTTTCATTCTTTTTCTCATCATTCATCTTTTGATTCTCTATTTTTTTGGTTTAAGGGTTTTGATTTTGACTCACTGTCTTTTTTTTTTTTTTTGAATTAGTGGGTTCATCAACAATGTCAATGGTTTTGGAGGAAGTTTTGGTCTTAAAGGTTTGATTTTGTATTCTATTTGATCTTCTAAGCACCATTGTGATTTTGGTTAGAGAGAGATTAAGGTAACGATAAAGAACAATGACTATCGATACACGCGAGAATGAGAGGAAAGTGTGGGAGAGAGAGAAAGAGATAGAGAGAGAATGGCTAAATTGAAATTTTAAAAGAATCGGCAAAAATAAAAATTAGATTTTTATTTTATTTTATCACTTATAACTAAAAGGGATAACAAATACCAATTTCATTTCTAATATACTCAAAATTTATTTTATCTAATGGTTTAATGAAGATGTCAACTTTGAATTTTAGTTGAAACATATTCAATATTTATTTCTCCATTATTTACATGGTCCCTAATAAAAGGATGTCTAACTTCTATATGCTTAGATCTTGAATGATGCATTGGATTTTTTGTTAAATTAATTACACTAGTATTTTCACATTTTATTGGTTTATTTTTAAATAATAAGCCATAATCCACCAATTGTTGTTTTATCCATAATATTTGTGTGTAACAATTTCTTATGGAAATGTATTTAACTTCAGTAGTAGAAAAAGCAACTAAGTTTTGTTTCTTGGAGGACCATGAAACTAACTTGTCCCCTAAGAATTGACAAGTACTAGATGTACTTTTTCTATCAATTTTGCACCCTTTTTACCTTCTAAATCAATATCTAACCTGGTTAAGGTTAATATAGGAGTCGTTGCACCTTTGATATTTCCAAAATTAATTTTTTTCAATATTTGATTAGTGTACTTTTCTTGATGTACAAATATACCATCCTCTCTTTGCTTTATTTGGGGTCTAAGAAAGAAGTTGAGTTCTCCCATTAGTGACATTTCAAACTTTACCTGTATCATCTTAGAAAACATCTTGCTATATTCTTCATTAGTAGATCCAAACACAATATCATCTACATATATTTATACTACTAGAATATCATTGTCATAATGTTTTAAGAATAATGTAGCATCCACTTTTCCTCTTTTGAATCCATTCTTGGTTAAAAATTGACTAAGTCATTCATATCATGCTCTAAGAGTCTATTTTAATCCATATAAGGCCTTTTTAAGTTTGTAAACATAATTTGCCTTGAACGGATTTTCATATCCTGATGGTTGTTCTATATAGACTTCTTCCTGAATATGACCATTTAGGACGGCACTCTTAACATCCATTTGAAATAGTTTAAAATTCTTTAGAGATGCTTAAGATAATAATAACCTAATTGCCTCTAATCTTGCTACAGGTGCATAGGTCTCATCATAATCTATGCTTTCTTCTTGAAAGTATCTTTTTGCAACTAACCTAGCTTTATTTCTAACAACTTTTCAATATTCATCTAATTTATTTGTGAACGCCCATTTGGTTGCTATTATGGATTTATCTTTAGGTCTTGGTATTAATGACCATACTTGGTTTCTTTGAAATTAGTTTAGCACTACCTACGTAGCATCTATCCAATTGTTATCAATTAGAGCTTCTTTTATTGAAGATGGTTTAGTTTCAAAATGTAATGCAAAATGATATTCTATGTCCTTTTAACTAGCTCTAGTCCTAATTCTAGTTTGGACATCACCTATTACCTGTTGTATAGGTTGATTGGATTGGATTGGATTCTTGTAGACTTAGATGGATGAATAGATACCGGGGTAGGTTTTGATTTATCTTCTAAACTACCTTCTAAGTCTTCTTCTAAGTTACCTTTTGAGTTCATTTTTGCTCTAGATGTTCATGGTGTATCGGACTCTGTATTATGATTTTCTTTAATGTTTCTACTCGATACAGAGGAAATATTTTCAATATCTCTTTTGGATAATATCAGGTTTTCATCATCAATATCATTTATTAATCCTTCTTCAACAAATCTTACATTTATAGATTCTTCAACTATTCTAGAAGTCTTGTTAAACACACAATAAGCTTTACTATTGATTGAATATCATAAGAATATGGCTTTCTCAGCTCTTTTGTCAAAATTTTCTAAAGTTATACCTATTTTCTTCACAAAACACTTACTTCCAAAAACATGAAAATAGGAAACTTTAGGTTTTCTTCCTTTAAAAATTTCATAAGATGTTTTTCTAGTTAAAGGCCTTACATAAACACGATTAGTGATGTAGCACATAGTTGAAAGGGTTTCAACCTAAAAATATTGTGCTAGACCACTTTCATATAGTAAGGTGCATGTCATTTCTTGGATTGTTCTATTTTTAAGCTCAACTACTCCATTTTGTTATGGAGTGTAGGGGTAGAAAATTTGTGTTTGATGCCATTTTCTCTATCAAAATTTGATAAAGTTGTTATTTTCAAATTCTTTCCCATGATTAGTCCTTAGATAGATAATGGAATATCCTTTTTCATTTTGAACTTGTTTTGAAAAATTTTCAAAGGATTTAAAGGCATCACTTTTATGTCATAAAAACAGAACCCAAGTATATCTAGAAATATCATCAACTATTACAAAGCCATATTTGTTACCACCTAAACTTAAGGTTCGTGTAGGGCCAAATAAATCCAAATGCAATAGTTCTAATGGCCTTTTAGTCAAGATAAAATTCTTATTCTTATGAGAAACAAATACCATTTTATTTTTCAAACATATAGTACAACAAATATCTTCTCTAATATTCAATTTTTGCATGCCATTAATTAAGTTATTTTTTGATAAATTCTCTATTTGTATAAAACTAACATGCCCTAACTTTCTATGCCAGAGATAAATACTATCATTGATAGACAAAAAGCAACTTTCAACATCTACTTTAGTAGGTTTAATTAAATAAATATTCTTTTTCTTTTAGCCTTCAAAGAGTTTTTTATTATCTTTATTATAAGTTGTGACTTTATTTTGATCAAAAGTCATTTTATATCCTTTATCACAAAGTTGACTAATACTTAATAAATTATGCTTCAAACCTTGTACTAGATATACATTTTTAATGAAAAAAGAGGGAATGCCAATGTTA
The DNA here is from genome assembly GCA_037954665.1 of Laguncularia racemosa. Classification (NCBI taxonomy): domain Eukaryota; kingdom Viridiplantae; phylum Streptophyta; class Magnoliopsida; order Myrtales; family Combretaceae; genus Laguncularia; species Laguncularia racemosa. The sequence continues at coordinate 2,029,973 of JBBMOL010000040.1, forward strand.
CCAATTGTGATGATTCTTTCTTCACTATCATCACCAAACTTCACATATCCTTTTTCTTTCCATTCAATGCTTGTGAACAATGAAGAGTTACTAGTCACATGACGTAAACACCTACTGTTGTGATACCACATACCCTTAAGTTTTTCTTCATGTTCCTGCAATCACTACAAAAAAGATCATACCCTTTTTGGAACCTAAAAAAGCTTGGGCCCTTGAAAATTCAAGCTTGTGTTATTAAGTCGATTCAGTTGATTTGGACTAAGCTTGTTATTTTTATAATAATAATGATTTTCAATATGCCCCAACTTGTTATAGAAAAACAAACATAGGTATTAGTTACATTATACTAGTTACTGATTTGTCTTGATTCCCAACGATTAAGATACCTTTTAACATACCTTCTAATTGGTCTCTTGTTATACCCCTTGACAGGATATTTTCTATTATGATTTGGGTCCCTTTATGTCTTGTGACATAACTTTAGCTTTGTCTTTATTTTTATTATTTTCATCATTCTTTTAAATTAGTGTTTTACTTGATTTAACAAAACCAGTCCTTTTTACAGCATTTGAGTAATCTGCCTTATTATATCCTAAACCGGTTTTTGAGTTGTTAATTCTTTGAGCAGAAATTAACATTTGTAATTTTTTCACTTTCACTAAATTTACTAAGTGTGTTGTCATTTGTTTGAGAAAGTTCATTTATTCTAACTATAAGATCTTCAATTTCTTTTCTTAATAGAACATTTTCAATAGTTAAAGCATCTTTTACTATGCATAGATTATTATTATCAATTTGTAGAACTTCAAAATCAGTTTTTAATATGGCAATCCCATCAACTAAGAGTGTATTTGTTTGAGTCAATTCTTTTTTCTCATTAACTAAAGCTTTATTTTATAAATTAAGTTAGTTAATTTTAACATCTGCTTTAGTTAATACATTTAATAATTTTTTATCTCAGCATAAACATTATTAGGTGAATCATCTTTTAATTCAAAATCAAAATGTACCTTAGACATTACCATGAGACACACGTTTGCTTCCTCATCATCATCTTCAGAATTCTTTGCATTAGTTTATGAGTCTTCTAGGTTACTCTAGGTTAATAACAGTGCTTTGTGTTTCTTTTTGCACTTCTCAAGTTTCTTGATAAGCACCGAACATTCAGATTCTATATGACTTGGTTTCTTGCATTCATAACATATTAATTCCTTCTTTTACTCTTTCTTTTCTTCCTTTTGTTTATACCCTTTTCTTGTATCAAATTTCTATGGTTAGAACTTAACATTTTATTAAATGATGTTTTCTTTCCTTTTCTTTTTAGAAATTTATTAAGACGTTTTGCTAGCAAATTTATGTCTTCATCACTTTTTGCTTCTATATCAGAATTGTTCTCCACTTCTCTAACTTTAAATGCTATGTTCCTTTTATTGTTGTCTTGATCAAAGGTATGCTTGGTGTGAGATTCATATGCCATTAGTTTTTCTCTTAGTTGGATTAATGTTTAGTTTATTCAGGTCTTAAGCTTCCTCAATTGCAATCTTTTTAGCACCCTACGATCTAGGCAAGATTCTTAGAATTTTTCTTACAAGGTCAGCTTCTTTCAGTTTATGATTAAGTAAGGATAATTGATTTGTAATTATTGTAAAAAACGATTGAAAGTTTCCTTGATATTTTCATTGGGCTTAAAATGAAACAACTCATATTCCTGCATTAATGAGTTAATCTTGGTATCTTTGATTGTTGATGTTCCTTCATGAATTTCATAGTGTGTCCTATATTTTTTTTACAATCTTGCAAGAAGGGATCAAGCAATATTTTGAATGAGCTATTGTAGCAAGTAACAAGTTCTTAGCTTAATGATTCTTTTCAAGCTTTCTCTTATCATCTTCTATCAGAGTCTGATCTCCATCTTCTTTGACAATTTCATGTCCAAATTGTATGATTTCCCATGAGTTAAAGTCAGTAGCCTTGATGTAAGTTTCCATCCTAAATTTCTAATAACCAAAATTAGTACCATCAAAGTAAGGAGCATGACTAATAGAAATAGAAATATTGTTTTTAACCATAGGATCTTGAACTCAAAGTATTATTAGAATCCTTACTTTGATACCAATTGTTGGTCCCAAATTAAGTGATCAAGAGGGAAGGGGTGAATTGATTACTTGATAATTTAAAAAAAAAATTGTTAGTAAAAAACAACCCCTTTAACTACTTAATTTAATTATGGTGTGAAAACAAATATTTATAAACAATTACAAGTTATTATAGAATAGAAATTAAAAGATAGTTCGGGTAAGTAATTTATAGAGGTTCCGCCTTAAGCGTCGGTTTTCTCTTTTAGCTCTACTATTAAGGACCTAGTTTTCTATATCGATATCGTTCCACTAATCCAAAATAAACTTATGATATCACAATTCTTTTACTAGAACCTTGGCTTCAAAAACACCTTGCTCTACCTATCTAGCCTATTCTAAGGTTATTTATAGATCTACAAAGTTACAAGTAACTTCTCACTAATATATGAATCTAACTTTTGAGAATTATCAAAAAACATATGAGGAATTAAGAATTTATATCCTCCAAAAATTAATTCAAGTGTGAAAGACAAAATAGCTTCTAAGTTAGTCTCTGAGTTCTAATATTGTTCTAAATTGTCTTCTACGTATTTTGAATCTTTTGATTTCACTTCTATTTATACACAAAAATGTAATGACTACATCGTTAATTTGTCTTTAACTAGAAAGTTTGTTATTGTGATCTTGCTTTGAATGTTTGAGAAATATTCTAAGAGATTGGTAGATACCTACGGGATTTTGAATTATGAATCTAATATCTTTATAATTTGTTATAGAAATTCTATTGAATTTTTTATTCATCCTTATATCAAGACATATCTTATCTGCACAAAATCGATTGATGAAATCAATTACTTGTTGATTTTGAGGAATAGATAAGAACTCTTTTTCTCATCCTTATCTTCATGAAGGTATGTGATTTATGACATAATCCTTTTAATTCAAATCTCCTTATAGCATGACTAGATGTATGAGATTAATTTTGAATTAATCATGATTTTATTGAATCTCCTAATTCCAAAATTAAAAACTTAGATTTCCATGGATATTTTTTCTATTTTAGTGAACCATATTATCTAAATGTTGATCTTCTTGTAGCAGAATCAGATATATGAGATTAATCATGAACTATTTAATTCAATCTCTTAATTCAAAAAATTGAACACTTAGATCCCCATAGATATTTGTCCTACTTTAGTGAAATAAATTGAATATGTTACCCAAATATATTCAATAAGTAGAGTTGGGTCTTCAAGATTGAAAGTTAACCATCTTACATTGATGTATAAAGTTGTTCTGTTTATAAGAACTTGTAACAACAACATTTTCTGACTCATCTTTTGAGTTCTTGTTATTCTTCACAATAAACACCTTCTAACTTGTCTTCTAAATAATTAAAAACAACGTAGCTTTCCTTCTAACTATTAGTTCAAATTGCAAATATAATGAACTTTATTAAAAATATTTAGTACTTTTTGTTGTCATCAAAATACTTTAAAAGAAAACATAACAATTTTAATCAAATAGAAGGTAGTAATTTATGGTAGACATGAGATACAAGGAAAATGCAATCAAAAGTATATCAAATAGTTAAGGAAATTAGATTAAATTTGCCATCAAAAATAAAAAAAAAGATATATAAAAAATTATGAATTTTCTAAAGCAAATTAAACCACATTTTTGTTTCCTTTACTATTTTGATACGTAAGCATCAAATAAGACTTGCACATCAAGTCTATATTTTGAATTGAACTCAATAAAGCATTAATGATGCTAATTTTTAGAAAGAAATCGCTTTAAACCGAATAATACCCATTGCCACAGGATTCAATCTTTACGTAATATCTTGTTTCCTTGAATCAAATAGGGACTTAATCAGTATAAATAGGGGTTAGAGGGACTAAAATATGGAGGTTGGACACATCGATAACATAAAAAATTGATCATAATGTCTTGTTTCTCTCTCTAAGCACAACTAAAAGCCCATTACTCTCTCTCTTTTGACTATTCTCTTCTTGAAGAAAATTGAAATGAACTGAAGCCACTGTTGAATTTCCCATACATTATAGACTCATACCCACTTTGTAATTAGGTTTTATTTTGTGTGGATTGCTCCAATTCAAATAAAAAAGGAGAGCTAGAGTTTTGTGTTCTTCCTGCTCTAGTTCAAGCAAAATTGGATGGCTTGCACTATCTCAATCATGAAATCAAGTTGGGGTCATGGTTACTCACATCGACAAGAAGCCATCCGACCTAATCTTGCCCACCAATGAATACTACTTCATCTCTGATTAGCCCTGCCTATTGTGTGCACTAGGTTAGTCTTCTTTTTATTTTATTTTATTTTATTTGGTTTTAATTGTGCTTAATTAGTATAATTATTATGGTTAATCAGTGTAGTTTATCAGGTGTTTGTGCATGCACTATTGCTATTTTTATTTTTGTTATTACCTTTTTTTATTTAAAGTTATTTCTTCAATAAAATAATATATATATAAATATATATGAAATAAAAAGCATAAAAAATGATAATAGAAATAAAATACATTTTTTTTAGAATAGTAATTATTCTTATGTTTAGGTGTAATATGTTAGATGAATAATATTTTTGTAGTTATAGGCCTTCTTTCCTATAAGAAAAAAAAACTTAAAAAAAAATCTAGAATAATTAATTATTCATTCTCATCATGATTTTAGTTCAATTTGACCCCTTTTGATGCGGTGATCTCCTTTAGATACATTTCCAGTTTTTGTTTTGCATGAAAATAACTTTTAGTACGTGAAAAAAATTAAAAAAATATGAAAAATCATAAATATATATAAGAAAAATATCAGTAAATTTTGGACTTTAATCACCTGGTTTGAGTTTTATGTATATGCAATTTAATACATAAAAAAAAAACTAAAAATAGAAAAATAAGAAAATAATGATTTTTTTCTTCTGCATGTATATATATTGCTATCCTTTTTGAAGTATTTGTTTGATTATAGGTCCTTTAGTTTTCTATTTTCTATGTAGTTTTTATATTTTTTATGAAAAAAATATAAAAATATGTAAAAGTTTTATCACTTAGAAAAAAAAATGAATTCTCAAATAAAAAATTGTCAATGGATTTTTTTAAAACAATTTAGATTTTAGTTTTTTTTCTTTTTCTTTTTCTTTTTCTAATAAAAAAGACATCAAGTTAGGGTTTGTTAGGTTTTCTTAAAAAATAATGAAATGGTAAGAAACATAAATTGGGATCTTTTTCTAAATAAAATAAACACACACACTAGGGTTCTACAAAAATGCAAAATACAACTTGTTTGATTCTAAATAGCAGATATGTAGACACCTTTATGGGGTAATTCTAAAAAATTAAAAAATTTATTTTTATTTTTAATTTTATTCTTTTATTATATGCTAAAAAGGGGTATAATAAAAAATATAATCAAAATTTAGAAGGTTAACGTGGTAACCATAAGGTTTTAATTGGTTAGTCCTTTGAATATGAATTCTCTAAGTTCTTTTTTTTTTTCAAAATTTTTAAAGAAAAAAATGTTCTTTTTGTATACCAGTGGCTTAATTAATCCTAGCATAATGTTTTTTTTTTTCCAACTTCAGTTGGGCAATGAGTCTAATTTCCAAAATAAATGAGAAAAATAAGGTTTTTCCTAATCTAAGTAGATAATTTACATTAAATGGGTATAAGGTTTAATACGAATCAAATTAGAAAAAATAATCAAAATTTAGGCTCAACAAGTACCTTTAAAATAAGGTGCTTTATCAAGCTGCATAGATGAATTATCCGCCATAAATCTTTAGACTTTGTCAATTTCGAGTTAAACTTTGACACCAATTGTTGGTTCCAAGTAGCAACACGGGGGGGGGGGGGGGGGGGGGGGGGGGGTGTGTTGAATTGATTATTTAAAATTAATTTCGAGAATCCTCTTTTGATTACAATTTAACTGATGTAATTCAAATTTGAGTTAGAAGCGGAATTCGTATCTAATTAACAATTAATAAATAATTGTAATAGACATAAAAAGAATAGGGTTCAAGAAAATTAGATAGCAATATATAGTGATTCTACTTTGTGAATCAATTTACTCTTTTAGCCTTCACACGCTAGGATCATGGTTGTCTATATTAGTTCTTTTCACTATATTAAATAATAAAAATCTTACGAGTATTATAATAGTTGGTGACTCTACAATCAATCTTTGATATAGCTATACTCACTTCCCTACTTTATCTCTATTTCCTTCAACCTAAGCTTACTCACAAAACTACAAAGAACAACACATCTTTATAAAGCACTACCAATCTATGAGAATACAAAAAATAATTTCTCTAATCTTTAGCACAATAAAAGAAAGTCTCTTTTGACATTTTTCTGAAACTTTTCAATTCTTGTTTCTTATATGTTTATATATATCTCAATCTTTGTATTACCCTTTATATAAGTTTCTCTCCAATGCTCTTCTAGTCATGAAAAGATAGTCTATGATGTCTTTAATTGAAATTTTGTTCTTTTTATATTCTTTACAATATCCTTTATCTGTTTTCCATAATTTTCTTGATGTTTCCATTGCGCATTTGATCATGTTAATAAGACTTCCTTAAAATAATCCCAATAATATATGTTCCCGCTTAATTGGAACGGGTCAAATATATCATCCAAATATATTTAACTGTGGAGGTGGGTCTTGACCTGTTTTGATAGAAATACTCCTTTGGAATTATCTTTTATTCTTTGAAATAGTTGCTATTATTCTTTTGAATATGATACTTCCTTTCCGATATAACTTTCCTTATAATTCCAAACTATCAAAAAAGTTGTACATAAAACTTATTAGTTGCTTCATGTGTTTTTGTTATCATCAAAACTTTATTAAGAGATATTAACATCTTTTTCACCAAACCAAAAACTAGTAAGAATGCCAGTAATCCTCAACCAAGGCTTAAGTTTATCAATGGAGCTAGCTTTTGCACTAAATTGCTTAGTTACATCGCCCAACCTACCACAAGTGAACCTAAAGTCCAACAATCCTTCATAGTTAAAGCTAATTTTATGTTGATCATTAGAGCCTGTACTATTCTACATCTCTTTCTTTAAAGAAGCAAAAACATCAACTTTGACATGTACTCTTAGGAAACTTCTTCTTAATGTAATTCCCACCTTGATAACTTCCACTTCCACCAATTTCCTTATGTAAGCCTTAATAACTTGAGCATTCATATTAGTCATTTGATCAAGTTTTAATCCATAAACTTGCACCCAAAAAGCAATTTTATTTAGATTTACTTCCTCCAAATTACAATTAGATTGCCATTATTCCATAACAAGAATATGGCGTAAAACTAACCATGGCCCATAACCAATCACAACTCTCATAACATTAACATCGATAATGGAATTCAAATACTTATTAAAGATAGAAGAAGTGAACAAAACTTTTTCCATAGGTCTCCTAATCTTTCCCCAATATGTCATCACTGCTACTTTATTAAGTGCTTTATCCAAGATAGTCTTACTTATTAACAAATATTCTCTATCGTCTATTAACTCTAAGTATGATCTTCTATATAAGATCCTCATTAGATTTACTAATAGTATCTTGGACTTCTACTGGCTTCTTGTTAATTGCAAAGGAACTCATCATCTCTTGCTCAATAGGTAAAGAAAGTAGAGATATATATTGAACATAGAAAGCAAGATAGTAATATACATTAAGTAAACAACTATAACTACTATTTTTGAAAGTAATGCAGATGAAGTAGATGGAGAATTGATGATGGAAACAAATTGTAATGATCTAAAACCTAAAACGTTACAACTTACCATGTATCACCATTGGGTAGCAACGCGCTAAGGCTCTCTATCACCCTTTCAACTTCAAACCTACTTCACTCTACTATATATTAAAATAACAAAAACTCTAATAATATAAATGAATGACTCACAAGTGAATCACTTTAATCACTGCTAACTAAGAAAATGAACATCAACTTTTAATCCAAATACCATTGCAAACTTCCATTAACATATTATTAAACAACATGTTTATTAGATTATAAACAATCTTTAAACTCTCCACTCAAACATCCCCAAATTCTACAAAAACCCTTCATATACTCCCACGTTACTCATCTCCATAATAATAATGATAATCTCCCCCATTCTCGTCTTGGTTATAGTAAACTACATTCTCATTCTCATCATATTTAACATACTCACTTACAATTGAATGAAAAATAAGATGAGCCTAAGCCTAATACGTGAGTACCACACAGACATGCTAATGTTACATCAACCACAATACAAACACACATAAATGTAGTAAACATACATATCACAATCATCAAATTATTTATCTTTGATTTAGCTAACAAACAATACGGGGATATTCATGACCTTATCGCATTATATAATACTTATATATATATATTCTTAGGTTGGAAACTACCATTGCAAGCCCCATCTAACCTTAAACCTACCCTAAATCATTTTAGTACAAGACTCCACTAAGGACAATGTTGTATACCGATCATCAAAGTGCCCCTTAGGGATTTTCCACTACGAGTCCCTAGGCCAAGCCAAACACAACCAACATACACATTTAGGTTAGATAACCTTTAAATTCCTTAAACAAACTACACTATCAAACACAATCAACAAACAAGGTAAACAAGTACCCGGAGGAGTAGTCCTACAGCTAACTTTTATGTAACTATCAAAGGTATAATAACCTATCAAGTATTAAAGACTAAGTTTAGTACTACCTTATGACATAATCTTAGTTTACTAAATGGTTAAGCATATCCTAGTTGCATATGTCCTTTCCCCATTGTGTTATTGTGCATGAATATTAGTTTAGAATCGCAGAAAAATGAAATAAAAGTAAAATATGGGTGTTCTAGAACAACACGACTATTTATGTAGCCGTGCAAAAGAATACAAGAAGGAGCATGACCATGTGAATGGTAGTGTAGTATTTTATGCACAAAGCCCTTCCAATATGCCTAAGTATGTGCTTAGCTATGTACTTCAACATTGGCAAGTACATGCTTGCTTATCATGCCATGTACCCCTCATAACATAAAATCCCATCTCCACTCAACATGATAAAGGTATATGTCCGTGTACCGGATCGTATACCCTTCTGTTTTGAAAATCCTGTTCTTTCTCTTCTCCAATCAACTTCTTAACCCTAATTTCCATGAATCTAAATCAAATTAACTTGTTAGCTCTACAACATTATATGAAATATGAACACTTATTTGCTTTTATTTGCGATTGAGATCCTAAGACTGCTTAATCCCACATCTATACTTGTTCTGTCTCACCCCCTTATTCTGAATTCTAATAATACATCACCAAAATCATTTAGACCTATGAATCTAGAACCAGGAATACATATCTTAATGATCAAAGCCCTTGCTTGATGAAAGCGGGTTGATCATGTGGAATTTTGTTAAGTTACCCTACTTGTATCTAAGAGTGATTCTGTGCCCTCACTACATAAATGGGAAAAGAAGAGTCCATAGGTCAATTGGAGTTTTAAATAATCTAACCATAAAAAGACTAATTTGCTCCCATACTTAAATCTTATTACTTTTCTACTAAAGGCGCAAACAATGTGTGCACATTCAAGCAAATTGTTTGTAGGTGCAAATATTGGCTGTGTCTTCAGTAGATTCTTTTTTTTTTTATCCTAATTTTTCCCTACCAACACCGCCACCATCTAATAATTTCATCCAACTTCACTACCATCTAATAATTTCTTCTATTTATCACGTTGTTCCCTGTAAACCTAAACCTAGCATAACATTTCCTACAAACCTATATGTATAATAGCACATGTGAACATCCCATGGCCATGCCCATGTCTTCACACTTAGACTCCACCTATAATATATACATAAACACATAAAGGAAGAACTACACTCTTGTAAACTCACTTTCTCCTTATTTTCTTTCTTTCTTACACAGGTTTCGTTTAAAGAAGAAAAGCTTTTGTAGATATGAGGAGTGGAGGAGCATTAACTAAGATCTTCTCAATTTCTTTAGAAAAAAAATTGATTAAGCTATATTTCGGTATGTATTTTCATAAAAAATGATTTTTTTTCTATTATGATAGTTTTTGTCATCCCATAGGATGTTAGCTGTAAATTTTCATAGGCTTTCTTTTTTATTAAAATAACAATAATTATTGTTAGTTTGCAGTGTGTTAGACAAGATTTATATAAATCTTTTAGTATATAACATCTAAAGAAGAAGACCATTATGCACAATAAAAATTTCATTTGATTTTAAATGCAATATTTTTTTTATTGTTTAAAATTGTTATAAAATTGTTTTTTTTATTAAATAATCATTAAAAATTAATTTAAAAAAATTCTACATTAATCTTAAATGTAATATTTTGGTTTATTATTTAAATTGTTGTAATTTTTTTTGTTATTAAATAATTGTTAAAAAATTAATTTAAAAATTTTCATATTAATTTTAAATGTAATATTTTGGTTTATTATTTAAATTATTGTAAAATTTTTTTATTATCAAATAATCGTTATAATTTAATTTTAAAAAAATTCATATTAATTTTGAATGTAATATTTTGGTTTATTTTTAAAATTGTTGTAAAATTGTTTTATTATTAAATAATTGTTAAAAAATAATTTAAAATTTTTTTATTACTGAAAATGTAATATTTTGGTTTATTATTTAAATTGTTGTAATTTTTTTGTTATTAAATAATTGTGGAAATTTAATTTTAAAAAATTTCCCGTTAATGAAAATGTTAATATTAATTATGAATTTTTTTATTTCTAAAAAAATTAAGAAATTTTCAATTTATTAAAAAAAAATTTATAACCTAAAATTTCTCATGTTTTTCTATAAAAATGCAAATTTCTTTTAGAAATTTTTTTGAAAAATTTAAAATTGAAAAAGTAAAATTTTTTTTGGTTACATTGGAAGAAAATGATCATTGTTGTGCATTGGCAAGGTTAAACAATCCATATTAGCTATTTTCGTAGATTAGCTGATTGTTTAGCTATGTTATGGATATGATAACAATGGGTAACTATGTCAAATTGTTACTTGTGTAATGCTAACATATTTTGTTTTTGTTGTATAGATTAGATAGAGTTTGGAGCATTTGATCGATTTGTTTTAATGTAGCAAGAACTACATTGTTCATAGGTCATTTGGGATGGAGAGCTAAACCACATGCAACTAATGAAATCGATCACTTTATGTTCCATTGCCAATGCTACAATATTTCACTTCTTTACTTTTGAGATCAATCATGACTAGTCATTCGATGTCGTGAGTTGTCACTTTGGTGTGTTGAGAACATTATCCTAATAGATCTATGGATGGTGCCCCATTTGTAATTGATGTGTTTCCAAGGTGTGAGCCACCTGCCCTTTATATAGTTAGATTAGCATATGATCATTACCTTGGTTGAGAGGTGGAGGCTAGAGATGTACGTGTTTCACATGTTGACTGAAAAGTTCACTATTACATTGCTTGATGTTGAGATCTAGCTTAACCTCCCAATTGATAGTTAGGTAGTGGTAGTGATAGTTCCTTGGATTAGATTACCACATGTTAAAGATTACTTGGGGCATGACCAAGGTCAGGTAGTAGGGGGGGCCACATTAATATGATGTGGCTTTGGGATATGTACTAGCTCCTACCACAACACATAAATGCTGAGCAAGTTGCATGCTATATGTGTGTGTACATCTTGTAGTTGCTCAACAAATTTATCTTTTTTGATAAGTCCAGCACTCTCGTATACAACATGTTTTGTCACTATTGGAGCACTTTAATGTGACATACATGTATAGTTAGGGGTTTACATGTCTGGCTTGGTTGTATTGCTAGCTTTGTGTTGCATCTGCCGTGTCGACTCATGAGATAGGAGGGGTAGTGATACACTTACAGGTCTAGACATGGGATATATTCCCCTATATAGTGCTTGTCAGCTGCCATAGAGTTGTTATAAAGGCTATAGCTCCCTTAGCCACATGTTGGAGGAAGAGTCGGGACACTCAGTATCACTTAACTCATGTTGTTGCCACTTATTGGGATGCTCTAGATAGGCAAAATGCTGAGTAGGTATTTTTTCAACCTTTTTTTAGTTTTCCATTTCATCATATGTTTGATTACACCTAAATCTTACTTACTATCCTTTAGATCGAGTGGGAGCCGTACACAAGGAATTTGATTCACATTCTACCACTCTACTGTAAAGTAGGCAAACACATTTGGACTGCTCGGGTGTTGCTCAGATGTTTCCACATAATAGAGTGGCATTTCCTAAACTCTGTTGTTAAGTAGTTTGTAGGGTTGCCAATATATTTCATAGGATGTTAACACATAACCAAAGCTCCATTAGATCAACCTACATGAGAGGGTTGATACGGATTGGCTAGTCTAACATGCACCATACATAGCCTTATTTGACCAGCGTCTAGCCTAGTTGCTTTACATACATGGCCTTCGTAAGGTATAGCAAGGATACATGAGGCAGTATAGATCTATCAATTGTCGATATATAGGACGTACAAAAGTAGTTCATGGACATCTAATGAGTGCAACATTAACACTAGCTGGGTGATGCATTACGTATCTAATACTAATTCAATTTATAGTCCATTGTAACATGCAGACAAATGCATTATGGCAAATACACATATCTTCATATCATGTTATAGCTGTTGCTCTTGTTGATCATGGTCTTGAGTTTATACATGATCACAGGGGGGTGACATTGTACCTATAGGTTAACTAAGATCAAGGCATAAAGGTTGAGGCAGAGGCACAACCTGCTGACATTTGGAAATGGCAGCATTGAATTCTTACATGCCGTAGGATGTAGACGACCCCGAAACCAGACTTAGGTACAGGAATATCTAGTACAAGACCAACAACTCCCATTGGATGCCAATGCGATAGATGATAGTTTAGCTCTAATGCTTAACACATATGTTAGTCCACATCATCATTATATTAGTGGCCCTTTCTTTACACCCCTTGTTCCACATAAAAGATGCATCGGTAAGCAACCAATGTATCAAGGTGCATCTTCATACCCTACTACAAATTGGAGTCCAGTGTCTTCCCATGACTTCGACAATGCCCCTTAACACCATCTAACACAGTAGTCACAAGTTCTTCTTACACTAAATCGAAGGCCAACTAGAGAACACACAAATGCATTTTCATGGTTGGCATGACAATTTAGTAGGAGAATGAACAATAGAGGATAGAATGCTATTTTATCTTATTTCACATGTAAATCTATCATTGATATTTGTAGTTCATGTAAATTACTAATTAAAATTTATAAATTTATTAACATTTTTTAATAAATAATTTTTTATTTTTTTTTATAATTCTTTTCACAAAATTTATTTATGATTTTCTTTACATGATTTTTTATAATTTTTTTCCAATGTTAAATTTTGTCAAATTATTTTTTTATTTAAAAAAATTAAACGTTCACATAAGAATAGCAAAAAAAAAATAAATCATAAATTTAAAAATTATAAAAATTGGTTTAATATTTGTAAAAAAAAAAAAATTATGCATTTGCTTAAAGGCATGGATATGGTTCACACTTTTAGTTTGGCCAATTTTGACTCAACTGAAGGTATATTTTGAGTTTACAACTTTGCCACCTATTTTGAGAATAAATTTTTCAAGTACCATATTTCGTGATTATTTTTCAAAACTTATATTAATTTAGTAGATTTCTCGTTGGGTTTGACTATCTCCAAAAAGACTAGGATTCACTTATAAGGCATAAAAAAGAGAGAGAGATGGTGAGTTGTTTTAACATATCATCATCTTCATATTAGGATAATTTATTGGACAAAAACAAGTTTAATATAGATCAAATTAATGATGCATATAATTTAATAAATTTACCTCTTTTTCTAACTATTTTAATAACGTCCCTATTGTAGGATGAATTGATTGACTCAAATACTCTTAAAATTAAGCTTAGACTCTACTAAAAAATAGAAAGTAGGTCTATGAGCTTGAGCTTGGATTGAACCATTACTTAATCAGTTTAAACTCAACTTGATTTAACTCTTCTATGATTGATCTCTTTTTAAAATATTATTGTCCTTTTAGTGAAGTTTATATTAAAGCTCTTATTAATGTTGTGTCCAATAAAAGTCTACATATATTGAAGCTTGTCAAGTCAAATTGATGAAACCTCAACTTCAACTACAAAAGATTATTTTAAATCAATTTGTGTGTAATGCTACATTTTTGTAATTATCGGGAGACTCATTTCAAGTAATCGATGAAAAATGTTAAAAAGAAAAAAAAAAGGGGAAATATACATAGGAAGGGAGGGTTATACCATCCATCCGGCTTTAACAAAGTTAAGCTGATCATTTGTTCCACTTATTAATGCTAGAAGTCTAGCACTATACTCATTTTGGCCTACCGCAGTAGGATTATAAATGACATAAGTCCCACTTGCCCCTGTATAATTGTCCTTAGATTTGGTAAACAATCCTGCAAACTGCATTAAGATGAAGAAAAAAGGGTTCATATACAATTCTTAGAGTGGCCTTATTTTAAATAAATGTTTGACATGGGACAAAAAAAGAAAAACTTACATCTATATCTCTACTGTGAAGATATAAAATATGCGAAGTTTCATTATTTTTTCTATGTATTGGAACACTACCAACTGGACATTGATCTTCCAATACAATCCGTTGGGCTGTTCTTGGAATGTATCGCTTTCTATCAAGTTCTTCTACTTCCTCACCTAGTGGACTCATCTATATGGCATCTCAAAACAACAGTTCAAAAGCAATGCAAAATGTAACATAAAGTGGATGTACAAGTAACAAGCATAAACTTTGTACCTTAACTTTGTGTCCCTTCAAAGATGGATGGTTGAGCGAAGGCTTTTTATGAATAGGGATGCAATCATGGATATCCCCATATTGTGTCTGTTACAATAAATAAGAATTCCGTCTTGTAGAATTATATCATACATGTTTATATATCACACATGTATCATATATGTTTACAATACATATACGATATCTCCAAATGTTCCAGAGTTTCTTTATAGAGTGGCAACAAGGATGACTATCATCTAGATTCCCCTTTTATTTCTATTATAACAGCCCTAACATAAATGCCAAGTAAAATATTAGCTAAGCTGAAAAAAAAAAAAAAAGCAACTAGTAGTAAAGTGTGAGTAACAAATATCATTGAACTATAGGCAAAACGATAAATAATATCACCAGACACCTTGTGTAAGATCCGCAAAAAATTTAGTTGCGTATAACTTCGGAATGATTAAAAAGATCGTACTAAAAACTTTAAATATACCCTGTATAAAATTATATTAAAAGAAATAATCACACAAAAAGCAAACCATGAAAAATTATTGAATAAACGATAAAATAAATTAAAATCATGGACTTAAGTCTGTCAAATGGAAATTCCAAGTAAATAATTATGCTCAAAATAGTCAAATTAGCTTAAGCATAATGTTTCGTAATAAGTTACTAAAATTTCAAAATCTATAAATACTGTCGCGCGTGCGAAGATATATTAAAAATTTCTAAACCCTAATTATAATAAAGTATGAATTAATAATAATAATAATAATAGAATACATATATATATATATGCAAGGCTTACCATGGAGGACCCACAATCACATAAAGCAAAAACAAAGAAAAGAAAAAGAGAGTCAGTGAGGAGACAAAGATGAAAAGAAAACAAGACTACGTTGAGATGAGAACGAAGGAAAAAAAAGAACAAAAAAAAAATTCATATCTCACACATATGACTTCCAATCGATGATTTGAGACTACCAACGTGTTCCTTGGGGTGAGTGCAACTTAACTAGACCAATTTTTTTTTGTGAAATGGAGTTAGTTTCTAAAAGTTAGGTACAAATATCAAATAGGTATAAAAATTAGTATTTCTCCTAAAATTAGTTGTAATAGCTAGAGAAACACTAGATAGAGTGATCTAGACCATGAATGGTATGTAATGATGTATTTTTCCCTAATTTTTTAGGTGAAGAAAATTTCAACTCGAAAATACTCGAAGATTACTTTGATTAAATCTGAAGAAAATGAGACTTTAGTGAGTAGAATTCTGTGACGTGCATTATTGTTGATTACGTGTGCTTTATCTATATATATATATATATATATAAATGTATGTAAAACTCCTCTGCCTACAAGACGCTCCGTGGTCCGTGTGTGCAAGGGAAATTTTTTTTTTTTTTTTATGTTTTTACTTGCTGTCTTGCTGATTATAGCAAATGACCCCATATATACATACATACATACATACATACATACATATATATATATATATACGTGGATTGTGTGGTGTTATTTCTCTTGCATTTGTTGGCTTCCTTGTTTTTCTTTTTTACTCTGTGTGTGTGAGTACATCTAGTGGGGAAGGGAGTAGAATGAAGGGAAATGAAATTGAGAGGAGAAAAAAAAAGAAGGGGAGAAACAAGGGATTAGAAAAAAAGAAAAGAAGAAGAAGAGAGAAATAAAGAAGTGAGGGATGAATGGAAAGAAGGGTTGAGAAATGAAGATAGCCAAAGGAAGAGAAGAAAACATAAGAAGGAAGAACTAAAGTATATATATATATATATATATATATATATAAGTTTTTATGTTGTGTACACATAGCATGGGAGAACGGACTTCCAATGGCATGAAATTGAGAAATAGAGTTGTGTTGGTGAAGGATAAATGTGTCGACGTTAGCTTGTTGAGTGGAAGGATGTGTGGGCGAATTGCCATTGTCATCTTCATTGGTATGTGAGTGCGGGAGGAGGGATAAATTACCTTATTGATATTTTGTATGGTTACTAGGAAAATGGGAGTCTACATGAGAATGCGGGCTATAAGACGAAATGGAGGTGGGAGTTGGGATTATGTTGATGTTAGATTCTTGTGAGCTTATGTGTTGAGGAATTGGAAGTAGGGTGGAAATCTATGAACGAAGATGTGAGACAACACATAGGGACATATAGATGTAGATCTTTTCCTTAATGTGAGTGTGTAGGATTTTACTAGTAGTAGGAAGAAATATATCATGGCATGTGTTGTTACAGATTGTGGCAGTTGATGTGGAGAACATAGACATATGACGACATGGAGAATGCTCGAAGTGAAGGCTAGAAAAAGAGAAATCCAATAAGCCGATCCAAACCATATGTATAAATGCACATTACAAATTGTGGAGGGGAAAATTTAGTCTCCAATAACTTAAGTCCTTACACATGTATATACATATGTTATATGTAAGTGAGAGGGAAGAATAAGATGTTGCAAATGATATAAGCTATGGTTATATAGGTTATATATGAGTAAGGGAGGAAGGTGGTCTTACATGACCATAAACAATACATACATATACATATGATGTGTATATTGCTAAAGGAGATATGGGAATCTAATGCAACATCCATATGCTATAGGTATATATGTATACCTATCCAAAGATAAGACATATAATTATAATTATGAATGCAAGTTATAAGAATGAGAGAGGAAAGGGGATTGTAACAAATGTAGTTGAATTAGAACTCCTTTGTTCAATGATTTCTTTCTTCAATCATATAGATGTTGTTTCCTTATTGATGTTACGTTTGTGCCTTGCTCCTTGAAATGATTAAGTGTGTTATGAATAGATTGTTGACATGATTGACGCTTGCATATGTGCTTAATCTTAGATGATCACCCTAAAACCTTAACTAATTATTAGATCTAATTAAGAACCTGGCATGCATTGCACGAACATTGCATTGTTCAAGGCCATCACAGCTATAGGATGCGCTGGAAGTGATCAGAGGATCACTGTTCTGCCAAATGCAAACTAGGTGATTAGGGGATTATTGTGCCTTGACGATTCCGAGTTTGGCTTGTCTCTTGAGGGTGTGTAAATGCTCGATGTATAAGAGGCACTTGAGCCTAGATAACTAAAGCTAAGACAAAGTTTTAATAAAGTGATAAGAGTAATTAAATTATGTGTAGGACCCGAGCTCTGATGATGGCTTCAGAATCCCTAACCCAAGGTCAAGGGGATGTAAATCCTAGACTTTACATTGGTTACTAGAAGATCATGTGAGATGCTGCATTCATGTGATTGTTCATGTATAGCATTTGTTTTGAAAACTTGTTTGAAATTGTTTATGTTTGTTGTAACATTAAGAGATTGCACCCCATCTCACTAGGCTTTAGCTTACCCTCTTATAGATTTTGCCTTGCAGGTCGAGCTACTAGAATTTCCTTATGAACCGGTGAACCAAGGTGAGTATTGTTACATAACTAAGGGCAAGGCTCGTAGGAAGAATGCAAGGAATAAATTGATGTAGATATTGTCGAACTGACTCTGTAATAATTGTAAATGCCTATAAGTGATCCAAGAGGATCTTGGGTGTACCTATGGTTATGTAATGGGACCCATTAGAGGCCCTGGAATAAAATAGTAATTGACTGCTTTTGTTGAATAGGGAATGTTATTATTATGATTAACAGGCACAACATTAGAGATGAGACGCTTCGCGGTTGCTTAATGAGGGATTAAGCAATTGTGGTGGGTTATCACAAGGAGCCCTTAGAGTGGGGTGTGACAACTTTTGTTGGTATCAATGCTGAGTTTAAGTTAGGAATAGGATATAAACTAGGAATATGATGGGTTGAGAGTCAATGTCTGAAGTGATTGACTCAGTAACCTATTAGATAGAAGAAAACTTACCGTAGTAGGAGAGAGTAGGTTAAACCTGGGAGTTGAGTTAATTAACTTAAAAGCTTACCACTTCCTTGTATTCGACAAAATGCAAGGTATGCTTCGATGCTTAGATAGGAAGTGGAATACTTGCTACATGAAGGACAATGATGACTTAATCAACTATTAGTTGAGGATGGAAATATTGCTACGCCACTACGAGTATTTTTCTTATTACAAGACAGTTGATGAGTTGATTGAGGATTGGAGAATTGGATTAACTGAGTATTAGCAAGAAAAGTTAGACATGTTGAGCGAGGACCTCAAGGACAGATACAGTAGGTACATAACTATACCTACTCTTGAGGCTCGATTCGCACAGATGAAAGGTATGGTAGAGGTACCCTACAAGATAATGTTTGTAGCCCGATTTGACTTGGGAATGGGGTATCCCCAAGAAGTGCTAGAACCCTAAATTAAGTCCAAACAAAACAATCGGGGGTATAGGAGGGGAATATATGATTGGAAGCCAAAAATTGATCCAGGATTTCTATACGACGAGGACTCTTAGGATACCATGGACTACGTTGAGCATCAAGAGTTCGAGATCGTAGACCAAGGGGTTATGTTTGAAGTGGAAATTGTGAAGTCTGAAAAATTTTGAAAAATTATATAAATGATTATAGAAAATAAATAGAATAATAAGTACTTTTAGGTCGCGGTAGCGAGAAGAACGATTTTGCAATATTAAGAACTTCGAGAAATGTATGACAAAAATTTAAATGTTAAGAGGCAAAAATATTATTTTAATATTTTGAGAAAATATAGGTTTTAAAAATAAAACAATTAGAAGCAATAATCTTGGGCAAAGAAAAGGACATAACGAACGTAATAAATTAAATTTTATGAAATATATTACCGAATAAATTAGAAAGCAAAGTATTTGAAAAATATCCAAATATAGATATATAAAAGGATAAATAAAAATAATTGTAACTCCTAACTTTAATTCGAGTAAATTAAATTAAAATAATAAATTATCTGAAACATAATATTCAAATAATATTTGGTTAAATAATGAAATTAATTTAAATTATAAATCTAGGAATTTCAAATTAAAATTTAGAGTAAAAATTTATGTTTGGAATAATCGAATTAATCTAGATGTAAAATTTTGTAATAAATTATTAAAGATGTAATTTTTAAAGGTATTTTCGTACGCGTGCGAAATGTTAAAATAGAAATATTTTAAATAAAATATAATTATAATATAATATATGTATATACATATAAATATATATAACACAGAAAAAGTCCCATCTTTTCCTTTCTTTTCTTTCTTTTCATTTCTTTCTTTTCCCCCCAACTGACAGAAACCCCCCCTCCCCTCCCCATCCCTCTCTCCTGTCTGCTTTTCCTCCTTTCTTCTTTTCTCTTTTTCTTTCTTCTTCTTCCTTTCCCTTTTTCTTTTCTTCTTCTTCATCTTCAGCCGTCTTCTTCTTCCCTTCCATTGTCCTTTTTCTTCTCGGCCTCTATTAGCGATGACGACATCCGACCATAACCTTGGCTGCAGCAACAACGGCGGCCACAGCAGCCACCGTGACGACTCCGACCATAACAGCAACAACTACGACGACAACAACCGTAGCAGTGATGGTGATAGCTACGACGACGACGAATAACAACGGTGACAGCAGCTTAGTTTCGACGAATAGGGAAGAAGGAAAAGGGCAGCAACCATGACAATCACGACAACGAGGAGGACAACGACAGCGGCAGCCACTATGACCGGCAACCATCCAGCAATGAAAGCCCAACGACAACAGCAATGACAACGACAAGTGACGAGGATGATAGCAACACTGGTTACAGCAACTGCAACAATGCCAGACAGCAACAGCAGCAACGGCGCAACAGTAACCACGCCGGCATTCGCGACAACCATGACGACAGCAGCCTCGATCCTTGACAACAGCAGCAATAGTGACCACAGCGGACCGCACTCACAATGACAGCGACGATGGACAATGCCTAGGCGAGGTTCACTGACTGGAAACAACGACATCATGGCTACGGATGTTGGCTAAAGAAAATCAGGAAGGAGACACAATTCAGATGATCATATAAAATACTTTTTGCAACATATCCAAACAGAAGCAAACCAAGCCTTTTATAGGCAAGTCCATAACAAACTTATGAAAGATACTAGGCCTAAAAATCTACAACAGATAAAGATCTAATTTATCACAACTAACACTATATTAAGAATAGGAACAAACTAGCTAAGGCTCTACTAACATAATTTAGAATCAAATCTTAACATGCCCCCTTGATTCAAAATTACACATGCCCAGTTGTTGTCGAAATTGAACATGTTTTTGCTGAGAGAGAGACTTAGTGAATAAGTCTGCAACTTGGTCATTTGTACCACAAAACTCCAGCTCTATTTCTTCATTTGCTACCAACCTTCGAATGAAGTGATGTCGAGTTTTTATGTGTTTTGTTCTGCTGTGGAAGGCTGGATTTTTTGTCATTGCTATTGTGCCTTTGTTGTCACAATAAATCTTAGTTGCAGCAGCTTGCTCTTGTCCCAGATCAGCCAACACTCGCCTAAGCCACACTGCTTGACATGTTGCAGAAGTTGCAGCAATATACTCTGCCTTCGAGGAAGATAAAGCAATGGTTTCTTGCTTCTTCGAGCTCCATGAGATGGCACCTGAACCAAAACTGAAGCTATGACCGGATGTACTTCTTCTGTCGTCCAAGGAACCTGCCCAATCACTATCAGTATAGCCAAACAATTTGAAATCTGATGCTGCAGTGTACCAAAGTCCAAAGCCAACAGTTCCAGCAACATATCGTAAAACTCTTTTTGCTGCTCCCAAGTGATGCTTTGTTGGACTATGCATAAACCTGGATAAGACACTAACAGAAAATGCTATGGTAGGCCATGTATGAGATGGATAATTCAATCCACCTATCATTCTCCAAAAATGAGTTGCATCAGCCTTTTCTGTCCCATCTTCAGCTTGTAGTTTGTCGTTGAGATTCATTGGAGTTGAAGCCACATTACAATTTATCAGGCTAAATTTTTTGAGCAGATCAGATGCATACTTTTGTTGCCCAATGAAAATGCCATCTGCACATTGTTTGACCTCAAGTCCAAGAAAATATTGCAGCGATCCCAAATCTGTCATTTCGAAGTTCCTCATCATAGAAGACTTAAAAACAGAAATGAGGCACTCATTGGTCCCAAAATAAATTATGTCATCAACGTAAATACAAACAACAAGAAAATCATCTTTGCCTTCTCTTTTCAAATATAGAGTGGGCTCATTTTCACTTCTAATAAAGCCATTCTCACAAAAGAAACTATCAATCTTATTGTACCAGGCTCGCGGTGCTTGCTTAAGTCCATAAAGAGCTTTTCTTAATATGAAAACTTTATCCTCATGGTTATTTACAATAAAGCCTTCAGGTTGAGAGACATAGACTTCTTCTTCCAAGTCTCCATTTAAGAAGGTAGACTTCACATCAAATTGAAAAACAGGAAGATACAATTGAGCAGCTAGAGCAAGCAATAATCTTATAGTTTCAAGGCAAGCAACTGGTGAAAACGTTTCTTCAAAGTCGATACCATGTTTTTGGGCATACCCCTTTGCTACAAGCTGTGCTTTATGCTTTTGCACACTCCCATCAGCATGGTACTTGGTTCTGAACACCCATTTGAGCCCAATAGCATTCTTTCCCTTAGGTAAATCCACCAATTCCCAGGTCTGATTCTTTTGGATTGCAATCATTTCTTCATTCATAGCATTTTTCCATTCTTCCATTGTAGTAGCTTCCTCATAAAAGATTGGATCCGAAACGTACAGAGCAAAAGAACAGGTGGCATATATTTCTCTTAAGGACCGAGTTTTCATTGGAGAAGTTTCAGTAGATGAGGAGGAATTGGAGCTAGAGCTGACTAGACTTGAAGAGCTTGAGCTGTTTTGACTGCTACACGCTGAATTTGGGGGTGCAAAATCAGCAACAGCATTTTCCAAAACTGAAGCTTGGTCTTTCTTTTGAACATCTTTCCAATCCCACTCTGCATCTTCATTAAAACCACATTTCTGCTAACAATAATCTTGCCACTTAAAGGATTATATAGCCTATATGCTTTAGATTGGGGACTATAACCAACAAAAATGCATTTTTCAGATTTTGTATCGAGTTTGTGGTGAGATTGAGAATTAATTAAAGCATAGGCTATACAACCAAAGATTTTTAAGTGACTTACACGTGGTCTTGTACCTCTCCAAGCTTCATACGGTGTTTTGTTCATCACAGCTCTTATTGGAGAAATATTCAATAGATACACGGTTGTTGCAACCGCTTCAGCCCAAAAGGAATTTGAAAGACCCTTGGCTTTGAGTAAGCTTCTAGCCATCTCCACGACAATCCGGTTCTTTCGCTCAACAATGCCATTTTGCTCCGGTGTATATGGTGTAGTAAGTTCCCTGCGAATGTCACATTCTTCACAGAATACATTAAATTCAATAGAGTTAAATTCACCACCTCTATCAGTTCGAAGACATTTGATGCGGCTGCCTAGTTGATTTTCAACTAAATTCTTAAATTTCTAGAAAGTAACAAAAACTTCAGATTTGCTTTTCAAGAAATAAACCCAGTTCATACGGCTATAGTCACCAATAAGCAAAAAGAAATACCGACTCCCTCCAAATGATTCAGTTTGCATAGGTCCACACAAATCCGCATGTATTAATTCAACACACCGATCGACTCTCCACGATTTTCCTACAGGAAAGGACTTCTTACTTTGTTTCCCTAAAACACATCCTTCACAAAACTCAAAAGAGTCAATCTTTGGTAATCCATTAACCATATTTTTTTTACTCAACAACTTCAATCCATTTTTATGTAGATGCCCATAACGCAAATGCCACAATTTGGATTCATCAATCTTACTAACAGCAACAGCAGTATTGACATTAGTCGTATCTAGTGGAAACATTTTGTTTTGAGCCATTTGAACATTAGCAATAGTGTTTCCTGTTTTCGTATCTTCAACTCTACATGAGTTATCATCAAATAGGATTCTATACCCACTAACCATTAATTGCCCAATACTCAATAGATTGTAAGCCAAACTAGGAACAAATTGCACATCATGTAAAAGTTTAGTATGGCCTTGACTAGAAATGATGGCAATTGTACCTTTTCCCTCCACTTGAATCACCTTGTCATCTCCCAACCGAATTGTTGATTTCTTTTTCTCATCAAGCTCTTTGAACAATTGCTTTGAACTTGTCATGTGATTAGAACACCCACTGTCCAAGAACCAAACAGCGTTAGCAACATTTTTATCAAACGAATTAGCCATGAATAGCATACCCTCTTCTTCTTCAGCAACATTCGCATGCTTGCCTTCATTCTTTTGCTTTATCCAACAGTTAGCTTCTTTGTGACCCAACCTTCCACAATAGTAGCATTTGATTGGATTGTTTCTGAATTGCCGTTGTTCACCAAAGCGTCCACCTCGTCCATAGTTATCACCAAAACGTCCACCTCGTCCATGGCTGTCACCATGACTTTGATTACGATAACCTGCCCTTGAACTGCCTCTATTTGATTTGATGTGAGAAAACTCTCCTTTCACTTGAAATGCCTTTTCTTCAATTCTCGTTAATGATTTGTTTAGCCTGCCCTCATGAGCTTGCAAAGAACCCATTAAATCATCAAACGAATAAGTAGATAAATCTTTGGACTCCTCTATTACAGCGACTACATGATCAAATTTAGGAGTTAAACTTCTTAGTAATTTTAAAACCACAGTCTCATCAGTAATTCTTTCACCATATGCCCGCATTTGAGAGACAAATGCAGAAGCTCTTGATAAATACGTTTAGACAGATTCAGAGTTACCCATTTGAAGCATTTCAAATGTTCTACGAAGGGACTGAAGTTTCACTGTAATTACCTTCGAGGAGCCTTAAAATTCTGTTTTGAGTGTCTGCTATGCTTCCTTAGAGATAGTTGCTGTAGAAATGCGAGAGAAAATGTCATCAGAAACTGCTTGTTGAAGGAAGAACAGAGCCTTTGCATCCTTCTTTTCGTTTTCTCGAAGATGTTGCTCATCATCTGAATCATCATACCCATTTTCGACTAACTCCCACAATTCTTGAGACATAAATAGAGTGCGCATTTTTATGCTCCAGAATTCATAGCTCTCACCTTTGAAGAGAGGAATTAAGGGCTGGGTTGAAGTTGCAGTGCCATTTGCTGCCATTGGAGAAAAGTTTGCGTGAACCACTTTTTGGCTATCCCCTTACTTCTTGATGTACTTACTAGCCTGCTCAAGTAATGGCTCTGATACCAAATTTGTTGGCTAAAGAAAATCAGGAAGGAGACACAATTCAGATGATCATATAAAATACTTTTTGCAACATATCCAAATAGAAGCAAACCAAGCCTTTTATAGGCAAGTCCATAACAAACTTATGAAAGATACTAGGCCTAAAAATCTGCAACAGATAAAGATCTAATTTATCACAACTAACATTATCTTAAGAATAGGAACAAACTAACTAAGGCTCTACTAACATAATTTAGAATCAAATCTTAACAACGGATGCTTCGGTTGGTGGGCACTAAAGGAGGTTAGGTGGATGGTTGAGTGTGTGTGTGCGCGAGAGGGGAGGATTGCGGTGACAGCGGCAGTAGTGGCAACTTCAACCATGATGGCAGCAGTAGCCACAACGATGACAGCAACATCCAAGCCTCCATGGCGATCTAGTCTCCGATGTAGGTAGACGACAGACCAATGGAGGAGGGAAGGTTATGAGGTGTCGTGATGTGTTGGTGTGTGTGTGAGGTGGAGTCGTCCTATTGTAGCCGTGAGTGTGTGTACGTATATGTATTGAAAGGGTGTATGGGAATGGAGGCGATGCGCATGAACGTGTAAGTGTGTATGGCTATGTGCATGGATGAGGGTGTGTGTGTGTATATATGTGCTAGTGGTGTTTAATGTGTGTGAAGGAAGGTACGTATGTGTGTGCAGGAATGAAGATGTATGTATGCGTATGTGTGTAAGGATGTGTGTGATGTATATGGAAAAGTGTGTGTATGTGTATGGGTGATTGAAGGTGTGTGAGGTGTGTAAGAATGCATGAGGATGCGTGTGTACGGGTGAAGGCTGTATGTGTGAGAGTGTATGTGTGTGGGTGAATGGAGGTGTGTATGTGTATGTCCAGGAAGGAGAATGTGTATATGAATATGTATGTATGAGGATGCATATGGTATGTATGTAGGAATGTGTGTGTATGCGCGTGTGTAAACAAGGAGGTGATGTAGTGTATATGGAATGTGTGCGTGTGAATGAAGTGTATATATGTGTATGTGTTGGTGATGATGTGTGAGGTGTGTAAGGATGTGTGTATGTGTTGGAGATGAGGTGTGAAGTGTATAAGGCTATGGTGTATGCGGATTGTGTGTGTGTGTAAGATGATATGTGGTGTGTGCGAGAAGGGTGTATGCATATGTATGGTATGTGAACTATGTAACATGTGTGTATATGTGTGGAAGTTGAGGGTGAAGTATGCGAGATATGTATGTACGAATATGAGATGATGTACGGAGTGTGAACATGAATGTGTGGGTATGGAAGGCGAATATAGCGTAAAGTATGTGGGTGTATGTATTGGTAGTGTAAGATGCATATGGAGTATGTGAGTAAGTGTATGAGATGATGTATGGTGTGGGTATGTAAGTACGGATATGGGAAGTGTGTAATATGTGTAGAGTAAATGGATAAGAATATGTGTATGTTAGTGTGCATGTGGTGTGTGGAAAAGGTCAGTGTATGTATGATGGAAGTGTGAGTAAGGATGAAAACCAGTAGGAAGTATGAGGAACTTGTAGGTGGAAACATCAACAAAGAAGAGAAGAAAGAAGATGATACAAACCTTTAAGGACTGTTAAATCCTGCGGGTTATCCTATAAGTAGTTTGTTGGAAGATATTAAAGACAATTGGATAAACGAAAGGTTCAAAGATACTTCATGGACGAGAGAAGCGTCTATGATGATGTAACTAGTGAAGGGAATGAATCAAGTAATGGTGGAAGAAGGAATTCCAAATTCGGCAAGTCGAAGACATTCCATTGCTCGACTTCTACACAAGGAAAGCAGACAGTCGATCACAGCGACTTGAGGTGTTGGAGGCACAGATTTGAAGGATGTTTAACATTCAAATCTTGCTCGCTCGAAGTTCCATAAGGGGGAAACTTCATGCCTTGTCATAAATCACAAGATGAGCAGAGTACACATATCAGGTACTAAAAGACTACGAAAATCAGGTGGAGATGTGACTTTATGATTAGGTTGAGAGAGAGCATCGTAGAAGGATACTGACTTCAAGAGGAACGCAAAGGAGTTACCCGCTGGAATCGCTCGACTCCGGCTAGGACTACGGCAACCCTAAACAAGTGAGTGGGAAACTTAATGATATGCTACTATATTGTGTTGTATGTGGAATGCTATGTGTGTGAAATTGTTATTTGTTGTATTTGCTATTTAATGTGATTATTGTTGAGTTATGTGGTAAGAAGTAATGAGTTAGGAAATAAGTCGGGAGGAATATAGGGGAATGAATGGTCCGAGAGTTTAGATGTCATTACCTTAATAATAGCACCTAGTGCTATATTGCTAGTGCTATGACCATAAGCCTAACCCATGTTTTACAAATTGTTTTATTCCAAAACAAACCAAATTATAGAAAATTAGCTTTTCTTCTATAGCTACCAAATAGGTATGCTTAGTTGGAATAGGGTGTATAGGTATCATTATGTATACATGTCAGAGTTGGTTCCTGAATGTGTATACATATACTCAACAAACTTATTTTCATATGATATTTATGAAATACACTCATGAACCCAACCATACCAATCATGAGTGCAACCTTGGTTTTTATAGCTCAATGACCATATTTTCTTACTCTCTTAAGTACGTAAGGGGAAATGTCTAGCAAATTGTCCTTAATTGAGGAAAGGTTCCAAACATATATATGTATATTATACATAGTGTCCTAAAAACATTAAAAAGGAAGATGTGAGATGATCTCGTTAGCTCTCGAAAGTGTGAAGATGATAGAGCACTTAAGAAGTGCGATGGCACAAAGGTGTTAAAGATGATTAATGTAAATCAACCTTGAGTGGTTGGTTTGACATGTGATATAAATGACACAAAGGTGTCAGAAATGATTGTAAGCTAACCCGAGTGGTTCGGCATTTGAGAGAAAGGGCACAGAGGTGCTATATCTAATGATCGTAAGTCGACCCGAGCGGTTTGACATTTAAAAGAAATGGCACAGAGAGGTGCCGAGATAATTTAATCCATTATAAAATTGGATAGGTCAATGTCCACGGGGATTTGGCTTCAGTGTCGGTATTGCATAACAAGAAATGCATAATCCATGATTGTGATGAGTGATAAGAAGAACATGATTTGTGCTTGTTGTGATGAGTGAAATGAATTGTTTAGTGTATACTTCTGTAGTATGATTGATTGTGATTGTAAATATTATTTGATCACTAAACAAATTAATTAAAGTATGAATTGGATAATATCAAAACTTGACATGCATTTTCATGAGACATTGCATGAGATTGAAGGCCATCACTGCTACAGGATGCATCGGAAGTGATCAAGAGGATCGCTGTTCCGCCAAGTGCGAACTAAGTGACAAGGGGATTGTCGCGCCTTGACGGTTCCGAGTCCGACTTGTCCTTGAGGGTTTTGCTCCGTTTGGTGCAGAGAGGCACGTGGGCGTTCACTATTGAGATAATAAGATATCATAATTAACCAAGTGATAAGATGAATAAACTGGGTAATGACCTAGGCACTGATGGTGGCTTTGGAATCCCCAACCCAAGGTTAAGGGGGGACGTAAATCCTAAACTTCACGTTGGTTACTGGAAGACCATGTGAGATGCTACATTCATATGGTTGTTCATGCGTAGCATACGTTTAATATTTTAAATTGAATTTGCTTGCTCGTGTACATAGCATAGGTTTAATAACTTGATGTGAATTTTCTTGTGTATGTATATAGTGTTTGTCCAATGTTTGATTTGAGTTTGTTGTGTATGTGTATGAAGCATTGAAAGTGTTACCATCTCATTCACTAAGCCATGGTGTGCTCACCCCCTCATAGACTTTATGTAGGTATCGATAGAAAAAGCGCGGGATGAGCTAAGATGTGAAGTATTGAGAGTTTGGAAGACCAAAACAACGAAGTAAGATTTGTGAAGGATAGATTTACTTAAAAGAAATGTTAAGACCCCTATGTGAATCGATTTTAAAGCTGAGAACTTAGGAATTATCCTATTTTACTGATTGGTAGGAGATACCGATTCTCTGCGATCATGATTGACCGTGGGATTCGGGTTCCATAGTGATATTTTATTATCTAATCATATGTATTATAACTTGTTGTAGATGTAATTATTTACTTAGAGTCTTATGATCTCTGACTTGTAAGACGATTATCATGTGACGGGTGCACACGTGCCATGATAATTTAATAAAGGCTTCTAGGCCCCTCTTTGGGGCATGATAGAACTGGAGTTATGGGAAGAGGATCCGGAGGAAGATTCATCTCCCGAGGAAAACTCTAATTTGGATAGCACCCTGGAAGATGATAGCGTATTCTTGGACTCCCCAAAAGAAGAAGAAGAAGAAGAAGAGGAGGAGGAGGAGGAAGAGGAAGAGGAAGAGGAAGAAGAAGAAGAGGAGCAAGAAGGCGACTTGAACGGGAGTGATGAAGACATGAGCGAGTGATCGCGGAGCATTGCCTTAGGATGAGGGAAGAAGATATAAATATTATCTTTTGGAAGATAATGTATATAGAGAATAACAATGTATTTGTATGTTAGCAAGGCTTATGAGGGAAAAATTTGGTAATGTAATGTATGTATATCGCTCTATATTAAAATGAGTGTAAGCGAAAAACTCTAGACATGTAAATTTTGAAAAGTATAAATGAAATATCTAAATCTCTATATGCTTACAATCTTTGATGCAAATATACAAATACGTTATAGACTTTTGTTGGTATTCGTATCACTTACGATATATGTATCATTGGAATGTCCTAACATATTTGATATGTTGCAATGAGGAATTTCAGAGGAGCTGCTAGTAGGGGACGAAAGGTTGTCGTATCTTTAAGGCATCAGGAGGACAAAGGAATCTCGGGAATGGAAGCACCACTTTTAGCCTCGCAAGAGAATCTTGAAATTCAACCCGTAATGCCAGGTTGAGTGGCTAGGCCAGGATGACGAAGTGCTATAGAGACTTCTATTGAAAGAGGGGAAAGTGGAGAAGAACATACGACGAAGATCGAAATAACTGTGCAACAGTTAGTATAACAACAAGCTTTGTTGATTCAGCAATTGATGCCAGGAGGCTAACCTTGATGTGCCTAAAAGGAGATTAAGCACAAGCAAATTAAACTAAATAACAATCTCTAAAGACAAGATCAAATTCGGTTCACAAGAGAGACAATTTGCGTGAACCTTAATTGATGGATGATGAATCAATTGATAAAATCAAGGAGATGAAATCCACAAAGTTGATAATCCAAAATTGAATCAATTAATCAACTTAAATTCCAAGAGAATCCCAATCAATAATACACAAATTCAAATCGTGATCCTTCTCATAACAAAGAAGTTCCACGCCACAAGTATAATGATAAATTGATGGTATTAACAAGTACTAAAAACTAATCAATTATGCAATGATAGTTTGATTACAAATGAAATCAAAATCTGACCAAGAAGACTTCAATCCAACCTTAGATATGACTTACTAGAGATGAAAAGAAACATAACAATAAGAAATTGATATGACTCACAATTTCCCCTTGTTGCACTTGCCACAATTCCATTTCTTGGGATTGAAATTGATAAGAGAAATTGAACTAGGAAGAACCCTAATTCCCTCACGTAAAGTGTATGTTCAAATATCAAAAAATAGCCTCCTCAAACCCTACTTTAAGTAAGTATTTATACTTGCTCCTTTTAAGGTTAGAAAATGCACAAAATTACAACTATGCCACTTTTAGGGTGGCTGGTCCTAAATGAAAATTACAATAAAAATGAAAGTGTCCCAAAAGAAAATACAACATAAAATAGTCCATGGAACAATTACAAAGTACAAAATATCATAAATCTTTATGAGCTAATGTTTCAAAATGGAAACAATCGCAGCGGGCTTTTGAATGCAAATCTGATGATGTCCTGTGGCCATCAACTAGTGTAAGACATGTTGGCATCCCATGGAGCACTATTATTGTACCTATAAGATTATTCCTCAAATACTTATTAGATAAAAGAAATGAAGTAAAATATGAGCGATTTGGATCATCACCCAAATCTAGTTCTGAAAGCATAGATGATGCCGGAAAATTTCCCATCATCTCCTTGGGCTTCTAAAAGATTTGCCTTCAAATCCATTTTTGAAATTAAGGCCTAACATCTCTATTGGCCTGCTCTCTCTACTATCAGATGTGGTGGAAGTAGTTCTGATCTATTCCTAAAACTGATGTACCTTAGATAGAGTCATAGGTGATAGTACTATACGAAACTCGCCCATGCTGAACATGTAGGTGTTCCTAAATCCATCATGTAACACTTGCCGATCAAATAACTAGGGTCTACCCAACAGCAAATGGAATGCATGCATAGGAATTACATCACATAGGATCTCATCATGATATTTCTGCCCAATACTCACAAGCACCTTTGCCCTTAGCATAACATACATATTGCCCCGATTATCTAACCAATGCAAGTTATAAGGGCTAGGATGTGGACTAGTAGACAAATGTAATTTGTTTACCAGTGTGGCAGATATAACATTCGTGCAATTACCACTATCAATGATGAGTACACAAAGGTTACTTCTGATCCTACAAGAGGTGTGAAATATGTTCCCCCTTTGAATGTCTCTAGCATCAAGAGATATGGTTAGAGCCTTACGTAACACATTAATAGGTAAATATTGTTCACTTGTACGCTCCTCATGTGTTTCTGCAGTCTGGTCATCATAATACTCTAGCAGTGTTATTAGTAAATCTGTTGGCTCAATCTGTTCCTCGTCAACCTTAACATCTTCCCCAGTACCCTCCATAATAGTCATCACCCTTTTATTTGGACATTGTGCTGCCATATGCCCAAACCCCATGCATTTAAAGCATTTAATCTAGCGTGCTTTTCCACTAATAGATCCGGGAACAGTTTGCCTCATATCTGATGCTATTACCTCTTTACCCTTCCTAGTGGGTATATTTTCTCTAGCAGTGTTTGGGGTAGTTTTGTCCACTGCTTTCACTACCTCACCTACCACCTTTGTCCCCCTTAATCGATTGTCAGCTGCTATGGGTCTAGTAATAGTATTGGGCCTATTGCTCAAAGCCCTGAACAAGTTGGACCTCCTTTGCCTTTCCACTTTCAAGGCCAACTGAATAGCCTCATCAAGTGTACTATAGCGCGGCAGCTCAACAACACACGCTATTTCATATTTCAGACCTGATACGAAGCGTGCTACGATTTTTTCCGGAGGTTTGATGGACCCACATTTAACCATGAAGGTTTCAAATTCCTGTACATAATCATCCACTGTCTTGCCTCCCTGCCTCAAAGTCTGTAGTTGCATAAACAGTTCTTGTTTGTAGTGCTCAGGAATAAATCTTTTTCTCAACACCCTTTTCATATCCCTCCATGTCTGAATCTTAGCCTCTGTATCCCTACGCCTGCTGATAATCAAATTCTTCCACCATAGTGCAGTGTATCCTGTAAACTCGATAGCAGCCAATCGGACTCTAGTATTATCATTGATCTCATAACATTCAAAGAGAGCCTCAACCTTGTCCTCCGAATCTAAATAATCATAAACTAATCCCTTGCCATCATAAGAGGGCATCTACAGCTTCACGTACTCCAATCCTCGAGGTGGCTTGAAATCCCCATTCTAATATGGATTAGCCCTAAAGTTTTCATCCCTTTCTTCCCTGTATGGATGATGATCCTCATCTATCCTTTTATTCAGATTTCCATCTCCCACTACTCTATCTCTCTGAGGATTCTGTGGAGCTACCTGAGGTAGTGCCTGAAGGTTCACCACTGGTGGTTGTGGTAATGTCATCCTATCAATCCTAGTTGCCAAAGTAGCAACTATGGTAGTAAGATCCTAGAGCTATTCTTCCAAAGTCCTCCTACCTACAATATTATAACCCTGACCTCTACCAACCTAGCTATTGGCTTCATTGCCAATTCTCCCATTTACACTTCCGTTTAGACATGTTGTGATTTAAGAAGTAATCCCACAAATTTCAGCACATTCCTTCAACAACACCAACCCACACATTTAACAACCACAATAATGCAATAGCTTAAGTTCTAAGAAGAATTATAGGCATAAGGAAATAATTTAGTACTCCAAGTATAGTTCAATAAATGAAGTACACACAAAACTACTTTTAAGTAGTTAGAATTAAATTCAACTATAAGTGCTTAAGTAACTAGTCAATTACTTTCACACTTTAATGATTAGTTTGAATTTCAAATTCTACTACTCAAAACCTTCCTTTCTTGTTAAGGCTTCACACTATAATAAATCACAAATTGCAGCACCTTAACACAAGCATAAATGCACAACTCCACCATCACAAAACTCCCTTGCTCACGGTTCCACTACCAATCTCGCCACTAGCAACAATTCTCTATTCAACACACACAAAACCACGCAAAAAATACACACACACCCTTCACTAAATTTGTAAAAATACAACTCCACATACACACCTCTTAAGTCACGGTGAAACAATCTCCCCAATTACAACACAATGTCACACCACTTTACAACACCTCAAATACAACACACTCACACCGCTACTTACACAATGCACACACGATGTACTAAATTCAAACAATAATAACAACACTCACAGTGCAATACCTTCTTCTCACCACATGCAACACAAACTTCATCAATTTACTACTCCTCCTTAAGGCAAATTCAAGGACAACACGTTGCAAATTCTTCACTTTAAACACAATTCCAAACTGCAACTTACACAAAAGGCAGCAATTTTTAAAAATCAAACCACTTCACTAATTGCAACTCTTCCACATTTGGTAAGAAGTAATTTTCAAATTCAAATAAACACACATTAACTCTTTCAATCTTAATGCTTGTTTTGAAAATCAAATAACTTCCATTTTTCCACACTACTCAAATCTAGAAATTGCAAATTGTTCTCCCTAATTCCGAATTCACAAAGGTCACACTTCTCTTTTCACCACAAAATGTTGTATTTCCAATTCCACAATCAAACACTAGGACATAAAATTCTCACTCCCCTTCCCTTCATGGAAAATTCAATAACAAAGAAGCTATAATAAGATATCCACTTTGCTACACACAACACTACAACACACGACAAGGATTTCAAAACAACACTCTTCTAGCCTTCAAATTCCACTTCCTTCAAATGATGCTAATGATGATTTCCCTTAAACCAATCACAATCAATTTAAGGATACAAATAATATGGTAAGTACCCCACGTCTACAAAAATTAACAACAAGGAAATCACTCCAACAACACAATTGAAATAATTCAATTCTTCAATGCACAATTTTTGGATCAAGGTAATAAGAACCCTAAATTTCCGAATTCCAAATTGCAAATCCCTCCTCTTAAACCTCAAGCTCTGATCCCAAAAGATGATATGCCTAAAAGGGGATTAAGCACATGTAAATTAAACCAAATAACAATCTCTAAAGACAAGATCAAATTCGGTTCACAAGAGAGACAATTTGCATGAACCCTAATTGATGGATGATGAATCAATTGATAAAATCAAGGAGATGAAATCCACAAAGTTGATAATCCTCAATTGAATCAATTAATCAACTTAAATTCCAAGAGAATCCTAATCAACAATAAACAAATTCAAATCGTGCTCCTCCTCACAACAAAGAAGTTCCACGCCACAAGTATAATGATAAATTGTTGGCATTAACAAGTGCTAAAAACCAATCAATTATGCAATGATAGTTTGATTACAAATGCAATAAAAATATGACCAAGAAGACATCAATCCAACCCTAGATATGACTCACTAGAGATGAAAAGAAACACAACAATAAGAAATTGATATGACTCATAATTTCCCCTTGTTGCACTCGCCATAATCCCAATTCTTGGGATTGAAATTGATAAGAGAAATTGAACTAGGAAGAACCCTAATTCCCTCACATAAAATGTATGTTGAAATCTCAAAAAATGGCCTCCTCAAACCCTATTGTAAGCAAGTATTTATACTTGCTCTCTTTAGGGTTAGAAAATGCACAAAATTACAACTATGTCACTTTTAGGATGGCCGGTCTTAAATGAAAATTACAATCAAAATGAAAGTGTCCCAAAAGAAAATACAACATAAAATAGTCCATAGAACAATTACAAAGTACAAAACATCATAAATCTTCATGAGCCAATGCTTCGAAATGGAAACAATCACAGCGGGCTTTTGAATGCAAATCTGATGATGTCCCGTGGCCATCAACTAGTGTAAGACATGTTGGCATCCCATAGAGAATTATTATTATACCTGTAAGATTGTTTCTCAAATACTTATTAGATAAAAGAAATGAAGTAAAATATGAGCAATTTAGATCATCATCCAAATCCAGTTTTGAAAGCATAGACGGTGCCAGAAAATTTCCTATCAAACCTTCATCACAAACTGTTCCTCCACCACCTCAAGCACATCCGGTACCGCTAGTAGCACCTCAACAACCTCAACCAGCATCAACACGATCATTGTTAGCCTCGAGCACCCACACGTCGTAGACAGAAGATGGATCTAAAAATGACCAAGGGAGGAGTGGTCGAATTCAGAAGAGTACATTCCCCAACTTCATATGCTCAAATAGATTCTTTGATGAGGTGTATGGAAAACCAAAAGAAGCTAAGGAATGGATAGCCTAGTTAAAAAGGTCATTTGTTGTGTATGAAGTAGAAGATCACTAGAAGCTAGCTTATGCCTCCTATATGTTAAAAGTTAGAGCCAGAATATGGTGGGATGTAAGGCAAAGAGCATTACCCTAGCTGATCTCTTGAGAGACTTTTTGGGAAGAGTTTTTCAAGGAATATTTCCCAGAGAGTGCTAGAACTTGATTGAGTAGACAACTATTCCAATTGAAGAAGGGCTTGAGGAGCATCGATCGGTATGAGCATGAGTTCCTCAGGTTATTACAGTTTTCTCCAGATGTTTACAAGGATTCAGATGAGTTAAAGCGACAACTATTTATGAATGGGTTAGATGTTGAAACTCATTGAAGGCATAAACAGAGGAGATTGGGCAAGAGAGGAATTGGAACAATATCAAGACATCGACTTGGCAGCTATAGAGCACTTTGAGGAAGGGGACGTGGTAACAGGTATGTCGAGACCGAAACTTACCTGTTTATGATATCTTATGGGCATAAAGCATAAGTAAGTGATTAATTGTAAGAATTAGGAGATAAAAAAGATTTACTATTAAGAGGATTTAAGTAGATAAATTATAATAATCAAATATTACCTAATTGATAGGATTTATCTTAATTGCTACCCAACCAACCTTAGTCCTCTTTGATATAGGAGCTACGCATTCCTTCATAAGCTTAGCTATGACTCAACAACGAAGACTAGAAGTTCAACCTTCTCCAAAGATCTTAAGAATTAATACTCCTACTAGAGAACGGGCTATCGCTAAGGAAATGGTGAAGAATTGCCCAATCAAGATCTAAGGAAAGAATATGCCTATAGATCTAATTGTTTTGGCTATGAGAGGCTATGAAGTGATCTTAGGAATGAATTGGTTATCTAAGAACTTTACCTATGTAGACTGTAAGAATAAGGAGGTGCAGTTTAGTAGGCTAGGGATGGAAAAGGTAATGTATTGAAGGCAAGTAAAGTGATGTACCTAGAAGGGCCAATGCACATACAATCAACAAATAGTAGCAATTCCAATCAATAACCACTCCACAAGAAGGGTAAACCCCTAATTCCCTATGAATCCGGATTGTAAAACTGAGTAAGATGTGACACCAAATGGAGATATGCTTAAATGATTTAAGCACATAACATAGTCCAATAAAACTAACTCCACAAGAGGCATGAACACAATAACAATCGACAACACTTGGCTTGATTAACTCCTTCACAAATTAATCTTAATTTACGAAGATGGAAACCAAAAGGATATATGGAACAATCAATTGCAAGATTATCAATGATGAATAAAGGAAATGAACTAAGATTCCAATTCAAATTAAAAAAGTTTCAAATCTGAAAATAGAACCCTAAATTCACGTGAACCAAAGAAATCAATAAATAGCACATAGATATGACTCACTAAGTACAATTTGTAAACAATAAGAAATGATTGATATTACTCACAATCACTTTCAAGTTGGTTTTCGCCACAATTTCAATGATGAAATTGATAACAGATCAATAGCAATGCAAGGGAACTCCTCACAGCTACAAGAATGTGTTTTTCTGAAAATTATCAAAAGTCCCTCAAAACCCTACTTAGGCAAATATTTATACTTGCTCCCTTTAGGATTAAAAAGACCTCAAAATTACAACTATGCCACTTTAGGGTAGTTGGTCCTAAAAACACAATTATAAGCAAATGAAAGTGTCCTAAAAGCTTAAACATAAATAATCCAAAGAAATAATTGAAAATACAAAATAATAAGAATCCTCAAAGTGCCAATGCATCGAGGCAATGTTGATCACAGCGGGCCATTGGATGAGAATCTAATGATATCCTTAAGTGATTAACAATGAGAGTCATTTGGAATCCCGTGGAGAAATATCATTGTACTTGTAAGATTATCACTCAAATATTTATTAGATAAAAAAGAAACAAGAGAAAATATGAGTGATTTGGATCATCTTTCAAATCAAGTTTAGTAGCTATCTAGGTTGCTGGAAAAATTCCCATCATAAAGGGAACTCCTAAAGTTTCAGCTAGATTAGTTGAGGAGGAAGGGAAAGGTTTTCAAGACTAGAGCATGTGCTTAATAAGTGTAGTAAAGGTAGAGAAAGAATCGCTGAGGTTGGAGGAAATACCAATTGTTAATGAATGCCCTAACATATTTCTTAAAGAACTACCAAGATTATCACCCTCGAAGGCATTGGACTTTACTACTGAGATAAAGCCTAGTACTGAACCAATCTCGAAGGCACCATATCGAATGGCTCTGATTAAATTACAAGAATTGAAAAAGCAATTACAGGAATTGATTAAGAAGGGGTTCGTTCGCCCAAGTGTTTCACCATGGGGAGCTCTAGTACTATTCGTTAAGAAGAAAGATGGATCTATGTGGTTATGTGTCAACTATCGTGAGCTGAACAAAGTTACTATCAAGAATAGGTATCCATTACCAAGGATTGACGATCTCTTTGACCAACTGAGAGGAGTAAATGTCTTTTCTAGAATTGACCTACAATACGGATACCACCAATTAAGGATCAAGTCAGAGGATGTACCAAAAACTGCTTTTTGAATGAGATATGGACACTATGAATTCATAGTTATGTCATTTGGATTGACGAATGCCCTAGCTATGTTCATGGACCTCATGAACAGAATCTTTAAGTCGTTTCTAGACAAGTTCGTCGTGGTTTTCATCGACAACATTCTGATCTATTCCAAGCTACCGTTAGAACATGAAGAACACTTGCGAATTGCCTTGGGATTGTTGAAGGAACACCAATTATATGCGAAACTATCCAAGTGTGAGTTATAGATGCGTCAAGTAGCATTCTTGGGGCACATTATATTTGGTGAAGGGATAATAATGGATCTAGTGAAGATTAAGGCTATAGTTGATTGGAAGCAACCCACTACAGTGATAGAAGTTAGGAGTTTTCTTGGGTTAGCCGAATATTACAAACGGTTTGTGAAGAATTTTTCATAGATATCAAGACCATTGACTAGATTGACCTAGAAAGAGGTAAAGTTTGAGTGGGATGAGAAATGTGAAAGAAGCTTCCAAGAGCTGAAGTAATGATTAGTTACAGCCCTAATCTTGACGCTGCCCAATACGGAAGAACCTTTTTGCATATATAGTGATGCTTCCCATAATGGATTAGGTTGTGTACTGATGCAAAATAAGAGAGTTGTAGCTTATGCTTCTAGATAATTAAAACCACATGAGAAGAATTATCCTACCCATGATCTAGAGTTGGCTGCGATCGTGTTTACCCTGAAAATATGGAGACACTACTTATACGAGCAGAAGTGTGAAGTATACATAGACCATAAGAGTTTAAAGTACCTATTTACTCAGAAAGAACTCAACATGTGACAAAGGAGATGGCTTAAGCTCATTAAGGACTATGACCTCAATATCAACTACCACCTAGGAAAAGCCAATGCAGTGGCTGATGCATTGAGGAACCATGGGCAAGTGGTAGCATTGTTAACTAAACAACAGTAGTTGCTACAAAAGTTTAAGAAACTTAGGATTGAGTTCATTTGGCATAAGGAGGAAGAGGCTCAAATAACTGCTTTGGAGGTATGACCTACACATTTGTATAGATTAAAGGAAATGTAGTGTATCGATCCAAAGATAATAGAACTTCGAAGTAAAGTGGAACGGGGAGTAAATACTGACTTCGAAGTGGATCCAGAGGGAGTCTTAAGATTGAGAGGTAGATGGTGCATACCGGCGGATCAACAATTAAAAAATGACATCCTAGACGAAGCTCATAATTCCAGTTACACTATGCACCTAAGAGGAAATAAGATGTATCGGGAACTCAAGAGAGTTTATTGGTGAAAAGGCATGAAGAGAGATGTAGCACGGTTCATCTCTCAATGTTTTGTCTGTCAACGAGTTAAGGGTGAACATAAAAAACCCAGGGGATTACTACAACCATTACCAATTTCAAAGTAGAAGTGGGAATGGATCACAATAGACTTCGTTATGGCATTACCAAGGACTAGGGTTGGACATGAAGCAATATGGGTAATCGTGGATCAATTGACCAAACCCGCCCATTTCCTACCTATCAATATAACTTATTCCTTGGACAAGTTACTCGAGATCTATCCATGGGAAATCATGAGGCTCCATGGGGTGCCGCAAAGTATAGTGTCTGATCAAGATCCATGGTTTGTATCAAAGTTCTAGAGAAGTTTACAGCAAGCTCTAAGGACTAAATTGCAATTTAGTATAGTATATCACCTTCAAACAAATGGACAATTCGAGCAGATCATCCAAACTTTAGAAGATATGCTAAGAGCTTGTGTATTAGACTTTAAGGATAGCTAGGAGCAACATTTTCCATTGGTCAAGTTCACCTATAACAATAGCTACCACTCGCCAATCAGGATAGCCCTTTATGAAGCCTTATATGGACGAAAATGTAGATTTTTGTTATATTGGGATGAGATTGAACGTAGTACAATTGGGCCAGATTTGTTGTAAGAGACAATAGACAAGATTACCACCATTAAACAGTGAATGAAGGAAACTTAAGATCACCAAAAGAGCTAGGTAGATTTGAAGAGAAGGGAGATCGAGTTCCTACCAGGGGAACATGTCAATTTAAAGGTCACTCTAGTTAAGGGAACAAGACGATTTGGAATAAAAGGGAAGTTAAGTCCCAGATATGTAAGGCCGTACGAAGTATTAAAAAGAGTTGGAGAAGTGACCTATCGTTTAGCTTTGCCTCCTCAACTATCAGGGATTTACAATGTCTTCCATGTGTCGTTACTTTGAAAGCACATCCTAGATCCTAATCAAGCCATTGAGATGGACATCCTAAAAATTTAGCCGAACCTGACATACCGAGAACATCCTATTTGAATTCTCGATACTCAATCTCGAGAATTGCGCAATAAGACCATTCAATTCATGAAGCTGCAATGGAGTCAACACTCAGAATGAGAGGCTACCTGGGAGAAGGAAGACGAGATAAGGGAAAGACATCCTCAACTCTTTGGAGAACCAAGTACGTCCTAAAGTTTTGAGGACAAAACTTTTTGAAGGAGGGGAGAATGTAAAATCCGTAAAAATTTTAGTTGTGTATAACTTTGGAATGATTAAAAAGATTGTACTAAAAGCTTTATACATACCCCGCATAAAATTATATTAAAAGAAATAATCACACGAAAAGCAAACCATGAAAAATTATTAAATAAACAATAAAATAAATTAAAATCATAAACTTAAGGTTGTTAAATAGAAATTCTGAGTAAATAATTATACTTGAAATACTCAAATTAGCTTAAGCGTAAAGTTTCATAATAAAATACTAAAATTTCAAAATCTATAAATACCGCCGTGCATGCGAAGATACAATCGAAATTTCTAA
Source organism: Laguncularia racemosa (assembly GCA_037954665.1). NCBI lineage: Eukaryota > Viridiplantae > Streptophyta > Magnoliopsida > Myrtales > Combretaceae > Laguncularia > Laguncularia racemosa. The sequence continues at coordinate 2,071,249 of JBBMOL010000040.1, forward strand.
ACCTTAATTATAATAAAGTATGAATTAATAATATATATATATATATATGCAAGGTCGACCATAGAGGACCCACAACTACATAAAGAAAAAACAAAGAAAAGAAAATGAGAGAGTAAGAGAGGAGACAAAGATGAAAAGAAAACAGGACCATGCAGAAATGAGAATGAAGGAAAAAGAAAAAAGGAAAAACGAATAAAAAAATTCATATCTCACACATATGACCTCCGATCAACGATCCGAGACTACCAATGTGTTCCTCAAGGTAAGTGCAACTCAACTAAACTGATTTTTTTTGTGAAACAAAGTTAGTTTCTAAAAGTTAGGTACAAATATCAAATAGGTATAAAAATTAGTATTTCACCTAAAATTAGTTGTAATAGTTAGAGAAACACCAGATAGAGCGATCTAGACCATGAATGGTATGTAATGATGTATTTTTTCCGAAGTTTTTAGGTGAAGAAAATTTCAACTTAGAAATACTTGAAGATTACTTCAATCAAATTCGAAGAAAATGAGACTCGGGTGAGTAGGACTCCGTGACGTATTGTGTTGTATGTTTATTATTGATTTTGTGTGCATTATTGGTAAATTTGTGCTGTCCTTATATATATATATATATATATAGATGTTTGCAAAAATCCTCTACCTACTAGATGCTCCGTAGTGCGTGTGTGCAAGGGAAATTATTATTTTTTACTTTTTATGTTTTTACTTGCTGTCTTGCTAACTATAGCAAATGACCCCATATATACATATATATATATATTTGCGTGGATTGTGTGGCGTTATTTCTCTTGCATTTGCTGCCCCCCTTGTTATTCCCTTTTTTTTTTTTTTTTTTACTCTGTGCGTGTGAGTGCATTCGGTAGGGAATGGACTGGAACGAAGGGAAATGAAATCAAGAGGAGAAAAAAAGAAGAAGGGGAGAAACAGGGGATTGGAAAAGAAGAAGAAGAAGAGAAATGGAGAAGTGAGGGATAAATGGAAGGAAGAGTTGAGAAATGAAGGTAGCTAAAGGAAGAGAAGAAAACATAAGGAGGAAGAACTAAAGTATATATATATATAATTTTTTATGTTGCATCCACATAGCGTGGGAGAACGGACTTCTAATGGCATGAAATTGAAAAATAGAGTTGTGTTGGTGAAGGATAAATGTGTCGGAGGTAGCTTGTTGAGTGGAAGGATGCGCAAGTGAATTGCCATTGTTATCTTCATTGGTGTATGAAGGCGGGAGGAGGGATAAATTACCTTATTGATATTTTGTATGGTTACTAGGAAAATGAGGGTCCACATGAGAATGTAGGCTATAAGATGAAATGGAGGTAGGAGCTGGGATTATGTTGATGTTAGATTCTTGTGAGCTCGTGTGTTGAGGAATTGGAAGTAGGGTGGAAATCTATGAACGAGGATGTGAGACAACATATAGGAACATATAGATATGGATCTTTTCCTTAATGTGAGCGTGTAGGATTTTACTAGTAGTAGGAAAGAAATATATCATGGCATGTGTGTTGTTGCAAATTGTGGCGGTTGATGTGGAGAACATAGAAAAATGACGACATGGAGAATGCTCAAAGTGAAGGCTAGAAAAAGAGAAATCCAATAAGTCAATCCAAACCATATGTATAAATGCACATTACAAATTGTGGAGGGGGAAATTTAGTCTCCAATAACTTGAGTCCTTACACATGTATATACATATGTTATATGTAAGTGAGAGGGATGAATAAGATGTTGCAAATGATATAAGCTATGGTTATATGGGTTATATACGAGTAAGGGAGGAAGGTGGTTTTACATGACCATAAACAATACATATGTATACATATGACGTGTATATGGCTATAGGAGATATGGGAATCTAACTCAACATCCATATGCTATAGGCATATATGTATACCTATCAAAATATAAGACATATAATTATAATTATGAATGCAAGTTATAAGAATGAGAGAGGAAAGGGGATTGTAACAAATGTAGTTGAATTAGAACTCCCTTGTTCGATGTTTTCTTGCTTCAATCATATAGATGTTGTTTCCTTATTGATGTTACATTTGTGCCTTGCTCCTTGAAATGATTAAGTGTGTTATGAATAGATTGTTGACATGATTGATGCTTGCATATGTGTTTAACCTTGGATGATCACCCTAAAACCTTAACTAATTATTATATCTAATTAAGAACCTGGCATGCATTGCATGAACATTACATTGTTCAAGGCCATCACAGTTACAGGATGCGCCGGAAATGATCAAAGGATCACTATTCCGCCAAGTGCAAATTAGGTAATTAAGGGATTATCGTGCCTTGATGATTTCGAGTCTAGCCTATCTCTTGAAGTTGTGTAAATGCTCGATGTATAAGAGGCACCTAAGCCTAGATAACTAAAGCTAAGACATAACTTTAATAAAGTGATAAGAGTAATTAAATTGTGTGTAAGACTCGAGCTCTGATGGTGGCTTTGGAATCTCTAACTCGAGGTTAAGGGGGGGGTGTAAATCCTAGAGTCCACGTTGCTATTTACAATCTTTAAAAACATCCTAGATAAAAATATTAAGTTTTTAGGCAGTATTACCTCAAATCTCTCAAGATCACGAAATTGCTTCCTCAACAAATTTTGCAACCTAAAGACTAACCAAATCTGAACAAACCTGCCTTATCAAACCATCCCACCCTTTAGCCATTAATCCTGCTTTTTCCAAATCTAATGTGATTTCGCATGTAGACCTTTCGATATTGTGAGCATGAAATTGGGTTTTTAACCTTAAGTTTTAGCTTATACTAGACCAAAGTTTTCTAGTATAAGCTTCTTGGTATTAGAAAGAAAAAATTTTTTTTTTTAAATCACTCTTCCAATATCATGAAAATTTTGTAATGTGATTCAAAATGAATAAAACTAGTTAAAAGCTTATGCAATATGTGGATAAAAAAGAAAAGAAAAGAAAAGAAAACAATAAGAATAGTATAAGGCATCATAGAATGTAAAAAGTATTTGTAACAATAATATTATAATATATGCTATTTATCATTAAATGTAACACAATATGTATAATATAAAAAGATATCAAGAAACTTTATTTGGCAAGAGCTTTCAAATTTATATATTATAATATGATATGATATGAAAATGCATTGTGATTTCGAAACTATACATGGTAAGAGCTTTTGAAGTTATATATTATATAATAATATGATGTAAAAAGGTATTATGATTCCAAAACTATAAAAGGAAAGAGTTTTCAAAATTATATATTTTATTATGATATTCCAATATACTCTCTTTATCACTCTAAATTCAATTTTTTTAGAAGGAAAATGGATCAATATTAATGAAATATTTATTTCATTTAGTAATGGACATTATAACATATTATAATGTTGTGTTTTCCCTTTTTCTTCTTTTCTTATATTTGGAAGGATTAATATCACATTTAATACCTGAACTTTACCCATTTTTGTAATTAACTATCTAAAGTTTAAATAGTCTACTTATTACTACAAACATTTAAGATCATTTATAATACTTGGACAAAATAGTTCATTACAAAAATGACTAAAGTATAGGTAGTTTATTGTAAGAAGGGGTAAAGATCATATAGTTAATTATAAAAATAAGCAAAGTTTGGATAGCAAATCGACACTTTGAAACTTCAAACAGTTAATTACAAAAATAGACAAAGTTGATATACCAAACATGATATTTATTCTATTTTGGATATTCTCAACGCAATTAACAATGTCTACATTTTGTAAAAAGCAAATTAAGAGCCCATATAATGTGTGAATAATAAAAGAAATTACTTGCAACAAAATATAAGTTAATAGAAAAAAAAACTAAACTACAAAATTACATATTAATTACAATAAAAACAAAAAATTGAAGAAAATATGCTGTATATCTTGTTAATATGAAAAAGTCATGATACTGAAAATAAATAAGGTAAGAGTTATCGAAATTATATATGGTGATATGGAAAGGTATTATGTTTTGAAAATATATAAGGTAAGAGCTTTTGAAATTATCTACTATAATATGATCTATTAAAAAATTATGAAAATATATTAATGATGCTATAAAAATGTGAAATTGGAAAAAAAGGGGAAGAATTTTCAAAATTATACATTATAATATAATTTTAAAAATTTGTACAACTACATTAATGATGCCATAAAAAAGGTGGAATAAGAAAAGGTAAGAGATTTTAAAACTATAAATTATAATATGATAAGTAAAATTATATGTACTTCCAGTTTATGTTAACAATTAATATTTGTATGCCATAATAACTATTTAAATACTCTAAAGAATAATAATAAAATATTTCGAATACCGTAAGATATTAACCTTATAAAAAGTATCAACGATATAATTCGAAACACTAGAAACTTATTTAGTGAGAACTTTTTCATATATATCTACATGTAATGTAAATATGATTATGTAAATAATATATATTATAGTTCGTCTAACTATTGCACGGTTCTAGATAACATAAACATAAATAATATATACATGGTTATGCACAAAATGTTTATGTATAAATATAAGTTATACACACATATAATTCATAATTCTCTATTTGATACGTTGTTTCCAAGAGATTCTATATATATACACATATACATATATATAGTTATAAATAAAGTGCTGTAAATCGATATGTTTCTAATATAAATTTATAAACCTATATCGACATATTATTTTTAACGGATTATAAATTTTAATACAAGTACATATATTCATTAAATGGCATTACATATTTCCATGTTTCTGTGGGATTATATTTTAATACAAACACACACACATATATATATAAGTATATATACATATAAGTATTATTTTATCAAAAATATATAATTCTAGATATATGTATACATATGAGTTAATTTTATAAGACAATCTATTAATAATTAATTATATTTGCAATTTGATATCCGTCATTATAGTATTTTGAAAATATGTAATATCTTATATATTAAGCCAAAACATAAACTCTGGTTGCACACCCTTTATCAAAAACTATAAAAGACTTTATCCTCACTTTTATATATATTTACATCAAGACCATCATCCATTGCCCCCTATAAAAACTATAGTTCATGTCCAAAAATAGCATCATTGGGCTAATTTCATCTAGCTATAAATATTTCTAGGGCTATTATCAAATCAAACCATAAAATGTGGTTCTTTTGTATTTCGATTTGGTTCATGGCTTAGGTTGAGAAGGCTCTAAACAATTCACAGTTCAATCAGGGGTTTGAACTGACTCAAACCACTTAAACTTGAACAAAACCACTTCTTATTGAAAAAAAAAAAAGAAGAAGTGACATTCTCTCATCATTTTAATCTAACCTTAGTTATCTTTTTTTTTTGTTGTTGTTGTTGTCTCTCTTCTTTTTCTTAGCTTTCCTAGTCCACTCTTTTATTTCATCATCATCTCTCTTCTCTTAAGTAGACTTATGCGCCTTCACTATCTTAAAATGCAATATTACTATGATATAATGTTATACAGCTTTAATTCTTATGTAATGTTCTTCAATTTAAATATTAGTGTTTAGTTGAAAACTTTGATAACTATTATTATTATTAACTAGAACAAAGAACGTGATTTGAATCGAACTTAACCAAGTTGTATTTGAAGTAATTCGGTCAAAATCCTTAACCATTAAAAGTGGTTATGTTTATTAAGGGTTAGAATCAAATTGTTTTGAATGCAATTTGATTTAGTTCAAATTGAACTAAATTGAACCATGAACATCTCTACATATTTTTTATTTTCCTTAAAATTTGACTATTGCATCCGAAATGCCATTTACTTTAGTTTATTTTTCTTTTACCATGTTCTTAATGGACATTTATGTCATTTTCCATGAAGTAAACAACAGCATACTCAATTTTTTCATATGCCAAGATAAATATTTTGTTTTATGGTCAAAAAAGGTGAGCATGAGAGGAAGAAGAGAGCCACTAAGCACTGTATTGATAGGTGATCATGTTTCGCATCTATGTTGCATGATAGGTAGCATGAATGTCTAAATTACTTTTTTTTTTTAAATGTATAATAAGTTTTAGTTAGAAACCATAAAGAAAAAAATAAGTTTATCTAAAAATATTGCTGATTCAATCATTAAAATAGAATCAACATAATGGGTATTTTTTACACTTCACCGGTTGCAAAATTAGGCACTCATATTTTTTTTTCTTTTCACTGATTTCGTAATGAAACTTAGTTTGTAATAGATACTTTGTTTTTGTGTTGTAAAAGTGATTCCTATCTTAATTATTTAAAATCTGTTGTTGTATTGCGAAGGTTTTGACTTGTTGTATACGCAATTTTTTTTTCCCAGATCACTTATCAAAATGAGCCTTCAGAATTTCTCACTCATTATTTCAAAATTTGTTTTTAATTTTTCAACTAAAGCTTTTGAACATTTCGTATTTTTCGTGCGCATCGCCTAAAGATTACTATATCCAACCTTTTTTTTCAAGTCAAGTTGGAAATCGAATATGATTTTCTTCTTATGCAACTTTCATCACAAATAATATGAGATTTTATCCAAAAAAAAAAAAATTCATCACAAATAAGCCCATTTTACAGAAAGAGAATACATCAAAATGTAATGATCCAAAGGAATGCAGATTTTTTATGTTGTATTCTTTTGGTAGCAAATAATTAGAATTGATATTTTAAAAATCTATTATGAAGAAAACGTTCTTGTTAATAAGCTAAAGATACTAATCTTTCATTTGTTGTATTTGTTTAATGATACAGTTTGAATTTCATGAATTGAAGAATGAATTCTTTTTTAAAAACTAATTGTAAAGTTGTAAATTTTATTCCATTAAATGTACAAACATGGAAAAAAAAAAGAAAACCTTTCCATTTGTTGTGCATGAAAACTTATGGTTCTCAAAAAGAGGAAAAGATGAATTACTAAATTAAATGGAGTAGTTTTAACTTTTGCTCTCGATTCACACGTTAACATTGTTAAACTGATTACAAGATGAAGTTCCAGCACTACCATCAGGAAAACAAATTAAATCATCAGAGAGAAGCTTCAGAGGGCGAATGGGGTGTTAAAATACTGGTCTTATGGACACATTCTTAGGGGCGGACTGATGGGGCCGAAGGAGGCCCTGGCTCTTCATGCCTGAAAAAAATTATTTAGTTAAATTTATTTTAAAGTTAAATATATTTATATATTACATTTATATTTTTAAGTGTAAATTTTAATATAAAATTGAATATGGTCTAATGGTTAGATATTTATTTTTACATACTCAAGGTCATGAGTACGATCTCCATAAGAGTTATTTTTCCCTTTTTAAGTTGTATTTATTGTCTATCTTCTAATAAATTATTTTCATTTTTTTTCCCACTATAACATATAAAATTGAATTTCATTAATGAAAAAGATAATACTTAACTAAATAAATTCTTAATAGATACTATTTATTTATTAATAACTTTACAATATTTAATAATTATATTCTATACTATAAGTGTTTCAATCATATTGTATAAAACAATAGTAAATAATAGCAATTTATATTACTTAAAATACTAACATTTTCTTTTACTATTAATGTTTTGAAAAGAAATGAGTATTATTATAAATCAATTACCTAATAACTTATGTTAAAAGAAAATATACGATTATATGTTTTTTATGATATTAATAATGAAATAATATTACAAAGTTAGTATAAAAAATTATAAAATACTATATTATTTTATATAATCTTATTAAAAAGTTTATTCTTTTAACCTTTTGTAAAGCATATCAAGTACTCATAATTAATACATAAAAAAAGTTTAAATTTACTTATCTATTCAATATTAGACTATATTAATGGTATATTTATTTTTATGTATATAAGATATATTATTATAATTATAATAATAAGTGAATTTTTTTTAAAAGTAATTTTAATATTGATTTTAATACTTTATATTTGGCCCTCTAATGATATGATTCTGTGTCCCCCTCGCTCATTCTCCTCCTGAAATAGAAAGCTATCTAATAAGTAGCTTTATTAGCCTATCTACATACAAAAGAGAAATAAAGAGAAATTTTTTCTAACAGGTTTCGTTGCTTCTTTATCTCACAGAAATACGGTTCTGAGCTCCCATGCAAATAGTGGGCTGACGCTGACCCCTTCAGTGCCTCATATATTTTTGTACAGTTCATAACAAATGTAACCTTTTGGTCATCCATCTTTGAAACTAGTTTATGGCCAATAACAAAGCTAAACATCCAGTAGCCTCTGGGTTAGGTGAAAAAGCCAGCTCTGCTCTTCCATTAATCATCAATCCATTTTTGTTTCGAATTACAGCCCAGTCCAGCTTCTTTAGGCCCAACCCATCTAGATGTATAAACCATATGGCTTTAGAAACAGCTAAGGTTTTCATAGTTGATCTCCCACACAGATTAGCATTCCTCGGGCTACACTCTCTGCAAGGGAGTGCAAATATCGTCATAATTCTTATAGGCCTAAAGAAGTGAGAAAGCAATGCGCTAGAAAGCTGGCAACTTAATATCAAGATGGTTAGCAGATGTTATGCATTCTTGACATATTGACTTGGCAAAATGAACTGACTTGGAATGATTTGCAAAGGGAATTCAAGGATGTAATTATTGTTTATATTAAGTATCTATGGAATATTTGAAGATAACTTGTGGTTACTCATTTACGTGGAACAATAATAAGGGATTTCTCTTATGTATGGTTTGCTTTAATTACATATATGAATTTATTTTCATATTTCTTATTTTTTGGTAGTTCTTTAGGATTAAAAGCTTACCCATAAATATGGGGTTTTTTAATGACCTAATTGCCAATTTCAATTTAATCTGAAATGTTCATACGTTGCTGCTCATACAGGATTCCCCGACTAATGTCCTCTTCGATGTTTTTGTAGGTATAAGGAAACTTCTTCGAAGAGAGCACATTTTTTGCTTAATTTAACAAATTCATTTGTAATGCATGTACACTTTTTTTTTTTTCATTTTCTTTTTATACATTTTTAAGATTATTCATGCATAATTCCTTTTCCTTTCTTAAATTTCTGGTTTTATATATAATTTGATTTGGTAAATGCCACGTATTTTAAATTTGATTATATCTTGGTATATAATTTTTGCAAACCCATTATAAATATATATCTACTAGTATATGTTTAAATATACTCACTTACGCACATGCACACATATACACAAATGCACGCATGCTTGCAAGCATACATACACCTATGTATGCATGCACATACACATGCCACACTCTACACATGCATATGCATGCATGCACACATGCACAACACACGCACAATTGTATTATTTAAATTATTATATAAAAAGTTATTTAGTGTGTACATGTACTAAGTTATATATATATAGTATGGCTTATATTCTATAATTATATTTTGTATTCATGTTATTAACTACCTTTAGAAAACTTTGTGATTATATATATATATATATATATATAATATATATATAATATTATGGCAAGAAGAAAATAAGCATGTACATAATATTGCTTATTGTACATGTGTATAAAGAGCTTACTATGTACAAACAATAATTTTACATTTGAATGTTGGATCCTTAATCCAACGTTGGCCTTACATGTGAAAAAATTATGTGTTATAGGTTGTCATATTAAGTTAAACCTAATTAAAAGTAATCGATAAGGATTTGGATATTTGGGTTTTAATGTATCTAATAGGATATGACTCTTTTATGTATAGAGACCTTATGGGTAGTTTCTATTTTTATGATGGGCTAAAATAGAAATACCAAAAGATATCAAAAGATATCTATCTATAAATAGTAGTTATGGTCCCCACGTCATACGTCCGTACTTTTCTTGTCTCTTTGAATCCCATAATCAAATAGACTATTGAGGGAAAACTAAAGGGATCTCTCAAGAGGAAAACATATTGATCTGGAAGGCCAACTGCGCAATTTCAAGAATTGTTAATCGCAATGAATTCAGGTATGCTTCCGCATATTTATTGATTAATTCTTAATGATCAAATATAAACGATCTAAGGTTTTGTTTGTGATGATTTTAGCAATAAAGGGTTAATCTAGATTTTACCATTATCCTCTAATCTAAAGACTTTAACAAGTGGTATCAAAGCATACATATTCGATCATTAGGAATTATTTTTTGTATACGGCCAAATTTTTCCGTATGCACGGTCTCGACCCATGATGATACACGGCCGTGTACTTAAACCGTGTATGTTTCTGTTGATTTTTTTAAGCCCACATACACAGTCGTGTCTTCAACCGTGTACTCAAACCGTATATGTTTCTGTTGGTTTTTTAAGCCCATCATACACGACCGTGCTTGTAACCGTGTACTCAAATATATATTTATAATCACTTATAAATTGATATTTATGTACGCCAATTTTCCTTTTGAGCTCTAATTTTTAATGGTTGAGTTATTAAGTCATATTTGGATATGGGTGCTTAGACCCAATAAGTTTTTAGCTAAAATTAGAGTTGCTTTTGGCCTAAAGTTTGTTGTAATTTTAAATTTGAATATTGGTATATTTATATGTATTTTGAGATGAATTAATTGAAGCAACATATTGCTAAAGTGGTCCCTCTTGCGGAAATTCATTTATTTCAAAATATAAAAGGTTGTGTGTTTGTAACTTCTGTGAATTTTTGATCGGCCTAAAGGAAGGTTAATGTTTAACAGAATTGCAAGTGCACCTATGGTAATAAAATCGTGATGATTATTCAGTTTTACATGTGAACAATAAATCGGCCCAAAGGAAGCTTTATTGTTTGATGTGTTCTTATTGTCAGTGTTTGATTACTACGCTAAGATACCACTTAGTAGTTAATATTTTGTCCAAAGATGAAATATTAATGGGCTACCCGGTATTTTGAGATGGGGTTTACCTTTATTTGAATTTATTATTATTATTATTTTGTTGTAAGGCTTATGTGAGCTTGTTTATTTATTTGTTGTTCTCATTCAGCTATGAATAATCCTGCTAATATTACTGCCAACATTAATTCCATTCCTATGCTAAATGGCACTAACTTCAAGTCGTGGAAAGAAAATCTATTAATAGTACTTGGGGTTATGGATCTCGACCTTGCGTTAAGGACTGACTCTCCTTCACCTCTTATTAATAAGAGTACCTCTGATGACAAGAGGGAGATGGAAAAGTGGGAGAAATCAAACTGCATGTGTATGATGATCATGAAGAAGGCCATTCCAAAAGCATTTAGAGGTACAATATCTGATAAGATAGCTAAGGCTAAGGAGTTCCTTGATGAAATTGAGAAAAGGTTTGCTAAGAATGAAAAGGCAGAAATAAGTACATTCCTAGCAAACCTAATCTCAATGAAGTACAAGGGCAAGGGCAATATTAGAGAGTACATCATGGAGATGTCTCATCTTGCTTCCAAACTAAGAGCACTCAAGCTAGACCTCACAGAGGACTTACTAGTGCATTTGGTTTTGATTTCTCTTCCACCACAGTTTAGCCAATTTAAAGTGAGCTATAATTGTCAGAAAGAGACTTGGTCTCTAAATGAGCTCATCTCACACTGTGTTCAAGAAGAGGAAAGGCTAAAGCAAGATAAGATTGAGAGTGCTCACCTAGCTTGAACCCCTAAGAATAAGAATAAGGATAATAAAAGGAAAAGGGATAAAGAAGTTGAAAATATGGTACCTTAGAAGACACAACCAAAGAAGTCGAATTCATCGAATGGTAATGGTTGTCACTTCTGTAGAGCGGTAGGGCGTTATAAGAAGCAGTGTACCAATTATCATGCTTGGCGTGCAAAGAAAGGTATACTTCTTAATTTGGTTTGTTCTGAGGTTAATTTAACTTCGGTACCCATAGACACTTGGTGGATAGATACTGGTGCGACAACTCACATCAGTGTGTCTATGTAGGGTTGCCTTCATTGTCGAAAACCAATTGATGGTGAAAGATACATCTATGTGGGTAACAGCAAGACAGTTCAAGTTGAAGCAATTGGGAAGTTTAGATTATTATTAAAGACTGGATTTTATTTGGATCTTAATGAAACATTCATTGTACCGTCATTTAGACGGAATTTGATTTCTATTTCTGCTTTAGACAAATTTGGTTATTCTTGTTCATTTGGGAATAAGAAATTTAGTTTATTTCATGATTCAAAATTAGTTGGATCTGGTTCTCTATCTGTTTATGATAATCTTTACTTGATTGATATTATTGCTTCATTTAATGAATCCTTGCAAGTAAGTACACGAGGTATAAAGAGAAAATTAACTAATGAAAATTCAACTACATTATGGCACAAAAGATTAGGTCATATCTCCAAACGGAGAATGTAGAGACTTGTGTTAGAGGAAATTCTAAACCCCTTAGATTTTACAGATTTTGATGATTGTATTAATTGTATAAAGGGGAAACAAACCAATAAAAGGAGATTTGAAGCCAATAGGATCTCAAACGTCTTAGAACTTATACATATGGATATTTGTGGGCCATTCCCTACAGTTGCTTGGAATGGTCAACAATATTTTATAATGTTCATAGACAATTTCTCACGATATGGCTATCTTTATCTCATTTATGAAAAGTCACAGTCCTTGGATATGTTTAGAAATTATAAGGCTAAAGTTGAGAACCAACTCAACAAAAGGATTAAAAGCATTAGATCTGATCATGGTGGTGAATACTATGGTAGATATGATGGTTCAGGTGAACAACGTCCAGGACCTTTTACTAAATTCCTAGAGGAATGTGGTATTATCCCACAGTACACTATACCTGGTTCACCCACTATGAATGGTGTTGTTGAAAGATGAAATAGGACACTTAAGGACATGGTAAGGAGTATGATTTGTCACTCCACCTTACCAGAATCACTCTAGGGAGAAGCACTTAAAACTGCAGCATATATCCTTAACAGGGTTCCAACTAAAGTAACTAAAAAAACCCCTTATAAACTTTGGACTGGAAAAAAGCCTAGTCTAAAACATTTACATGTGTGGGGATGTCCAACTGAAGCACGGCCTTATAAGCCCAATGAAAAGAAATTGGACTCAAGAACAGTAAGTTGCTATTTTGTTGGGTACTCTGAAAGATCAAGGGGCTACAAGTTCTATGATCCCACAACTAAATCGATATTTGAGTCGGGAAATGCTCGGTTCTTTGAGGATGTCGAGTTTGTCAGGGGAGATATGGTTAGAGACATTGTCTTTGAAGAGGAATATGTTGATATTCCCACAGGTGTTATTGAATTTGGTCAAGATTCTATTCCTGATCTTCTTCAAGACACAATAGAACAAGACAATATTGGAGATCCCATTCAAGATACTGTTCCAGAAGAACAAACTCTACCACCTCAAGAACTTATGCCATTGAGGAGATCCACTAGATAAAGAAGAAATGCGTTGCCAGATGACTACATCGTATTTCTTCAAGAACATGAGGTTAACATTGGAATGATGGAAGATGATCCAATCAACTTCCATTAAGCCATTGAAAGTTCTAAATCTCGGAAGTGGATTGATGCCATGAATGAAGAGATAAAGTCTATGAAAGACAATGACGTTTAGGATCTTGTCCCATTGCCAGAAGGTATGAAGCCCATTGGTTGCAAATGGATATTTAAGACCAAGAGGGATTCAAAAGGCAATGTGGAGAGGTATAAGGCTCGTTTTGTTGCAAAAGGCTTTACACAGAAAGAAGGCATCGACTATAAAGAGACTTTCTCACCGATTTTTTCGAAAGACTCTTTTAGGATTATAATGGCATTAGTAGCACAATTCAATCTTGAGTTACATCAGATGGATGTAAAGACCGCCTTCCTAAATGGTGACATTGATGAGATGATCTATATGGTATAACCAAAAAATTTTGTATCGAGAGATCCAAAGAATATGGTTTGTAAACTTAAGAAATCCATCGGTGGACTTAAGCAAGCATCTCGACAATGGTATTTCAAATTTCATCAAGTGATCACTTCGCTTGGTTTTGAGATGAATTTGGTTGATGATTGTATATATCATAAGTTCTGTGGGAGCAAGCATATTTTCTTGGTTTTATATGTTGATGATATATTGCTTGCCAGCAACGATATAGGCTTATTGCACGAAACCAAGAGATTTCTAGTTAAGAATTTTGAGATGAAAGATTTTAGTGACACCTCTTTTGTGTTAGGAATACAAATACATCGAGATTGCCCTCAAGGTACTATTGGATTATCACAAAAGAGCTATATCGAAAAGGTACTCAAAAGGTATGGCATGCAAAATTGCAAACCAAGTGATATACCTGTAGCTAAGGGAGACAAATTTAGTCTTAATCAGTGCCCTAAGAATGATTTTAAGGAAAAGGAAATGCAAAAGATTCCATATGCATCAGTAGTAGGGAGTCTAATGTATGCTCAGGTTTGTACGCATCCAGATATTGCGTACATTACAAGAATGTTAGGCAGATACTTGAGTAATCCAAGATTAGACCATTGGAAAGCAGCCAAACGGGTCTTGCAGTACTTATAGAGAATAAAAGATTACATGCTCACCTATCAGAAGTTAGATCAGATCGAGATCGTTGGGTATACTAATTCCGATTTTGCTGGATTCCAAGATAGTATGAGATCTACATCAGGCTACATCTATCTGTTGGCTAGGGGAGCCATCTCTTGGAAGAGCATAAAACAATCCCTTGTTGCTTCTTCTACTATCGAAGTAGAATTTGTAGCATGTTATGAGGCATCCAATCATGGAATATGGTTACGGAATTTTGTCACAGGGCTGCGCATTATAGATACTATTAATAGGCCACTTAAATTATTTTGTGACAATAAGTCGGCAGTTCTATATTCTAACAACAATAGGAGCTCGACGAAGTCAAAGCATATAGACATCAAGTTCCTAGTTGTGAAAGAAAGAGTTCAGAGTGGACAGTTGTCTATAGAGCATATAGGAACAAACTCTATGATCGCAGATCCGCTTACTAAAGAAGTGCAACCCAAAGTGTTTCATGAGCACACTGCTCATATGGGTGTCATGTCCTTAAGTGATATTAAGTTTTAGTGGGAGTTCGTTACTTTGAATGCATTTATGTCATAGACAAACTTTAATTAGTTGTTTTGAGGATATTTTCTGCAGAAATAAAGTATCTTGTTTGTCTACACTCTTTTTTTTTTTTTTTTTATGGTTTGATCTTACTAAGGTTTATGGTGGACCAATAGAAAATAGACATGTTAAGATCACATTGCGTGGAATTTTCTTGCTACACATCCATATCATGATCCATGTCATTCAATTATATCGATATTGTGACCATTGATGGGTAGAGTTACGATAAATGTAATGAATACCACTTTGATCCTGTGTTGATATGATTGATGGACCGGATTGGTTATAGATACATTTTGTTCATGATAGCAAATTTGAGCTCATATGGTTGTAAAACATAATTATAAGGTTACACATATAATCCAAGTGGGAGATTGTTGAATCCTTAATCCAACGTTGGCCTTATATGTGAAATAATTATGTGTTACAGGTTGTCATATTAAGTTAAACCTAATTAAAAGTGATCGATAAAGATTTGGATATTTGGGTTTTAATGTATCTAATAGGATATAACCCTTTTATGTGTAGAGACCTTATAGGTAGTTTCTATTTTTATGATGGGCTAAAATAGAAATACCAAAAGATATCATAAAGATATCTATTTATAAATAGTGGTTATGGTCCCCAGGTCATACGTCCATACTTTTCTTATCTCTTTGAATCCCATCATCAGATAGACTATTGAGGGAAAACTAAAGGGATCTCTCAAGAGGAAAACGTATTGATCTGGAAGGCCAACTACGCAATTTCAAGAATCGTTAATCGCAATGGATTCAGGTACGCTTCCGCATATTTATTGATTAGTTCTTAATGATCAAATATGAACGATTTAGGGTTTTGTTTGTGATGATTTTAGCAATAAAGGATTAATCTAGATTTTACCATTATCCTCTAATCTAGAGACTTTAACATTGCATACTTGGTAACTTCTCAAGTGTTTAGATAATTATATATATTATTAATTATAAATAAATATAACAAGTATGTTTATAGATATACATAAATATATGTTTTTACTTAATTGATATACATGTATATCTACAATGCTAAAGCCCCATTCATCTCCCTAGCATCTTGGATATTTTTCATAATTTTTTGAATTTACAAATAGTCCCTAACAATCATCAATCCTATGTTAAATTGCTATCTATAATTTTCAATTAAATAGTTTTGTAACACGAGGACACTAAAGCTAAATCAACAACATAGCTATATGCAAGCGTTGGATTTTAAACTATGAGCCATCAAGAAGTAAGGTACTAAGCTATGTTAAAGCACACACCAGTGGTGTAGTTATTGTATAAGCTCATGTACATCAAACATTGGCTTAGCTATTTAAAAAGCTTATTTGATGTCCAAACTTCTTCGACTTCATTCTAAAGACTTTGGTTAGAAAATAAAATGCAAAAGGTTACATTTGATTTATGGGTTTTAGTCTAGTAATTAAATAGATTTAACTCTTTGAGTTAATGTGATAAAACTTAAAGAGTAAAGCCCATGCCTTTGGGATGATTAAAAGAGATTCAACATAGTAGGTTTAAAGTAAGCCTTGCTGATACTAATCTTTTTCAATAGGTGCATTAAAAAAGGCCATTAATGAGCCTAGGCTTAAGAGAGGCTCATGTGAGAATCCATTAAAGTAAGATACATTTGCAGTCATTGATTGCTATTACCATAGAATAGATGAGATCAATAGCCAAATTCTATAAATATTTAAGTCATGCCCATTTGAAGGTGAATTTTTGGAGTAAAAAATATTATTACTCTATCAAAATCACCTCTCAAAAGATCAAATTAGTATTCTAGTGGAAAGCACCTCGTTGTTTATCACTTCTAGTAGAGTTTGATGCTCAAGTACCTCCTCTACATGTCATTAAAGCATTTGATCCTATTGAGGTTGCCTACTCCTTCTCCCTATCTATTCACTCCTAATCATCTTCCTACATATCACTTCTCTTTTAAACCACGTGTAATGCATTTGTACGTAGCATGCACATAATTCTCACATTTGAACCCATACACCTATAAATACAAAAGAAGGTTCCAAAACTATGGAAACTATTCATTTTCAACAACGTAATTAATGGGAAAAACTATCATCATAAGCTAATTAAAATAAAATCTTTGATTACATTATTCTTCGGGCAAAAGTAGGAACTTTGGACCAAATTCCTTTACAAAGGCATGAGATACCACACAGTTTCTTGTGCTTTAGACATAAATATTTAATTGATTGCTACTAAGTTCCGGCCAAAAATAAAAATGGATTTACACTGTTGGATACAAGAACACTACACACAGAAGTAGGAAACTGATAGGAAGCAAATATTTTGCATTATATGAAAATATTAGTTATTCAATTTTAAACAAAGTTATCATGAGTACTGTTCAACTCTTCTCTTCTTATTATATAATATATAGTTGACCGAAAAAAGATATTAAGCAATTAATTTGGATTTATGTAAAAATATCAATTACTCAATATTAAGAAATGATTAGGATTTAAATATATTAAAATGACAATTTTTTTCATTGGCTTGGCTTAGTGAGCATTTTTGGTGAATACATGATCTTAGAGAACTCGGACAAGATGGTCTTCAGGCGACGTTCATCAAACATAATTTTATTAGCATAACATTTTAGTAAGTAAGAGGGGCAATGCGTTCATAATAAGCACCATGTCGAATTCATCCACAAACAAATAACGAAGACCCATAACCCGTATTTCAGCTCACCGTCTATGTCCAACTTCCACCATGCAACAATCAATTAAAGTTGGCATATGTTTCATCCTTATTCACAAATAGAACTCCATGTCCATTAAATTATTCGTCCCAATGTCGAATAAGGGAAATTAAAACAAGGTCCATCATCGCAGGTTGCGTTTGCAAAAGGAAAAAAAAAACAAAGTGTGAAGAAACAGCTTTTCTCTTGAGATTTGACACTTGTACATAGGATAACAAGATATTCCCTTCTCATTGTGCTAATTGGCACACGGAGGAACGGATAACAAAATATCTTCTTGTTTTTTATTTTTCCCCCTAGTTTTTATCCTTCTTATCATGATACATGTGCCCTTCCCCTTGCAGGTTTGTAGCTGAGAGGGAACAGCATCAAACAATATATATATATATATATATTTCTTTCTTTCTTTAAAAATAAGTTCTTGCTAAGCGCACTGCCAACATGTCCAGCATGTTTTGCCTGAGCTTCAACCGTTAAAACAACTGGATGGTCATAGCGCTTGAACTCGGTTTGAAGTTTCTCTAAACGAGCAAGCAGCTGGTCTCTCGTAAACTACACTTCGACTTGCAGTGCAGAGAGTAACAAACATGAAACTCTTAATTTCAATCCATTTTACCATCTCAATTAAGTCCTTGCTCATTCGAATGCACGTTGTTCATCTCTATATAATTATCTTTTGACCTGTTGAGTATATGCTGGAAAGTCTTGCCAAGGTGTAGTGTAGTAAATGCAAAACATGGGTTTGTATCCCTTCACCATTATTTCGTTGAACACCCCGATCACATCTCCAATCCAACGCTAGTATCATCAGTGCAGACTCTGTTTCAATAATGTTAGCTGGCTTGTCAAGTAGATACATAATAAATGTTGAGTTTGGTAAGTGTAGGGATAAATTAAAAGAATGTATGAACTTGGATTTATGATTTTCTTGCGTGATTTAGTAATATGTTTAATTCTATAAAATTGTGATATATTATGTTTATGTTGAGTAAATTTGGTGAAATATGATTAATTAATGAATAGAAGTTGGATTGGATGTAAAATAGGGGCTAGAAGTGAAAATATATTGAATTGGATTAGAAAGAATGTGTTGGGGTGTGCTTTGTTTTGTTTGCTTTGTTTTGGAGGTATTTTGGACTTCAAAATGAAGAGTAAATAATGTTTTAGGCTTTAGAAAGGAATAGGAACAAGTAGGCTTTTAGTTTGGAGTGATTTGGATCTAAATTGGATAATATATAGGCTTATATGTTAGTAATTCGAAACCTTATTTAATCTGATAGTATAAGGGCTCTAAAATAAATAAAATAAAGTTTTTCATGTAAAAAAGGATAGTGGAAATGATAAGGAATCAAACGGCATTGGTTTCATTTGATTTTATCTTAAAATGAATAAATTATGGTTCTTTAAAATTAAGGCTTTTATTTGTGACAAATTGAAATTAAATAAGTGGATGGTTTAATTAAATTGGGTCAAGATCGGCCTAAACCCAAGTTAGCCCAACCATATAGGCTCAATAACTGCCCTCTTACCCTCTCTTTAGGTAGCCCATATAATTAAACGTAATTTAATTAATTGGGTTTGATTGACTTAATCATCCTAATTGGACTAAAATAAGAATCAACTTAATAATATAAACCTAAATAGCCCATGGACCTAAAATCTAAAATCCAAAACATAATTAAGCTTATTTCCTTTTAAGGCTTAAAACCTGAATGGACCTTATCATGATAAACAACTCAACTAGACTTAAAATTGTTTCAAGGCCTAAATTGAATTAAATAATTAAAATAAACTAGACTTTGATCTCAACAAATAAAATGGGCTTACAAAATTACAATAAAACCTAAATGGGACCAATACTTAAAATATACTTGGATCCATTAATCTTTAGGGTTTATAGCCTAAACGAGCCCCCATAAATAAATCAAACTTAATAGGCCTTCAATCTTATAAGGTTTTAAATTGATTAAGAACTTAAATGAAATTAAAATTTGACCTAATAATTACTCGAGCCTAAAATATAAAAAATATGACCAATTAAACATAATGGGTCAAGGTTAATTAAAATAGATATAAGTAATCTAATTGGACTTAAAATAGACTTAATAAATATAAATGAACTTAACTATTTCAATTAAAATTAGATAGCTTAATTTCAAACAAACTTAAAGGGCCCAAAGATCTTAATTGGGTTTTAAGCAAAACTAGACTTAAAATTTAAATAACTTAATAGGTTTAAAAGAATAATTTCTAAATGGTTTAAGTGAAAAATTAGCCAAAAGCTAATTGGGCTTAAGTAACCCTATATGGGCTCGTAACTAGTGTGGACCTTAAGTAGCCTAACCAACCTTAGAATAGGACTCGATTACTTAGAATAATGAATTGACTTAAGTTTTCTCTATGATGCATAGAATCAATTCAATCAACTCAAATGAAACTCAGATTGTGATTTTGAAATCATTGACCCTTCCAAATATGTACTAACATGCAAGAGTCAATTAGATTCAAGAAAAATTTTAAAAATACTTAATAGTTGAATTCTACCCATTAAATTCCATATACCTAATTTTGAACACTCCTTACTAGTCATTTTTTTAAAAATGAATTTCAATTCTTATCTTTCTTTTATTTTT